>OW386291.2:71282019-71962496 GCA_936432065.2 Rutpela maculata | reverse complement strand
TTACACCTTCAAATCATGATCAGTAACCAACTATCATTTGTCTGTTCCTAACCAGACATAGACCTATGGCATACTGATGAGAACATAATAAGTTCGAAACCGGTCTATGTCTGGTTAGGAACAGACAAATGATAGTTGGTTACTGATCACGATTTGAAGGTGTAATTCAATACAGTTCGGGGTATTTGCCCGCTGAGTAGTTGTTTCCTTCAAATCCGATTTCATAAAACAGTGAGTATAGCCCACTAAGGCTAGAGGTCGCCGCTCTTGGTACTTGCAAAAAAGCAAGTCGCTATACGTCAGTGACATTTGTCCGACGTATAGTAGCATCTGACCATATGAGAGTTTACCTCTCACCGTCACTTCATTCAATTCAGTTTGTATAAGACTAGCAAGTTGACCACTATCATTTGTCTGTTCCACGACCTATGGCATACTGATGAGAACATAATAAGTTCGAAACCGGTCTATGTCTGGTTAGGAACAGACAAATGATAGTTGGTTACTGATCATAATTTGAAGGTGTAATTCAATGCAGGTCGGGGTATTTGCCCGCTGAGTAGTTGTTTCCTTCAAATCCGATTTCATATATATATATATATATATATATATATATATATATATATATATATATATATATATATATATATATAATATATATATACAGTGTGTCGCACTTTTCATGGAGCCACCCTCATATCTCGTTCATCTGATATTCGAATATTTTGATGGTGGTGTATATATACCTACAAAGTGAGTCTTTAGACGTAACCACATTTTATTTTAGTCAGAGGCGTTCGATTCTAGAATGGGAAAAAGTGGGTCAATTTTCGAAAAAATATATTAGCGATTTTTTCAGTAAAAAACTAGTGAGATATTCTTAATCGACACCTTTAAAAACCCATTTGTACAAGATTACATCGTAGTGGGTTCAAAGATGTTTGAGATAAGGGCCGTCAAAAAAGCAATTTTTTCAACTAAAAATAATTTATATCTGCAAAACGGATTCTCAAATAAAAAAAAAATATTCTTCATTTTTCGTTCAGAATAATATATTGTACTAGCTTGAATTGATTTTACAACAAAATAATTATTTATTGAATAAAACAAAAATTTTTAATTCGTACATGCTTACCATTTTTCTAACGAATATTCTTCAATAAAGACCTAAGTAAGCCATGAAAGCAAAAATTATTGAGTGTCAATTGGTTTCATTTATTCATTTATTTTATTTTTTAATTTTTGCCTTATTTAAATAAATAATTATTTTGTTGTAAAATCAATTCGTACTAGTATAATACATTATTCTGAACAGAAAATGAAAAATATTTTTTTTTATTTGAGAATCCGTTTTGCAGATAAAAATTGTTTTTAGTTAAAAAATTGCTTTTTTGACGGCCCCTATCTCAAACATCTTTGAACCCACTACGATGTAATCTTGTACAAATTGGTTTTTAAAAGTGCCGAATAAGAATATCTGAGTAGTTTTTTACTAAAAAAATCGCTAATATATTTTTTTCGAAAATGGACCCCCTTTTTCCATTCTAGAATTGAACGCCTCTGACTAAAATAAAATGTGGTTACGTCTAAAGACTCACGTTGTAGGTATATATACACCACCAAAATTTCAAAATATTCGGATATCACATGAACGAGATATGAGGGTGGCTCCATGAAAAGTGCGACACACTGTATATATATATATATATATATATATATATATATATATATATATATATATATATATATATATATATATATATATATATATATATATATACGTGCCTAGCTATCATTTTTGCCTCCACAAGCGTATAAGGCGCCCAGGACTCCGCCATAATGAAAGCGGCTAGATAAATTGTATCCATTTATATTGCATTCTTATGTCCTACTTATGATGAGCAACCCAGAGAGTTAAAGGATTTCTCATACACATTTTATACGAATTTTATCCAGTCGACCACAATCTTTCGCATCTTAATGTCTAAAATACAATTGTGTTCGCCTCCGACGACGTTACCAATTGTATGTAGTTGAAAATTTATTATTTGCTTATAGATATTCTTCTCATTTGAAAATAATACCAGTTATTTCTTGGCGAGGGTGTATATTAAAAGTTAACTTCGGCAGTATTTATAATAATTGATAATTTGGTATTTTTCCTTAAAATGCAATCCAGAATCATATACTAGTATGGCATATACTGGTTATTCACAATATGTTTTCATTGTCGGTTGAATTGCCAGTTTGCATCTATGTATAATAATATTCGGTTAATGTTTCGTGTACTATGACACTTGCAATACTTATAGAAATGATAAAATTTTCAACCATAAATTATAAACCAAGATAGGACGACCTCAACACATTTACCTCAAGAGGCAGACCCTCTCGAAAATTTAGGAGAATTATCCGGAGATGTGATTCGTTCTCTGAACATATAGATAAAAATAGAGAATAGAGATAATGATACAATTATAACTTGCTTTGAATATCATCTCATTTAGTGCACTAGCTAAATGTTTATGTAACGATATATATAAAACGTTCTGATCTTGACTTGAAATTTCATACATTATAACGAGATCTGGAACTATAGATTATATTTGATCTTATTGCGATGAAGGGTTTGGGAGTAAATGTGGATAAATAGATAAAGCAAGCAAGTAAGTCTATAAAATTGTGATTTAGTGTATGTACGAGAAGTCAAGGTTTCAATTTTTTTTTTAATCAGCCACCCCCACTATGTTTAAGGCTTCGACTTCTCATACATACACTAAATTCTAATTTTATGGACTCTTACTTACTTGCTTCAAATATTTATCTTCATTTATAATTTAGTATACAGGGTGTCCCACTTAAAACTCCCGATACCATTTTCTCGATAAATAAAAGAGATATTTGTATTCTGTGAAAGGTGTTCACTGGAATATATAAATGATATCAGTTTTGAGTAAAAATGGTCATTTTACAAATTGAGGTATAGATGGCGTTGCGACGCAAAGAAATTATTTGATTCTAGGAACTTCGAAATGAGGTGGAAATGATGGAACATTCTGAGCAACTTTTATGATAAGAACAATTTTCAAAAAATCACTGGTTCTCGAGATATAGGAACTTAAATTTAATTTTTTTTTTAATATATAAATAGCCATAACTTTTTTAAAATACAGTAATAAGTCCTTTGGGTCATTTGATCAGGCTGATTTAGATAGTAATAAAACATTTATTTCAAACACAAAATGACTTATTTTTCAAGTAAAACAAAAGTGGGGCTGCAACTGCTATTTGGAAATTAGATTTTGACATTTCTGTTTATTGTGTATTGTCTAATTTTTTATGTTTATGTTGTATGTTCGACTAAATTTTACACTGTAAATTGTAGACATGTGAAAAAAAAATGCGATTTTTGTTACTTGAAAATTACACTGAAGTGATTTTACGAAAATTATTCATATTAAAAAAGTTGCTTAAAATATAATTCTCTATCTCTTGCACCTCATTTCATCGTTCCTAGGATTGAACAATTTCTTTGCACCGCAACGCCATCTATACCTTAATGTGTAAAATAACCATTTTTACTCAAAACTGAAATCATTTATATATTCTAGTGGATACCTTCTACAGAATTCAAATATCGCTTCTGGTTATCGAGAAAATGGCGCCGGGAGTTTTAGGTGGGACAACCCCTAGTAGCACAGTGTAGACCATGAAGTTTTCACAGCTAAATTTTGTCTACGAAAACGTTGGGATAACCGGCGTTTAGCTGTGAGTTGGATTTGGAATCTCAAAGCGTTTTATTTCAAATATTTTTACTGCTATAACATTGCCGTAACATAATTAAACAATCAAATCGCTGTAATTGCTATTTAGATTTGTAGTCAGCTGCAATATGCGTTCTAGAGCTTTTGCATCAGCTCTATAGCAGCCAGAACAACTAGTAGTGACTCTTGATTATACTATATATTTTAAAGCTAGAAAAATGAGGTTTGACGACTAAACCATATTTTCCACATTTGTGGCTAGTGATTGGTATTTGCAGCTGCATTTAACAGCCAATTTACTGTAGTGTGTAAATTAGAGACCATATTTTCTGTATACGACGAGAACTGAGAAGGGCAGCCATTTCGAACAATATTTATTTTTTTTTACATTTATTACCATTTACTTTAATTTTTATAATAAAAAAAATGCTGTGATATTCTCTAGTAGACACAAAATTAAAAATTTAGCGATTTAAAACAATTTTCTGGTGAAATACATGAAAAATTATAATTCTGAGGAGATTAATAGTTTTGTAAAAATAGAAAATGTCTGAAGCCCTTTGAACATACAGGACTATCACATATACATTTAAAGAAAAAGTGAAAACCGCATGCAATTTTATGCACGACTCGTCGTCAAAATCATCTTGAAACTTTTATAAGTACATGTACTATAAGGCATATGCATCCATTTTCATGTTAGTATTCAATAATGTCTATTAAAGGTAACTGTTCAGCCAAATTGTTTATCATTAATAATAGTAGTTCATAGCAGTTCCAAAAATATACAGCTCAATGAACAAGATCTGGTAATCTGTAATCTGGTTCTTCCACCAGCCAAATGGCTACAGCTATAAGGCTTTAGCAACATTTTCAAAGCATGAAAATGTTGTATCACTTTGACTGTGACAGCGCTGTCGCAACCTTATTGTAAGGTTTCTGCGGTAGCTGCTATAGCAAACTGCCAGTTCTTGTTGCCGCGATATTAGCGCAGCTTTATTACAGCTTCTTGCGCTACTTGGGCCTGTATACTGAGCCTATTTGAACACAAAAAAAAATGTAATTATTTTTTAAGATTACTTTCACGATGTGGAATTAATGTAAATAATATTGTGTACAATTCATGTGTAACTTGGCTTTTTTCACTCATAACTACTTTTTCACAAATAAGAATTTTGTCCCACTCGCCTATGAGACAAAGTTCCCATTTGTGAAAAAAGTATCACTTTACACACTTATTTATTGCATAAATACCAATTTCAAAATTACTGAAGACGTCTACAAAACTGCAAAGTAACAAATATATTGAATTTGATGGACAGGGGGGAAAGGACTGGAATTCAAAGGAAAGAATGGAGAACATTAATTAATTATTGTGGCAACCCCTCCTATATTGTACAAGGAAAAATTTCTTGTAGAAATTATTCACGGGTCAAATGACAGATTGACTACTATAATACGTCTATACGAATCTATGTTTTAATATTGAAAATGTTTTTAGTTTCCTATATGGGGCCTGAATTCGTGGAAAGCGTATATTGCATTTGCATTAACCTCTCCACAATAAAATTGTGGGAGGTTACTACAATTAGTCCAAAATAGAAAATTGAGATAACATCAAATCTTTACGTTTTGAGTTCCCAGAACTCAAAAAAGTAGTTTTTGAAAAATGTCTGTATGTGTGTGTGTGTATGTGTGTTAGCATGATAGCGGCGAAGCTACTAAACGGATTTGAATGAAACTTTGCATGATGGTTTCTTTAGTGCTCCAGAAGATCTGAAAAGGTTTTGGTTGAGATCGGATTACGTTTATTGCCGTTTTGGCACAACAAGTTGTTTATTTTATGATTACTTACAATTTGTAATCGAACCATTGAAAAGGAGTAAAAATTCCGATTTCAACGATATATCACACTTGCACTTTTTCGATTTGGTTTCCGTGAAAAAAATTAAAAAACAAAATAACACGCTTCTTGTGTAAGATAAATTTTATAGTCTAACTTAACGTTCGATATACTAGTGTCAGAGAACTTATACCACAAAATAATACAGGGCTGTACCCCTTACTCTTTGCAAATTTGCAGCTGCAAAGGATTTTTTTAGAGACTATTGACGGAATCGGGACTGTACTGGTCTGTCGAGAGTGAAATTCTACATCAAAACGCGACATTCCGAACGACTAATTATCTACGGTTAATTAGTTACCAACGCGCAAAGACTTTTTTGCGGCGGAACGAGATGGAAGATGGACACTCTTCTAACACAAATTCGCGATCGAGAAACGTCAAACGAAAAATACCAAAAATGTTACTTTGCCGCAAATCTGAAAACGGT
The DNA here is from genome assembly GCA_936432065.2 of Rutpela maculata. Taxonomy (NCBI): domain Eukaryota; kingdom Metazoa; phylum Arthropoda; class Insecta; order Coleoptera; family Cerambycidae; genus Rutpela; species Rutpela maculata. The sequence goes on along the minus strand of OW386291.2, from coordinate 71,956,399 downwards.
TTTTCATCTGTAACTCGGAAACTGTTAGATATAGCTCAAAAATAAAAACTTCTAAAGGAAAACTACATAATGTCAGGAATGTTTTGCCGCACTCGAAATTTTAATGGGACTTTTCGTTTGGGCCCGGCGGGCCTTTAAAGATGACGGTGTCATGCACTTTTTTCATTAAATCGTTCGTAACTTCTAAAAGGCGACTCCTACGGCAAAAAACTTTGACCTAACGAAATTGTAGAGAATTGAATTACATAAAAGTCTTTTTTTGGATTTTTATGCTGCTCCAAAAATTACCGAGATACGGTCGGCCAAAGTAGACACTTTTTTGAAATTCGCCCAAAATCTCGATTTTTTTCTGGTTAAACCTCCATAACTCTTAAACGGTACTCCCTAGGCCAAAATACTTTGCTCTAACGAATTTGTAGAGAATTTAATAACCTACAAAAGACTATTTTTTACTTTTTGCCGTAATACAAAAAATAAGGCCGCTACGAGCGATACAAGTGGAAATTTACATTTTCCAAGGGAAACGTGTTTTTTTTCTCTTCTTTTGCGAATATCTGGATAAATATTGGTTTTAGCAAAAAAAAATGGTACGGACGTATTAGAAACATTATTTCACTCATTAACGCTATAGCCAATGAGAGCCCGTTTTTTCACAACATTGCACCAATCAAACGTCATTATTAGTGGTAATTCAGGCTAGATCTGCTTTTGATAGGACCAACATGCAAAATTTATCGCTCTAATTTTTTAGGTCGCTGCAGCGGCAAATATTGCGAAAATTTTTTGACGTTTAGTGTCGTGACATGTTTTCGGCAAATAGGACAAATCGTGCTTTTAAATGTTATCTATAAATATCTTCTCTAGCTTATTACTAATTGTTAACGTAAATTGTAAATTGTAGTATTGTATTAATAACCTAAAAAGCCAATGCTGTGTGGAACTTATATAGGTTCGGGACAAGTTATAGGTACACAGCTTTCAATGGTTTAATACCTAACATAATTACAAAATAGTTATTTCATGATAAATACACAAATTACTACGTATAGTAATTCATCAATCATTACAAAACAGCTAACACTTATTTGGAAAATCAAAACTCTTGGTGCTAAGGCTTTCGCGGAGCTGGTGATCTGGCTGCTGGTTTCCGGGTCTTCTTCCGCGTAGACTTGGTTAAGTGCTTGACGTTTCGACCATCTTGTCGTGGTCTTCTTCTGAAGCGAAGTGAGCTCTGCTGGACTGAGCTCCTCTATTTATACAGGTTATCAGGAGGCGTGTTGCGGATCATTGCTCATGCGGAACATTGACTTCCACGTTATTGGTAGTTGTAGTCCGTTGTCACGGTTATAGTTATGCGGATGTTTATTTATTTCAATGTATCTTCTTGGCCAATATGTGGACGACACTTTCATTATATGGCAACATGGCCGTAAGGAACTGGAGAATTTCAAAGACTACCTAAACAGCTTACATCATAAGATCAAATTTACCATGGAAATAGAAACAGAGAACCAACTTCCATTTTTGGACGTCCTCGTGTTCAAGAAGGATAATGGAAGATTAGGACACAAGGTATACAGAAAACCGACGCACACCGACAGATACCTGCACGCCAATTCTCACCACCACCCAGCACAAAAACAGGCCATCGTTAACACACTAGTACATAGAGCAAAGCTAATTTGCGAGTCAGAACATCTGCAAGAAGAATATCGGACCTTAAAAACAGCACTACAGAAAAATGGATACAAACCGAAGGACATAGACAACGCTATAAAGAGACAAGATACAACCAGAACAGAAGAAGGAAAAGAAGAAAAGAAATACACGGCTTACAGCTTACCTACCGTATATACAAGGATGTACGGACAGAATCGGAAGAGTTTTGGAGAAAAAGAACGTCAAAGTAATATATAATGCAAAACAGAAGGTGGCACAACATTTTCCCAAATACCAAGGTCCAGAAGAACTAGAAACACCAAGAGTATATAGCATCCCATGTTCTTGCGGACAAGTTTACATCGGAGAGACCAAACGACGTATAAACACCAGACTCAGAGAACACATTAGAAATACAAAGAAGGGAAATTCTACAGAATCAGCAGTTGCCGAACATTCAGAAGAAACCGGCCATTTGATAAAATTCGACAAAACAAAGAAATTAGCCAACACCAAGAATTATTGGCCAAGAAGATACAGAGAAGCCATTGAAATAAATAAACATCCGCATAACTATAACCGTGACAACGGACTACAACTACCAATAACGTGGAAGTCAATGTTTCGCATGAGCATTGATCCGCAACACGCCTCCTGATAACCTGTATAAATAGAGGAGCTCAGTCCAGTAGAGCTCACTTCGCTTCAGAAGAAGACCACGACAAGATGAAACGTCAAGAAGAAACGTCAAGCACTCAACCAAGTCTACGCGGAAGAAGACCCGGAAACCAGCAGCCAAAATCAAAACTCTGCAGTATCACTATATACATTATAATTCGTTGTACTTAAAGTATCTCTACTTAAACAAGTAAACATTAACTTAACTATCAAACTTCTCAAATTAGAAACAAGGATTAAATACATAAATATATATTAATAAACACTTTAATATAATAATTCAATTCACTGTTTAGGCTAGTAACTAAGTTAAGCTAGCGTTACTAGATGGCGGTACCATACCATCTGAGCCGGCAGCCTTATAACGTAAAAGGGATAGATTGGTAATATGCAATTTGTGTGATTTTGTTGTAGAACTCTCCAAAATCGTCCTAAGTTGAAGACATAATCAAAATTCGACTTAGGCAAAAATTTCATTTAAAAGACATTTTTGGGAGTCTGCAGAGGCGCAGATCAGTCCACAAGGGCCGTTTTGGGTTCTATAAGGCGTTGGAAATGACCAGGTGAAAATTCGAAGAAACACCGAATTTTCACTTAGGAAAAATGTTTTTGGTTCAGAATATGAGAGTAGAAGTATATAATGACAAAGATTTATGAATAATATACTTTTTCAAAGGTACCATAAATTGGACTTTGAAAAATAATATTTTTGGAAGGGCGTCAAAATTTGGCCCAGGAATCGATTTATCGAAAGTACGCCAAAGTTTCACTTGCAGACTAATTTTTCAAAACTGCGTTGAAATTTGGCTTGAAGATCGATTTTTCAAAAGTACGCCAAAATTTCACCCGCAGATTAACTTTTCAAAAGTACCTTGAAATTTGGCTTGAAAATCGATTTTTCAAAAGTACGCCAAAATTTCACCCGCGGATTAACTTTTCAAAAGTACCTTGAAATTTGGCTTGAAAATCGATTTTTCAAAAGTACGCCAAAATTTCACCCGCAGATTAGTTTTTCAAAAGTACCTTGAAATTTGGCTCGAAAATCGATTTTTCAAAAGTACGCTAAAATTGGTCTTAAAATGGATTTTTCAAAAGTACCACAAAGTCAGTTTAAAAAGTACCACGAAAATATACTTTAAATTATTTTTTATTTTTTATTCCTCAACCAAAGACATTGACCTTTGAAGTACGGTCATTGAAAGCCCAATTCTAAAGTATGAGCATAAAATTTTAACGATGCACTGCATCCGAAAGGCAAAATAGAAGATTTGTCAAAGCCGGCGTAGTGCCGATAAGCGAAAATTGATAAAAATCAATGCACATGTACAAGGCCGGTTTCTCGCATAGAAAGAGTTTGGATTGAGTCAGCGGCTCGCAATTTGGTCGAGCGCGTTGAGTGGTCCAGACAAAGCAATGGTAGAAAAGCCAATAACGGGACTTTTCAAATGACAAAGTTATAGAGGAAAACGCCTTGTGCATAAAAATCCAAAAATTCAATTTTGCCTAAAAGTCGCTCGAAGGTGAGACGCTGCCAAATCGATAATATTGAACGACTGTGATAAGGGTTAGTAAGTCGTGGACTGATCGAACGCCACTCAACTTATGCAGTAATAAGTCCTCTGAATGTGTTTGAGTACGTGAATTTCCACGATACAAGAACTTTAAAGCTAGGTAGTCTCTAGCGAAACTAAATTCATTTAGTAAAACTTTTTTTAAGTTAATTTCAGTCAGCCTTAATTATTCATTTACCCAGAGTCTGAAATGATTCTAATTCTACCTAATCGATCGTTAGCGTGAGCGCTCTCGCTTGTATGGTCTGAAAGTCACTACCTTGATTGGGGAAGGCACGATTCTTTCTTGAGAATTTTGTATAACCAATTCTGTTAAATAAACGGATTCTTTGAACTAATATTTCTTAATTGATCTTGAGGCCTGTTGACGGTCTATAATCCCTGGAACTTTCGTATAGAAAACCGGATGTGTCGAGTTAATTCGCATTAACGTTCGACCTTCTGGTTGCTTTACGGAGGTTTGATAGGGATTTTTTTATGCGTTTTTTGAGAAATATATTCCGTTATTAATGGACCAAAACGTGATTTTCGCGTACCAAAACTAATCCCTCCGCAGAGAAATTCTTCGGTTGGGATTTTTTTATGCAAAAATTCAGGAAATTAAGAGGTGCCTAAACCCCTAACGAGGGAATTCGGGTCCAGAGAGAGCGTAGTTTCCGATCTGTGGTAGTGCAGCCTTGGTCCCATTACTCGGCTACCGAAGTGCATCTTATCTCGAACCCGCCTGGAAGGTAGAAGAACGGGGTAATACGCGACTGGCGCCCCCTGAGAAATAAATTGGTGTCGCGTCATTTTGACGCCCGGTAGTGCGTTCTTCTACATGGCGCCCAACGTGGGGCGTTGTTAGTCAGCAGGGCTTTCTGGAAAGGATATGGATGAATCAACGCCTTTCCAGTTTTACGACGAGCCGACATCTGTGATGGACAACGTCTCTAGAGGGTTAGAGAGGCCGTGCGCGGAGGATGTACTGGGTAGTTCGGGGGTAGGCCCGAGTACCACTGAAGGAGTCATACAGCCCTCCTCAGAACAAGTGTTCGCCCAAATGGCAGCAGGTCTTGCCAAAGCTCTAAGCGAAGCCACGCACGAGCATAAGTATCGGTCGAAGCATCCAAATGCGGAATTTCATGGCTTCGAACACGAAGACCCTGAAACCTTCATTCATCATATGGAGGAATTTTTCATCCGAGTACGAATTACGCAGGATAACGACCGTCTATATAAAATATCAGAACAGCTCAAAGACGATGCCAGGAAATGGTTCGAATAATACCGAACCCTAATTACCACGTATCCTCTATTCCTCGAGCGGTTCAGAAGCCGTTACAATTCAGGTGAAATACTCACCGAAGCAGTAGCTAATTTATATGGCAAGAAACAAGATGCCGAGGAAAGTACGTCAGTATTTATTTCCAGGAAGGTATGCCTCTTCAAGAGGATCGATCCGTTTAAGCCGGAAGCGATAAAGGCGGCTACCATCTTCAATCAGTTGAGACCTGATATGAAAATGCTCCTAAAGAGTGCCGTCATACTAGATACAAATACACTAGTGACGATGACCGAACAAATGGCCAAAATCATGGATGAGAATAAACAATTCGAGACTCTGCAAAATGCAAAAAAAAGCAAGGACCAAGAAGCGTCCACCTCTACCGCTTCAGCTCAAGGGAATCAGCAATCGAGCAGTAACTGGAGAACGGAACCCTCCGCATTAGCGAAGCCGTCCTCCAGTTCCTTTGGTGCATCTAGAACACCATTCAATGGATCTCAAAGAAGAGATAATCCGCCAGCACCAAGGGTGCATTTTGCAAATAATATTTCCTCGCTGCCCAGAGGGGATATACCGAGAAGGGGTACTGGAGACGTAAGGAACTCCCGAGTCCCGTATCGCCCTTGCAGATATTGCCCAACGGAGCAGTGGCATTTTCATGCGGAATGCCCAAACAATCCCTATCGTAATATGAATACGGGAAACCAAGCGGGGGTCAGAGGCGATGGCCCAGGCCGAACTGTACCAGCCCCGCCTACCAGGCCCCAGCAGGCTCGAAGCGACCCTCGGGGAAGCTCCGAAGCAAGAAGTTTAAATTAAAAAACTTCGATGACCTTCCTGACCTTAATTACCTGTTTAAGGATCAAGAAGTCAACCTATCTCCCCACCGATTCACTCCATTAGAATCTATCAATCAAACTAGCGACGCTTTCCCTCTGCCTCGCATTAAGATTATAATTAATAATCGAGCGGTTAACGCTTTATTGGATACAGGTTCGACAAGGAACATTATCCAACCGAAATTTTTGAACGACATTGATCAACTTACAGCTCCCCAAACGTTTGTTATGGCTTGTGGCGATGGTGTAGTAGAATCCCTCGGGACTACGACCATAAATGTTAATATACTAGATGTACCCTTTCAGACCACGTTTCAGGTCATTCAAAATTTAAACGAAGAGCTCATTCTGGGAGCCCCGTTTTTATATGCCCACAATGTCGTATTCGATTATCAACGTAAATGTGTCTACGTCGGCACTGAAGAGCGAATAACCGTCTTCTGGAATCAAGCGGCACATCAAGCAAGGAAGCAATGCCGGCTTCCCGAAGAACTAATCATCGGAAACGATAATTTAAAACCTCTATTCGAGGAATTCGCTGAATTGTTCACCACGGTGCCTACCCAAGCTACCACGGTGACAACGAAACATAAAATAAAAGTTAAAGACGACCGCCCGTTTAATATCAAACCTTATCCTATGTCTCCTACTAAGAAAAAAGTTATGTACGATCAAATTGAAGAGATGCTGAAAGCCGGAGTTATAGAACCGAGTACCGCTCAGTACAGTTCGCCTCCCATTATAATAGAAAGGCCCGGCAAGAAGCCTCGCTTCTGCATTGATTATCGTCACTTAAATGAAGTAACGGAAGACGAAGCATCCGTCTTACGTAAGATATACGAGAGTATAAAGGATCTAGGAAACGCCAACATATTTACGGTGTTGGACCTCAAGAGCGGATACTGGCAAATCCCTCTTGAGGAGACGTCAAAAAATTATTCTACGTTTACAACATTGGATGGAGCATCTTACCGATTCAACGTGATGCCTTTCGGATTGAAGACCGCTCCATGTACGTTCCAAAAATTTATGGCAAGAGACGTATTGACCGGCTACTTGCATCATTTCTGCAAAGTATATCTCGATGATATTATCATCTACAGTGAAAATATAGATCAGCATGTAAACCATCTGAGAGCCGTCTTTGAACGCCTACGTTTACATAATTTAAAAGTGTCACGAGAAAAATGTGTGGTAGCCACATCCAGTATAACCTATCTCGGGCATAAGATAAATGCCAATACTACTCAACCTTTAGAAAAACATATTCTGCAGATACAGAGCTATCCTGTGCCTACGACAAGGCGCCAGCTTCAGAGTTTCCTTGGCCTATGTAATTGGGTACGTGAATATATCCCGAATGTTGCAATAATTACTAAGCCCTTGACCCGACTACTCTCGAAGGACTGGCGCTATAAGTGGAATACAGAAGCCCAAGAATCCTTTATCCTACTGAAAGAGGTATTAAATAAACCTCTAGGACTGCACCGGCCAGATTTCAATAAAATGTTCATACTGCAGACGGACGCATCCTTAATAGGATTATCTGCAGTATTATATCAATTGGGGGATAATGACCAGAAGCACATCGTCTCTTATGCTAGTAATACGTTATCTCCGACGGAGAGAAAATACCATATCAATGAATTGGAATGTTTGAGCGTCGTTAATTATATAAGGAAATACAAAATATATTTGGCAGACCGTCCATTTATAGTCAAAACCGACAATCGAGCTTTACTATGGTTAAATAAGCATAAGGACGAGAAAACGAAATTTACACGTTGGTCATTATTACTTCAGGAATACAGCTTCACCATAGAACATTGTCCCGGCAAGGAAAATATATTGGCAGACTATCTTAGCAGGAATCCTCAAGGCCCAAACGTCGAAGCAAACGACGAAGAGGAAAGGATGTATCCACCAAAATTCTCGTACAAGGAACGAATATCAGTGATTACCACATTGGAATTAAACGATCAGGTCAGAGAAGCGCAAACGCACTCCAGAGATATCCAAGACCAAATTGAACGAAGGAATACTCTAGTGCGACAAGCAGATAAAACCGAGGCAGAGGTGAAATTCGTCAATACAAGACAAGTGATAGGCGGCACACTTTGGACGAGAGGCGAAAATGTTATAGAAAAATTATACGTACCAAAACGTATGGTCATGAGAGTAATATCTCATTTTCACGACCGACCGGAAGTAGGTCACCCCGGCCGCGATGAAACTGTTAGAATCATCTCGGGCCGCTATTATTTTAATAATTTGTCGAGACTAGTTAACAAATATTTAAATGAGTGCATTATTTGTAATTCCGTAAAAAGCAGACAATCACAACCGAAGGCTCCTCTCAGAAGCCATGCTCCATCGCATCCGTTCGAAGTTCTAAGCGTCGATGTAATCGGACCGCTTCAGCGAACCAAAGATGCAGATAACCGATATATATTAATGGTAGAGGATGTATTTAGTAAGTGGGTCGAAGCCAAGGCGTTCACCCAAGTCAGTGGAAAAACAATAGCACAATTTATCGAAGAGGAACTAGTGGCGAGATATGGCGTTCCGAGGGTCATCATTTCCGACCAGGGAGGCCACTTCAATTCCGGCTTTTACGATACGTTCTGTACACGTAACAATATTGAAAGATTCTTTACAGCAGCTTACCACCAACAGGCCAATCCAATAGAAAGGAGGGTGCAAGAAGCTAAGAAGATCTTAAAAACCTTATTATATGGTTCACCCAACGACGAGTGGGATCGACATGTTAGTCAGATGGCATATATCTTGAGAACAAGAAAAAACGCCGCTACGGGGCATACGCCCAGTTTCGTAGTGCTCGGCTATGAATTACCGCAGATTGGTGATTGGAATATGTTCGCTTATAGACAAGAGCGTCGTAATCAAGCGGACGTTCCCCGCCTTGAAAGAGTCAAGGAGATTCGTAGAAATCGAACAAATTACCAATGGCGTTACGCGCCCAAAGTGACGGTAACGCCGGTCGTATATAAAGTGGGAGATATGGTAATGACTAAAAGGATCAGGAAGGATCATACCTTCACACCGTCGTGGAGTGGGCCACACAAGGTTTTAAAGAGATTGTCCAATGAAGTTTACCTAATTCACAAGGGAGTAACTTCGACGAGATTACATGTCGATGCCATCAGGCCGGCACCTAAGGGAGATCCCGATGTTGAATTGGAATTGTCTGAAGAATCAGAAGATAGTCCGGATGAAACTCATCTTAGTGACGACGCTTCCTCATCAGACAATGAGATCGCGCCCAGGTCAGAGCGACGTAGCGATACCACACTAGTTCAAATCAATGTTCCCGCAAGTGCTCAAGATGAGCCGGATGTAATAAGTCGAGATCCCGATGATGCTCGAGATGAGCCAGATATAGAAGAGTCACCTCTAGATATTTCTGAGGTCGACCACGGCTAATAGCCGTTTTCGCTTTTTTTTATATTTTTTCTTAAAATTCTAAGTGGCGATTTTGACCTATATGCAGTCGAATCGAAAATTTAAAGTCTACTCCATGAGCAGACATGGAAAGACGGCGAACCCGACGCAAGAGCGCGATCCGGTAAGCCTAGCTTCTCAAGAGCGAGAGCCGCCAAGTTCGAGTAATGGACGTAGGCATAAGTACGAATCAGTACGAGTTTCGGAAGCTGTTTTTCTTATGCAAGAAGACAACTTCTATTTTAATCATTTTAAGTCAACAAAATTAACGTATACCCCAAATGGAAACTACGAGTTTCAGAAGCCGTTCTTCGCTCAAGAAGACGCTTCAATTTTTTTTTTTTTTATACTTTTTTCACAAGTCGTGATGACCGCACGAGTATCGTAAGCCGATTTAATCTACCTTACGAAGTAGAAACTACGAGACGAGTTTCAGAAGCCGTTCTTCGCTCAAGAAGACGCTTCAATTTTTTTTTTTTTTTTTATACTTTTTTCACAAAGTAGTGATGACCGCACGAGTATCGTAAGCCGATTTAATCTACCTTACGAAGAACCAATTTCTAACCATTATAAGTTAACAAAATTCATGTTAGAAAAATATTTCATTAAAAACAACACATTGTGTTTGTTAGTCGACGCGTCCCAGTCGACGACTTGCTAAGCTCTAGTTGCAGAACTGCATTTTCCATGTGCAGAAATGGAAAGATGACCCAGCCTGTCGCAAGGGCGCGACATGGTGAAGTCTGGAACTCAAAGGCGAGGACCGTCCAAGCTGCGGCATGGAGATATAGACAGCCTCTTCTAGAAAGGGCCGAAGTTAAGCAAGAGCGAGACCAGGGCGAAAAAGCGAGTGCAACGAATTAGTGAGAGTGGACGCTAATCAAAATTGTGCTACGCTTCGCTTCGCTTCGCACCTCGACGCGGGTGTAATTAAGTTGATAAAAATGTTGTATCAACTTGGCGTATTGTTTAAAAAATGTATTTATTTTTAAGTTAGATAGGCGAATCAGCCGTCTGCCCCAATTAAGGCCGTTATTTTTAAACATCTGTACCATAGGTCAGACCGTCAAATGAAGGCATACAGACATACAAGTGAATATGGAAATTAAAGGCAATCGATGAGTAGAAAAGATTCAACCAAAGGAGGGGAGTGTTGTAGAACTCTCCAAAATCGTCCTAAGTTGAACACATAATCAAAATTCGACTTAGGCAAAAATTTCATTTAAAGACATTTTTGGGAGTCTGCAGAGGCGCAAAACAGTCCACAAGGGCAGTTTTGGGTTCTATAAGGCGTTGAAAATGACCAGGTGAAAATTCGAAGAAACACCGAATTTTCACTTAGGAAAAATGTTTTTGGTTCAGAATATAAGAGTAGAAGTATATAATGACAAAGATTTATGAATAATATACTTTTTCAAAGGTACCATAAATTGGACTTTGAAAAATAATATTTTTGGAAGGGCGTCAAAATTTGGCCCAGGAATCGATTTATCGAAAGTACGCCAAAGTTTCACTTGCAGACTAATTTTTCAAAACTGCGTTGAAATTTGGCTTGAAGATCGATTTTTCAAAAGTACGCCAAAATTTCACCCGCAGATTAACTTTTCAAAAGTACCTTGAAATTTGGCTTGAAAATCGATTTTTCAAAAGTACGCCAAAATTTCACCCGCAGATTAGTTTTTCAAAAGTACCTTGAAATTTGGTTCGAAAATCGATTTTTCAAAAGTACGCTAAAATTGGTCTTAAAATGGATTTTTCAAAAGTACCACAAAGTCAGTTTAAAAAGTACCACGAAAATATACTTTAAATTATTTTTTATTTTTTATTCCTCAACCAAAGACATTGACCTTTGAAGTACGGTCATTGAAAGCCCAATTCTAAAGTATGAGCATAAAATTTTAACGATGCACTGCATCCGAAAGGCAAAATAGAAGATTTGTCAAAGCCGGCGTAGTGCCGATAAGCGAAAATTGATAAAAATCAATGCACATGTACAAGGCCGGTTTCTCGCATAGAAAGAGTTTGGATTGACTCAGCGGCTCGCAATTTGGTCGAGCGCGTTGAGTGGTCCAGACAAAGCAATGGTAGAAAAGCCAATAACGGGGCTTTTCAAATGACAAAGTTATAGAGGAAAACGCCTTGTGCATAAAAATCCAAAAATTCAATTTTGCCTAAAAGTCGCTCGAAGGTGAGACGCTGCCAAATCGATAATATTGAACGACTGTGATAAGGGTTAGTAAGTCGTGGACTGATCGAACGCCACTCAACTTATGCAGTAATAAGTCCTCTGAATGTGTTTGAGTACGTGAGTTTCCACGATACAAGAACTTTAAAGCTAGGTAGTCTCTAGCGAAACTAAATTCATTTAGTAAAACTTTTTTTAAGTTAATTTCAGTCAGCCTTAATTATTCATTTACCCAGAGTCTGAAATGATTCTAAAAGCTCACATTTTGATTCTGAGAAGGTACGTATGAATCTTTTCTACCTAATCGATCGTTAGCGTGAGCGCTCTCGCTTGTATGGTCTGAAAGTCACTACCTTGATTGGGGAAGGCACGATTCTTTCTTGAGAATTTTGTATAACCAATTCTGTTAAATAAACGGATTCTTTGAACTAATATTTCTTAATTGATCTTGAGGCCTGTTGACGGTCTATAATCCCTGGAACTTTCGTATAGAAAACCGGATGTGTCGAGTTAATTCGCATTAACGTTCGACCTTCTGGTTGCTTTACGGAGGTTTGATAGGGATTTTTTTATGCGTTTTTTGAGAAATATATTCCGTTATTAATGGACCAAAACGTGATTTTCGCGTACCAAAACTAATCCCTCCGCAGAGAAATTCTTCGGTTGGGATTTTTTTATGCAAAAATTCAGGAAATTAAGAGGTGCCTAAACCCCTAACGAGGGAATTCGGGTCCAGAGAGAGCGTAGTTTCCGATCTGTGGTAGTGCAGCCTTGGTCCCATTACTCGGCTACCGAAGTGCATCTTATCTTAAACCTACTTTGTTTTTTATTAGATGAATCGCTTTGAAAATGCATTTTTATGTGACGTAAATGATGAAATTGAAGATAAAGGTGAGTAATCTCTAAAAAGGAAACGTCTGAAGGCAATTAATTACTGAACATAATATTGAAGATATACTTAATGAATTATTTATTCGTGAAATATTCTCCACAAATACCACTCGTGCTTTAAATTTTATCTAATAATTTTTTCTCAAGCTAAGCTTCCCCTAGTTAATATAACTCGTGCAAATCGGCAGTTTATTATCAATGATTAATCCCTCCCGCTAAAGCGGTCGGGATTTAATCAGATAATAAACTGCCAATTTGCACTCTTTATATCACCAGGCAACACGCTTTCGAAAAAATTTTCGATAAAATTTTAAGCACTAGTGATATTACATACGATAATAAAACGATGATGAACTTGATTTGTCAAAAAATTTCTGTAGGATTAATGGTTTCGCTGCTATATACGTTTCAACACAAAATTTCGATTTTCCCATATGCCCAAATTATATTTGATACTGATTTTTAAAATTTCCGCCAAGTGAAATTTATAGTTTCTTGCCTTCAAAGCAGTGCAATGTACAGGGTGATATTCTAATAATGACAGATGTGTTCACTGATTTCGGCTGATAACTCGGTAACGGTTGAAGATATCGAACTGAAATTTGAAACATAGGTGGAAATATTGTAAATGGACGGAATAAAAGTGAATTAATAATACACCTATGTCTACATGACGTCACAAATAAGACAAATTCTTATAACAGGCGAATGGGTACAGATATTGACTTAACGATTCGAAACATCCAATTAAAATTTGAAATGTGGGTGGAAATATTCTAGATGGATGGAATAAAAGTGAATGAATAATACACCTACGTCACATGATGTCACAAAAATGAAAAATTATTACAACAAACGAACTGGTACAGATATCGACTTAACGGTAGGAGTTATTGAATTGAAATTTGAAACATAGGTGGAAATATTGTAAATGGACGGAATAAAAGTGAATTAATAATACACCTACGTCTACATGACGTCACAAATAAGACAAATTCTTATAACAGGCCAACGGGTACAGATATTGACTTAACGATTCGAAACATCCAATTAAAATTTGAAATATTCTAGATGGATGGAATAGAAGTGAATGAATAATACACCTACGTCCACATGACGTCACAAATAAGAAAAATTCTTACAAACTTGTGCAGATATCGACTTAACTATTGGAAATATCCAATTAAAGTTTGAAACGTAGGTGAAAATATTGTAGATGGACGGAATGCGAGTAAAAATACACCTACGTCACATAACATCACAAATAAGAAAAAATCTTACAGCAGACGAACTGGTACAAATATCGACTTTACGGTTGGAGGTATCGAATTTAAATTTGAAATGTAGGTATAATACTCCTACGTCACATGACATCACAAATAAGAAAAATTCTTACAAATGGCGAACTTATGCAGATATCGATTTAACAATTGGAAACATCCAATTAAAGTTTGAAACGTAGGTGGAAATATTGTAGATGGATGGAATACGAGTGAATTAAAAATACACCTACGTTCTGATGACGTCATCAAAAAATAAAATTCTTATAACAGGCGAACTGATGATGATATCAAAAAAATATTTGTACATGAGTCACGATTTTTTTTTTATTTCCAAAAAATGTCAAAATTTTCGAAATGTCAAATTTTTAAAAAATGTCAAATTTTCAGGAAAACGTCAAATTTTCGGAGAAATGTCACTTTTCAGAATAATGTCAAATTTTCGAAAAAATGTCAAATTTTCAGAAAAATGTCACTTTTTAGAAAAATGTTAGAAATTCAGGAAAATGTCAAACTTTGGAAAAAACGTCAAATTTTCGGAGAAATGTCACTTTTCAGAAAAATGTCAAAAATTCAGGAAAATGTCCAATTTTCAGAAAAATGTCAAATTTTATTAAAGGAAAATTCCCAAAAAATACTACGGGTCCATCTGTGGTATAAGTTCTCTGCTAGTGTGTTAAAGCGTGCAGACTGTATGCTAAGTATTTTTGACGTGTCAAGTGAATCGAGAGATTACAAGTTTTTTCGACGTTTATAAAGCCCACGGATGGTGTGAGAGGCCTTCCTGAACCGCTCACAAGCCCTACCGGAACGCTTTCGGTGAGTTTTGCCAATAAAACTTTGAAAGTGACAGTAACATTATATTTTAAAAACTATTTCCGCTACTTCCAGCATCCCGCCGGAAATTCTTCCGGCAACATAACCTAAAAGTCGTGCTACATAACCTAAAAACAATTTAAGACATTGGTACCAACCTAAACATTTTTCAAAAACCAAATTCCCCAGAGAAACATTGGAACCAAAAATTTGACAGTTATCACTTCCCCGACCGATTTAGTGAAAAATCGGTCGAGGCCGAAAGATAAAACAAAATATATCAACGCAAACTTAAACGATCCACCATGAACACTACCCTGGCCACATCTGGCAGGGAAGCTGTCCACCAAGAGTTATATGGTTTTTTCCAAAGATGGCCATCCCTGCTATCCATCCCATTACCAACGAACAGGTTTTTTCGTTTAGTTGTTTCCCATATCAATAATCAAAATTATTAAGTGCTCTTGTCTACGAACGTTTTTATAGTGTTGTGTTTATTTTTATATTAATTTTAGGTCCATGTGGACACATTATAATTTTAACCTAGTTTTTAAGCCTGCCTACAGAAGACAGGAGCTGCTTTTCTATTTTTCTCCAAGCCAAACCGGACCTACCACGTCCAGCCTCACACCCGGCGGTGTTCACCGTGGTTGTCTGGCTGGCTCCGGGCTAGGATCTGATGAAGAATATATTTGTATTAAAACATTGAATAAAAAATTAATGTTGTGCAGACTATAAATTTAACACGCAAGTTCTTAGGTCCGAATCCCACCGAACGCAAAACTTTTTTTCTTATTTAATATGAAAAAAATATCTCAAGTTAATAAATATAATTAAATGAGGTCGTTCATACTGTTTAGTGCTCTTTTCGGCTTCAAAGATTCACCGGGTGGGGAGGTTCCAGCCGCTTCCAGTAGCTGCCGATTTTTTTTTTAAATAAAACTGCTGCATATTTTCATTCTTATTAAAAAAAAATGTAAAATATATTTTCAAAAGTTTTATTTGTTCTTAATATAGTGAAGTCAAATTAAGCATCAAAATGGAAATTCTTTGGCTGCAGCAATTTATTATATTAATTTGTTCCAGGTATAATAACAAGTGGCATGAGAAAGTTTCGGATTAAATGTGTTCATTGCTTCTTTTAAAATTTAAACAATTCTTGTTCTGCTATTTTCCTTATCATCTCGGGATAAAATTATAAATAAAACTAGACATCAAAAAACATTTTGATAATTTGTTAATTTGTACAAAAATAAAAAACACTAAAAATTGCATTTTTGGATAATTACTTCCACATCCAGTGGAAGTATAGTAACAACAAACAATTTTTTTTAAATACTGTTCAAATAGGCTTAGAATGTCATGAAACGTCGAGATTTTAAGTTTGAGCAAAAAAAAATCGGTCTGTCTGTCGCAACTTTTTTGTGTGCACGATTACTCAGAACCCTTTAAAATATTGACTTAAAATTTGGTACACGTACATATTTTAACGAGATCTGGAACTTGATTATATTTTCATCTTATTCCGTTGCAGGTTGAGAGGAAAATTGTGGTAAATGCGGGTAAATAGGTAAATCAAGCAGGTAAAAGTCCATAAAATTGGTATTTAGTATATACAAGAGAAGCTAATGTCTCAAAAAAAATGTTTGGCATTAGCCACTCCCATTACTACCACCCCATTATAAAAGAAAGAGGAGAAAAAATTGTGATTTACTGTGTGTACAAGAACCAAAGGCCTCAAAATATTTTTTTTACTTCATCCATCCCCACTACCACCCCGCCATCACTACACCCACCTCACTACCGTTGTGGAATATCGTTTCATGGGTTTTTAGGGACGATTTCAAATATCATATTATTAAAGTTCCATAAGCAATTATTTCCTTATATAAAATTTTTTCGTTGTGAAAGACTTGGGAAGCAAATCTGGATGTGGAAGTAGTGTTCCTTGGGCAGCGGTTTTTACATGTAGTTTACAATATGGTATTGAGAAAAAACATGTTATCTTCATTTAAACCGTTTTCTTGAAATTTGTTTATAATTTTCAAAATTATAGTTATAAACAAATTCAAATGGCAAATGAATTATGAAAATTGATAAAATATCTACCCTTTTTCATTAAAAGAAAAACCGTTGCCCAAGGAATCACTACTTCCACATCCAAAAATTATAATAAGTGCTCCACATGTTACTCATTTTAATTGACACACGTCTTTATGCAATTTTGAAATGAGGCCAGAACATGTAATAGGGCCACATTTCTTTGATGGTACATTGACTGGAGCTATTTATGTTTATTTTCTGGAAAATTGTCTGCCACAATTATTGGTGAATCTTCCTGAAGGGATTCGAAATAGGATGTGGTTTCAGCAAGATGGTGCTCTACCACATTATCTAAATGCAGTTAGAGACCACTTAAATAATACCTACCCACTTCAATGGATTGAAAGAAATTGATCCACTAAATGGCCAGCTAGATCCCCAGATCTTACAAAAATTGATTTCTTTTTATGGGGATACGTGAAGGAAATTGTTTATAAAGACACACCAATAACAGTACAAAATGTGAAACAAAGGATAATAACTGCTCTTAGATCTATTACACCGGCAATTTTAGGAACAGTAGAAACCTCATTTCAAAAGCGCTTAGAGATGTGTTTCAATCAAAATGAGCAACATGTAGAGCATATATATAATTTTTTTCAAATGAATTATTTGCAGAAACCTTTATTTTTTAAGTTTATTCTTGAATTTAGTACTTATTGCTCAATAAAACGAAAATGGTTGCGAGTAGCCATAGGGAAGTACTTATAAAAAATGTTAGTTTTTCATTTCTATATCACATCGTCGAAAGATATAGACATATTTGAAAAAATTGAGAAAATTCAATTTAAAAAGTTCTTAATTCAAAAATAATTTTTGGCCACCCTGTATATTTTTAGGAAGTAAATATGATTAAAAAACATTAATTAGATATCTCGTAACTAGCATTCACATAAGTTTTTCTTAAAACCTATAACTGTGACTGGCGATTTTTCCAATATGCATCTGCAGATGGCATTATTTGAACAAAAAAATTCATTACATCCAAGTGGTTGGGAGATAGTCAATAATAATATAGGAATGAATAGAGTCTAGAAAGTGGCTTCAAAAAATGTACTGATATACTTAGCATTCCATTAAAAGAAGACACTTGATCCTGTACTTTCGTCTTGGCTCGCCCTGTATATTCTAAAATAATTTCCGGGTTATAGTCTTTTTATCTGGTTTACTTGTATTTTTTTTTATTTCTAATTATCGTAACTCGAGATGTCAAAGTCCGACGCACTATTGCCGTACCCTGTAGGTGGGGCAATCTCGTTTTCGAGATATATGGCTCCCTTAAGTTAAATGGCGCACCTTATACACAAACTATTCAAACTGCGCACAGTGGCGGCTCGTCAGGGGAGGCAGGGGAGGCTGAGCCTCCCTTTGGAAGAAGCAGCATATCTTCCAATCTTCCAAATTAATATCTTTTACTTGTAGAAATGTCTCTAATTGTCTTTCAAAATATCAAGCCTCAAGTTACTCGAAAACTGTCCATTTCATTTCTTTAAGACTTTTGATCAGGACATCATAAACTACATTATACCAAATTTTCATCCAATTCGACGGGGTTTAGTGCGAGGTCCTTTGTATTTTTAATGCGCGCGAATTTTCGTTTATTTGAAATTTATTGCGCGCGGCCTATAGAAAAAATTGAATTGCTCGAAAACCATACAAGCTAGGAAGAAAAATCAAAATGGGTTTTAAAGGGGATATAAAATAATCTCTTGTGTTGCCATTTTTGATGGCTATTGATATTTATTAGTATATACAAATAACAATATAATATCTCTTAATTTTTTGCGCCTCTAACTATTGACAGGCCCATAAAAAATAACTGACTTTAATATAAGTTATAAATGCATTATCTTTTAGTTCAAGGTAATACGTCAATGCAGAAAAAGTTAGAAATAAAAATTTCACATTTACAAATTTACCAGCATGTTGAAATTAGCCAAATTTTTGCCAATTGTTTATTTTTTATTTTGATTTTGCCAATATAACCATTTTCATATAGGTAATCCAAAGTTTCGCCGTATTTCCTCTCTTTTCAATTTCCTCTATTTTATTGAATAATTTTTTGAGCTAAATTTTCAAGATGTTTGGGTCTTTTTTTTATTTTAACTTCAACATGCTGGTAAATTTGTAAATGTGAATATTTTTATTCTAAACTTTTTCTGCATTGAAGTACTACGTTGAATGCATATGCATTTATAGCTTATATTAAAGTGAGTTATGGGCCTGTGAATAGTTAGAGATGCAAAAAATTAAGAGATATTATATTGTTATTTTTATATACTAATAAATATCAATAGCCATCAAAAATAGCAACACAAGAGAGTATTTTATATTCCCTTTAAAACTCATGTTGATTTTTATTCCTAGCTTGTGTGGTTTTCGAGCAATTAACTTTTTTCTATAGGCCGCGCGCAAAAAATTCAAATAAACGAATATTCCCGCGCATTAAGAATACAAATTTTGGATTTTTTTTAAACATGGATTTTCTCGGAAACCATGGCATATACAACAAAATTACAATAGAACTTTTTTTTAGAAAATTAGTCATGCTTTATTTTTTATGATGAGCAATTTTTTATATCTTCAACGGTTTACGAGTTATCAGCAAAATAAAGCTTATTTCACCGAAGGGGTGGTTCTTTGGTGGGGTTGTGGCACCCCACCAGAACGGATTTTTGTGGTTTTGTAACGTATAATCTCCCCACTAACAATTACTGAAGGAAAATCTCAGATAACATTTTTTGTGATGGAAATTTTTATAATTATTGGACTATTAAGGCAGTTACAAAAAAAATGAAAATGTGCGATATGTTCTCAAAAGCCTTATATGATGTAATTTTAAAAATTGTAGTTTTGGATTATTTTCAAATAGCAGAGACAATATAAGCATTGGAGAACAACCAGTCCAAATTTATAAGTGACCTAAACGTCAAAACTGACGTATCTCGGCCCCAACTGCAAGTAGATTAATTTTTTTAGAAAAATATTAAAAATTTCATATTTATTTTTTTTTTGTTGGTTTTCGATTTGATAAAAAAGTTCAGTTATTCGAATTTGTTTATAATTATTTTCGTGATTATTTTTTTAATTTATAAACAAACTTCAAAAAAACGGTTTAAATAAAAATACAATTTTTTCTCTTAATACCACTGTAAAAACCTACCTTTTGAAAGAAACTGTCCTCCTAGGAGTCGATGCATTTAAACAATAAGAGATGAAAATTTCGAGGTTTTTTATTGGATTTGGTCAGTGGATAAATATTTTGCGCTAAAATTTGGCATGAACGTTTAGTTTAATAAAGAGCATAGTTTCACCAACTTTCATTAAAATAGATGCATTATTACGTTATATTTCTTCGATTCTAAAAAAAATGGAATTTTTTTGTGGTTTTTTTTTTTTTTTAAATTAACAAATCATTATAAAGTGTTTTCATAGCTTAGACTTATTCAAAGTTTTATTGCGAACAACTTGGTATTTTTAATTTTGCGATACAATTAGTAAGACAGGAGATAAAAGGAAAATAGCAAAAAATTTCAATGTTGAAAAATAAATTGTTAAAATTTTACAAGAAGCTATGGACCGATTTAATCCCAAAGTGCACATAGCATCTGTTATTAAACGTAAAACAAATTAAAACAATAAAATTGCTGCAGACAAACAGTTCCATTCAAAATTTATTCTTCACCAATGGTGATAAATTACTAAAGGCTGATTACCAACTTCATATGCCCACAGGATATGCTAGAGTCTTATTCTATAGTTCAAATCTTAATAAAATATATCCACTACGTACAGCGTTGCCAGTATTATGAGGCGATACAACTGGCCGATACATTTTAGCGTATCTACTATAAAAACAGTCGCGCCCTCTAATGCGAGATGATGTATACTAAAGTGTATATGTGTAGAGACGTAAGGGTCATTTTTGACTCCATGTTAAAATCCCATATATACACGGAAATTCGTTTTCACCTCCACTTTTTCGTTTTCGTTTCCGTTAAATTGGCTGGATTTTTTATATGTTCTATATTTTGGGCCCCTGTACAAATGTCTCAATGGGTCGGAGGTCCCAAACCACCAGGGTTCGTCGAGAAGAAATAAATGTAGGCAATTTCAAAATTTACTTTTCGGCTAGGGGCCCTTAGCCTTCATCAGAAATATTATTTTTTATTATACATTAAACAAGAGAACAATATTAAAACCTGAAATAATTTTTTAAGGTTAACAATGTCGTAAAAAAAATATTAATAAAAACTTACCAGGCAGCCTGACATCAAAGCCTGATATCTTTTTTTCTAATTATTTTCATTTTGTTATTTAAAATAGATTGTTATAAATTATTAAAACAATTTTTAACAACCGGTGCTTCTTTACACGTGGCAAAGCAAGGATCAATATTTCGCCGAATGGCCGCAACTAAAAGGCAGAGAACTAACAGACACCGGTACACCGTTGATATTACCTTTCAAATATAATTGGCGATAGTATTAATGTTAAAGATTTTTGATATTTTTCTATTGTATTTATGAATATTGTAGGAATAAAAACTCTTATGAAACTCACAACCCTGTATAATTAATTATTTATATATTTATAATGTGCCATAACAGGACTCAGAGTTCCATGCACAGAGTTCTGTCTGGAGGTCTTGGGGCTCCAGAACTTTTGACTGTGTTGCAGATTATGCATTCATGTATTTATGAATTTTCCGACTAAACCTGATATGTTATTGAAATAATATCGATGGGAGATGGTTCTGACTGTTTCCACCCCGGATGGCGTACCTTTGTTCTCTTGTGAAAATCGAATATGACACTTATGACTTTTCATTTCGGTACTATTAATTTTGATTCATTATTAGATTTTCAACAAAGTACTTCCTCAATTACTTGAAGGTTGTTTATGAAGTTCGCCTCCGTTTTCTCTGCTTGTTCATTTAAAGTGTCCCAGCGTCTGATTTGATCCTGAATACCTTTTGATTTTGATTCAGGCTTAAGTACTTGTTCATGCAACGCAATAATTGAAATTTCTGACTTGTGTTCACTTGAAATTTGAGGGAACCATTTTCTGCCTTTCGTCGTATGCTGCGATGTTCGACCACTGATGATTTCTGCTGAGATAGTCTGCCAAAACATTTTCGTTTCCAGGGCAGTATTCAATTTTGAAGAAATATTCCTAATAGGAGTGACCAGCGGATAAATTTTGTCTTTTCGTCTTTGTGTTTATTCAATCACAACAGAGCTTCATTATCAGATATTACTATGAACGTTGCCTGCTAAATATATTTTATATTTCTTTATATAATTAACGTCGATCAAGCATTCTAACTCGGTAATTTGATATTTTCATTCTGTAAGTGATATACATAATGAGTTTTTCGAGAGGTATAGCTGCATTGTATTTCATTTGATGGCCAAGATATGTAATTCTATTTCTGGCTACAATACATTTCCCAGATCATACCTTTAAATTGTGTAGAAGTAAGCGTTCAAAAACTACTCGTATGTGTGGATGCTTTTCTGTATTTTCACTATAAATGATAATATCATCGAAGTACACTTTGCAGAAATAGTGACCATTTAAAACATGAACTTCTGAAAGATGCGTGGTACTGTCTTAAAGCCGAACGGCATTAGATTAAATTTATACGATGCTTCATCGGGAGTGGTAAAAGTTGAAATTTTCTTTAATGATTCTTAAAGAGGAATCTGCCATTAATCGTTCTTGAGATCTAATATACAGTAAGTATTTGGATATAGGCATTTCCTAAATTCTTTATACTCTAAAATATTTTTGGCAAACGGCATCTTCGTCGACTGTGTAATAGGAGTAATTTCTTTCTGATGTCTTTAAGCGATACAGAATCGAGGCTACTTGCCGGGTCTTTCGATTTCACAGAGATTTAACTCCACCTGTAAAAAACTCAGTCAGAGGATGACCGATGTCTCCCATCTGTAGGTTCACTATTGCACATACAGTCGTGTTTCGTGATCAAGGCGACTGGCAACACGATATAAGGCGTCTGCTTCCAGAGACCTGAATTGGTACATAAACCGATCGAATACTCAGGAGGTGCTGATTTACACGAATGCAAACCAAGGGCTCATATATCGTCGCCGTCATCTCTTGGCAAGTACCCTAGTGCATTCTAAGCAGAGGTATATGCAATGGTAGATACATCTCCTTGAGATTATAGTGTACGTAAGCGAAAATCTCAGAAGAGGTTTCGCTGACAAACATATTTATATATGCAACGACAGTCAAAATATTTTGACTGAGCTGTGTAAGAAACTCTGTGAAACTCATAAGAATGCCTAGACACATTGGTGTGCAGGGCAATAAATGAGCAGGCTATTTGGAGGTAGAAGGAACAAAAACTCATTTCCTTGATCCTGAGCCAATCTTCAGTTTCCAAAGGTTCTGATTCAATGAGACTAGGTCATGGCACAAACTAACAACTATTATGCTTAAACTCCAGGGATGAGGCAGTCTAAGTTCGATGTAAATAGGTCGTCAATTGGCCCTACAGCAAAGTGGCTACTTGCGCTCGCTAGAGAACTATCGAGATTGATGGTGGGCCTAATGACAGGACACTGTTTTCTAAACAAGCACACCCAAAGATGGGTTGAAGAATGATTCTGTTTGTCAGATGTGTGGAGTGGAGGATGAAACTATCATTAAGATTCAATGCAATTTGACCTCCGCCAGGAGTATCAGATTAATAGATATTTCGAAAGGATTTTTTTACTGCCGGAGGAACTACGGGATCTACCGTTAATCGAGTGTTATCCTTCATGGAGAGCACTGGCCTATCTAGGATCTACGTAAGTTCCTAATAATAACAAATAATGCCAGCAAAGTGTGCCAAAAACGGACTTTATTATAATGAAAAGGAGTAGGCAGGCAAGGCGCTATATCTGCAGGAATGAATCTCAGCTCCTGAAGAACTCTCGTAATATACAATAAATATGAACTTTTAATAGTAGTTAATCAATACACAGTCCCATAAATTACATATAAGAGTACCGGTAGCAAAATATTAATCTAACGTGCATCTGTGCGTGCTCTTACCGTTATTATATAACTGATAACACAGCCAAACAAAAGAAGAAAAGTATGTTGTACCAGAAAAGAGACCATGAAACTCTCACGTATTTTGGCGCGCTGAATACGAATCTGAACTCCAAATTAACTGCTACCTTGTCATTTTTTTGCAAATCGCTTTTTTTCTCGAATTTTTCTGTGGTGGTACCGATAAATTGGTCAAATTGACAAGATATCGAAAATTATTATTAAGAAAAAGTTATTAGCATCCAACGAGGACCTCAGATTTCCTCAAAGACAATGTGCGCGTACGTGCACGCGTGAGTGTAGACCATTTTTTGTAAACAAGATAACGTCTTTTGGACTAAAATATTTTTGTTCAAAATTTGGCACGCATTTGGAAGAACATGGTATAGTGGTCTCTTTTGAAATCAGGTTGTATCTGTCATACAAGGCCGGAGGCGTGTAAACTATCGTCACATTTTATATAAATTGTTTTTTATTATAAAAGAGCAAATAGTTCTGGAGATAGCGTCAAATTTAATTACATAATTTTTTCAGTACAGGTTGTTTTTTAATTGCTTATCGAAGAATCGGGTTTCAGCTACTTCAATCACGAAGATGAAGGGCGTGGGAGGCTGCGCATTCGGTAATTTCGTCTTTCGCGTCAATGCAACAAGGCTACTAAACTATAAATAGTTTATTTATGTAATATAAATGAAAAAAAAATGTGTCAGCTGCATAGGGTAAGGAGCGAAGGTTGTCTGCTACCCTAGTCAATATGTATGAGAAAAACGTGAAAATCTGTTATGTCAACAAAGCGAAAATTTATTTATATGATAGTTTACGATATAAAAAGACAATTAAAAAGTGTCAGCTGACAATACCACGGGACAAAACCTGTCAGCTAGGTCTTTTAAGTGTACCGCAGCGTCCAGGCGCTCACCACGCGCGGTATCTTTAATGCCCCAGCAAACGTATTATTTCATTTTTTTTAACCACCTGATGACCAATTTCAAATTTCTCTCAACACAAACTAATGAAATACTCTATTTCGTGCCTGCTGATATCGTTTTTCTCATATAAAACTTGAAAGAAAATCATATTTGTATGAAATATTAAATAATCATATTATGCACAAATAATCATATTATGCACAAATAGTAACAAAGCATTTTATGAGTAATTTATCGATGCTCAAATGTCAATATTCTGTATTTGAAACAACATTTTGTATTTGAAATAACAGATGGCATGCAATTATTGCATTCGATCGTTACTTTTTCCCATCCATCAAAGATAATGAGCACTTATTAAGAGGAAGAGTGCAAGGCAACAGATTTACTATCAGTGGCCCAGAGCAGAAACGTCCTTCAAATTTCGCTAATGAATTGAGAAACGTTTATTTCAAGGAAGCATTTGTGAAATTTATTTGCGATAATTGGGCAGAAGATTACATGGCACTTTTATTCTCCGGAAAAACTGTTTACATAAAGTATGACTTGTACTATAAATTCGAAGTAATCGATGGCAAGGTCGTGAAAATGGTTGTAGAAAATCTTGTCCTTCACACGAAGAAGCTGACAACAAAATCTTTTTCCGCGTGTGTCAACTAGATTTTGATACTCGAGTCACAATAAGATGTTCCGACACAGATATAATGATAATCATGCTCGGGAACATGCCTGCTCTTCGAAGAAATTTATACATAAGAATTCTCACTGGTACTGGAAACAATAATCAACGATGCATTGACGTTAAAGAAATATATGAGAAATTAGGTCAGCAGTTGTGTCTAGCACTCCCAGGTTTTCACGCCTTAATCGACTGTGGCTTCAATTCAGCTTTTATAGGAAAGAAAAAAATGTCCGTCGTATATACAGGCTTTCACTGACATTTCTCAACACGCACCTGAAAACTTGGAAGAGAATTTTACTATTGTGGAGGAATTTGTTTGTCATATGAACGGTTCTAAAAGAATCAATAATATTTATCTCGTACGCGTAGCTACTTTCATGAAGGCGTATAATATCAATCAAAAAGAAGATGTATTGAAGATTGACCAGAAATTCGAAGGATCTATGTTACCTCCATGTAAGATAGAATTGAAACAGCATTTTCTCGAACTTCTTATATTGCTCAACTGTGGAGTCACGCACATCTTCATACATCAATTTTGTCTTTGCCCACTGACTATGGATGAAGTACACGATGAGAAGTATATTTTTAAGTGGTTTCAAGGCGATCAATTACCGAAAATTGAAAATATCGTAAATGAGAGCAAGGAAATTCCAGGTATTCTATGCATATAATCTTTTACTTCTACATGAATTCTCTTTTATTCACTTCAATTATTTTCAATATTTTTAGGCAGATATTTGTGAAGACGAAAATGAGAACGATGACGCTCGAGAATCTGAGGAAAATCTAGATTTGGAAGACCATTCAGATAACACCTTCCGAAGAGGAAGATAATTTAAAATACATCAGTGAAAGTGATTCAGATGAGAATTGATTTATTATATTCATATTGAATGTGCCCAAATAATAGAAATATTAAGATTTTTATATTGATTTTCATTATTTAATCCTCACTATTATCAACCAATGATTGCAATCTCTAAATACTCTCTAATATGTATGTCTAATATTTCATACAAATATGATTTTCTTTCAAGTCATACGTTAACTGGGGCATTAAAGATACCACGCTCGGTGCGCACCTGGACGCTGCGGTACACTTAAAAGGCCCAGCTGACAGGTTTTGTCCCATGGTTTTATCAGCTGACACTTTTTAATTGGTTTTTTTATATCGCAAACTATCATATAAATGAATTTCAACTTTGTTGAAATAAAGAATTTTCACGTGTTTTTCATACATATTGACTGGGGCAGCTGACAACCTTCGCTCCCTACCCTATGCAGCTGACACATTTTTTTCATTTATATTACATAAATAAACTAATTATAGTTTTGTAGCTTTGTTAGATTGACGCAAAAAAGAAAATTATTTTGCTGAATGGGACTCTCTGACGCTCTTCATCTCCACGGTCTCATCAGCTGACACTTATTTTACTTATTTTTCGAAGGAGAACTAACATTAAAAAAACAAAGAAGTCGTGTTGAAATGGCGCATAAAATATTGACGCTACCTCCCAGACTAAAAGTTTTTCTGAGAATTTTTTATTAAGCACACAAAAAGCAAAGATGCGCAATGCGTCGCAAGCGTAATATGCAGAGGGTGACTTATCGAATGAGGACATTTATTTCAAATTTAGAGAATATGTAAAATAGTATTAAAGAATAGCCTACTGAAATCGTGACATATCTGTCATAGAGGCTGCTCGCCAGAGGCATGTTTTATATAAAATATGTTTTAATATAATTTGGAACAAAATGATATTAAAGTTTTTGAATACACAAAAATATAAAGATGTACAAGATGTACTCTCAGATTCGAACGAATTTCACGTAGATTAGGTAGTTTATCAATTTATGTATGAAATGTTTTTGAAGTGTTTTTAATAAGTCTATTACGAAGCTAATGATAGTTGAAGTCGGGCGTTGTTTACTGTGAATGCTTATCAAACGCGATAACTTCAGTTAGACTTAAAATATTTATTTCAAATTATATACAATGATAGCACGGTAGAATACTCTCTGTTGAAGTTGTGCCGTATCCGTTATACATGGTGATCATCAGAGACGTGTAAACAGTTAGATTTTATTATAATTTTAGAGGGGAATGTTACTAAAGTTTTTACCTCCTTGGCTTACCCAAGGAAAGCGCTGTAATCGCGAAAAAATCACTCTCCGGGATTTTCATGTTTCATACTACGTAGATTGCGAAAGTTTTTAATTCCGTCAGTGTGTTTGTCTGTCGGCCTGATATTTGTTTATCTGTTGGCGGTATATTTATAAAAGTATATTATAGAAAAAACTAATATTTGGTAGGTCTTTCACACTATCAAAAAAAAGAAATGTGATATACTATATGTAAAAAATTTACAGGGTGGACCCCCAAAAAATAATTAATAAAGAAAATGTAACGTAGAACATCCCCTCCGAGGAGTCGTGAGACCTTGTCGTGGTGGAGGGGCTTAAGTAACTGCAATGATTCTAAGAGCGATGCCGGCGGGAGTCTTGTACTCCTGGCAGGGTCACCCATGCCGGTAAGGTCAAAGAGGAGCGGCGAAAAACTAAGGACGACTCAACCCAAGCCAAGGTGGAAGTCAACGTGCCGAGGGCTGAATGGCCGCAGGGTCAAATGCGGTCGCGAACGTTTCCCTGGGGGCACCAGGCAGCACCCCCTTGTATTCTATGCCTTACTCGATCATGCGGGGGCTCTGACCGAGCGGACTCACATTTCCATAGCTGCTCGTGGGAATCACATGGAGAGCAAGAAAAAAAAGATCAAGGTCCTGCAAGTGAATATCCATCACGCTAAGGCTGCTTCGGCTATTTTGTGTAGGAGATTCGAAGAAGAAGGCATAGATATTGCCCTTCTGCAGGAACCCTGGCTTGTAAAGGGAAGGTCCGCAGGCCTAAAGCCTTTACAAAGTAAGTTGCTGTACAATACACTCTCAAGTAAACCAAGGGCGTGTAGAGTACACAGTAATAGGGTAAGTTGTACATTAATTCCAGTGCTTTGCACCGATGATTTTGTTACAGCTACCCTAACAGCGTCAATGGAAGAGGGGGCGAAGAGCTGGGTTATATGCTCCGCCTACTTGCCAGGCGAGGAAAGATCCTGTAATCTGCAATTACTAAGCGACATAGTTGCCTATTGCGGAAGAAGGAACCTTCCAATGATAACAGGATGTGATGCCAACGCACATCACGTGGTGTGGGGAAGCACCAACATCAACGTAAGGGGTGAATCTCTATTACAATTCATTCTAAGTGAAGGGTTACTAATAGCCAACATAGGCAAGAACCCTACTTGTGTTACTTCAGTGCATAAAGAAGTCTTGGATATAACCTTATGCACGAGTAACATAAGCGATAACATTATAAATTGGCCAGGGTCAGAAGAGCCATCAGGCTCCGATCACAGGCACATAAGATTTGATATCACGACTCCATCTCTGACGGAGACAAAGTTCAGAAATCCCCGATAAACCAACTGGGAAGGCTATTCAGAGTCCCTCAGAAGGCACCTGGAGGGAGGAACAGCATCCGGAAGAGATGTAGAGAGCCTTGAGGTGGCAGTGGAACAAGTAAGCGAGGCGATAATAGCCGCTTACCAGGAAAACTGCCCAGAGAAAACACGGAGAAAACTGCCCAGAGAAAACACGGAAAAGCAATCTGGTGGAACAAACATCTAGAAGGCCTCAAAACAGAAGTGAGAAAACTGTTCAATAAGGCCAGATCCAACCAAGATTGGGATACCTACAAAATAAAACTCACACAATACAACAGCGAAATCCGCACGGCCAAAAGAGACTCATGGAGGGGGTTTTGCGAAGGGGTCAATGATGGCCCTGCAGCCTCCAGAATCCATAGGGTCTTGGCCAAGGATGGTTGTATTGCAAATGATGTAGGCTTCCTCAAGAAAGAAGATGAAACCTACACAGGAACACTAACGGAAAGCATCAAATTGCTCATGGAGGCACACTTTCCGGGCTCACTGATATTGGAGGGTTCGGAGGCCGTGCAATTCTCAGATCAAAGGCCGGAGCGGCCCAGATCTGCGGATTGGAGGCTAGCCAATGAGGTAGTAAAACCCGACAAAATCAGATGGGCCATTAGCAAGTTCCAACCATTCAAGTCTCCTGGAATGGAGGGAATTTACCCAATTCTGCTCCAAAAAGGAATATACTAATACCACACTTGTGTAAAATATTCAGTAGTACATACCACACATATGGCGGAAGGTGAAGGTCACCTACTTACCAAAGATTGGTAGGATATCAGACCAAACGCCCAAGTCATATAGACCCACAAGCGAGTTCGTGCCCTCTTTCCTACTTAAAATGTTGGAAAGACCACTGGACAGGTACATTAGAGACGAAATACTAAGGGAAAACCCCCTTAGTGAGCGTCAATATGCATACCAGCCGGGAAAGTCAACAGACCTCGCGCTGGATGATTTAAATAGGCTACTGAAAAAGTCATTAGATGACAAAGAAATGGCAGTGGAAACATTTCTAGATATAGAAGGAGCGTTCAATAACGCGACTACGCAATCTTTAACGAATGCGTTGTTAAATAGAGGAGTTCCAACAGTACTCTGCCAGTGGATTAAAGCCAGCCTAGAAAAAAGGATAATAGTATCCAATCTAGGCGAGGCTACCATTGAGGCAAAAGTGAGTACAGGCTGCCCTCAAGGAGGGGTATTATCTCCACTGCTGTGGGCAACCCTTGTTGACGAACTCCTCCGAAAAATTTCCACAGAAGGCTTTTACTGCCTAGGATATGCTGACGATCTAGCAATAGTAGTCAAGGGGCAATTTGCGAACACGATATCAGAGTGTTCACAAAGAGCCCTAAATATTGTCGACATACACGCCACAATATTTCAGGCTGAAGTTGCCGCTATACAGTGGTGTGCAAAGGAAATAATGAGGCAAGGAACTGTAAACCAGTCAGTTGCCATTTTTTTTCCGATAGCCAAGCAGCGCTAAAGGCACTCGATTCCATGCAGGTCGACTCAAGACTAGTATGGGATTGTATAAATGCCCTTACAGACCTAGGAAGTCAGAACAAAGTGACTGTGGCATGGGTACCAGGACACGAGGGACACAGGGGAAATGAGAAGGCTGACGAACTGGCCCGAGAAGGCGCATCTAAGGCCCTAGTGGGACCCGAACCCTTTTGCGGTGTGGCTAAGCCACGCATACGAACATCCATCAATGAATGGGTACAAAATAAATCTCTAGAGTGGTGGAAGAACTTCCCACGACAGAGACAGGCCAAAAAGTTCATTAAAGAACGATCGGCCAAATTCACGGAAGACCTGCTACGCCAAAATAGAAAGGCCATTAGGATAATAGTAGGTTTTCTAACTGGACATTGTAGGCTTAATAGACATATGAGTCTAATGGGCCTGGCAGAGGATGCAACAT
This sequence comes from Rutpela maculata, assembly GCA_936432065.2. NCBI lineage: Eukaryota > Metazoa > Arthropoda > Insecta > Coleoptera > Cerambycidae > Rutpela > Rutpela maculata. Next base: position 71,925,537 of record OW386291.2, on the reverse strand, counting down.
GCAGATTCTGTCAAGAGGAAGAGGAAACCTCAGTACATGTGCTGTGTCATTGCGAAGGCCTAGCCAGACTGAGGTTCCAACTACTTGGCGAAGAGAAACCAAGGTCAGATAGCTATACCAAGGAGCCCTTATCAAGGCTGTGGAGTCTGATACAAAAGACAAAGCTGGATATAAGGAGCTCTAACTAAAATTAGACAAGGAGAGCTACAATAGATCCACGGGGGTCGCGGTAGCAATCAGCCAGCTCCTTTTTCAATCTAATCTAATCTAATCTAACGTAGAACAATATTTGGCATGTAGTTAATCCAATTTGAAGAAACCTGATACTTTATTCAGTCAAAAAAGTACTTAGTAATATTGCCAACCTAATATATTTTTAGTAAGAAGATACAGCTTGGTTATCAAAAAAATACAAGGATGTACAAGATATTGAATCTGCGCCTCTCAAATACTAGTACGTATATTCAGCGGCGTAACTAGGGTGGGGGGGCCTCTAGAGGTTACTCTGCCTCTTCCCCATCCGTAGCGCCCCTACAGTAGTGGTAAATCTATATTTTATTTTTTACTTCAAGCTTTTTATACCACCCTGTAATAATCGACTGCTCCCCCATCCCATAATATGTAATCTACGCTACTGCGTAGATTATCACATATTAATTTTAGCTTAAAATATCGCTAGGAGGTATTTTGAAAAATTATGAAACTATTGCAAGTGGTAGTTGGACGTTGCCGACTGCGAATATATATATTTAAGCAATAAAAATAAAAGTAAAAATACCTGTACTTAATCTCAGTGCCACAAAAATGTGAATTGAGACGTATTGGAGCATGTTGATTAAATAGGTATTCGGAGTCGGTCACGCTCGGTTGCAACTTCTCAACTCGTTATATTTTAAATTTAGGCAATATAAATTAGTGTCCTAGATTTTGTTTTTTCAACGTTTTTTTTGCAGATTTGTCGTTAAATTCATGTAAACTTTTTTCTTTTAAAGAAGTCATGTTTTATGACCTTATAATCTTGTTACCAATTTTTTTTTATTATATACACATAATTAGAGAATAATATTATTTAGGTATTATGCAAATCACAGCTTACACACTTTTTTATTTATTATGAAAATACCTACTTTCTGTATATTGTTGCCCTAATCTGGGCACGTTAATATACTAGTTAGGTAAATACTTTAAAACACTCATTATTGGAGAACCAATCAAAACAACTACTCTTCTAGCTAATATTCACATAATATTTTAATATAATATTCCTATCTATGTATATGTGATTTGTGACAGAAGGATGTTGGTTAAATGAATATTAAAACAGTTGACAACAACTTACAGTGACTATTATATTAATAAATACCTACCTATTTTATTGTTGAGATTTAATTCTCAACATTAACTTTATTTGTTATTAATTGCGCATTTTTAAAATTGATAAATGTTTTCACAATTTTATTAATTCAGTTGTTAATGAATTAATCATTATTGATCTATTATTAAATAAATGTTACTTAACTAAATAAGTAGAGGCGTAGCTATTAACTTGTCTCTCTTTAAAAACAACTGAATAAAAGTTGATTTAAATTTGCTGGGAATGTTGTAGAATGCCGACGAGTCTGCAGATAACTGACAGTTATTTATGATGCCCATATGCAAACTGTTAGAGTTGAACCCAGAGAACAGCGGGTTCATAATTAATGCGATAGCGGCAACTTTTATGAATAGCAGCGCTGATTCCGTCGATTTATTACCGAAAGCACTTTCAACCATCAACAAGGTCTTTGAAGAGTGCCGCTTCACAGCGCCTGTTTATAGTCACCTAGTCATTCTTAGCCACTTTAGTCCTCTGTCTCACTCGACGAATGTAACAAAGATGGGCCTGAATGCTAGTAAAGGCGGAGACTCGGGTCAGGGGGCTGGACTGAATGTAAGTGACGTCGCCACTCAAGATGGCTGCTTTACGCGCGTCCTGCGGCTGCACGGAAATTGCAGTCACCATTCCTATTACCACACCACACATATAGATACATATATACCTATGGGAATATTTAATATGTATAAAATATGTACATATACATACATATACAGGGTGTTTGGAAATCGATGTTGACCTTGAGCAGAGAGGTACAGGAGGGTCATTTCTTTTAAATGCGATTTTGTACTTTAAAAATAAATAAACTTCCATAAGCAAAATAAGTTAAAAGTGACTGTAGGTTAAAAAAATACAGTTATAGAAAAAAATTTACAGTAAGTTATGATGGTGTCCAATTTCAGAGTCTCTGTTATTATCTTTTTGGTATTATCAAACATGCTAAGTATTCAGTTTTATCAGTCACTAAAAAAAGACAAAAGAATATCAGCCGGAAATAATTTTTCACTTAATTGAATATTAAATATGAGGGGGTTTATCAACAAAAACAAGGCTATCTTTTCAAAAACTTTATTTAATTGGTTACAAAATTATTTTTTTTTATGTTAGAAATGAGATCCAATACTTGTATTTACCTAATTCATTTCCATGCTCGACTTCTTATTTCAACCGTAGTCGTCATTATTTCTATTCGTAATTGTAGGGCAGCTTACTCCATTTTTGCTGTTAATTGAGCACGGCCTTAGATTTCTTCATTGTGGACATGTTCTTTCATCATACTCCACACGCAAAAGTCCAGGGGAGTTATATCTGGGAACCATACAGGCCACAGTAGGTCCACTACGCCCGATTCGCCGATTGGGATATCCTTGATCAAGAATTGGTGGACTGTCGCGCGGTACTAAGCTGGGCAACTTGGGATGTATGTGAATACCAATAAAAGGGAATAAAATAGAGACATTGTTAATATATAATTGTAACATCTAAACGATTTTTTAACAAATAATATGAGACTTTGAATTTCGATACAAACAGAAACTTTTAAATTATTTTTCTTCTGAAAGTTTGTTTATTTCGTATGAAAAAAAAATTTTAGGATATCAAAAGTTAAATTATGAAAAAATGAAAGTATTTTTTAAGTACAAAATCGACATTATAAAAAAAGTGGCATTTTTCATGTAGATATATTTGATCAGATGGACGCCAAATGATCCCCTTTGCCTCCCTGTTCAGGGTCGTATTTATAACGTCTAAACAACGTTTCGTTTTAATAACATTTTTAGATTCTCGCCGATGCTGATAGCTGAATAATACTGCTTCTTATGGCCAAACTGAACTCATACAGAGTAGCCTGTAAGTGAATATGTAATATAGATCATGCCAAAATATAACGATTTGAAATTGCAGCAGACATATATAGCTCTCCAAGGGTTCCCCTAGAATTTAGGGAATAATTGATATTTTAGAAACTTCTTGACATAAGGTTTCAACCTGATACACAATTTAGGTGTATTTACGCGATTGAACTTTTTTGTTTCTTTGCCACATCTGCTTCCATGACAGAGGTGCTGAGGTTGATTAAATGACGTTTTGGCAAATTAATATTTGTCATCTTCAAATTTTCGCTGATAGCTGCCTGATGCTGCCTCTTGTGGCTGATACTGAACTCATATAGAGAGGCAGCTGGGAGATACAGCTTTCCAAGGTATCTTCTAAAATTTCAAGAAAAAATGAAAGGACCACGCTCTGACCTTATGTAATAGTGGCTATATTTTTGATATGTTATGTATTTCGGCATCCTGAACAAATGTGTCCATGTTCACGAAGTCCCAAACCCTAAGGATTTCGAGATACGATACGTTAAAGTTGGATATTTTATGTATATCATGCAGTGGCGCAGCCAGAAAATTCATCTGGAGGGGGCCAATAGAACCGGCCTCCCCAGATGAGGAAAATTTTTCAGAAAATGGTTGAAAACGGATGTGTATGTAGGTTCCTCTATTAGATAATATTGGCATTAATTACAAAATATTTATTTCAAGGGATAATTTAGATACTGCTTTGTACTGCTTCTTTATTTTTTGCCTCATGGAAGACGCCTTGGGGGGGGCCCGGGCCCTATGCCCCCCCCCTAGCTGCGCCCATGATATCACGTATAGTCCCTTGAGATAAAGTTTTTACCCCAAAAGTTCTGCGACTGAACCGCAAGACATTAACCCCCCGTTTTCAAGGGCGGGGAACACGATGGTGATAATATTTTTCGACCTACCGTCCAACCACTACCCTTAAATCTAAAAAAAACCACCCCCTTTTCCGATTTTTCGATGCTACGCTTGCAAGGGCTTGTCGGATCGGGTTTTCTTGAATTTGAATAAAATAAGTAAATATTGACCACAGGCGACCTAACTCACCCCCGGGGTCGAAACTACCCCCACGCCCCAAAACCAAAATTCCACGAAAATAACGAAAACCGTTTTCAAGGTCGAGGGATACGACGGTGATAATATTTCCCAACCTACTTTTCACCCACTACCTCTAATCCTGAAAACTATCCCCTTTTCCGATTTTCCGGTGCTAGGCTTGCGAGGGTTTGTCGTATCGGATTTTTTTTTTGTCAATTCGAATAAAGTAGGTAAATATTGACCACGGGTGACCTAACCCACCCCCAATAACGAAGTGCCACGGAGACAACGAAAATCAGCTTGAAAGCGGTATGCTCCCGTTTTCGGGGGGCGAAGAACACGATGGTGACAATATTTCCCGGTATATCCTTCACCCACTACCCCCATTTTTTTTTGTGCACACGATAACTCTGAAACCGTTTAAGATATTGAGTAGAGATAAGAGAAGCCCCCTTAACACCGCCCCTTTGTTAAAGGGGGTGAAAAAAATTAAATTGTGATTTAGTGTGTGTACAAGAACCAAAGGTCTCAAAAAATTTTTTACTCCCCCCCCTACCACCCTCTACCCCAACCCCCACTACCGATGTGACATATCGTTTTATGGGTTGTTGGGGTCGACGATGTCAAATATTAGATTACTAAGTTCCTAAGTTACCTAAACAATTATTTAGTGGAGTGCAAATATAGTACCAAAATTTTTTTCGTTGTAAGAAACTTGGATAGAAAATCTGGATGCAGAAGTAGCGATTCCTTGGGCAGCGGTTTTTAATAAAATATGAGAACATATTATCGTTGTTGTTGTGGCATTTCGTTATTGGGGGTGGGGGTAGTTTCAACCCCTAGGCATGAATTAGATCACCTGTGGTCAATCTTTACTTATTTTATTCGAGTTGATAAAAAAGAAATCCGACAAGCCCTTGAAAGCCTAGCACCGGAAAATCGGATTCAGGTTTAGGAATAGTGAGTGAAGGATATGTCGAACAATATTGTCACCATCGTATTCTCTGTTCTCGAAAACGGGAGTATACCGCTTTGCAGCTGATTTCCATTGTTCTCGTGGCATTTCGTTGGTGGGGGTAGTTTCAACCACCGGGGGTAAGTTAGGTCACCTGTATTCAATATTTACCTATTTTATTAAAATTGACCAAAAAAATACCGACCCGACAAGATCTCGCAAGTCTAGCATCGGGGAATCGGAAAAGAGGTTGGTTCACAGGTTTAGGTGTAGTGGGTCGGGAAATATTATCACCATCGTATTCTTCGCCCAGCTGATTTTCTTTGTTTCCGTGGAACTTCGTTATGGGGGTGGAGGTAGTTTCAACCCCTGAGGGTGGGTTAAGTCACCTGTGGTCAATATTTACCTATTTTATTCGAATTGACAAAAAAAATCCGATACGACAAGCCCTCGCAAGCCTAGCACCGGAAAATCGGAAAAGAGGATAGTTTTCAGGTTTAGAGGTAGCGGGTGAAGAGTAGGTCGGGAAATATTATCACCATCGTATTCCTCGCCCTTGAAAACGGGGGTATACCGGTTTTCAGCTGATTTTCGTTATTTTCGTGGCATTTTGGTATTGGGGTGGGGGTAGTTTTAACCCCTGGGGGTGAGTTAGGTGAGCTATGGTCAATATTTACTTATTTTATTCAAATTGACCAAGAAAAACTCGATCCGACATGCCCTTGCAAGCCTAGCGTCGAAAAATCGGAAGAAGGTTTTTTCGATTTAGGTTGGACAGAAGGTCGGAAAATATTGTCACCATCGTGTTCCCCGCCCTCGAAAATGGGGGAGTTAATGTCTTGCGGTCCGGTCGCATAACTTTTGGGGTAAACACTTTATCTCAAGGGACTATACATGATATACATAAAATATCCAACTTTAACGTATCGTATCTCGAAATCCTTAGGGTTTGGGACTTCGTGCCCAGGGACACATTTGTTCAGGATGTCAAAATACATAACATATCAAAAATATAGCCAATTTAACGGAAACCACTTTTACATAAAGTCGGAGCGTGGTCCTTTTAGAAACTATTTGACAGAAGGTACACAATTTAGGCATGTTACATACCTTTTTGCACAATTGAACTATTTTCTCTGTTTAAAATCTCTATGTATATAGCAGTTGCTTTTACTCTTCTAAGAACCGCTGCCCAAGGAGTCACTACTTCCACATCCAATTCTCTATCCAAGTCACTCACAACGAAAAAACTTGGTATGTGGAAATAATTGTTTATGGAACTTTAATAATATAATATTTGAAATCCTCTACCACAAAAACCCATAAAACGATACCCCACATCGGTAGTGGGGTGGGGATTGTGATAGGGGGGTGGTAGTGGGGATGGATGAAGTAAAAAAATGTTTTGAGATTTCTGGTTCTTGTACATACACTAAATCACATTTTTTTTTCATCCCCTTTAATAAGGGAATGGGGGTTGGTAATGGGGGGTGGCTAATACCGGAAAATTTTTTGAGACCTTAGCTTTTCTTGTATATACTAAATACCAATTTTATGGACTCTTACCTGCTTGATTTACCCATTTACCCCAAATTTACCCCAATTTACCCCCAACCCTTCTACAGAACAAGATGAAAATATAATTTAGTTCTAGATCTCGTTAAAGTACATATGTGTACCAAATTTCAAGTCAATATCTCAAACGGTTCCAGAATAAACGTGCGCACAAAAGAAAGTTACAGACAGACAGACCGACAGACAGAAATTTATTTTTTTGCTCAAACTTAAAATCTCGACGTTTCATGACATTTTAAGCCTATTTGAACAATAAAAATTTGAAAAAAATTTTTTGTCGTTACTATACTTCCACTGGATGTGGAAGTAAAAAGTAGTGACAAATGATAATAAATTTAACACACAAGTGACGAATTAATGTATTAACAGATTAGAAATTACAAAGTAGAAAGTACAATTATTGTGGTTATTAATGTTGTAAAATGGTAATTCACAATCTAGTTCCTTCAAATTAGGAAAAAATAAAGAAAATTTTCCCACAGTTATGAGACCTGTAAAAAGTGAAATATTTGGGTTGTCTAAAAATGATTTTCACCCCACAATTCAAAAAAAGAGTGGTTTTTGAGAAATATATACATATATATAAATTTTAGCGTTTTTTTCGTTTTTTCTCTATTTTGAGGAAAAACTATGCATTTTAGTGAAAAATATCAAGAGAGAACAGTTGTAGAGCATAAAATTTTCCATAAATTTTATCTTTACCTTTTTTTCGAATTCCGCATAGTTTCGTCGCTAGAGGGCGCGAAAAAAAATTTACATATAGACATTTGCGCCTTTTTTAAATTTTGAGCCAAAATTATGCATTTTTATGAAAAATTACATGAGATCAAAGTTGTAGAACATAAAATAAAATTCCGAGTAAAATTCACTATCATTAGGTGTTTTCTAGTATTTTTTTCCATAAAAAAAATATATATATATATATGTGTATATATATATATATATATATACATCCCGCTATCAATGCTGCGTCCTTTCACAAGCCAACCTTACTGCGTCTCCCAGAAATACGCTAGTTAGCTCAAATCTAATGAAGTATATTGGATCTACTAACCAAATTCAGTTAATATCTGGTTTTAGAATTGTAATAACTCAAGAAACAAAAAAGTTTAATATACAGGACAATACTGCGTCCTTTCAAAAACAGCACGTTATTGCGTCCGAGAATAATTTCATTCTTCTTCAATACAATGCTGCGTCCGAGATGACTACTTTTTGTGAAACTTAGCATATTACTGCGTCCGGCGCGGTTGTCATATTTACCCTAATAATTTTATTGCACTTGTAGTAGAACAAATCGATAGCCGTCAGTTATTTCTAAATGTCAGTAAAATTCGAAATATGATTTTTCTGTCGATTATTATTTTAGGATCAGTTTTTCAATTGTGCACTAAAAGTAGCCTCAAATTTGCAATATAAAATGCTGAATTTAGGAGATCAATGGAATTTTGGATAGATGTTCATTTTTATTTACTCCTTCACTAAGTGATGAGTTCACCTTAGAATAGAAGGGAGAGCATATGCTTCTTGCTTTTGCTTTTTGCACATATGATAAGTGTTTTAGTCTTGAAAGTTGAAAAACACATTTCTTGAAGTACAAATGTGTTTGATAATAAATGCCTTCGGATTTACTATTTTGTAAAGAACAATGTTAAAAAAGGGCTTTTTTGGCCCATCCCACAGTGGGCCAGAATTCACAAAAAGTGGACAAAAATATATTTTTTCAAATTTCGCATACCCCTTCTATATTTTTAGAATAGTTAAAAGAAAGACCATTATATGTTTTTCTGAAATATTTAGCTCATTGGGTGAAATCTTTACCTGCAAGAGGATGACAAACACAACCCTTCTACCTGGCATCGACCGATCGGATTTACAGCTCATTGTTTCACCAACTTTTAAAGAGACAGTGTGAATTTAAAACGTGTTAGTTCAAAATGATTTTTTTCTAGAAGCTTATTTGAGGTATGTACTTCATTTTAATATAATATTTAAGGAAGATTTGGGATTGAAATTTTGAAATTAATTATTTCATTAATGTCGCGTTTAACGGGAAATTTTACAAGTGAATGTAGTTTTCAATAGAGACACAAAAAAAGTCTTACTTAGTCATGCCTTGGAAAAATATTTAAAAAATACTTTGGGCCTTCCTTTATAAGATAAAAAAAATTGTAGCCGCCTTCAACCGCCTTTTCGAAATATATTATTTTTTAAGGTGCGGCGCACATTCACTGCTGTCTTGTGTTGTATTGTAGGTGTTCATGTGCGTTCAATTTCGATTTTCCAGTACTAATTTAATAATAAATGTATGAAAGACCCTCTTGGGTGTCGCAGAAAGAAGTCCATTAGAATTAAAAGAGAATCAAATTTTGAGAAGGTTCTATACAATTTTTCATTAAAAAAAAATTGTTACATATTATGGCGTTCTTTCTAAGTTTTGGAACTTTTTCACCTTGAGGCTAGGTACTGTCTCATACAGGGTGGTTCGAAGTTTACCTGACAAACTCACGGAGGTGATAGAGGGATTTAAAATAAGCAGAAAAGTTCCTATTTACACGGGTCCGCAAATGCGTATTAAGAGGGCTAAGGCCTTTCAAAGGGCCCCAAAATGTGGTTTTTATTTTTTATCTCGGAAATGCTTAGTCCCACAACAATGAGATTTTGTGGGCGAATTAATATTTATAGGAGCACTTATTTACTAATACTGGCAATCACCAATATAAATCAGGGGCGTAGTGGCCGAGGAGGCTTCCTGTTTTTTAGGGCCAATTTTTTGTACCATCACTTTTTGGTAATTTTGTTACCGAATTATGATTACTTGATCAATATTGCATAAAAATAGTACCCTTATTTGGGAGCTCCAAACCTAACCGTTTTCGAGGAAAATCGGTCCAAATACAATTGTGCATGTCGCGAACCTGAAATCAATGTGCCGTAATATCAATTATATTAATTGCTAATTGCATTATCATGTTGTGACAGTTTATTTATGGTAAACTAAAAAATCTCATTGTTGTGGCACTAAGCATTTCCGAGATAAAAAATAAAAACCACATTTGAAGGGCCTTAGCCCCCTTAATATGCATTTTCGGAACCATGTTTATAGCAACTTTTCTGCTTATTTTAAGTCCCTCTATCACTTCCCTAAGTTTGTCAGGTAAACTTCGGACCACCCTGTATAATTTATGACAAAATTAGGTATGAAAAGGTATGAACTGTTTATTTTGTTTCAGTTATCATTCAAGTTGTAACTATAAATACAATGTTGACAAGAAAACAGGTCTTTGAAATTTTATACGAGAGGAAGGGAGAAGGGCGTTCTGTACGAACGGAAAGTCTTTATAACTACTTGATCAACCATTTTAGAATACAATATGATGAACATATGATGGCACGACTAAAAGCATTTAATTACAAATTTTGTAATACAGTTTATTCAAAGATTGATAAGTGTGGTCAAAAAATTCAGCGCTTTTTGGAACAGAACAAAAGTTGGCTCAATCAACCTTTTAATTTTGAAGTCGAAGCCGAAGAGACTGAAGAAAGTAGTGATCATCAACAACCAAGCACATCGTCGGGTAGTAGCGGCGCACGCGGTCGCCCTAAAGTAACCTTTTCTGAGGGTTGTTCGAGAACTAAAAGAAGAAGAGCTGATACGCTGTTAGAGAAGTATGAAACTGAGGAACTTACTTTAGCCGCTAAGAAAGGTCTTAAACAAGCTGGGAAGCCGCATGCCGCAAAGTTGGTTTCGGAGGCGGTTTTTACCACCCCCACTAGAGCTTCCAGAATACAACAAGCTTGGCATTCAAGTCAAAAAGTACAAAGCGTTGTGCCGCTTACACCTGATTATGCCTTGTCAATGATGGTGGAGGCGAAAGACAGCAAGTATTCGTATTTAATTCATAGACATGCAGCAAAAAAGCAAAACGGAAATATTTATCCCTCTTATCACAAGATTATTGCAGCCAAATTGCGTTGCTATCCAACGAGGGAAGCCCAAATTATCACTGAGACTTCAGCGGAAATTCGCCTGCAGGATCTTCTTGATCACACTACACGCCGAATACTCGAATTGCAAAAGCCAGTTATAGAAAACCTAACGCAAGATGAATTAAGTAATCTAATTTTATTGGTGAAGTGGGGTTGTGATGGAAGCACAGGCCATTCCCAATATAAACAAGCATTTTCAGAATTGGGTCTTGGTGATGGCGATATGTTCCTAACTTCGCTAGTTCCCTTACAGTTATATGCTGAAATTCCGGGTAGAGATAAACTAATAATTTGGCAAAATCCGCGACCATTTTCCACTAGATTCTGTAGACCAATAAGGTTCCAGTTCAAGAAAGAAACAACGGAATTAACAATGCTAGAATCGACTTAAATGGAAGAGCAAATCAAAAACCTTATTCCAACAAAATACAATATAGAGCAGAATCAGGAACTGTCAGTGTCTCATATTTGCATGATGACAATGGTAAATGGCAAGATATGCAATGCGATTTCGGAGACAACTTCTGCACAGACGTGCTATATTTGTAAGGCGACTCCAAGGCAGATGAACAGCATTAGCGAAGTTATTAAGCTACCTATAAATCAAGAAGTACTAAGGTTCGGACTATCTTCGCTTCACGCCTGGATTAGATTTATTGAGTGCTTGCTACATATTTCTTACAGATTAGACGTAAAGAAGTGGCAAGTACGAGAGAAAGAAAACAAGATGATTTTTGACGAAAGGAAGAGAAAAAATCAGGCGAATTTTCGAGAGAAAATGGGATTGCTCGTCGATATCCCAAAAAGCGGCGGCAGCGGAACTACAAATGATGGCAATACAGCAAGAACGTTTTTTAGTGCTATCACCTTATCAGCATCAATTACCGGGGTAGATGAAGACATTATTAGAAGATTTGGAGTAATATTACGTACACTGTCTTGTGGATACGCTATTGATATAGAGGCTTTTAACGAATATGCTCTACAAACTGCTAGGCTTTACGTTGAAAAATATCCATGGTATTACATGCCAGCTTCCGTACACAAAATATTGATTCGTGGGTCAATCATAATTAAGGAAGCACTTTTGCCCATTGGGCAGTTGTCAGAGGAAGCCAAAGAATCGAGGAATAAAGATCTAAAGCACTTTAGAGAATTTCATTCCCGTAAAAAATCTAGAATATGCACCAATCAGGATCTTTTAAATAGGCTACTTATTACATCAGATCCGCTTATTTCTTCATTACGGCAGTTACCCCATAGAAAAAGTTCAACAATTTGCAGCGAAGTTCTATCTTTATTAGAAAAGCCTTCAAAAGACACATCCAAGAAAACACCTCGCTCCTCTACTCCGGCAAATTTGGAATCTGCATCTGAGGAAAGCGAAAGTGATGATTTCTCATCAGAAAGTGAAAGCGATGTTGCGCTTAATGAGTAATATATTTATTATTATAATAAATATAATAGTATGTAAATATATATGTACATTATAAATCTAAGATCGTTTCCGATAATAAATAATGTATCCACAATTTACAGTGCTGTTTATTCAAATTGAACACATCTCCAAAATTCTAGATATTTTAGTAATTTATTTATGTTTCACCCCCTGAAACTCACCTCATTCAATGATTTAATTTTTTTTACTACTTTTCTAATGGATGTTTTTCAAATTGAACACATGCCCAAAGTTCTAGATTTTTTAGTAATTTATTTATGTTTCATCCCCTGAAACTTACCCCATTCAATGATTTAATTTTTTTGCTATTTTTCTAATGGATGTTTTTTCAAATTGAACATGTTCTCAAAGTTTTAGATTTTTTAGTAATTTATTTATGTTTCATCCCCTGAAACTCACCCCATTCAATGGATGAATTTTTTTAAATATTTTTCCAATGATTATCTCCCTCGTGCAGTTACATTTCCAAATTTTCAGATTTTTGTCCACTTTTTGTGGATTCTGGCCCACTGTGCATCCGTGGTAAAGTGTGAAAGCTATCTTTTTTTACTAATTTTGGGCTGCTGAAAACGAATTCTCACCCGTTTTAACGAAAAAACAACCCCTATTTGGGTGCCATAAAGTGAAGATTCTCATTTTCCAAACCAAAAGTCATTTAAATAGTTAAAGAATTTTTAATATAAAAAACAATATTTCCTGGATAGGAAAAATATTCATCCGAATTGATTAAATCACCTTAGTATGATAAAAAGACAAAATCCACCACCTTAATTGGTGGGGATGGGTGTAAGAGTATTCAGAAGTAATCACATTATAATAGCCTTTTAATAAGGAATTTTGTTTTTTTTTTTTTTAAATAAATAAATAATCGTATATTATATATTGTAACTTACACCGTTCTTATGGCTGGTGAAAGGTGAGGGGAACGCGAGGATTTTGGCTCATTCACGGTAAACTGTAGAAACCATCTTTTTACTAGTGGGGTGCTGAATACGAATCTGTCATTCGATTTGGCTAAAAACATCGGGAAGACAGTAAAAAATAACTCTTATTTGGGGGTGGCATTGAAATTGATATTATAGCTTGCAACAAAAAGTTATTTTTTAGTGCAAGAAATTCTTTCAAGATACTCAGTTTCATTAGGTAAGTAATGAAAGAAGCAAAAATTCTAAATTCACCACCCCCCCCCCTCGTTTCCCTCACCCTTCACCACCCTAAGAACGGTGTATATTTACAATATTACTCCTTGTTAAATGGCTATTATCAGGTTATTGTTACTTCTGAATACTCTTACACCCATCCCCACCAATCAAGGTGGTGGATTTTATCTTTTAAGAGTTTTTATTGGTTTTAATTGCAAAAGAAATCCCTAATCACACAATTTGATGTTTTTCTATCATAATGAGGTGATTTAGTCAATTCAGATGAATATTTCTCACCTCTGAATATTTCTCATATTTTTGGGGTTGGGGTGTAAGGTTGTGTGTATCACTATTCAGAAAATATTACTTGTTTTTAAATTAAAAAATTCTTTAATTGGGCGCCACTTTATGGCGCCCAAATAAGGGTCTTCTTTTAATGTGCTCCCTAGACTGGCAAAACTGGCAACGGATTCGTTTTCAACACCCCAAAATTAGTAAAAAAAGATGGCTTCAACACTTTACCGCGTTAGAATTTTTAAAAACTGTTTTTATGAAGATAAAAGTTTTTGTACTCATATTTAATATCAATCTAATTAATTAATTTAATTTAATTCTTTTCTAAACCAGAAACCAAATATTATTGGAAAAAGAGGGGATTTATTTTCTATATATCTACAGTTTCAACTAAGGATGTTGAACTTCTTGTAAATAAATTAAAGTCTTCAAACTCTAATGGTCATGATATTCCTAATAATTTGGATAAAAAATGCAAATATGCGATAAGCGGTCCATTTCTATAGAGAAAGGCATATTTTCCAGTAAATTTAAAAGAGCCATAGTATCTTCATTATACCAGAAGGGAGATCCAAATGACCATAATAATAATTATGAAGCCATTAGTCTACTATGTAGAATTTCTAAAATTTTAGAACTCCATCTCAAGGAGCAATTATCAGATTTTTTACATCGGAATATGTTACTGTCTCCTGCTGAACATGGTTTCACTACAAACAAAAGCAACAAGTCTGCGTTGTGTGATTTTCATCACAAAATCATTAAAGCTTTAGACAACAAGATTTACAAATATTTTCCTCCTATTTAGACAGCAGGACACAAATTGTAAAAATGGTCGGTGGAGTTGAAAGTAATATTTGTGATATTACACAAGGAGTTTCACAGAGGTCAATTTTGGAGTCACTTTTATATATAATAATTATTAACAATGTGGTCAGCCATCAACAAAAGATACCAAATGTTCATGTGATCTGTTATGCTGATGATACAAACATTCTAGTTACCGGCAACAACGTAATTGAAGAAAAAAAAAACACTGAAAGATTTTATCAAGAAATCATACATTGGTCTCAAAATAATAACCTAATTCTAAATAAAACAGAGACAGTTTCAATACAATTTTCATTGAATAATAATTCCGAGAGCTTAACACTTTTTAGTGGTACTGACTGGGAAATAAAAACTTGTTGAAAATTTTTAGCTCAAATAGCAATTTAATTCGCTAATTTCTAATTATGTGTGCTGAAACAACCAATGAGAACAAAATTACACTGATAAGATCCCTTGCGGATGTTTTCACTTATATTATCCAGTTTGACAGTTCAATAACACAGTTCATGAATGTTGTTGTGCAGCTAAGGTCATTTCAGAAGTAATTTTTCGCGCTGAATCCGAATCTGGCCTCAGAATTGGCCCATCACGTCAGGATTTTGAAATATTTGAGGTTAAGTACTTAAAAAATGACTTTTTTAGCAAGCTTTGAAGATGTGTCTAGAACCCAAAAAATTTTTCAGCTTATTTCTAATAAATATATCATTTAGTAACATCCTTCCTCTTTAAAATAAGCTTTCGAATGGTCATCTATGATGTTTCCTCGCAAAGTTATAGCCATTTTAAGGTGACATGAATTTGAAACCGTGTTCCCTACAACCCAACAATCTTAACCAAACGACTCTAAACGAATCAAATTTAACACAACAATAGGAATAACCCAACATTCTTAAATCAAAGTTTGGTTAAAATTGAGGACCATGGTACGCATGGTACTCTGGGAAACCTACTACGCATCCATTGTACTCAAGGAAACCCACTTCACATCTATAATACTCGTGGAAACCCACTGTGCATTCATGGTACCCGGAGAAACCTACTGCGCATTCATTGCGCACTCAAGGAAACCTTCTACTCATCCATAGTACTCGGGGAAACCCATCGCTCGAATAATCACGTTTCTGACTTACGCGATTTCAAAAATACAGGTGCACTTTAAACCATCTACCACCCCCGTTTTGACTTCTTCAAAAAGTGAAAATCGAAATTTCGTCTTAACACGATCTAATAGATTTCAACAAAAAATATGTCTGCCATGTCATGCATCTAACCGTTTCTGGAAAAAACCAAAATTTCAACCTCCCTTTTTATCAAACAAAAAGGTATAATAATGGTTCTAGTTATAGTTATTAGACTTATAATAAACCACACTATTTGATGAACTTGTAGTATATTATTCAACGAGCGGTAATGTAGGTAATAACTCACGCAAATGAAGTTTACAGCTTGAGCCGCAGGCAAGTGCTGTAATTCATCAAGTGGGTTATTACCATTACCGCAAGTTGAATACTATACTTTATCTACGATTATAACAATAAATATTAAATTGAGAAAATTTTGTTTTAATTAGGTACTCAGTTTGTTTATTAATAAAATTAACTGTAAAATTTAACTTAACTTAATTTAAGGATTTCTCTCGGACAGAGCCACACCTTCGTGAAGCGCGTTACGTCGATTGGATAGGCTAGGGCATGAAGATACAGATGATTGGCACTATCACCTAGTGATTTATAATAACTCACTCATTATAACTCACGCTATTTGTTTATGGATACTATAAATTGTTCAAAAGCAGTTCATTAATTAGTATATAACCTAATAAGAGTAAATAAAATAACCAAAAGTAGTTTATATTAGTCATAGATTTTTGTTGCTCCTAACTTAGCATACCTAGAATATTACCTACAATATGTTATTTATATTTCTAATCCTATTTACATTCACAATATTGTCTGTAATTCTCCTATTTCCTTATTCAAAACAGTAACCATAAAATTAGCATAATGTCCTGTAGACTGGCTGCCTTTGTATGTTCATTTACTTTAATCATCTGAAAATGTCACGTTGAGTGCCGAACTGCAGTAAGGTGCAAGTTACAATAATTTGGCGGTAAAAAATAAAGTAAATGTTAATGTTGGTGTTTCATTATTATATCATCATAATTAATTACCACAAAGTAACGGCTTACCAGTTTAATTTTGGAGGAGGTATTGTTTTTATGATTATATATAACTAAATATTTGTAAATTATTTTCCGTTGAAATTAATTTCATTTCCTGAAAATAAATTTCTGTGATAAAAACATTCAGATTATAAGTAAGAAGATAACTGTTTAAATGTGAAACATAATTACTTGTAAACTTATATAAATGTTCACAAGAATTTTACACTCCTCCGAACTCCGGCTTTCCAAGTAAGCATGAAAGAATGACTGGATATTTAATAGTGCCGGTGTTGTCAAATCTCGGACGCAGCATTATACGATTTTTGAATAGAGAATATTTGAAGTATATTTATGTTCACAAATCTATGCGCCCCCAAACATAATTTGATGGAACTAAAAATATGCTTTTAGTTTTACGGAACATATGATACTGCGTTCGAATCCAAAAAAAACTCGGGTCGATATTTTGCTCAATTGAAACGAAACAGAACTCATTTCTATGTTTACATATAACCCAGGAGACGAAGAACATTTTGAGGTGCTGAAAATCGACCATTTCAGAGATTTGTTGAAGATAACACGGGAAAACAATACTGCGTCCGGTATACAGACGCAGTATTGTACAGGACGCAGCAGTGTATGGTATCGTGCACATGTACGGACGCAGCATTATTTGCAGGACAAATATATATATATATATATATATATATATATATATATATATATATATATATATATATATATATATATATATATATATATATATATATATATATATATATATATTGTCGTGACTGTTAAATTATATTTATCAAAACTGTAATAGAAAATTTGTATTAGGCGCCACTATTACAGTATTCAACAACCTTTTATAATCACGCATTAATTAGAGCATGAGCTACACTTGTAGAAACTCCCTCAGTGCAGGTTTAAATTTATTTCAATAAATCAAAATGATGTCAACAATAACAAATTTTATTTTAAGAAGTAAAACCATGCGCTTATACAAATTATTTGCTATCCTTATTTAATTAATGAAACCCAGGCCTTGGTTTTAATTTAAATAGTGCAAATTTAATCTAATGGGAATTTGTAAAGTTTAAAATTGACAAGTAAGTAAGTAGTGAAATTTTATCTAATGGCAATTTGCAATGTTTAAAATTGACAGTTGAGATCTCTGTTTCCTATAGACTAACACAGTACCTTTCGATCGCAGACGTTACCGAATTATGTGGATCACTGACTTCATATTATGCACAAAACACTTGGCTGGAATCTCCTACACGTTCTCTGCCTAATATTCCCTCAAGATGTGTTTTATTTCGATGTGACTAACTATTCCAGTGATTGCTTGTTTGATAAATGTTGTGAACTTGATGCTGAAATGTTTAATTTATAAAGGAATACAAACTTACTACTACCAGGTAAGTCAAAATGTGACGTCTACTTGACGTTGTTGGTTATGTTATATTTTGATTTTTGATGATGAGATTTTATTTGAAAATACACAATATTTTGGGTTCAAGCTACACCTTGAATGCTTATCTTCAATTTCTGTTACTTTTTGTTTAGTTTTATAATAATTTTCTTCAATATTCAATTAAATTTTATAGACTTTTGACACCAATTCAATTTCTATTTTCAGCGTTCTTGTTCTCCTGTTTTTTTAACAAAACTTCTTGGCTACCAACTTTTTCCGAGTTTTTGTTCTGAAAATTTGACTTGAATGACAATTCCAGATTACTAGACTTGTCATTTCTGAAATTTGAAATATGAAATAAATATAAATTTTCTTTATTGAATCGTTTTCACTCTTTTCACTACCAAAATCATATTCCTTGTGTTCAGTGGTACATTTCAATACTCTTTGCTCTTTTCTAGCTTCTGTTTTAAGCTCATACCAAATTTTGTGTCTTTCCTTACATAAAAGCTTAAAAATTACTTAAAATTACAATCTATGGTTTTACCTTCTTTCCTGTACTAACTTTACCTATTTACTAATTCTATTAACAAACTGAGATTCTTTATTAAAGATTTTGTACTAAATTAGACCTTTTTCAGGGGCTACCCAACATTTCATGAACCAGTTCAGTCCCTATTTCACTAACTGCATTGGTGAAAATTACTGAAATACGTTCCTTGAAGTTTCGTCATTGAGTACAACGTACAATACAATAGCTATTAACTTTCCTATGGTTTAAAATTGGAATTGACCAGTGACAACACAAAACTTTGGTAACTGGTAGTCTATTTTCTAGTAGAAAATGAAAATTAAACACTTAGTTCAAGGGATTGTCTTTATGCAATTATCTTAAGGTAAAAGTCTATGATTTACTTTATAAAATTTCCTTACACGAGCACTTATTTTAGATAACTTCTTAACTATTCTTTGTCATGATAGTGAATTTCTTTATTATAAGTTCATACACTTTTATTTATAATTTTCTACATTTTTTCAATTTTGTACTGTTGTTGATAATCTCTAACATTTGTTTTAAATTTTAAGTTTTTAATTTTATTTTAATGTTCAATTTGACTGAATTCTTATTTCAGATCTGGAAATATGCATTTTCTAACTTCTTAAGTTTTCTACACTACAAGCTGTTCTAACCCAACTTATGTTAGTCTGTAAACCAGAAACACTTCATCGGTGGATTATTTACCATACCTTTCTGTTTTTAATGTTTCATTAAAGAGGTCTGTCTCTTCAAGATAAGATAACTTTTTACATAAAGCCTTATATTTAATCTTAAATTCTGAACTAATTAAACAAATTTTATTGTTATTGTTTAGTCACTTCGTTTGCCCAGTTGAATTTTACACTGTTGGTGTATCCACAAATATATTTTTTTGAAATTTAGTTCTTAACTGATACTCTAACAGTGGCGTAAGTGCATTACATTTTTATATTGTTCTCTCTCACATAGAATGCGAATATTGCATCATTTACCCCCTCCAACTATTAAAATTTGAAAATTTTGAAAAACTTTGAAAAGCTTTGAAAATTTTACTAGTTAGAAAAATTTGATGGAATATTTACACTGTCATTCCTTGTTTTTGTTTTGATTTACTCAGTGACATACGGATAAATCATTTCCACGTGGAATCTTCCACGAATTCGTTCATTTTTTGACTCTTCTTCTTCTTCTGGGTATTTTAATTCGTATGTGTTTTCATTTAAAACTTTGTTCACGATATATGGACCATCATAAGGATATAACAATTTTGCACAGATGTTTTGTTCCTTGTTTGATATCCTCATTCTTTTTATAATTACCTTGTCTCCTTGTTTGAATGAGACTTTTCTTTTAATTTTCTTATTTTCGCGAGCCATATACCTTTCTGCGCTTCTCTTTATCCTTAATTGTGCAAGTTCATGTATTTTACTTAAGTTTTTAATATTTTAGTTTTCCCATGGCCTATCTGGATCTCTCCCAAACATAGTCATTATGGGAGATATTTTGGTTACCGTGCTTGGTATGTTATTCATATAATTTTCTATAGTTTCTACTGCCATTGACCACTCAGTGTGGTTTTGCTGTACCATGATTCTTAAGAATCTTATCACCTTTTGGACATACCTCTCACTTAAATTCGATCTGGGATGACAAATTGTTGTGAATCCTAATTTGATGTTCTTGTCTCGTAGATACTTTGATAGTTTGTCGTTATTAAAATACGTCGCATTGTCCGCTAATATTCTAGCTTGCGTCCCAACCGTTTTACAAAAATGACTGATTTTTTTAATGGTTGTACTAGTATTACATCTCTTCGTGGGTATTGTTTTATAAATTTTGTAAAATTATCCACCATAACTAAAATGTTTTTGTAGCCTCCTTCTGCTAATTCATGGCATTTTGATAAAATTTCTTTTGTTAATCTCAAATCTTTTTCTGTGTAGAATGTTTCCCTATAAACTAACCATGTTTTTCTAATCCCGATAAAGTTTTATAAATTTTGTAAAATTATCCACCATAACTAAAATGTTTTTGTAGCCTCCTTCTGCTAATTCATGGCATTTTGATAAAATTTCTTTTGTTAATCTCAAATCTTTTTCTGTGTAGAATGTTTCCCTATAAACTAACCATGTTTTTCTAATCCCGATATGCCCGTATCGAAAATGTAAATCTAGAATTAACCTTGCGGCTAAAGTTTCATCTAATACATACTTCTCTTCATCTAGAATGGTTTTTATTATAAAATTATCTTTTATACTGTAACCTCTCTGTGGTTTTTCGTGTATTTTATCTCTTAATGTTTGTAATTGTTGTTGACTGTCTAAAACTTCTCTAGTTGTATATAGACCATCATTGTGTGATAATGTATTGATTGATGCTATGTAATCATTTGAATGTTCAGTTTTAACTTGTCGATTTCGTGTTAATGCATCTGCAGTGACATTGTTTACACCCGGGCGATGTTTGACAGTGAGTGAATACTCTTGGATGAGAAGTGACCAGCGATATATACGATTATTCGCGAATCGGTTTTTCATAAGAAAACATAGGGCAGCGTGATCGGTTTCTAATGTGAAATGAGCAGCTGTTAAGTAAAAAGAAAGCTTAGATATTACATATACAATACTTAACATTTCGAGCTCTCCGACTGAATAGCGAGTTTAATAGGGCTTGAGAATCCTATAAATAAAACATATGGGCGTTTCTACCCCCCCTTGGAACTGTACCAACTCAACCGCTACTATTGACTCTGACGCATCAGTTCTTAATGTGAACGGTAAATTAAAATCAGGGCTGTATAGCAAAAGATTGTCGTGAAAATTTGTTTTTAATTCGTTGAAGGCAGTTTCTCTACGCTCATTCCATTCCCATTTTGTTTCTTTTCTTAAAAGTTCAATAAGGGGGACTTCAAGTTCTGATAGCCTCGGTATAAACTTTTTGTCAATACCCCTAGAAAACCACGTAACCACGTAACGTTTTTAAATTTATAGGACGAGGATAGTCCTTTATCTCTTGTACTCGATCTATCCCAATACTTATACCTGTTTGGGTTATTTTATAACCTAGGTATTTAACAGATGTTTGATAAAATTCACACTTCTCAATGTTAAGCTTTAAACCCGCTTTATTTAAAACGTTTAAAATTGTATCTAGATGTTCACCGTGCTTTTCTATTGTTTCAGAGAAAATCAGAATGTCATCTACATAATGAAAACAGATTTCTTCAAAACGATCAAGAATACTTTGCATTGCTCAAACAAGTGCTGAACTTGCGCTTTGTAGACCAAAAGGTACTACCTTAAGTTGAAAAACGTGTCCATCGACACTGAACTCGATATACCTGCGAGAATCCGGATGAATTAACCAAAAGGAATTCTTTAAATCGAGTTTAGAAAAAATTGTGTTTTTCCCGATTCTTGATAAAATTGATTCTACGGTTTGTGGTGAATCAAATTGTGATTTTGTTAGCGTATTTAGAACGCGTGCATCTAGACATAGTCTTATTGAGTCATTTTTCTTTTTAACTATTACCAACGGATTAATGTAATTTGTTTTTGCCGATTCAATTATATCGGATTTTAACATATTTTGTAACTCATTTTGTACTTGTTCTCTATACTTGAAAGGAATAGGATAATTTTTGTTTTTAAATGGTTTTGTTTCATCTACTTGTAGTTTGTGAATATAGCCTGTTGCAACTCTTGGTTCATAGTTTATTAGTGAGATATTTTTTTGTAAAAGTTCATGAACAATTCTTTCATATTTGAGTGGGCATTTTATATCAATATTTTTGGGCATAACATAATTACTATTCATAACATATGTGGGTACGCTCCCCATCATATATTCCGCATTGGCGTGATTGCCGTTTAATTCATTTATTACCGCATTTCTATTTTTGATACAGGTGGTCACTGTGCCTCCCTTGTATCCCGCATTTTTTTCGACATGAGTGGTCACTGTGCCAATCTCACGTCCCGCATTGACTTTATCGTCATTTAATCCTTTAATTACCGCATTTTTATTCAATATAACCTAACGTTTTACCTTCAAACTTAAGGAATCTTGTTCCCAAATCAATATTAGCCCTCAACTTATATAAAATATCTTCACCTAGAATGATGTCGAAATTTAATTCAGGTACTATAAATAATTCACATTTAAAAGAATAATTTTCTACATTAAAAGATGTTTGCAATACTTTGTTGGTCTCAGAAAATTTCCTGCCATTGGCGTTAAGTAATCGTATTTTTGATATTTTGATACATTTGTTAGCAAATTTATCCTCATTTTTGTTAAATAAACTTTCATTAATCATTGATATTTCCGACCCGCTATCAATAAGTGAGTTTACGCGTAGATCTTGTATATTTGAATTAACCATTGGTAAGTGATTTTGTTTTGTGTTATGTAAATTTCCATTTTCATCGTCCATTGTGATAAATTCGCGCGCGTGAGAATAGTTGGTAGTTAAAACATTTCTACTTAAAAATCCTGTTGTCGATTGTTGATTTGAGCTTGCGTCTCAATCTTGTGCATTTCTTGTTGATTTTGTTGTCCGCTTCTTGGTTGTATATTTGTGTTAGCTACTTGCGCGTAGTTTCTTGTTTCTTTGTTTTGTTCATTGTTTCCTTGTGATTTGTCTTGTTGAGTTTGATTGGTTCTTTGTTGATAGTTGTTATTATACCCATTTTCATTGCTCCTTTGTTGATTATAATTGTACCTCAGTTGATTTCCATTTTGATTTTGATTGTTGTAATAATTTCGTTGTTGGTTTCCATTGCCTTGATTGTTATAATAATTTTTTCTTTGATCATAGTTTTGGTTTTGACCTGTATCATAATCTTTGCTTCTGTCATCATAATTTCTGTTCCTGTTTTCGTAATTTCTGTTTTCGTTTTGCATATTTCTTCTCCATCCTGTGCGATGATCATCAATGCTTCTTATGTAGTCGATTAAATTGTCCAGTGTAGTTATCCTTTGTGTGATGATAACGCTGTGTATATCATCTGTGAAAGTTGGTTGCAGATGCCTGATGTTATATACTTTTCGTAGTATATAATTTTCTCTGGAAACCCCCATACTTTCATTGTATTTTCCGTTGAAAAGGTTGAGTCTAATCTTTTGCTGACTATACTCCCCCCAGTATTGCTTCATTACCAATTGTTCAAATTGTTCAAAATTACTAAATCTATTTTCAATCGTGGCATACCAAATTTCACTTTCACCTCGCAGCATGTTTTGGATGACTTGCTTGATGTTAGTTTCAGGGTGTAGTGTCTCTAAATGTTGTTTTAGCCTAGTAGTGAAAATTTTCGGGTGAGTTCTAGAATCACCATAAAAATAGAATTGATTCTTTTGACATGCGTGATTTACCGTGTATCCATGTGTAGCGTTCGCTCCCTGTTTACCTTCTGATAACTTCGTATCCATTATTTTTGTTAACTTTCCCTCCTGTTCTTTTAAATGTTCTTTTACAGTTTCATTCTGTTTCTTGATACGTTCATCTATTTCCGTGAATCCTGCTACGATCAAATTTTCGACATTTAGTTGCACTTCGGCTTTCGCTGCTTTTACCTTTTCGTTGATTTCCTCTGCTATGTCTTCTTTTATATTCTCGAGTCTCAGCACAACGCTTTCCACTCTTACTTTCATCTCGTTCGTGCAATCTTCGAGCTTCCTATTACATTCGTCCAACCTTTTGTTCATGTCTTCTCTATTTTGTTCCATTGTTTTGTTCGTATCTTCTATTTTTCTTCCTATTTCTTGCTTAGTTTCATCCAGTTTTTGTTCAATTTTTGTATTATTTTCTTCGAGTTTTTTGTTCATTTCTTCTTTTAGTTCATTCTTCGTGTCATCTATTTTTGTACCTATCCCGCCACCATTTGCATAATTTGTTGTAGCATGTTCGTTTCTGTTGACGTGGTTGTCTGTGCAGTGTCTCCCATTTGTGTTGAATCTTCTTGTTGTTCTTCTTGTACTGGTTTGGTTGTCTCTGGCTGTGTTTCTGCATTATCTATTGTTTGCGACGCAGATGTTCGCGCAGTTTGTTCCTCTGTGTTTTGCATATTCTTACCTGAACGCAACTTCATATGATTTACTTAATGACAGTGTTAAAACACCAACAAAATCAATATACAGCGTGTTTCACTTCTCGTGAAGACACCCCTGTATCTTTTTTATTTGTTGCCGAATTAATTTCAAATTTTTATCAGCCATACAAGTCTATAAGGTGACTTTACTCAACACATAAATGCCGTCTAAATCTAAAACGCCGGCCTACTGCGATAAAAAGAAAATGTCAATTTTCGAGAAATCATAGTAGGCTTAGAGATAGACAAAAATTTTGTTAACAAAAGTTGTTCAGAATCACTTGATATGCCCCCCTGTAAAATTTTGTGAAAATTGGAATATTTTCAAAAAATAATTTTTTGTTTCACTTCTCGTGAAGACACCCCTGTATCTTTTTCATTTGTGGCCGAATTACTTGCAAATTTTTATCAGCCATACAAGTCCATAAGGTGACTTTATTCAACACATAAATGCCGTCTAAATCTAAAACGCCGGCCTACTGCGATAAAAAGAAAATGTCAATTTTCGAGAAATCATAGTAGGCTTAGAGATAGACAAAAATTTTGTTAACAAAAGTTGTTCAGAATCACTTGATATGCCCCCCTGTAAAATTTTGTGAAAATCGGAATATTTTCAAAAAATAATTTTTTGTTTCACTTCTCGTGAAGACACCCCTGTATCTTTTTTATTTGTGGCCGAATTAATTTCAAATTTTTATCAGCCATACAAGTCCATAAAGTGACTTTATTCAATACATAAATGCCGTTTAAATCTAAAACGCCGGCCTACTGCGATAAAAAGAAAATGTCAATTTTCGAGAAATCATAGTAGGCTTAGAGATAGACAAAAATTTTGTTAACAAAAGTTGTTCAGAATCACTTGATATGCCCCCCTGTAAAATTTTGTGAAAATTGGAATATTTTCAAAAAATAATTTTTTGTTTCACTTCTCGTGAAGACACCCCTGTATCTTTTTCATTTGTGGCCGAATTACTTGCAAATTTTTATCAGCCATACAAGTCCATAAGGTGACTTTATTCAACACATAAATGCCGTCTAAATCTAAAACGCCGGCCTACTGCGATAAAAAGAAAATGTCAATTTTCGAGAAATCATAGTAGGCTTAGAGATAGACAAAAATTTTGTTAACAAAAGTTGTTCAGAATCACTTGATATGCCCCCCTGTAAAATTTTGTGAAAATCGGAATATTTTCAAAAAATAATTTTTTGTTTCACTTCTCGTGAAGACACCCCTGTATCTTTTTTATTTGTGGCCGAATTAATTTCAAATTTTTATCAGCCATACAAGTCCATAAAGTGACTTTATTCAATACATAAATGCCGTTTAAATCTAAAACGCCGGCCTACTGCGATAAAAAGAAAATGTCAATTTTCGAGAAATCATAGTAGGCTTAGAGATAGACAAAAATTTTGTTAACAAAAGTTGTTCGGAATCACTTGATATGCCCCCCTGTAAAATTTTGTGAAAATCGGAATATTTTCAAAAAAAAAATTTTTGTTTCACTTCTCGTGAAGACACCCCTGTATCTTTTTTATTTGTGGCCGGATTAATTTCAAATTTTTGTCAGCCATACAACTCCATAAGGTGACTTTATTCAACACATAAATGCCGTCTAAATCTAAAACGCCTGCCTACTGCGATAAAAAGAAAATGTTAATTTTCGAGAAATCATAGTAGGCTTAGAGATAGACAAAAATTTTGTTAATGAAAGTTGTTCAGGATCACTTCATACGCCCCATGTCGTCTAAATCTAAAATGCCGGCCTTAGAATAATTAAAATTAAAATCTAATTACTTTAGTGAGTTTTAACATCTGTCAACAATATGTAGGTTGGTAGGATGCTGTCATATAACGAATTCTTTTTGAATTAAATTGGTGGTCCTGAAAAGGGCCGTTGTTTTTACAGAGAAGACTACTAATAATGAATGATAATATTGTCGGAAAAAAAAATACAGATAAAGCAAAAGCCGCAGTGTTAGAATAGTTCAAAAATAAAAGAAGTTAATGGTTTTTTTTACTTATTTATTATATTGCGCCCCTTTCCACTAACCCACCCTCAAGTGTAATACACTTCTCAATCCGTTTTCTGTTATTTTTTACAACTCTTCGCAGTTCTTGAGCTGTAACTTCTAAACATGCTTGCCTTATCCTCTCACAAAGCTGCTCTATATTTTGAGGTCTGGTCATATAAACTTTGTTTTTAATGTGACCCCAAAAATAAAAATCCATTGGAGTGAGATCAGGTGATCTGGGTGGCCAATGTATTAAAGGGCTATTTCGTCCTATCCATCTTTGGGGAAAATGTTCATTCATCCATGCTCTCACTACTACGGAATTGTGGATAGATGCTCCGTCGAGTTGAAAATACAATTGTTCCAAAGGAAAATCAACAATTGCATTCCAAAGATCATTATTTAAAAATTCTAGCAAATTTAACGCATTTATATTTTGAAAAAAAAAAACGGCCCTATTATTGTTTCGTTAAAAATTCCGCATAACACATTTACTTTCTGGGAATATTGCCTTTTACAATTTATTATCCAATCAGGATTTTCTACTGCCCAGAACCTAGAGTTTTGTGATGACACTACCCCTGCCTTGCCTCGTCCGTGAAAATTACTTTCTTCAAGAAGTCTCTATTGTTTAAATAATTACCTTGGATCCATAAACAATATTCTAATCTTCTCTCTTCATCACCTTCCTCCAAGGTATGTAAAAATTTTGGTTTAAACGGTTGTAGCTTATGGCGTTTTAAACATCTCCAAATTTTTGATGCCGACAAATTAAGGTCACGAGCCATATTTCGAAGACTGGTAGTGGGATTGGCGTTAAACGCCGCTAATATAACATTATCATCTCCGTGATTTCGATTAAGATGTACTCTCGGTTTAAGCACATTGCCAGTTGTATTGAACAAGTGACATATTCTTGCTACGGTACCATGGTGTATTGGTTGTCTTAGAGGATGTCTTAAATTAAATTCTTCTGCTGCTTCTCTTGAAGACCGTACATTTTCACCGACTATCTTTATTATTTCAATTTTTTCATCAGTAGTTAAAAGTATTCTAACCATTATGAGAAAAGATATGAAATAAGGAAACTTTAGTATGAATAAAATTATTAAAACAAGAAAAACTAACAAACTCCACAGAAAATAACAACAATCACTTCTGTCATGAAAGCAATGACGAAATAAATAAAACAATACATATTGACAGTTAATTTCACGGCACTCTTTACATTCAACGCAATAAAACCGTCCATGTTCCTAAATTTCTGAGCCGATAAGGAGGAAGGATATGATGGAGAGTTACTCCTCCAGAAGAGAGATAACAAAAAGAAAAAAGAAAAGATATTACATTCAACTTGATATGTAAAAATAAAAAGCCCTTTTAGTGTTTATTGAATGCTGATTTTTGTTCACAACTTTCATTTGTTGGAAAAAGTTCTCTTTATGTGTTCTCTTTTTTGAAAATATTCCGATTTTCATAAAATTTTACAGAGGGGCATATGAAGTGATCCTGAACAACTTTTATTAACAAAATTTTTGTCTATCTCTAAGCCTACTATGATTTCTCGAAAATTAACATTTTATTTTTATCGCAGTAGGCAGGGGTTTTAGATTTAGATGGCATTTATGTATTGAATAAAGTCACCTTATGGATTTGTTTGGCTGATAAAAATTTGAAATTAATTCGGCCACAAATAAAAAAGATACAGGGGTGTCTTCACGAGAAGTGAAACAAAATTTTTTTTTTTGAAAATATTCCGATTTTCACAAAATTTTACAGGGGGACATATCAAGTGATTCCGAACTACTTTTGTTAACAAAATTTTTGTCTATCTCTAAGCCTACTATGATTTCTCGAAAATTAACATTTTCTTTTTATCACAGTAGGCCGGCGTTTTAGATTTAGACGGCAGACGTGTTGAATAAAGTCACCTTATGGACTTGTATGGCTGATAAAAATTTGAAATTAATTCGGCCACAAATAAAAAAGATACAGGGGTGTCTTCACGAGAAGTGAAACAAAAAATTTTTTTTTGAAAATATTCCGATTTTCACAAAATTTTACAGGGGGACATATCAAGTGATTCTGAACAACTTTTGTTAACAAAATTTTTGTCTATCTCTAAGCCTACTATGATTTCTCGAAAATTAACATTTTATTTTTATCGCAGTAGGCAGGGGTTTTAGATTTAGACGGCATTTATGTATTGAATAAAGTCACCTTATGGATCTGTTTGGCTGATAAAAATTTGAAATTAATTCGGCCGCAAATAAAAAAGATACAGGGGTGTCTTCACGAGAAGTGAAACAAAATTTTTTTTTTTGAAAATATTCCGATTTTCACAAAATTTTACAGGGGGATATATCAAGTGATTCCGAACTACTTTTGTTAACTACTTTTGTTAACAAAATTTTTGTCTATCTCTAAGCCTACTATGATTTCTCGAAAATTAACATTTTCTTTTTATCACAGTAGGCCGGCGTTTTAGATTTAGACGGCATTTATGTGTTGAATAAAGTCACCTTATGGACTTGTATGGCTGATAAAAATTTGAAATTAATTCGGCCACAAATAAAAAAGATACAGGGGTGTCTTCACGAGAAGTGAAACAAAATTTTTTTTTTTGAAAATATTCCGATTTTCACAAAATTTTACAGGGGGACATATCAAGTGATTCTGAACTACTTTTGTTAACAAAATTTTTGTCTATCTCTAAGCCTACTATGATTTCTCGAAAATTAACATTTTATTTTTATCGCAGTAGGCAGGGGTTTTAGATTTAGACGGCATTTATGTATTGAATAAAGTCACCTTATGGATTTGTTTGGCTGATAAAAATTTGAAATTAATTCGGCCACAAATAAAAAAGATACAGGGGTATCTTCATGAGAAGTGAAACAAAATTTTTTTTTTTTGAAAATATTCCGATTTTCACAAAATTTTACAGGGGGACATATCAAGTGATTCCGAACTACTTTTGTTAACAAAATTTTTGTCTATCTCTAAGCCTACTATGATTTCTCGAAAATTAACATTTTCTTTTTATCACAGTAGGCCGGCGTTTTAGATTTAGACGGGATTTATGTGTTGAATAAAGTCACCTTATGGACTTGTATGGCTCATAAAAATTTGAAATTAATTCGGCCACAAATAAAAAAGATACAGAGAAGCGAAACAAAAAATTTTTTTTTGAAAATATTCCGATTTTCACAAAATTTTACAGGGGAACATATCAAGTGATCCCGAACAACTTTTGTTAACAAAATTTTTGTCTATCTCTAAGCCTACTATGATTTCTCGAAAATTGATATTTTCTTTTTATCGCAGTAGGCCGGCGTTTTAGATTTAGACGGCATTTATATGTTGAATAAAGTCACCTTATGGACTTGTATGGCTGATAAAAATTTGAAATTAATCCGGCCACAAATAAAAAAGATACAGGGGTGTCTTCACGAGAAGTGAAACAAAAAATTTTTTTTTGAAAATATTCCGATTTTCACAAAATTTTACAGGGGGGCATATCAAGTGATTCCGAACAACTTTTGTTAACAAAATTTTTGTCTATCTCTAAGCCTACTATGATTTCTCGAAAATTGACATTTTCTTTTTATCGCAGTAGGCCGGCGTTTTAGATTTAGACGGCATTTATATGTTGAATAAAGTCACCTTATGGACTTGCATGGCTGATAAAAATTTGAAATTAATTCGGCAACAAATAAAAAAGATACAGGGGTGTCTTCACGAGAAGTGAAACACACGGTATATAAAATTCTCAAAGAAAACACCAAGCCTTTATTTTATAATTTTAAAATAAGATTTTTGTTAATTTTTTTGTTTTGTTTTACTCTTTACCCACGTTGGCTACTTTTTATGAATTGCAATGAGCCTCGCGTTGGACGCCCAAATGTCGTGACTGTTGTTAAATTATATTTATCAAAACTGTAATAGAAAATTTGTATTAGGCGCCACTATTACAGTATTCAACAACCTTTTATAATCACGCATTAATTAGAGCATGAGCTACACTTGTAGAAACTCCCTCAGTGCAGGTTTAAATTTGTTTCAATAAATCAAAATGATGTCAACAATAACAAATTTTATTTTAAGAAGTAAAACCATGCGCTTATACAAATTATTTGCTATCCTTATTTAATTAATGAAACCCAGGCCTTGGTTTTTATTTAAATAGTGCAAATTTAATCTAATGGGAATTTGTAATGTTTAAAATTGACAGTTGAGATCTCTGTTTCCTATAGACTAACACAGTACCTTTCGATCGCAGACGTTACCGAATTATGTGGATCACTGACTTCATATTATGCACAAAACACTTGGTTGGAATCTCCTACACGTTCTCTGCCTAATATTCCCTCAGGATGTGTTTTATTTCGATGTGACTAACTATTCCAGTGATTGTTTGTTTGATAAATGTTGTGAACTTGATGCTGAAATGTTTAATTTATAAAGGAATACAAACTTACTGCTACCAGGTAAGTCAAAATATGACGTCTACTTGACGTTGTTGGTTATGTTATATTTTGATTTTTGATGATGAGATTTTATTTGAAAATACACAATATTTTGGGTTCAAGCTACACCTTGAATGCTTATCTTCAATTTCTGTTACTTTTTGTTTAGTTTTATAATAATTTTCTTCAATATTCAATTAAATTTTATGGACTTTTGACACCAATTCAATTTCTATTTTCAGCGTTCTTGTTCTCCTGATTTTTAACAAAACTTCTTGGCTACCAACTTTTTCCGAGTTTTTGTTCTGAAAATTTGACTTGAATGACAATTCCAGATTACTAGACTTGTCATTTCTGAAATTTGAAATATGAAATAAATATAAATTTTCTTTATTGAATCGTTTTCACTCTTTTCACTACCAAAATCATATTCCTTGTGTTTAGTGGTACATTTCAATACTCTTTGCTCTTTTCTAGCTTCTGTTTTAAGCTCATACCAAATTTTGTGTCTTTCCTTACATAAAAGCTTAAAAATTACTTAAAATTATATACAATCTATGGTTTTACCTTCTTTCCTATACTAACTTTACCTATTTACTAATTCTATTAACAAACTGAGATTCTTTATTAAAGATTTTATACTAAATTAGACCTTATTCAGGGGCTACCCAACATTTCATGAACCAGTTCAGTCCCTATTTCACTAACTGCGTTGGTGAAAATTACTGAAATGCGTTCCTTGAAGTTTCGTCATTGAGTACAACGTACAATACAATAACTATTAACTTTCCTATGGTTTAAAATTGGAATTGACCAGTGACAACACAAAACTTTGGTAACTGGTAGTCTATTTTCTAGTAGAAAATGAAAATTAAACACTTAGTTCAAGGGATTGTCTTTATGCAATTATCTTAAGGTAAAAGTCTATGATTTACTTTATAAAAGTTCCTTACACGAGCACTTATTTTAGATAACTTCTTAACTATTCTTTGTCATGATAGTGGATTTCTTTATTATAAGTTCATACACTTTTATTTATAATTTTCTACATTTTTTCAATTTTGTACTGTTGTTGTTGATAATCTCTAACATTTGTTTTAAATTTTAAGTTTTTAATTTTATTTTAATGTTCAATTTGACTGAATTCTTATTTCAGATCTGGAAATATGCATTTTCTAACTTCTTAAGTTTTCTACACTACAAGCTGTTCTAACCCAACTTATGTCAGTCTGTAAACCAGAAACACTTCATCGGTGGATTATTTACCATACCTTTCTGTTTTTAATGTTTCATTAAAGAGGTCGTCTCTTCAAGATAAGATAACTTTTTACATAAAGCCTTATATTTAATCTGAAATTCTGAACTAATTAAACAAATTTTATTGTTATTGTTTAGTCACTTCGTTTGCCCAGTTGAATTTTACACTGTTGGTGTATCCACAAATATATTTTCTTGAAATTTAGTTCTTAACTGATACTCTAACAGTGGCGTAAGTTCATTACATTTTTATATTGTTCTCTCTCAATTGCTTATCTTCAAGATATCATATTTCACCTTTGTTTCTCATAACTTGTGATGACTGCAGAACTGCATTTCCTTTGTTCTATATCTTGCTTACTCAGGTTCTGTATGTTATAAATATGACTAAACACGCTTTGTTGAATCAGTTATTAAACTCAGTTAGAATGCAACACTTCTAATTTATTATTATATTCCTTCTCCAAGAGCCAACGTTGGCTCCATTTAAGTAAATAAAAGTTTTTAAAAAGTCATTCATGTGAACCGTGATCTAACATTGGCGCAGTCGGTAGGATCCGTAAACATCATCAGAACAAGAAGCCTGGTAGTGAAGCTTAAGAGAACAAGGAGAACATCTGCAGAAGGTGCCT
Source organism: Rutpela maculata (assembly GCA_936432065.2). Lineage (NCBI taxonomy): Eukaryota > Metazoa > Arthropoda > Insecta > Coleoptera > Cerambycidae > Rutpela > Rutpela maculata. The sequence goes on along the minus strand of OW386291.2, from coordinate 71,892,431 downwards.
AACTAGTGCGTGTACATCTACTTGAACAAGGAGACCTTCCTCACTGGTGGTGGCGGATCCCTTGACGGACGAAGAACCTACTCATGGAGATGAAATTAATGTAAGTCATTCTAAGAATCATCTCGTACTATTTTACTATTTTATTATTTTTCGCAACTTATTTTATTAAAAGTGTATTATACTGCTAATACACTCAGCGCACAAAGCCAGTTCTCTTGTCAAAGTGAATCCATTCCTTTACAAACACAACGAAACAAGTTCATTTAATTTTAAGTTTATTTATTTTCGTATTATACTGCTAATACGAAACATTGTGTATTATACAGCTAATATACAATCCATTTACGCACGCAATGTAACAAACTAATTTTAATTTAATTCTCGTATCATACTGCTGATACGCAGACAATTCTTTTAGTTCAAATAATCTCTAAACAAAAAGCAAAATGCCAGACAGAGCTCAACCAGAGACAGCTCAACCAATAGTACCGGCATCAACCGAACAACAACAACAACAACCAGAGCAAATTGAGCCTTACAAGCTCTCTGAAATATTCTCTTTAATACCCGAATTCGATGGCAATGCCATTAATCTGCAAACGTTTTTGAATTCATGTCAGTGTGCCCAAGGCATGGCAATTCATGACCAAAAAATTCTATTAACCATGCATATCAAGAATAAATTAAAAGGCAGAGCTGCCGAACTTATAAATTCACGAAACCCTGGTACATGGCCAGAAATAAAGGCACTTTTAGAAACTCATTTTGGAGATTCTCGAGACTTAACGGCTCTTATCCAAGACCTACAACAAATTCATCAATTGCCTGGTGAATCCGCTTTAACATTTGTTTCGCGTTTACAAACGCACAATGCGAAAATGCACGCTGCAGTGCAAAAGCAAAATTTAACCTCGACACAAAGAACCGCACAATCCGACCTCATCGAAACGATGACTTTAAATAATTTACTAACGGGCTTAGAACCAAACTTAGGCCGCATCATACGTGCCAGCAACCCTCCAACTATATTGAAAGCTGTAGGTAGAATTCGGAGAGAACTACAACTCTCTTATTTTGAACAACAAAAATTTCCGAAAAATAGTCCGGTCAAAAATCCCACTTCACAGCAAACACGACCAACTTCAAATTTTCAGCAGAAATTCTGCTCATTCTGTAAAAGAAATACGTCATAAGCGAATGCCGCACAAGGCAACAGCCTCAGAACTTTCAGAGACCAAGTTTCCAAGGAAATTCAAACTCCCAAAATTTTTCATATCAAAACTTCGCGCAACCAAGTAATCAATTTGGTCAGAGGACATTCCCTCAAAACCAACCTAATCAACCTCAAAATAGGCCCTCAGCTATAAGGCCAAATCCAAACTTTAACCAACAAAGACCGTCAGCTATTCAAACTAAACCGAATTTTAACCGCTTTAACCAGCAAAAAGCTCATCATTTAAATTACGAACCTTACGATAATTATGCCGATCAATTTAATCAATACAATGACTATTCACCCGATTATCAAAATGTAAGTGACAGCTATGAAAATTACGATTTAGAAAACGCTCAAAGCTTTTCAGAAAATTATACAGCTAATTCCCAATATGAACAGTACGAGAATTATACTGTTAATCCTCAGGATTTTCGCTTAGATCCGGAGTACCCTACGGATACTCCAACACAGCAAACAGACCAATTCGACCAAATAACAAATCAAATACGAACGATGAATCTCAACGACAGTTTCGACCCGTCGCTGAACTTTCCGGAACAAGGGTTCATGTAGAAACGCTATCACACTCATTGTTGACCGTAAATTCAAAAATTCTATACTACATTAAAGACATCACAAACAAATTCAAAATTCTAATCGATACTGGCGCAGGTATCTCTATCTTTAAACCAAAAACAGAGGAAAATTACAAACGGAGATTTTCAGAAAACGTAATTATACAAGGTATAACCGATCAGAAAATTACTATTAGTGAGTCTGTTCTTATACCCTTTACTGATAACGACCCACATAAAGTTTACATCTACGATCTAGATATCAATTTTGATGGACTGATAGGAGCTGATTTCCTAGAGCACTATCATTGTATCGTCGACATAAGAAATAAACAATTAATAACCAATTTCAAAACGGTACCACTTTTCAAAGTAACCGACGATTCGTCGAAACCCGAATATGACAAAATCCAATCAAACCACAACCCTAATCAAAATAAGATCCAAATTGAAGGCCGTACCGAAAAAATTTATAAACTAAAATGTAACCTTAGAAACATTGACGCTATTTTGCAAGCGCAAGAGAACGAAAAAGTCCGTTTACCTAATGCTCTTGTTAAAGTAAATGAAAACGGAGAATTTTTAACAACAATAATCAATGCTAATGTCATCCCGAAGACTGCCAATTTTTCCAATTTAAATTTAGAACCTTTACAAAAATTTAAGTCAATTTTTAACTTAAACACGCAAAATTCTGACCAACACCTAACGACGGACAGATCCTTTGAAATCAGGAACGAATTGCGCTTGGATCATCTAAACGAAGAAGAGGCCGAAATAGTAACGCAGCTTTGTTTAGACTTTCAAGATATATTCTATTTAGAAGGAGACAATTTGACCTTTACCAACGAAATCAAACACCCTATTGACACCGACAATTCCCGACCGATATTTACGAAATCGTATCGATATCCTCAGGTCCATAAAGAAGAAGTTAAGTCCCAAGTATCGAAAATGTTAAGTCAAGGTATTATTCAACCTTCAATCTCACCTTGGTCCTCTCCTGTCTGGGTAGTTCCCAAAAAACTGGACGCTTCTGGTAAACAGAAATGGCGCGTTGTAGTCGACTACCGCAAACTCAACGAGGTTACAATTGGTGACAAATATCCTCTGCCCAACATTTCCGATGTTTTAGATCAACTTGGCAAATGCCAATATTTCACAACCTTAGACTTGGCTTCCGGTTTCCACCAAATCGAAATTAATCCCGCAGATATTCAAAAGACTGCTTTCACAGTTGAGAACGGTCATTATGAATTCGTGCGAATGCCATTTGGACTCAAAAATGGTCCATCAACCTTTCAAAGAGTTATGGATAACATCCTGTTAGGTATTCAAAACGAACGATGTCTCGTCTACATGGACAATATTATTATTTACTCTCCTACAATTCACGAACACATTTCCCGTCTAACTGAAGTCTTTAAACGCCTTCAAAAAGCCAATCTCAAAATTCAACCAGACAAATGCGAGTTTCTCCGCAAGGAAGTCGCTTATTTAGGACATCTCATTACAAAAGACGGCGTAAAACCGAACCCTTCGAAAGTTGACGCTATTTTAAATTTTCCCCAACCGAAAAATCCAAAAGAAATTAAATCATTTCTAGGCTTAGCTGGATATTATAGGCGCTTTATTCCTAATTTCTCCAAGATAACCAAGCCTTTAACAAAACTACTACAAAAAGACGTACCATTTCTCTTCAACAATGATTGTATAAATTCTTTTCAAAATTTGAAACAAACATTAACGACAACTCCGATATTAATCTACCCCAACTTTGATGAACCTTTCGTTCTAACCACTGATGCGAGCGCATTTGCCGTCGGCTCGGTGCTGAGCCAGGGACCTATTGGCAAAGATTTACCCATTGCTTATGCTTCTAGAACCTTGTGCAGTGCAGAAACTAAGTATTCAACGATTGAACGCGAGTTTTATCGATAGTATGGAGTGTAAAGCACTTTAGACCATATCTGTATGGTAGAAAGTTCAAGCTTTTCACCGACCACAGACCACTCACCTGGCTATTCTCTATAAAAGATCCAGGAAGTAGACTTGCCCGTTGGCGACTCAAATTAGAAGAGTACGACTACAAAATAATTTATAACCCTGGCAAAATCAATAAGAACGCGGACGCACTTTCCAGAATCAAAATTAATCATTTTTCCGAATGTTCCAAATTCTATTCCAAGGTTCTAGCCGCGAATGACGAAGAGTCAGACGACGAGTCAGATGACGACGAAAACCCAGACGATAACAACGCAGTCACTAACGAACAAATTTCGCGAGAATTTGAAACTTTCACCAACCTATACAAAACAACATCTTTAATTGACTATTCGAAAACCAAAGCCTCGAACAAAAAACTTTTGTATCGAGAACATAAAGATATTATAACCTTTTTCCAACAAAACAACTTACAAGATCTACATCACAAAATTATCGAGCAAAACAGTCAGACATAGGAGATATTTTATCATCCCTCTACCTTTTGATATCGAATCTGTATCTGTGAACATCTATTTTTGGTATTATTTAAAAATCAAGATGTTTTAGACCTTTCTAAGACATACTTTGTCGAAAATAACCTAGACCTCCCCATACTCGAAATTCTATCATTCATTTTTGCAGAAAAAGACTTAAAAGTAGTAATTTGTCAAGATATCGTCAGAACTGCCGACGAAGATGAAATTCCAATTATATTGGAGCAAAATCATTTTGGTAAAAATAATCTACACCGCGGAATAAATGAAACGATTCGAAGAATTAGAGAAAAATACACTTGGCAAGGTCTAACTAAAGACGTTGAAAATTTTATAAAAAATTGCGAAACTTGCCAAAAAACTATGGTATGCCGAAAAAACCTTAATAACCCTCTAGTAGTCACAGAAACCCCAAGAACACCATTCGAAAGAATTAATATCGATTTATTTGAATTCCCAACTCGAAATTACGCTTTAACTATTCGCGATGAATTAACTAAATTCACACAGGCCTATGCAGTCCCGGACAAATCCGCAAAATCCGTCGTAAATACCTTGTTGTTATACTTTCAACATTATGGTACTCCGCTAAGAATCCATTGCGATTACGGCGGCGAATTTGACAACCGTCTGCTTAAAGATCTCTGCACCCTCTACGACATAAAATTAACTTATTCAAGCGTAGGACATCCCCAATCGAACGGATCCATAGAAAGATTTGATGCTACTTTAGCTGAAATGATAAGAATTCATAAAACTGAAAACCCGAACGAACATCCGTTCACGATTTTACCATATGCAGTAATATGCTATAACAATTCGGTAAATAAAACACACGGTTTCACCCCATATGAACTTATCTTTGGTCATACGTCTAACAGACCACCTGAAACTTTATATAACCAAAAAGAGTTAATAACCAAATACGTTAGAGATTTAAACAACAGAATATCCCACTACTATAAAATAGCCCGTAGTCGAACACAATCTCAAAAAGAGAAAGCAAAAGTTCGTTTCGACAGAAATGTTCCCCAAAAACGATCCGAGTACAAAATAGATGACTTAGTTTATGTAAAAGAATCACAAATTAAGAACAAACTACAAAACAAATTTAACGGTCCCTTTAAAATAAAAGAAATTTTTCAAAATTCTGCTACCTTATTAAATCTCGAAACAAAACAAGAAACCAAAGTAAATTTTGATAGAATGAAACCATATACTGAAAATTAAATTTATTTTCAGGTTTCTCCTGCTGTTGTTCCATGACCTATGGCATACTGATGAGAACATAATAAGTTCGAAACCGGTATATGTCTGGTTAGGAACAGACAAATGATAGTTGGTTACTGATCACGATTTGAAGGTGTAATTCAATGCAGGTCGGGGTATTTGCCCGCTGAGTAGTTGTTTCCTTCAAATCCGATTTCATAAACAGTGAGTATAGTCCACTAAGGCTAGAGGTCGCCGCTCTTGGTACTTGCAAAGAGGCAAGTCGCTATACGTCAGTGACATTTGTCCGACGTATAGTAGCATCTGACCATATGAGAGTTTACCTCTCACCGACACTCCATTTGATTCAGTTTGTATAAGACTAGCAAGTTGACCACTATCATTTGTCTGTTCCATGACCTATGGCATACTGATGAGAACATAATAAGTTTATATATATATATATATATATATATATATATATATATATATATATATATATATATATATAACATTCCCACAGCCGATATTTCGGAAGCTAAGAAATATATTTTTATTCTGAAAATGGTAATGGATTTCTATAATTAATGCCTTCTTGAAGAAGTACAATTTACTATTATAACATTATCACCAGAGATGGCGCTGCAATTTAAAAATATTTTTCAATCAAAGAAAGTCTGAAACATATGCCATTCGATTAAGAATTAAATTTTAAACAAAATTGTTCTTATTCCAAATAGTCAGATCTGCAGTAGTTTTTGAGTTATTTTAATTTTATTGTCTAATTTTTGAGTGTTATTTATTTTTCTTAATTGCTGTAACTTTTTTAATCTTGATATTCGGATGTACCCAGCAAACACAAACAGATAGAGTCTATATAACAGATACATTTCAAAAATAGGTCTGGTGCAGCATCTACGTAGGAAGCTAAGAGTATACATGTCCCTAATTCATGGAAAACCAAAGGTATAAGCTACATAAACATTACATTTATTAGATACATAATTTATATGTACCCCATACACTAATATTACATTGATGCTACTACATTTTCTTGACGTGCCCGTTAAAAAAAATAGATGAAAATAAACACTTTTTTAATCACCCAACCACCGTGCCGCGTTTCAATTCCTTCGCTATCATGCTCCAATTAATATTAGTATTCCGTAAATTCATTATTTATAGTGATAATTAAACAATTTTACTCACCTTGTTTAGGTCTCGAACCCACGCCTACTATGTACGTATCTCGTTATCCTACCAAATTCAAATTCAAAAAGTATTTATTCACAATTATGTTTACAAATATGCGCCAGAGTCGGATCCCGGTTCAGAGCCGAACTACAATTAATGTCTAGGAAAAAAAGACTTAAACCTAACAATTTGAATATTTATAACTAAAGGAAGTTTAAAAACACTTATAACTAATTAAAGCTAAATTAAAAACTGTGGTTAGGGGCGCGCGCACAAACACACGCGCACTGTTTTTAAAGGTTTGGTTGGTGATACGGGAAAAACTCAATGAAAAAACCCGTTTGAACAATTTACTAGTGAAATATTTTGTCGAACTCCTCTATACGTTTCCTTAAATATATAAGGAATAAAAACCAGACTGCAACCAACAGCTATTCTCCGGATTAATGCCCCGCCGAGCGCTGAATTACGAATTACAAGCCTGGCCGCGTTAAGTGCAATAACTGTGTATTGCCACAAAATGCTAAAGTTTCGATTTTAATAGACACCAGCCGAGAGACTTATTCCTACTTAAAGGAGCTCTCGTTTTATTCCTTATATATTTAAGGAAACGTATAGAGGAGTTTGACAAAATATTTCACTAGTAAATATTCTGCCCTCTAAAAGCATACCGTTTGAACAAGTCACAATCTTCATCCGATGGTCTGCCTACCTTCGGGAAGGTAGGGTGAAGGGGAAATTATGATTGAAAAGGTTTGGGTTTGCGAGAAGTTATTGGTCGAAAGGGGATTTGGAAGAAGAACAAAAAGGGACAAAAGAACAAAAATTGACAAAAATAACAAAAACGAGATTAATAGAGGGAGTAGAAAAGGGGTTTTAGAGTAAAAGGTGGTGAAAGTAAAAGGTGGTGAAAGGGAAATTGTGGTGTAGGAAAGATTTGGCTAGGGAGGTTGCCGAAAGATAGGCAACGCCTGGTATGGTAAGGGGTGTTTTATATTGGAAAGTATGGCATTATGCTGTCTGATCGTGTAATGTTTCGGGTTAGCGGACTGTCGCCCAATTTGAATTGGTAGAATTTTTGCGATGCATTTTGGACGAAGTCCGCTAGTGGGGTTACGTCGTGGCAACGTGCATAGAGATCTCTGAGGGAGGTGTATCTATCAGAGGCTGAAATGAGGCGCATAAATTTGTGTTCTAGTACTTTTAATTTTCGCATTGTCGAGGCCGGGATGCTGCACCACACCGGCGCCGCATATATTATAGTCGGCCTGATCACCATCGTATACAACAACTTTTTATTGGTCCTGTTGAGTCCGCTACCCCGCGCCAGGAGCGGATACAGACTCCTGGACATGGAGTAGACCTTTCGTATCGTCTCGTTTACGTGTGTATTAAACGTCAGTCTTCTGTCCAAGTTCACCCCCAGATACTTCACGCACCGCTTTATTATCCTACCGCCTTAACTGACTGCGCCACCAGGGTGTCCAACAAATTTAATGATAAAAGTTATAGTAATGGATATCAGGATTTTATATTATTAAATGATATTGGTGCATTTTATCTTACGTAAAAGATCCTGCAATTTCCAAATTTATTAGCGAGGCAGAATCCTTAAACTTAAAATACCTGTAGTTATTGTTATTACGTTTTTAAAATGCTATTCATTTTTCTTTACATACTTATTGGTTAAATTTCTATACAAACAAGTTTGACTCATCGGATCTATATTCTTTCATTCTTGACCTGTGTGACATTACATTATATCACCGTTAAACACAAATCTGATAAATAAAAATAACATAACCTTAAAAATGCCACAGCTTCAAAGAAAACCCTACCTAGCTAGATATAGTCATTACGTCCTAGCTACTTCATAAAAACTACATAAACATTATTACGTAATATATATATTTTTTTTAATTATATAAAAGTATGCTGTAAGAATACATAGTACTTAAATTAATCAGTGATATATAGAAATAAATATGTGGGGTGTATATAATTTACAACTATATAAATGAGACATATGTTAATTAATACAAATATACATACATACTATATATTTGTGCTATGTAAACGTATTTCCTTAAATGAAACATAATTAGTATGTAAGTATTACAAGTGTGTTTGCTGAGTAGGTTCTTAATATTTTTTTTGTCCACTATAAGAGAATTATTTACTGGTGGAATTTTTTTTTTAATAGCACTTCCGATTTTACCGAAAATTACTTTAAATTAAGAAATTTAAATGGGAAAACAACAAAAATATGGGGGATACGTCCTATCGCTGTTGGCTGTTGCTTACGAAGATTATCCGCTAAAATTGCTTGCAACCGGATATCAGGACTCGTCGGAAATTTTTTGCGACCTTTACAGCTAGGCTTTAAAACTAAATTCGGAGCAGAGGCAGGGGCGCATTTAGCCAGAAAATAATTATCATTTTGCCAAAATTCGGATAAAGTCTTTTTAAAGATATATTACTTCAACGCTTTTAATATGGTTTCAAGGGCCGCTGTTCTCAGTAGAACAAAGGAAATAATGCCTGATTTTCTTCCCTTTCTGAAGCAGTGCTATGGTGGGCCTACAATATTATCATACGGGAATCAAACAATATCTTTGGAAATAGGTGTTCAACAGGGGGACCCACTGGGTTCTGTTCTTTTTTGTCTTGCACTTCAGCCTTTGATAACATCTCTAAAATCTGAACTTAATATTTGGTATCTGGATGATAATTATCACATTGTTTTACAAGACTTTCAAAAAATTATAGAAGAGTCTTCAAAAATTGGCTTATCACTCAACACTGAAAAATGTGAACTTTTAATTCTTTCTGATGATCCAAACGTAAGATATGAAATTCTAAAAAATTTTGAGAGTATAGCGTCCGGTATTTCAGTCAAGAATTTTGAAGACATTTCACTTTTAGGATGCCCTTTGTCTAATGGAGCTATAAAGTCGAAAATTGAAACATTCAAAAGGTTGTGCAGTGGTTTAAAAGATTTAAACCCTCATTCATCTTATTTTCTTTAAAAAAATTCTTTGGCAATTCCACGCTTAACCTACTTTTTACGCTGTTCTCCTTGTTGGAGATCCCATGAAGATCTTATTGATTACGATTATTGTCTCAAAAGAAAAATGGAAGAAATTTGTAATTGTACTTTCAAGGAAAATTCATGGCCTCAATCTACATTACCTGTAGCTTTGGGTGGTCTAGGAATTCGAGACGTAACTACATTATGCTACTCCGCCTTTTTGGGTTCCATAAATGGGGTTTCACAATTACTACTTTCGATTCTCCCCTTCTATATCTCTCAATGTCCTGACAAAGCCTTTGATAAAGCTTTAGCTAATTGATCTACTCTAAGTTGCATGGATCCATTTATCAGAGAGATTGGGATAAACAAGTATGTTTACGTACACTCAGCAACCTACAAGACCTAAAGGAAAAGCACGTTTGCTCGCAGTTCAACAAAAAGAATCTGGCGCCTGGCTGAATACATTACCATCGCCTTCAATAGGAACTTTCTTAGACGACTCATCTTTTCGTATCGCCGTTGCCTTACGAACTGGTCAACCCCTTTGCGAACCCCACAACTGCACTCGCGGTGAACCCGTAGATATTTTTGGTCATCATAGCCTATCATGCCGCAAAAGTACAGGGAGGTGGTCTCATCATGGAATTATAAACGACATCATCAAGAGAGCTCTGATTTCGGCAGAAATTCCTTCAGTACTTGAACCAGTAGGGTGTTGCAGAAGCGACGGGAAAAGGGCGAATGGAATGTCCCTTGTACCATGGAAAGGGGGAAAGGCCCTTCTATGGTACGTTACATGTCGTGATACACTGGCATCGTCTTATATTAAATATACATCCCAAACACCTGAAGAAGCTGCCCGCATCGGAGAAGATAATAAGAGATGTAAATAAAAAGAACTAGAATAGCGTTTCTTTTTTTTTTGGCCTTTTTCTGTTGAAACATTGGGTCCATGGGGCGATGAAGCTAAAAAATGTATTAATGTATAGGTAAGAAAATACACGGCATTTCAACTGAAAAGAAAAGCACTTGTTACCTGACACAGAGAATCAGTTTGGTGATTCAAAGAGGGAATGCCGCGTCAACCCTGGGCACCATACTACCTTCTGCCAACTTGGGAGAAATTTTTTATATTTTATATTAATTTATTTATACTTTTTGTATATTCTTCTTGTATTATTCAGTCTTTTATTTGTATATGTAAATGTTCCCCTTATATATTGACTATTTATTATGTTTGTTTATAATTGTAAAAGCTGTATTTAATAAATAAATAAATATTTTTGATATTTCCTAATAAAAATCGAAAATTCTTGACAAACAAGGTCATTTTATTTTTGAACAGTACATCTTGACAACAATATCAAAAACAGATGCACGAAATTACTTCCGTCTGCTTGAATACACATGTCAAAGCGATGCTCTTAATAATGTATGTCTATTAATTGCACCAGCGCAAGCGTAGATTTTATTGTATAAATCTGCCATATCTTCTGTTGGCTCTTAATATACTTTACTTTTCAAATATCCCCACAAGAAAAAGTACAAAGGCGTCAAATCCCGAGAACGCGCGGGCCATTTAACCGGTCCTGAAGTGCCAATCCAGCGCCTTGGAAACGTGTTATTCAAATAATTTACAACAATATTAGAGTTATGGGGGAACGCGCGGGCCATTTAACCGGTCCTGAAGTGCCAATCCAGCGCCTTGGAAACGTGTTATTCAAATAATTTACAACAATATTAGAGTTATGGGGGTGGGGTGCCATCTTGCTGAAACCAAATTTCAGCTCTGTTGTGGTAAAAGTCTTGGTAACTCATTTTCTAAAAATCTTAAATAACGCACACCGGTTAAATTTTCATGGTATAGAACCGGGCCTATAATATAATCATTTAAAAAACCACACCATACGTTTACGCTGAACACAGTTTGGTTTCTTGTTCGAATCATCCATCTTTGATTGTTTTTCGACCAATATCTACAGTTATGTTTTGCAATTGTGCCGTTACTGTGAAACTTACTTTCGTCGTTCCACAGTACATTCTTAAGGAAATTACAATTTCCTTCATAAAGAACAGAAAACTCGGCAAGAAAGGTTAAGAGACGTTCATAGTCCGTATAGGCAGCAAATGATGTAGTAAGTGTGGTTTATATGGAAAGTACTTATTTTTTTTAAGATTCTTTGGCATGACTATAGTGATACATTGGTGCAGGCTTTTATTTGTCGCAATGATGAGTGGTGGGAATCATTATTAACGGTTTGTAAAACTAAAACCGCATTCTCCTGGGTTCTTGCTGTTGGTATTCTTCCACGTTTCAACTTTTTAAAACTGCCACATTGTAATAAGTTGTTACATAAATTGGAAAAAGTCTTGCGATCGGGTTGTGGTCTTCTTGGAAATTGTAATTGATACATACGTTTGGCTGCTTTTGCATTTTTATTGCATTTTCCATAAATTAATAACATATTAATTTCGTGAACATTGCTGTGGGCCATATATTGGACAAATTTTATTAACGTATTTTTAAAATGACACACGCAAAAGAATATTAAACTTCTGACAGTTAATAAATAAACAATTGCAAATTATTCAATTATTTTAATTTAAATTTCTCAATTTAAAGTAATTTTCCGTAAAATCGGAAGTGCTGTTAAAAAAATTTCCCACCAATAAATAATTCTCTTATAGCAGGTAAAAAAATTACTAAAAACCTACCTCTGAAAATCAAGATTAAAAAAGTTACAGCAATTAAAAATATATATATCACACTTAAAAATTATAATATATATATATATATATATATATATATATATATATATATATTATTTATATATATATTTATATATGCAGTGTGTAATGTAATTTTACTATCTAATTTTTAAGTGTTATATATATTTCTAATTGCTGTAACTTTTTTAATCTTGATTTTCAGAGGTAGGTTTTTAGTAATTTTTTTACCTGCTATAAGAGAATTATTTATTGGTGGGAAATTTTTTTAACAGCACTTCCGATTTTACGGAAAATTACTTTAAATTGAGAAATTTAAATTAAAATAATTGAATAATTTGCAATTGTTTATTTATTAACTGTCAGAAGTTTAATATTCTTTTGCGTGTGTCATTTTAAAAATACGTTAATAAAATTTGTCCAATATATGGCCCACAGCAATGTTCACGAAATTAATATGTTATTAATTTATGGAAAATGCAATAAAAATGCAAAAGCAGCCAAACGTATGTATCAATTACAATTTCCAAGAAGACCACAACCCGATCGCAAGACTTTTTCCAATTTATGTAACAACTTATTACAATGTGGCAGTTTTAAAAAGTTGAAACGTGGAAGAATACCAACAGCAAGAACCCAGGAGAATGCGGTTTTAGTTTTACAAACCGTTAATAATGATTCCCACCACTCATCATTGCGACAAATAAAAGCCTGCACCAATGTATCACTATAGTCATGCCAAAGAATCTTAAAAAAAATAAGTACTTTCCATATAAACCACACTTACTACATCATTTGCTGCCTATACGGACTATGAACGTCTCTTAACCTTTCTTGCCGAGTTTTCTGTTCTTTATGAAGGAAATTGTAATTTCCTTAAGAATGTACTGTGGAACGACGAAAGTAAGTTTCACAGTAACGGCACAATTGCAAAACATAACTGTAGATATTGGTCGAAAAACAATCAAAGATGGATGATTCGAACAAGAAACCAAACTGTGTTCAGCGTAAACGTATGGTGTGGTTTTTTAAATGATTATATTATAGGCCCGGTTCTATACCATGAAAATTTAACCGGTGTGCGTTATTTAAGATTTTTAGAAAATGAGTTACCAAGACTTTTACCACAACAGAGCTGAAATTTGGTTTCAGCAAGATGGCACCCCACCCCCATAACTCTAATATTGTTGTAAATTATTTGAATAACACGTTTCCAAGGCGCTGGATTGGCACTTCAGGACCGGTTAAATGGCCCGCGCGTTCTCGGGATTTGACGCCTTTGTACTTTTTCTTGTGGGGATATTTGAAAAGTAAAGTATATTAAGAGCCAACAGAAGATATGGCAGATTTATACAATAAAATCTACGCTTGCGCTGGTGCAATTAATAGACATACATTATTAAGAGCATCGCTTTGACATGTGTATTCAAGCAGACGGAAGTAATTTCGTGCATCTGTTTTTGATATTGTTGTCAAGATGTACTGTTCAAAAATAAAATGACCTTGTTTGTCAAGAATTTTCCATTTTTATTAGGAAATATCAAAAATATTTATTTATTTATTAAATACAGCTTTTACAATTATAAACAAACATAATAAATAGTCAATATATAAGGGGAACATTTACATATACAAATAAAAGACTGAATAATACAAGAAGAATATACAAAAAGTATAAATAAATTAATATAAAATATAAAAAATTTCTCCCAAGTTGGCAGAAGGTAGTATGGTGCCCAGGGTTGACGCGGCATTCCCTCTTTGAATCACCAAACTGATTCTCTGTGTCAGATAACAAGTGCTTATCTTTTCAGTTGAAATGCCGTGTATTTTCTTACCTATACATTAATACATTTTTTAGCTTCATCGCCCCATGGACCCAATGTTTCAACAGAAAAAGGCCAAAAAAAAAAGAAACGCTATTCTAGTTCTTTTTATTTACATCTCTTATTATCTTCTCCGATGCGGGCAGCTTCTTCAGGTGTTTGGGATGTATATTTAATATGAGACGATGCCAGTGTATCACGACATGTAACGTACCATAGAAGGGCCTTTCCCCCTTTCCATGGTACAAGGGACATTCCATTCGCCCTTTTCCCGTCGCTTCTGCAACACCCTACTGGTTCAAGTACTGAAGGAATTTCTGCCGAAATCAGAGCTCTCTTGATGATGTCGTTTATAATTCCATGATGAGACCACCTCCCTGTACTTTTGCGGCATGATAGGCTATGATGACCAAAAATATCTACGGGTTCACCGCGAGTGCAGTTGTGGGGTTCGCAAAGGGGTTGACCAGTTCGTAAGGCAACGGCGATACGAAAAGATGAGTCGTCTAAGAAAGTTCCTATTGAAGGCGATGGTAATGTATTCAGCCAGGCGCCAGATTCTTTTTGTTGAACTGCGAGCAAACGTGCATTTCCTTTAGGTCTTGTAGGTTGCTGAGTGTACGTAAACATACTTGTTTATCCCAATCTCTCTGATAAATGGATCCATGCAACTTAGAGTAGATCAATTAGCTAAAGCTTTATCAAAGGCTTTGTCAGGACAATGAGAGATATAGAAGGGGAGAATCGAAAGTAGTAATTGTGAAACCCCATTTATGGAACCCAAAAAGGCGGAGTAGTATAATGTAGTTACGTCTCGAATTCCTAGACCACCCAAAGCTACAGGTAATGTAGATTGAGGCCATGAATTTTCCTTGAAAGTACAATTACAAATTTCTTCCATTTTTCTTTTGAGACAATAATCGTAATCAATAAGATCTTCATGGGATCTCCAACAAGGAGAACAGCCTAAAAAGTAGGTTAAGCGTGGAATTGCCAAAGAATTTTTTTAAAGAAAATAAGATGAATGAGGGTTTAAATCTTTTAAACCACTGCACAACCTTTTGAATGTTTCAATTTTCGACTTTATAGCTCCATTAGACAAAGGGCATCCTAAAAGTGAAATGTCTTCAAAATTCTTGATTGAAATACCGGACGCTATACTCTCAAAATTTTTTAGAATTTCATATCTTACGTTTGGGTCATCAGAAAGAATTAAAAGTTCACATTTTTCAGTGTTGAGTGATAAGCTAATTTTTGAAGACTCTTCTATAATTTTTTGAAAGTCTTGTAAAACAATGTGATAATTATCATCCAGATACCAAATATTAAGTTCAGATTTTAGAGATGTTATCAAAGGCTGAAGTGCAAGACAAAAAAGAACAGAACCCAGTGGGCCCCCCTGTTGAACACCTATTTCCAAAGATATTGTTTGATTCCCGTATGATAATATTGTAGGCCCACCATAGCACTGCTTCAGAAAGGGAAGAAAATCAGGCATTATTTCCGTTGTTCTACTGAGAACAGCGGCCCTTGAAACCATATTAAAAGCGTTGAAGTAATATATCTTTAAAAAGACTTTATCCGAATTTTGGCAAAATGATAATTATTTTCTAGCTAAATGCGCCCCTGCCTCTGCTCCGAATTTAGTTTTAAAACCTAGCTGTAAAAGTCGCAAGAAATTTCCGACGAGTCCTGATATCCGGTTGCAACCAATTTTAGCGGATAATCTTCGTAAGCAACAGCCAACAGCGATAGGACGTATCCCCCCATCTTTTTGTTGTTTTCCCATTTAAATTTCTCAATTTAAAGTAATTTTCGGTAAAATCGGAAGTGCTATTAAAAAAAAAATTCCACCAGTAAATAATTCTCTTATAGTGGGCAAAAAAAATATTAAGAACCTACTCAGCAAACACACTTGTAATACTTACATACTAATTATGTTTCATTTAAGGAAATACTTTTACATAGCACAAATATATAGTATGTATGTATATTTGTATTAATTAACATATGTCTCATTTATATAGTTGTAAATTACATACACCCCACATATTTATTTCTACATATCACTGATTAATTTAAGTACTATGTATTCTTACAGCATACTTTTATATAATTAAAAAAATATATATATTACGTAATAATGTTTATGTAGTTTTTATGAAGTAGCTAGGACGTAATGACTATATCGAGCTAGGTAGGTTGTTCTTTGAAGCTGTGGCATTTTTAAGGTTATGTTATTTTTATTTATCAGATTTGTGTTTAATGGTGATATAATGTAATGTCACACAGGTCAAGAATGAAAGAATATAGATCCGATGAGTCAAACTTGTTTGTATAGAAATTTAACCAATAAGTATGCAAAGAAAAATTAATAGCATTTTAAAAACGCAATAACAATAACTACAGGTATTTTAAGTTTAAGGATTCTGCCTCGCTAATAAATTTGGAAATTGCAGGATCTTTTACGTAAGATAAAATGCACCTGTATACCTAATATTATTTCTTAAAAACTATACTACCATAAATATTCATTTATGTGTCTATCTCAATTTCCTATAATAAACTCGATTATTAGGTACCAATATCATTTAATAATATAAAATCCTGATATCCGTTACTATAACTTTTATCATTAAATTTGTTGGACACCCTGGTGGCGCAGTCAGTTAAGGCGGTAGGATAATAAAGCGGTGCGTGAAGTATCTGGGGGTGAACTTGGACAGAAGACTGACTTTTAATACACACGTAAACGAGACGATACGAAAGGTCTACTCCATGTCCAGGAGTCTGTATCCGCTCCTGGCGCGGGGTAGCGGACTCAACAAGACCAATAAATAGTTGTTGTATACGATGGTGATCAGGCCGGCTATAATATACGCGGCGCCGGTGTGGTGCAGCATCCCGGCCTCGACAATGCGAAAATTAAAAGTACTAGAACACAAATTTATGCGCCTCATTTCAGCCTCTGATAGATACACCTCCCTCAGAGATCTCTATGCACGTTGCCACGACATAACCCCACTAGCGGACTTCGTCCAAAATACATCGCAAAAATTCTACCAATTCAAATTGGGCGACAGTCCGCTAACCCGAAACATTACACGATCAGACAGCATAATGCCATACTTTTCAATATAAAACACCTCTTACCATACCAGGCGTTGCCTATCTTTCGGCAACCTCCCTAGCCAAATCTTTCCTACACCACAATTTCCCTTTCACCACCTTTTACTTTCACCACTTTTTACTCTAAAACCCCTTTTCTACTCCCTCTATTAATCTCGTTTTTGTTATTTTTGTCAATTTTTGTTCTTTTGTCCCTTTTTGTTCTTCTTCCAAATCCCCTTTCGACCAATAACTTCTCGCAAACCCAAATCTTTTAAATCATAATTTCCCCTTCACCCTACCTTCCCGAAGGCAGGCAGACCATCGGATGAAGATTGTGACTTGTTCAAATGGTATGCTTTTAGAGGGCAGAATATTTACTAGTGAAATATTTTGTCAAACTCCTCTATACGTTTCCTTAAATATATAAGGAATAAAACGAGAGCTCCTTTAAGTAGGAATAAGTCTTTCGGCTGGTGTCTTTTAAAATCGAAACTTTAGCATTTTGTGGCAATACACAGTTATTGCACTTAACGCGGCCAGGCTTGTAATTCGTAATTCTGGTTTTTATTCCTTATATATTTAAGGAAACGTATAGAGGAGTTCGACAAAATATTTCACTAGTAAAGTGTTCAAACGGGTTTTTTCATTGAGTTTTTCCCGTATCACCAACCAAACCTTTAAAAACAGTGCGCGTGTGTTTGTGCGCGCGCCCCTGACCACAGTTTTTAATTTAGCTTTAATTAGTTATAAGTGTTTTTAAACTTCCTTTAGTTATAAATATTCAAACTGTTAGGTTTAAGTCTTTTTTCCCTAGACATTAATTGTAGTTCAAGCCCGAGTCGAACCCGCTTCATCCGACTGCACATTCATGACGACGCTGCGCGGCGTGGTTGTGCGGTCGGCTCTGAACCGGGATCCGACTCTGGCGCATATTTGTAAACATAATTGTGAATAAATACTTTTTGAATTTGAATTTGGTAGGATAACGAGATACGTACATAGTAGACGTGGGTTCGAGACCTAAACAAGGTAAGTAAAATTGTTTAATTATCACTATAAATAATGAATTTACGGAATACTAATATTAATTGGAGCATGATAGCGAAGGAATTGAAACGCGACACGGTGGTTGGGTGATTAAAAAAGTGTTTATTTTCATCTATTTTTTTTAACGGGCACGTCAAGAAAATGTAGTAGCATCAATGTAATATTAGTGTATGGGGTACATATAGATTATGTATCTAATAAATGTAATGTTTATGTAGCTTATACCTTTGGTTTTCCATGAATTGGGGACATGTATACTCTTAGCTTCCTACGTAGATGCTACACAGACCTATTTTTGAAATGTATCTGTTATATAGACTCTATCTGTTTGTGTTTGCTGGGTACATCCGAATATCAAGATTAAAAAAGTTACAGCAATTAAGAAAAATAAATAACACTCAAAAATTAGACAATAAAATTAAAATAACTCAAAAACTACTGCAGATCTGACTATTTGGAATAAGAACAATTTTGTTTAAAATTTAATTCTTAATCGAATGGCATATGTTTCAGACCTTCTTTGATTGAAAAATATTTTTAAATTGCAGCGCCATCTCTGGTGATAATGTTATAATAGTAAATTGTACTTCTTGAAGAAGGCATTAATTATAGAAATCCATTACCATTTAAAGAATAAAAATATATTTCTTAGCTTCCGAAATATCGGTTGTGGGAATGTTATATATATATATATATATATATATATATATATATATATATATATATAATATATATATATATATATATATATATATATATATATATATATATATATATATATATATATATATATATGCAGTCACTCGGTCTCCACACTGTACATGGCCTACCAAAACTCCACCTATATACATGAAGTATTTAATTACATACTCTCAACAGTTAATTCAGCTTCCATTACCTTCATAGGTTTAATTGGTTTCCTTTGTATAAGTTTTGTACTTGTTTATGTAACTGAGCTTCTTTTTAAATGTAACATGAGTTTACTGGGCCTCCAAACGGTGTTGCCACTTTTCCTACAGGTAATTTGCCCTATAAATAACTCCGTTTAAAATACACCATAGTTGTGTGCCATAAGGATTATTATCAGACGATGGGTGTGAAAGAGTGGAGAGAAACGGAATAACATATTGACAAGTGCAACAATTTAGAGGTATAGACAAACAAATGGGTTAGAAATTTAAGAAGTTTTTTTATTCTATATTATATTTTTATATTATAAAATGAATAATATAATGTTAATAAAATAATCACCTAAGATTTTACGTATAGTACAGTCAATCTGTCATTTGACTCGTGAATAATTACTAGAAAAGATTTTCTTTTTATATACTACAGAGGAGCTTGCCCCAATCATTAATTGATGTTTTCCATAAAAATATCGTGTCTGCTACGGCCGTTATGTTGAATAAATGACTGCTTTGCTGTTACCTTCTACCCTAAATTGAGGTATTACCAATATTGTAGAAAGTGAGAAAAGCTACAACTTTTATTTAACTTAAAAATTAGATAGTAAAATTACATTACACACTATATATATATATATATATATATATATATAATTTAAAGTAATTTCCCGTAAAATCGGAAGTGCTGTTAAAAAAATTTCCCACCAATAAATAATTTTCTTATAGCAGGTAAAAAAATTACTAAAAACCTACCTCTGAAAATCAAGATTAAAAAAGTTACAGCAATTAAAAATATATATAACACTTAAAAATTAGTAAAATTACATTACACACTGCATATATATATATATATATGTTGTTTCTTAGGTTTCTTAGGTTTTCGCGGGTGTTGAATGAAGTGTTGGTGTACTTCCGGGTGTTTTCCCACGTAGTTGATAGGCTCCTGCTGGAGCCATTGTTGTCTAAACGACGTTTCGGCAGAATCCCATCTTTCATCTTCAGTTTCTCGCTGAAAGCTGCCTACTGCTGCTCCTCGTTGCTCTAACTGAACTCCACTGGACTGCACCAACACTTCATATATATATATATATATATATATATATATATATATATATATATATATATATATATATATATATATATATATATATATATTGCACTGTAATGTGGTTGTTTGAGTGAGTGCTTAGGATGTTGACAGCACTTCTATTTCGCATGCGAGGTAGTCATTGGGCGCCAGGCAGCACGAGGGCTGTCAAATTTATTTTACTACCTACATGCACAACGCAGGCATTCTCAGCATGATTTCCACACCAGGAGGATTGACTCCGCTCAGGGAAGAAGCCGGTTCAAGTTTACTTAAAACAAGTCAGGAAGCAAATAACACACAAGTTTTGGTTAGAAACGTTTGAATTGAAACTTTTATTTAATTTAATTTTTGACCTGGAATGACTTTTCTTTTCTAACAAAATGGTGAACAATATTCCTTAAAATAACTTATGCTAATCGGCCTTTTGATTCTTGATTAGATAAAGATCAATGTTTTTAATTTTATGAAAATAAATATTCAAATTGAATTTTTGATGACGAAGACAAATTTTATGACAGAAATATATAAGTTGACACTTTTGTGCCTGATATTCTTTATTTAGAATTTGATAAAAGCTTTTACCTTCTACTGAGATGTTGTTGAAAAGTGCTTTTACAACAACATCTCAGTAGATTTAGCCAAAAAAAGTATAGAAAAACACTGGGAAAGCATTACACAGCACTGTAACGTTGACAAAACTAGTTTCCTAAAATTAATTGAATTTCTTTTTGACTCTACGGTGTTCATTTTTTCTGACACCTATTACAAACAGATCCGGGGCATGCCAATGGGCAGTCCAGTGTCACCCATACTAGCGCAGTATGTGATGGACGACCTGCTCGATGACTGTTTGACAAAACTCACATTTCAAATTCCTTTTATTAAAAAATATGTAGATGACTTAATTTTAAGTGTACCGCAGGGGAGTACAGATGAACTCTTACAAGTTTTCAACAACTACAACGAATACATGGAATTTACCATCGAAGAAGAAAACGACAACCACAGTGTACCATTCTTGGACACAAAGTTAATCAGACAATCTGATAACACTATTATTACCTCCTGGTACACAAAACCAGGTGCATCAGGTAGATTCTTACATTACGAATCGTTTCACCAAGAACGTCAAAAAATAAACCTAATTTTAGGTATGAAAAATAGAGTAATAAAAACTAGTCATATTTCTTTGCGGACACAAAATTTAAAAAAACTTTTTGGCCTTTTCAAAATGAGTGGTTATCCCTCGAACTTATTAAATAAACTATTATTCAGCAGAGACACCATCAGTGATACGGACAACCCACCTGACATCACCCCACAAGATGAAGACCCCATTTTTTACTTTTCACTTCCACATATAGAAAATTTAACAAACAAATTTAACAATATTTTCAAAAACTATAGTAACATTAAATTAGCATACAGAAATCAAATGAAAATCGGTAATGTATTCTCTAAACTTAAAGACAAGGACAAAGTATTGGAGACGTCCGGTATTGTGTATTGCATACCTTGCGGCGATTGTGAAAAAATATTGGACAAACTGGTAGATTACTCAAAGACCGCATAACTTCCCATAAAAGTGATATTAAGAAACAACAAAAAAACTTGTACACTGGCTAAACACGCCATCGAACAAACTCATAGTATTGCATATGATAAGGTGAATATATTAGACACGGAAAATAATACGGAAAAAAGACAATTCTTAGAGATGACTAACATCTACAAAACCAACAATACGTTGAATGCCAAAAAAGATATCGAAGGTCTTAACATTATCTACACCTATTTGTTACACCTACACAAATATAATAAATTTTCCCAGTGGCAACAACTTCTGATGGGACAACAGGTACAAGGTCAGGTTAGTTATTTTTAATTTTGAAAGGTATCAATAATGACACTGTTGGCAATCATTGTCAAAAGTATTTGGTAGTAAGATGGTGGCCCATCAGGACACCAGCTCCAACATAATTTTAAAAATACAATTTTTATCCTGTGACATCGTCCAAATTTTAAAAAATTTTAATAATTATTTTAACTTGTATTAATGTGTATTGTCTTATGATGATATAGTGGTCGGTATTCCAATGTTCTGCATCTACCTGTTAAGCACATGTGCTATTTTTTATTATAACCTCACTTTTCGTAAGTACTAACATCAACCTTTTATAAGAATTTTGTTAATTGATGTCATAATTGTAGCGTTCCTGATGAAGAGACAATAATGACTCGAAAGCTAGAACAGAAATAAAGAGTTTTTCTTTAATTTTGTGCCTTACGACTGCATACCCGATTTCAAAAAAAAAAATTTTTATCCTTAAATAGCCAGTCGAGCTAATCTCACTCTCAACTATATATGTATATATATATATGCATTTGTATCGTGTCCGCCTCCTTACAAATTTGTGGCGCCCGCACCTCCACTAGAAATAATATAGATAGATTATTTCTGTTTACATATACATAACCGCCAAATTTCACTTACCAAGGGCACGCGGAGAGGGGAAAGGATTTTTATCTTTTTTTTTACATACACTTTTTTGTTCATACGATTGGTATGTTTACGCCTCGTTACATAAATAGTACCTCTCTGACTCAATGTATTTAAAACTGTTATACATAACGGTAGAGTTTGCCTCCTTCGAGGTTGCCAGACTTCTATAGTGTAAAATGCTCTAGCGCTTGCGCAATTAGTTGCGCTATGCAACCGTGTGCGTTTGTTATTATGATGATTAATATTGTGTAAGTAGTACTCTATCAGATTACGTTGGTGTTTTATCCGATAATGTGTGATTATTTGTTTTAAAATGAGCCGTTCACGCTAAATATCTATTGTAGAATAATGTATGTAATTCAAAATATGTACTTAAGGGAATTATTACTATTTAATATGCTTTTCAAAAGACATCACTGAATCAGTTCAATTTTGTAACACAATTGTTACATATTACTCCACGTAAATTAGATATTTTAGAAGAAATAACTTATAAAGTAATAATATTTGGGATGCGTAATCTAGATAGGGTTAGAAATAGATACCCGAAAAGTTACCCCCAATTTAGGGGTGGAACGTCCGTAATGATTATGAATAGAGCTGCTTCGGCCATATTACGGGGACTTAACGCTGGTTTTTCACTTTTATCTTGTAAACCGTTCGTCGAAAGAGAAAAAAGCATAGGAAAGAAAAAATTTGTCGCATTAAATTCTGCATAAAAAATGTACTATTAACCTTGTAGCTTATGCTCAGCTATTTCACGCTAACAGCGTCCGAACAGAGGGGTAGTTTGGGGCGCAGAGGTAAGAATCCATCCTATTCCAAGTTTGACTCCGAATATCTTAAAACTGGTTACTTTAACGAGAAAAATGCTCAGGAATGAATTTATTGAGCAGAATTTTCTCTATTGGATGCATATATAGAGGGTTTTGTCGCAAGTAGTTTATGTATTTTCCCCTTCTTTGCAATTATATTAGAGGATAATTTGTACTGTTCACTCAAAAGAAGATTTGGAGTCATATTTCAACTTTGAGCTTGCTTCAATTCCACTTCTTCTCGTCGATGAAAAATTAAGGAAAATTCGAGGAAAATTAAGAAATCGTCTGTATATTTTCAATGCTGTACGAGAGAGGCCAATAAATTTTTCCGATTGCCAGTTCACCGTTGATGGCGGCAATTTCATTCATCGTGTAGTATGGCCGAAGCAGCTTTATTCGTAAACATTATGGCCAAAAAGTGACTGTAGTGTTTGACGGATATGCTGACAATGCCTGCAGTATGAAGAGCATCGAAAGACAGCAGCGACTTTTGAAACGCATTTCACCGGAAATTGTTTTTCATGAGAACACGCCACTAACTGAAACGCAAAATAAAAAGGAACGGTTTATTTCGCAATTGATGGAGAGATTTAAAAAGGAGGGAATCAAAACAATTACTGCTGTAGACCACGCTGACGTACTCATAGTTCAAACCGCCTTAAACGAATCTCATGAAAACGATACAGTGGTCATCCTCGGACAAGATATTGATCTTCTCGCAATGATTATCGCTCTCGCACCTGAAGATAAAGATATCCGTTTCTTAAGAGAGGCTCAGAGAAAAATAAAAATAAAGATTACAGTTCTCTTGACTTGCAGTCCTTGGAAGTTTTAAAAAGCTGTATGGCCACACGTTCAGTGGATGTGATAACACTTCAGCTTTCTTTGGTAAAGAAAAAGTGCAAACGGTGGAATGCGTCAATAAAAGAAAAGATCTCGAAGAGGTTGTCCGTATATTCAACAACCGTAGCTCAACGAAAAAAGAAATTACAAGTGCTGGAGAGAAATTCGTGCTAGCAGTATACAAAGACCCTAAAAAAGAGACATCTTTGAATCATCAAAGATTCATTATCTTCAATAAGTTAGTCGGCCAATCTAGTACTACCGGGATTCTACCAAGACTGCCAGCAACATCCGAGGCATTACGTCAACATTCTTACAGAGTATTTCTCCAAATTCATGTTTGGCGAGGAGAAAACTTGGAACCAACGGAATGCAGAAAAGCAGAAAATAATATGAAATATTTCAAAGAGATGATATACTTAAAGAAGTAAAATGTTCAAAACTTAATCATTTTGGAGCAAAAATGTAAATATTTCCCTCCAGCAAGAGAAAAATTTTTGAAATGTTTAAAAAATTTTTGAAAAGCATTCGAGATGACTCCAACAAACTATCATTAATTAGTGGCAAAATTTATGATTAACCAACAAATATATTCTAGAGCTTTGGTCTCAAATGCTTTTTAAAACATTTTTATTTCTTGCTAGAGGGAAATATTTACATTTTTGCTCCAGAATAATCTAAGTTTTTAAAATATCTTTGGAAGGTGGAAGATTCAACATTTAGTTTGAAAAAATACACCGGGCTCTACCTAAGTACCCAGGGGTTTTTGGAGTCGTTGATTCCGTTGTCAAGGTCGGTTAAGCTCCATCACGTCAGGTTCAAGGTCATTTGAAGGTCAAACTAATAAAAGTTTTTGAAAAAATCTAAAAAAATTCACACATAAGTTTTTGGTCTGTCCGAATCCGACGTCGGTTGACCTTTATCACCTCATGTTCAAGGTCGTTTGAAGGTTAAAGTAAGAATAGAGGTGAAAAAAATTAGAAAAAATTTATACGAATGCTAACCTGCCTACTTATTGTCTGTTTATCTGTCTGACTTTATACCTGCACACCTGTTTGTTGGCTTGTTAGTCTGTATTTATCATCCGCCTGCATTTTCTCTCTGTCCATCTATTTAACATCCTTCCTTTCTATCTGCCTTTCTGTCGGTAATTCTGTCTATCTTCCTGCCTGACTGAAAGACTAAATGTTTCTATCTGACAGTCTGTCTGCCTCCTTGTCGGATTGTCTAACTCAAAAAACCATTAAATTACTTTGATCCTGACAGGATTGAGCTCAGGGCCGGTTTTAGGTAACCGGAGGTCCTAAGCTCTAGGTATGTTTTTCGTTGAAGCTTTCTCTTCTAATAAAATAAACATGCATATCTGCGTATAAAATCTGAGTTCTGAGGCCACTTAAATGCGAGGCCCTAAGCTGGCACTGATTGAGCTCCAAGTGAGTGAAGCCAACGTCCGTGATTCGCGCCGAACTTATATCCCTCTTCTGCCCCAACTCACTTGCGGTGGGCATGCGCCATCTATCGGTACTCTCTACTCGCATGTTTGCTCTGCTTCTGCAACTATACCTAAAGGCCATCCTTTCACAGAAGAAAATAAGTAGGTGATTCATTGAGTTAAATATATTTGCACTGAGATAGCCGAAGAATTTTCATGTGCAGCTAAAGCTGGCGGACGAATGCCGGCTTGAAATGACCTCATAATGACCTTGAAATGATGACCCCTGGATGCCTTTTTTAAGGATAAGCGAACACCGGATTCGGACTCAGCGACCCGAAAAACCTGTGTGAATTTTTTCAGATTCTTTCAACCACCTTTTCTTACTTTAACCGTCAAATGACCTTGAAACTGACGTGGTAGAGGTCAACCGACATCGAATGCAGACTCAGCGATCCAAAAAACCTATATATAAATTTTTTCAGATTTTTGACAGCTTCTCCTATGTTTTTCTCAAATTAACCTTGAAATGACCTCCGGATGCTTTTTAAGCGAACACCGGATTCAGACTCAGCGACCCCAAAAACCTATGCGTGAATTTTTTCAGATTTTTTCAACCACCTTTTCTTAGTTTGACCTTCAAGTGACCTTGAAACTGACGTGATGGAGGTCAACCGGCATCGGATATAGACTCAGCGACCTAAAAAACTTATATGTAAATTTTTTCAGATTTTTTAACAGCTTCCTCTCCGTTTTTCTCAAATTAACCTTGAAATGACCTCCGGATGCCTTTTAAGGGTAAGCGAACACTGAATTCGGACTCAGCGACACCAAAAACCTATGTGAGAATTTTCCCAGATTTTTTCAACCACCTTTTCTTAGTTTGACCTTCAGATGTCCTTGAACCTGACGTGATAGAGCTTAACCGACCTCAGCATCGGAATCAGCGACCTCAAAAACCCCTGAGTACCTAGATAGAGAGCTGTGTATTTTTTTAAACTAAATGTTGACCTGTGTTATTATTATTCTTTTATTTTCTGCTTTTTAGACCCTCCCCCCCCCCACCCACAATAAAAATCGTCTTCTCATTTTTTTTTATTTTATTATATAAGTCCAGCGGTAGTGACAAATAGTGGATTAAGGGAACTAGTTACGTTAAGGTATGTTCGTGTCCTGTTAAATAAATACATTTTTAATAAGGTAAAGACTTTTTTTAATTTGCTTTAAGGGGTACAAAAATATTTCTTTCTGAACAAAATAAACGTTTTTTTATTTCCAAATTGAACAAATTTAAAAAACCCATTGATCTCTAGGAAGTATTATTTCTGTGTATAAAAGTTATTTATATTTTTAGTAAGATAATTTTAGTTACCATATCTACAGATGTATATAGGAATAGTATGCTTCCTTACTCTGTTGCCAAATTTATGAGGCGATATCGCTACTTTACTGTAAGGAGGCATTTAATACCTATATACATCAAATGTTTAAAACAGCAGCGCCACCTGGTAAAAAATGTAGTGGACTATGGTGTATGTTTATATATGTTTATAGGTATTTTCCGCCTCCAAAAAAAATGTCGTTAAATGCTTCTATCTCTCTATCTCTTCCTCTTTTGTCATAATCTTATATGCGCACCAATTAAGCTGATCATTATTGATAATAATGAGTCATGAATTTACTTATTATCAAGACTTTCGCGATGAAAACAACACAAAACGTCTCCGCCTACGAAATCGGAGGCGAACTCGTAACTAAATGCATGTATATATATATATATGCATTTGTATCGCGTCCGCCTCCTTACAAATTTGTGGCGCCCGCACCTCCATACAAATTTGTGGCGCCCGCACCTCCACTAGAAATAATATAGATAGATTAGTTCTGTTTACATATACATAACCGCCAAATTTCACTCACCAAGGGCACGCGGAGAGGGGAAAGGATTTTTATCCTTTTTTACATACACTTTTTTGTTCATACGATTGGTATGTTTACAAAGAGTACCTCTCTGACTCAATGTATTTAAAACTGTTATATATAACGGTAGAGTTTGCCTCCTTAGAGGTTGCCAGATTTATATAATGTAAAATACTCTAGCTCTTGCGCCATTAGTTGCGCTATGCAACCGTGTGCGTTTGTTATTATAATGATTAATATTATGTAAGTAGTACTCTATCAGATTACGTTGGTGTTTTACCCGATAATGTGTACTTATCTGTTTTAAAATGAGCCGTTCACGCTAAGTATCTATTGAAGAGTAATGTATGTAATTCAAAACATGTCCTTAAGGGAATTATTATTATTACTATTTAATATGCTTTCCAAAAGACATCACTGAATCAGTTCAATTTTGTAACACAATTGTTACATATTAGTCCACGTAAATTAGATATTTTAGAAGAAATAATTTATAAAGTAATAACATTTGGGATGCGTTATTCTAGATAGGGTTAGAAATAGATACCCGAAAAGTTCCCCCCAATTTAGAGGTGGAACGTCCGTAATGATTATGAATAAAGCTGCTTCGGCCATATTACGGGGACTTTGACGCTGGTTTTTCACTTGTACTGGATTATGAAATAACGAATATTCAATTCCACTATTGGGGTCAGTTATTCAAAGTCCAGCACAGCTCAACTTGTTGTTGTTATTGATTAGTGAAATATTTTGAATAAGTAAGCATCAATTGTAAAACTAGGCTAGGACACATATGCATTTAGTTTTAAGAAACGAGTGTTCATGTAGACACTGAAGAGAACACATGTATATTTGGAATAAACAGTTTTATATAATTCTTGTGTATGATTTGGATTGAGCCCACCAAGATAAATTATTACATGGCGATCCTGCCAGTCCTATAAATCTGTTAAGGATTGTTTTATATGGAAATTAAGGACTGGAATGGTACAGCAAAATTTGGAGGAGACTATTTTATTTTATGTATTTGGAATTTGGCTTAGATTATAATTTTCTTATTATGGGAAAAAATCAATCGAAGGAGGAAATTGTAATAGCCCAAGCTGGTAATAGCGGGGGTGTGACTGCAGAAAATAAGGACAAAACTGGATATTCACTGGTGGAAGTAGTTGGAGCTGTTGTCGCTATCTTGTTGGTGGTGGCACTGTTAGCGTATTTATGGAAAAAATAAAAAAGGCATTGAGAAAGGACATGAGAAGAGAAATACAAAGAAGTCAATTGGAACTGGTATAACGGAAATAAATAATAAATTAAGGAGAACAGTAAAACTAGACGATGTATCGTAATATTAAGGTTGGTGTAGTTTAAGTTTAGACAAATGGACAAAATAGATAAATTTAGGAAATTGTATGATGAAATTAATGGATTTAAACGGAACGTTGACAAAGATAATCAGCAAAGACGCGAAAATTCACAAGTAGTTAGCCAAAAAATTGTAGATTTAGCTAGATTAGAAAGTGAGTTAAGTAGTTTAAAGGTAGAGTTTAATAGTACTGCAAGTAAGCACGAAACAGTTGAACAAGTTAAAGTTTATTGTAGGGAAATATCTAAGGCAATTTCTGAGGTGCATAGTATTTAAGTAGATAGATTGGAAAAGTGTTTAGAGGGAAGTAGTACTGAAACATTAAAAGTTGGAGTCATGGGCGAAAAATTTGACTTAAGGACCGCGACATCTTTGCTACCATCTATGGATGGCACCGAAGATGGTACATGTCAGTTAATTGATGCCATTGAGTTATACTCTGAGCTATTAGATTTTAACGATAAAAAAATTGTTAATTAACTATGTCCTTAAGATTAGATTATCGCGAAGCGCTAAATTACGACTAAAGAAAACGTATAATTCTACCAACGACCTAGTTAAAGACATGAAAGTACATTTACTGACTAAAAAATCTGCGACGGCTTTAACATCCGAGTTGCAAAGTGTTAGACAACATGACAAAACAGTTGACGAATTCGGTAAAACGATCGAGCAGTTGTTATTGGACTTGACAATAGCACAAGCCGAGGGAGACAGTGACGTTTTAGGTATACTTAAAAATGTTAACGAAAAGGTGGCAATTAACTCCTTTGCAAGTGGTTTAAGAAATCCCGAGTTACGAACTATAATTAAAGCGCGAAATTACAAAAGTTTAAAAGATGCTATAAGTGGCGCGAAAGATGAGGACAGTTCAAGTTTTGGGTGCATTCAATCACAGATTCTGCACATGAGGGGCAAGTACCCAAATAATGGATATTACAGAAATTCCCGGGGTAGGAATAATGCGAACAAATTTAATCACCGCGGTAGATTTTACCATCAAGGCAATTATAATTATAGGGATAATATAAATAACCAGACGCAGCAAAATGTACGTAGTGTTAATAGTAATATTAAAGGTCAAGGTAGAACATATGAAAATACGAATAAACGGTATACGCGTGGCCGAGGTCACGGTTTACATAGAGCGTACTACGCAGAAAATGCAAGTTCATCTGATATGAGTACTGGCACTAATTGTTCTAATAAGAGTGAAAGTGATAGTTCAGCTAATTCCAATGAATGGTTTTTTCGAAACCAGACAGAGTAAATGCAAAAACGATATAATACATTTAAGTATTAACGGTCTGAATTTTGTGAGAATGAAATGCGGAGTAAATGAATTGACATTTTTATTAGATACGGGGGCTTCTATAAGTGTCATTTTTACAAACTACGTGGGTAATTTAAAAATTAACACAGAAAATAAAATAAAAATCAAGGGAATCGCCGGATCCACAGTATCTGTCGGTTCAGCAAATATTTTATTAGACATAAATAAGGCACAAGTGACTCATGAATTTGTAGTAGTCAACGATTTTGAAAGTGGAATGCATGGAGTGCTAGGTTCTGATTTTTTTGTCAAATATTCGGCAACCATTGATTATGAAAAATTTTTGTTTTCGTTTTGGATGGAGAATAGGAAAATGTGCGTATCTCTAGAATCTAATTATGATTATTATGTATCAATTCCGCTTTGATGTGAGGTAATTAAATATTTCAAGTATGATAGTAAGGACGATTGTGTGGTTATGCCGGGAAAATTATGTGAAGGGGTGTACGTAGCAGGAATTTTGGCCAGTCCTAAACAAAATATGATCCCAGTGAGACTGTTGAATGTCAACGAAAGAGAGATTAAAATTAGAAACTTTAAGCCTCTAGTCGAAAAACTTAAAAATTATGAAATCTGCAAATTTGGCAATACTGAATTATCAGTTAATGGTGTTGATAGGTTATTACCTCAAATAAATTTTGAATCTTTGAACGGGGAAGAGGAATCTTCCATACAAAGAATTTGTGCAAAGTTTGCAGATGTTTTTCACTTAGAAAATGACCCTCTTTCTGTCACTAATATCTGTAAACATAAAATTCAATTGAAAGACAATGCCACCCCCGTGTACGTAAAGCCATATAGGTTACCACATGCGCAAAAAGGGGAAATTCATAAACATGTGGAAAAAATGTTGCAAGATGGTATTATTGAGGAAGCTAGAACAGAATGGTTCTCACCGTTGCTAATAGTACCAAAAAAAGGTAGATAACAAAGGTAACAAAAAGTGGAGAATAGTTATAGATTATCGATTACTAAATAAACAAGTAAAAGAGGATAATTTTCCGTTACCATGTATGTCCGAGATATTAGAATCCTTATCTGGAGCAGTTTACTTTTCATATCTAGATTTAGCACAAGGGTATTATCAAGTAGAACTTGATGAAGCTAGCCGACCGTATACAGCGTTCACAACAGAACGTGGGCAATTTCAAATGAAAAGATTACCGATGGGTCTTAAAATTAGTCCAAGTACATTTTCTCGAGTAATGACTATTGCAATGGCAGGCTTAAATTATGAGTCATGTTTTGTTTACTTAGATGATTTGATTATTTTTGGAAATAATTTGGTAGACCATAATAGAAATCTTGTAAAAGTTCTAACACGATTAAGAGAGGTAAATCTGAAATTAAATCCAAATAAATGTCAGTTTTTAAGGAAGCAAATTCTTTATCTAGGTCATGTGATATCTTCTGCAGGGATATCTCCTGATCCTGAAAAAGTTCGAGTAATTCAGAACTACCCTACGCCGCAAAGTTCTGGCGATACAAAACGTTTCGTAGCTTTTGCGAACTATTACAGGAAATTTATTAAAAATTTTGCCACTATCGCACAGCCATTAAATAGTCTTACGAGGAAAAACGTAGCATTTCATTGGAGCGAAGAATGTCAAAGGTCATTTAACAGTTTGAAGCAGGCACTCATTAACCCACCAATTTTAGAATACCCAGATTTTTCAGATAGTAATCAATTCATTCTAAGAACAGATGCTTCGAAACAGGGATTTGGGGCGCTGCTCGCAAATGCAAATGATAAACCGATTGCATATGCAAGTCGCGCACTAAATAAGGCCGAAAAGAACTACTGCACAGTTGAATTAGAATTAGCTGGGATAGTGTGGGCCGTAAAGCATTATCGTCCATTCCTTTACGCTAAAAAGTTTCACATTTATACAGATCATCGACCACTAATATATTTATTTGGGATGACTAATCCTTCTAGTAGATTAACTAAGTTTAGGCTAATTTTGGAAGAATATGATTTCACAATAAATTATATTAGGGGAGTTGATAACGTTGCTGCAGATGCTTTGTCAAGGATAAAAATTGATTCGGATGAACTAAAGGAGATGAACGGTAAAATAAGCGATACTATGTTTGTCACTACGCGAGCGCAAGCAAAAAACAATGAGCACAAAGAAGGTAAGGTTGTAGACGTTGGTAACACCCTTTCTATTGACGAAAGGACTGATCACCCTGAACTCGTAGAATTGTTGAAAAGACCAATACAATCTGTAGAACTTCAACCACTGAATGAGAGAGAATTTAGTAGGGCGATACGAGATTGCCATAATAAAAATCGCTGCCCAAAGAATCACTACTTCCACATCCAGATTCTCTATCCAAGTCACTCACAACGAAAAAACTGTGTATGTGAAAATAATTGTTTATGGAACTTTAACAATATAATATTTGAAATCCTCTACCTCAAAAACCCATAAAACGATACCCCACATCGGTAGTGGGGTGGGGGGTGATGATAGGGGGGTGGATGAAGTAAAAAAATATTTTGAGGTTTCTGGTTCCCGTACATACACTAAATCACAATTTTTTTCATCCCCTTTAATAAGGGGGTGGGGGTGGCTAATGCCAAAAATTTTTTTGAGACCTTAGCTTCTCTGGTATATACTAAATACAAATTTTATGGACTCTTACCTGACTTGATTGACCTATTTACCCCAAATTTACCCCAATTTACCCCCCAACCTTCGACGGAACAAGATGAAAATATAATCTAGTTCTAGATCTCGTTAAAGTACATATGTGTACCAAATTTCAAGTCAATATCTTAAACGGTTCCAGAGTAAACGTGCGCACAAAAAAAAGTTACAGACAGACCGACAGACAGACAGAAAGAAATTTTTTTTTCGCTCAAACTTAAAATCTCGACGTTTCATGACATTATTTGGACAATAAAAATTTTTAAAATTTTTTTTGTCGTTACTAACTTCCACTGGACGTGGAAGTAAAATTGTTATAAATCAAGCAATGTGCGCTACGATTCCAATGTACAAGTTATTTATTTAAAACAGAATTCTCGATCAACGTCTGCACTAGATGCGTCGTTGAGAGATCTGAAGCATGCATGCATAAAATATAAAATTCCGGAATTATGTGTAATAAAAAGAAATAACTACCCGGAGTTAATTAACAAACTTGTACAAAATAAAAACGATTTCCTAAAAGCAAATATAAAATTAAGTGTAATTAGAGACACGCAAGTTATACTAAATAAAGAATTGAGACAATTAATATTAAATGATTTCCACATATTACCGACAGGGGGACATGCAGGTATTAACCGTATGTATAACAATATCAAGAGAAACTATTTTTGGTTAGGACTGAGGGGAGAGAAAAATTTGTTGAACGCTGTAGCGACTGCCAAAGGTTTAAATATTCAAAGCCTAACAAAAAACCCATGTCAATTACCAGTACAGCTACAACGGCATTTCAAAAAGTTTTTCTTGATTTGGTAGGGCCTCTTATCTCAGACGAACAAGATAATCGTTATATTCTGACGCTGCAATGCGACTTAAGTAAATTTGTTGAGGGGTATCCACTACCGAATGAGGAAGCAGTTACAGTTGCAAAATCTTTCGTTGAGAACTTCATATTACGTTACGGTGTGACTGACCAGGGTACCGAGTTTTTGGCTGAAATTTTTAAAGAAACTTGTAAACTATTAGGAATAACTCAATTAAATTCAACTGCTTACCATCACGAAACGTTAGGTGCGCTTGAAAATAGTCACAAAAGTTTAGGGGCGTATTTACGGATTCAATTATCAGAAGGGGAAAATAATTGGAGTTCTTGGGTTCCCTATTGGTGCTTTGCATACAATAATTCCGTACATACAGAGACGCGGTACACGCCACACGAACTTGTGTTCGGAAAATCTAATCGACTACCTACTAGTGTTACACTTGGAATAGACCCACTATACAACTTTGACAACTACCCTCTGGAACTAAAATACAGGTTACAAGTCGCGTGGAATGATGCCAGAAATAACTTATTGGTAGCAAAAACTGACAGAAAGAAAGCTTATGATAAAAACTGTAACAACACCAATTACAAGTTAGGTGATTTAATTCGTTTAAGAAATGAGGCAGGCAATAAGCTAGAACCTCTATATAAAGGCCCTTATCAGGTAATTAAGGAAAAATCCCCGAACATTATTATAGAAATAAATAATAAGTTAGTGGAGGTTCATAAAAATAGGGTGAAATTGTATTTCGATACGAAACAAAATAACTAGCTTTAATGTTATCTATTATTTTGTCTTTCCGCAGGGGAGGTGTCCTGGATGATGAAATAACGAATATTCAATTCCACTATTGGGGTCAGTTATTTAAAAGTCCAGCACAGCTCGACTTGTTGTTGTTATTGATTAGTGAAATATTTTGAATAAGTAAGCATCAATTGTAAAACTAGGCTAGGACACATATGCATTTAGTTTTAAGAAACGAGTTGGCATGTAGACACTGAAGAGAACACATGTATATTTGGAATAAACAGTTTTATATAATGCTTGTGTATGATTTGGATTGAGCCCACCAAGATAAATTATTACACACTTTTATCTTGTAAACCGTTCGTCGAAAGGGAAAAAAATATAGGAAATAAAAAATTTGTGGCGTTAAATTCTGCATAAAAAATGTACTATTAACCTTGTAGCTTATCCTCACCTATTTCGCGCTAACAGCGTCCGAACAAAGAGGTAGTTTGGGGCGCAGAGGTAAAAATCCATCCTATTCCAAGTTTGACGGCGAATATCTTAAAACCGGTTACTTTAACGAGAAAAATGCTCACGAATAAATTTATAGAGCGGAATTTTCTCTATTAGATGCATATATAGCGGGTTTTGTCGCAAGTAATTTATGTATTTTCCCCTTCTTTGCAATTATATTAGAGGATAATCTGAACTGTTCACTCAAAAGAAGATTTGGAGTCATGTCTCAACTTTGAGCTTGCTTCAATTCCACTTCTTCTCTTCGATGAAAAAGAGTTAATGAGGAAAATTAAGGAATCGTCTCTGTATGATATTTTCAATGCTGTACGAGAGAGGCCAATAGATTTTTCCGATTGCCAGTTCATTGTTGATAGCGGCAATTTGATTCATCATGTAGTATGGCTGAAGCAGCTTTATTCGTAATCTTTATGGCCAAAAAGTGACTGTAATATTTGACGGATATGCTGACAATGCCTGCAGTATGAAGAGCATTGAAAGACAGCAGCGACTTTTGAAACGCATTTCGCCGGAAATTATTTTTAATGAGAATACGCCTTTGACTGAAACACAATTGGTGGAGAGATTTAAAAACGAGGGAATCAAAACAATTACTGCTGTAGACGACGCTGACATACTCATAGTTCAAACCGTCTTAAACGAATCTCATGAAAACGATACAGAGGTCGTCCTCGGACAAGATATTGATCTTCCCGCATTAATTATCGCTCTCGCACCTGAAGATAAAAATATCCGTTTCTTAAGAGAGGCTCAGAGAAAAATAAAAAATAAAGATTACAGTTCTCGTGACTTGCAGTCCTCGGAAGTTTTATAAAGCTGTATGGAGACAGTTTTGTTTTGCCACACGTTCAGTGGATGCGATGACAGCTTTCTTTGGTAAAGGAAAAGTGCAAACGGTGGAATGCGTCAATCAAAGAAAAGATCTCGAAGAGGTCTGTGTATTCAACAACCGTAGCTCAACGAAAAAAGAAATTACAAGTGCTGGAGAG
The DNA here is from genome assembly GCA_936432065.2 of Rutpela maculata. Classification (NCBI taxonomy): domain Eukaryota; kingdom Metazoa; phylum Arthropoda; class Insecta; order Coleoptera; family Cerambycidae; genus Rutpela; species Rutpela maculata. The sequence continues at coordinate 71,856,066 of OW386291.2, read as the reverse complement.
CAATTCGCGCTAGCAGTATACAAAGACCCCAAAAAAGAGACATCTTTGAATCATCAAAGATTCATTATCTTCAATAAGTTAGTTGGCCAATCTAGTACTACCGTGATTCTACCAAGACTGCCACCAACATCCGAGGCATTACGTCAACATTCTTACAAATAGGGAATTAAGGGCAACTAGTTACATTGAGGAATGTTCGTGTCCTGTTGGTTACGGTGGAAGTTTTAATGAGGTAGATATGTACTATTTAGTAGAAGATGATTATTTATTATTAAGAGGTCCCAAAAAGTCGATAATAAAAATATAATAATTGTAGGTGGCCGCGGAAATCAGATGTTTTCAGATCATATCTACAGTCTAACTATCAATTATACATATAGCCATTACTTCTGTACGTGAGTATCTATAGAAGTAAATAAGTGTGACATCAAGACAGGAGGACAAAAATTTAATTTCACTGAAAATCATCAATAAGTAGCTTTTTACAAGTATCTAAAACAAGAAAAATTACTTGCATCTTTATATCCCGAAGGTGGTGGTTAAATAAATACATTTTTAATAAGGTAAAGACCTTTTTTAATTTGCTCCAAGCTATAAAGGGGTACAAAAATATTTATTTCTGAACAAAATAAACGTTTTTTTATTCCCAAAATGAAAAAATTAAAAAAAAAAACCATTTATCTCTAGAAAGTATTATTTTTGTATATAAAAGTTATTTATATTTTTAGTAAGATAATTTTGGTTACCATGTCTACAGATGTATATAGCAATAGTATGCCTCTTTACTTTGTTGCCAAGTTTATGAGGCGATATCGGTACTTTACTGTAAGGAAGCATTTAATACCTATATACATCAAATGTTTAAAACAGCGGCGCCACCTGGTAAAAAATGTAGTAGACTATGGTGTATGTTTACATATGTTTATAGGTATTTTCCGCCTCCAAAAAAAGTGTCGTTAAATGCTTCTATCTCTCTATCACTTCCTTTTTTGTCATAATCTTATATGCGCACCAATAAAGCTGATCATTATTGATAATAATGAGACATGAATTTACTAATTATCAAAACATTCGCGATGAAAACAACACAGTCTCCGCCTCCGAAATCGGAGGCGAACTCATAAAATCGGAGGCAAAGACCACCTAACCATATAACATTCGGAGGTGTATAAGTACTAAATGCATGTATATATATATATATAATTATGTTATTGGTTTTTGTTAAGATATATAATGAAAATTATAAGTTGAATGTTATAATTACCGTATCAATAATACAGTGTGTGTAGTGGCGGGCTAGGCATAGGGAGTAAGAATTGCAACATCGCGTGTGCCAGCTTGCTGAAATGAAATAACTGAGAGCTGGGATTCTTCGCCGACGGGCGATTTTGCTGCTGTTGTGTTGTCTTGTCTCTCGCGCTACGTGAATGTACATGCCTAATCGGCAATTACACGCACTGTATAATATTTTGTCTTCACTTGAATCTGATATACTCTTTATTGTATTTATTTAATTTAGAATAAAATATAAATTGAATTTTCACAAGTATAAACTTATTTCATACTCTACCTTCTTTAAATGACTAGCCCATAACGCCAATACCTTTCGGTATACCTAAATCAAGACCATGAATGAACTGTGCATTGCCTGCATTCAATTACTCAAATCTCAGGAGCAGTTTCAGTTTAATTCGATTTTGTTCAATTCAGGGTTTAAATAAATAAAGAAATGTAGATTAGTAACAATATATTAAACAAATATAAAATTGATTTAGGAAACCTTATAACAAAAATAACTTAACCTAAAAATTTGAAAATAATAATTTATTTGACTTTTGCTCGAGACTTATTTTATTTTAGTGAGCTTACTTTTATTTTATTTGTAGTTGAATATATTCGACACCTTTAAAACTTCCTCTTGAAATTATCTTCTTGAATATTTTGACATCAGTTAATATTTGTTCTTTCTTGACGTTAGTTTCAATGTCTATTCATTAATTTAAATTTTTATTAAATTTATCTTCTTCCAGTTTTAATTAAAGGATATATAATTTAATATTTTATGTTCTCTTCTTAACTTTTACATATAGATCATTATTGGAATTTTTACCATCAGCTCTGATTATATAGTTTTAATATTATATCTTGAAGTTTAACCTCTATTTTATTTTGACATATCAGTCTTAAATATTTTTAGGTTATATTAAAATGTGTCATCGACTGCCTTCAGAGACGATTGGAAAGAGACTGTCCGGATTTCGTCCATTTTGAATAAAATATCAAAATTTGACGTTAATTGGTACATTATGCCTACTTAAATTGACATTTAAGTGACTTTTTAAAATTGAAAAACAAATAATTCTCTTGAGGAATGCTTTTCAATTACAAGATTTATTATAATAAAATTCTATGTTTTATTATCTATCTTTTGATATGGGTCTTGCCCTAAATGATTTAAAATATTTTAAACTGATAATAAAATTTTCAATTCAACAAAGATTCTTAAAATTACTTAATTACATAAAGTTTCCTAAAGCAGGTTAATGATCAAAGTTAAACAATTATATACTAACTATTACAGTAACGAATATAATTCTATTTATATCATTTTTACAATGATTTCTTTTAAGAAGATTATACTTCAGTTCCTAACTGTCTTTCATTGTAAATAAAACTGCTGCTGTAAATTCTTTACTGTATACAGTTCAAATTGTATACTTACTTTATTCACAGCTAAAATTTGCAAACCCGATTTGCATATTTCGGCTCAAAAGTCTATATCTTTACCAAAACGTCTTTTTTATTGATTAAGAAAACCTAAAGTACTAGTTTACTTAATTAAAAATGTCTTAAGTTGCTTGGTTTTACTTCATGAAAATCTTCAGATTTGATTCTATGGTTTCGTTTCACTTTTAGTCCTTTCTAAGAACGTTCTGATAGTTAACTTTTTATCGAATCAGAATACTTATTTGGTACTACAATACATTTAAATTTATTTGATTTATCTACATTTCCTCATATATTTGAACATGAATGTAAATGTTATAATACTGGTTGCAAACAATGCAAAGTTCATTTGATGTAAATACGTTTTCTGGTTATTATAAGTAAATAAATACAATATTATGGATATCATAATAATATATATATTGATATGATATCTTGACTCATGAGAGAGACAATAAGTTTCATTATCAAAATAAATAATCTACGCCACTGTTTGCAGTTCTGCATCAAAGAATTCAATGATTACAAAGTAAAAACTTTAAAACTAACATGAATTATCGATAGTAAACATACTATCAGTAAACAAATTTAAATTGAAAGACAGAGATTAAATAGTAACAATAAATATTGTAAAATGCTTAAATTTTTAAAATAAGTAGGTTTAAAATTTGTAAAATCTCACTTTATCTTCAGAAGCTAGACTTCTTAAATACAAAACCAAAGGTGGAAAAATCATATCAGGAATCCATTGTTAGAGTGTTTCTGACTAATAGACAATCATGGGTTGATTCGGAGCTCATCAAACTGGAAAACTTCCACAAAATACGAAATGTAAATTTCTGAAAATTTAAAACTTGAAATTAAAGCAAGAAAATAATTTAAAACTAAAATATGAAACAATATAGGTGACAAAAAACATAAAAGGAAGTGAAAATTCACAAACAAACTGAATAAACATTCTATAGTGTACATAAAGACTCTTTCAAAAGAAAAGGAGCACAAATAAAACTTAAATCTAAGATTTCTCGAAAATTAGTGCTCGGGTTTAAATAATAAACATTTAAAATCAAAGACTATTATTTATTATTACCTTAGATTAAACCTGAGACATACATTTCTGAATTCCATATGTTAATTGTAGTTTAAAGTTTCAGTGTTGACCATCAGTAACCATAATTTGTGTGCTGTCACTGGTTATTTAAATATTAGATTGTTAAAAACATTGTTTTCCTATTTATTATGCAGGCAGTTGAAAGAAAACACTGCAAAGAACATTTCAAAATGATTTTCAGTTCGGTAGGTAAAAGGACACTACTTCAAGGACTGAAGAAACTGCGAGTTCTGAAAAATAAAAGTTATAAAGTTAGCATTTATTCATACTGAAAAGTAAATTTGTTAATTAGAATTAAGAGAGCTAGTTAGTAAGAAGATTAAGAAAGGTAAATCATGCATCAAATCTAATGTAAATTGTTTAAAATAGAAATTATGTGAAAATCATGCAACGTTTTGAAACTACTTAAATATAAAACCTAGAGAAATAAAAGGGATACAGAAAGAATCAGAATTAAATAAGGAATCTGTTTCAAACAGTAAAACAGACAGAGAAGGTCTAAAAGAAAAATTTAAATTCATAACCAAATAAAATATATGAAATTTTGACAGGTCTAGTTATCTAATTTCAGAAAAAAGTCATTAATTAACAAAGTTTTCAAGAAACAAGGAACGTTTCCATGAAAAGTTTGTTATAATTTGTTGATTTTGTAATAAAAAGAAGAGTTATTTTCAAAATTGACTCCAGAAATTATTACAAATAGTAAAGAAAATTAAAATTCAGATGAAGAAAAGTATGTAAATCAAACATTAATAAGTTGAGAAGTAAGAGGAACCAATGTTGCAAGGTTTAAAAAACAAAATAATTATCATCGAAATATAACCTTAATGTCAGCTGTTTGTCAAATTTGACTTACCGGATTTTCAAGTAAGCCATACGGTATTAATCCAATATTTTAGCATCAAAGTCGTCCAAGGCACATCAAATCGAACAAATTTCACAAGGAACAAAATTACCACAAAGGCACGGCTCGAGAAATCGAGGGAGTTTGCAGGTAACCAGGATCACAACAGTGTAGTGCAACAAATCAGTGATTCGTATCGGGACGTCACGTCGCATACAGGTACCTGTTTTATCGATATTAAATAAAGCAAAGATTTGTTTCATTTTCTTAGAATAAGTATTTGTAATTAAAATAAAAGGGCAGAATTTTGTTTCCTAAATATAAGAAACCCAAGGCCAAGGTTCAACTTAATTAAAATTTTGTAAATTAATCTGATCTACTTTTCTTAAATAAAATTGTTATTATTTGATCTATGATTTTAATTTGCCTTTTATTAAATTGAGTTAAAGAATCTGCACTGAGATAGAGTGACACCTATTGGTAACTCATGCTAATAAATGTGTGTTTGCTGGGAAACTAGGAAGCAGTGGCGCCTAATATAAATTTCTGCTTTCTAGATTAAAATTTAATTAAAAATTAAATTAACAAATTTCTTTCTCTTTCTTTAGTACCCAGAAAACATATCATTTAAATGTCTAACCCAACGTGGGGCAAATAAAAGAGCAAAATAATCATAGTAATTTATTTAAAGATCACAAACAAAAGTTTTGAGTAAAACAAAATTTAAATTAAAATTTAAAACAAAAGGCTTTGGTAAAAATAATTGAGAATTCTGAAAAGAGTATTGGTGTGGTATTTTCACTGTTGTAAAATTATATGAAACTAAGGTCAGGTAAGATGAAAGGTAAAAATGAACAAGAGGCATCTACGTCTCAAACAGCAGGCGAAACAGAAACGCAAGAAGAAACAACAACACAGGAGCAGACGCAACAACAACAGGAACCAACACAAATAGGAGACACAATACAAACAACTGAACAGACAGAAGCAAACATACTCCACCAACTCATGCAAATGATGACAGATATAGGTGAGAAAATAGACAGCACAAAGGAAGAAATAAACGAGAAAATAGACAAGAAATTTGAAGAAAACAAACAAGAAATAAACGAGAAAATGGACAAGAAATTTGAAGAAAACAAACAAGAAATAAACGAGAAAATGGACAGGAAATTTGAAGAAAACAAACAGGAAATAAACGAGAAAATAGACAAGAAATTTGAAGAATGCAACGGAAAATTTGATCAATACATGACGGAAATGAAACTCAGAGTAGAAGCCGTAGAAGTAAGATTAGAAAATATTAAAGAAGACTTGGCTATAGAAATTCACAATAGAGTAAAAGAATCAGAAAAGGAAATTCAAACCAATGTGGAAAAACTCATAGTTGAAGGATTTTCAGAGATAGATGGTCGATTGGAAAGACAAAATGAAGCAGTCACGGCAACTTTAAAAGAACAGGACGGACGGATAAAATTAATGGATACGAAGTTATCAGAAGGAAAACAAGGAGCGAACGCTAACCTCGGATATACAATCAACCACGCATGCCAGAAATCCCAATTTTATTTCTACGGTGACTCGAGAATACACCCGAAAATATTTACTACTAGGCTTAAACTACATCTAGAAACGGTACACCCTGGGACAAACATAAAACAAGTCATACAGAACATGTTACGTGGTGAAGCTGAAATTTGGTACGCCACTGTTGAGAGTAGGTTCAGTAGTTTCGAGGAATTTGAATCGCTCGTAATGAAACAATATTAGGGGGAGTATAATCGACAATAGATTAGATTAAATCTCTTTAATGGAAAATACAGTGAGAACATCGGAGTATCCAGGGAAAATTATATACTGCGAAAGGTATATAATATCAAACATCTACAACCATCTTTCACGGAAAGTGAAATGGTTAGGTATTTAGCACGTCATTTCCCAGATGATGTACACAGTGTCATCATTACACAACGAATCACAACTTTGGACAGTCTCATAGAATACATAAGAAGCATAGACGACCATCGCACTGGATGGAGAAGAAACACTCAACAAAACTACAATAATGAAAACAGGAGATATGATGATAGAAGCAAAAATTCTGACACAGGTCAAAACTACGAACAAAGAAGAAACAATAACTATAACAATCAAGGCAATGGAAATCAACCAAGAAACTTTTATAACAATCAAAACAACAACTACAACGGAAATCAACAAAGGTGTTACAACAACAACAATCAGCAAAGGACAAACGACAATGGATACTACAACAACAATCAGCAAAGAATAAACCAAAACCAACAAAACAGGCCACAAGCAAACGATGAGCAGAAAAGGGATACAAGATCCTACGCACAGGTAGCAAACACCAACGTACAACAGAGAAATGGACAACAGAGTCAAATCGAAATGCACAAAATTGAGACTCAAGCCCAAGTTAATACTCGACAGCAGGATTTTTAAAAAGAAATGTTTTAACTACCAACTATTCTCACGCCCGCGAATTTATCACAACGGACAACGAAAACGGAAGTTTATATAAAACAAAACAAAGTCACCTACCAATGGTTAATTTAAATATGCAAGGTTTAATGTTAGATGCACTTATTGATTGCGGTTCAGAAATATCAATGATTAACGAGAGTTTATTTAACAAAAATAAGGATAAATTTGCCCAAAAATGTATAAGAATTGCAAAAATACGATTAATTAACGCCAATGGCAGAAAGTTTTCTGAAAGCACCAGCATATTGCAAACATCTTTTAAAGTAGAAAACTACAATTTTAAATGTGAATTATTTATAGTACCTGAATTAAATTTTGACATTATTCTGGGTGAAGATATTTTATATAAATTGGGGGCTAATATTGATTTGGGAACAAGATTCCTTAGATTAGAAGGTAAAACGTTACCTATATATAGTAAAAATGAGATTATATTGAATAAAAATGCGGTAATTAAAGAATTAAATGACGATAAAGTCAATGCGGGACATGAGGTTGGCACAGTGACCACCCATGTCGAAAAAAATGCGGGATACGAGGGAGGCACAATGATCACCTGTATCAAAAATAAAAATGCGGTAAGAAATGAATTAAACGGCGACCAAGCCAATGCAGAATATATGATGGGGAGCGTACCCACATATGTTATGAATAGTAATTATATTATGCCCAAAAATATTGATATAAAATGTCCACTTAAATATGAAAGAATTATTCATGAACTTTTACAAAAAAATATCTCACTAATAAACTATGAACCAAGAGTTGCAACAGGTTATATTCACAAACTACAAGTAGATGAAACAAAATCATTTAAAAGCAAAAATTATCCTATTCCTTTTAAGTACAGAGAACAAGTGCAAAATGAATTGCAAAACATGTTACAATCTGATATCATTGAATCGGCAAAAACAAATTACATTAATCCATTGGTAATAGTAAAAAAGAAAAATGACTCAATAAGATTATGTTTAGATGCACGCGTCCTAAATACGTTAACAAAATCGCAATACGATTCGCCAGAGAATGTTATTTTTATTCTATTTAGAATATTCAAAACAAAGAAGAAAAAGGAAACAAATGAAACAACAATTTACGCAAGGTGTTACATTTTATTAGGATCGGTTCATTGTAATTAAAACAAAGTTAAAACATTAATGAGCAAAAACATGCACAAAAGTAATTTATCCTTATGTAAGTTAATAAATTGAAAACCAAAAACATGATTAACAGTGCAAGATATCCCATCAAATTTGTCAAACTAATGAAATTTTCAGAATTTTCAAAAAATGTTAAAATTTTCAAATTTAATTAGTTGGAGGGTGTAAAATGATATGATATCTTGACTCATGAGGGAGACAATAAGTTTCATTATCAAAATAAATAATCTACGTCACTATTTGCAGTTCTGCATCAAAGAATTCAATGATTACAAAGTAAAAACTTTAAAACTAACATGAATTATCGATAGTAAACATACTATCAGTAAACAAATTTAAATTGAAAGACAGAGATTAAATAGTAACAATAAATATTGTAAAATGCTTAAATTTTTAAAATAAGTAGGTTTAAAATTTGTAAAATCTCACTTTATCTTCAGAAGCTAGACTTCTTAAATACAAAACCAAAGGTGGAAAAATCATATCAGGAATCCATCGTTAGAGTGGTGTTTCTGACTAATAGACAAGCATAGGTTGATCCGGAGCTCATCAAACTGGAAAATTTCCACAAAATAGGAAATGTAAATTTCCACATCTGAAAATTTAAAACTTGAAATTAAAGCAAGAAAATAATTTAAAACTAAAATATTAAACAATATAGGTGACAAAAAACATAAAAGGAAGTGAAAATTCACAAACAAACTGAATAAACATTCTATAGTGTACATAAAGACTCTTTAAAAAGAAAAGGAGCACAAATAAAACAAATCTAAGATTTCTCGAAAATTAGTGCTCGGGTTTAAATCATAAACATTTAAAATCAAAGACTATTACCTTAGATTAAACCTGAGACATACATCCCTGAATTCCATATGTTAATTGTAGTTTAAAGTTTCAGTGTTGACCATCAGTAACCATAATTTGTGTGCTGTCACTGGTTATTTAAATATTAGATTGTTAAAAACATTGTTTTCCTATTTATTATGCAGGCAGTTGAAAGAAAACACTGCAAAGAACATTTCAAAATGATTTTCAGTTCGGTAGGTAAAAGGACACTACTTCAAGGACTGAAGAAACTGCGAGTTCTGAAAAATAAAAGTTATAAAGTTAGCATTTATTCATACTGAAAAGTAAATTTGTTAATTAGAATTAAGAGAGCTAGTTAGTAAGAAGATTAAGAAAGGTAAATCATGCATCAAATCTAATGTAAATTGTTTAAAATAGAAATTATGTGAAAATCATGCAACGTTTTGGAACTACTTAAATATAAAACCTAGAGAAATAAAAGGGATACTGAAAGAATCAGAATTAAATAAGGAATCTGTTTCAAACAGTAAAACAGACAGAGAAGGTCTAAAAGAAAAATTTAAATTCATAACCAAATAAAATTTATGAAATTTTGACAGGTCTAGTTATCTAATTTCAGAAAAAAGTCATTAATTAACAAAGTTTTCAAGAAACAAGGAAGGTTTCCATGAAAAGTTTGTTATAAGTTGTTGATTTTGTAATAAAAAGAAGAGAGTTATTTTCAAAATTGAGTCCAGAAATTATTACAAATAGTAAAGAAAATTCAAATTCAGATGAAGAAAAGTATGTAAATCAAACATTAATAAGTTGAGAAGTAAGAGGAACCAATGTTGCAAGGTTTAAAAAACAAAATAATTATCATCGAAATATAATCTTAATGTCAGCTGTTTGTCAAATTTGACTTACCGGATTTTCAAGTAAGCCATACGGTATTAATCCAATATTTTAGCATCAAAGTCGTCCAAGGCACATCAAATCGAACAAATTTCACAAGGAACAAAATTACCACAAAGGCACGGCACGAGAAATCGAGGGAGTTTGCAGGTACCCAGGATCACAACAGTGTAGTGCAACAAATCAGTGATTCGTATCGGGACGTCACGTCGCATACAGGTACCTGTTTTATCGATATTAAATAAAGCAAAGATTTCCTTCATTTTCTTAGAATAAGTATTTGTAATTAAAATAAAAGGGCAGAATTTTGTTTCCTAAATATAAGAAACCCAAGGCCAAGGTTCAACTAAATTAAAATTTTGTAAATTAATCTGATCTACTTTTCTTAAATAAAATTGTTATTATTTGATCTATGATTTTAATTTGCCTTTTATTGAATTGAGCTAAAGAATCTGCACTGAGATAGAGTGACACCTATTGGTAACTCATGCTAATAAATGTGTGTTTGCTGGGAAACTAGGAAGCAGTGGCGCCGAATATAAATTTCTGCTTTCTAGATTAAAATTTAATTAAAAATTAAATTAACAAATTTCTTTCTCTTTTAGTACCCAGAAAACATATCAATATATATATATATATATATATATATATATATATATATATATATATATATATATATATATGTATATATATATATGTTAGATCACGGTTCACATGAATGACTTTTTAAAAAAGATTTATTTATTTAATGGAGCCAACGTTGGCTCTTGGAGAAGGAATATAATAATAAATTAGAAGTGTTGCAAAGCGTGTTTAGTCATATTTATAACTTACAGAACCTGAGTAAGCAAAATATAGAACAAAGGAAATGCAGTTCTGCAGTTATCACAAGTTATGAGAAACAAAGGTGAAATATGATATCTTGAAGATAAGCAATTAATAAGAGAAGTCGTTATCATGTAATATGATATACCTGTGAAGGTTTGTTACGGCTAAGTCTTGGTAATAAGCGTATAATTTTATATAACAACTTCCCCCTTAATAAAAAAGTTGATGTTATGCAGCAACTTTTGAAAATTGTTAAAACGTTAAATGAATATAATGCAAAAATGAATTGAAACAATGTTGAATGAATACAAAGCAAAATAATAAAATAATGTAAAAGTTAAAATTAGTAAGCGATAATAAAACATTACATAACGTAATAAGGATAAAATACAATAGTCTAAATTAATAGACAAGGGTAAAACTCCACATGAAAGTCTATGTTATCTCGATGTCCTCTTCTTCTTGAGGTCTAATACCGGGTCGCTTTCTTGGAGGGATCAGTCTAGGAAATTTGGTAAATACTCTGCTTCGCTCTGAAGGAGGTGAAGGAGGGTTATCGTGTTGAGAGTTGAATTCGCAATGCTCCACATCTTCTTCTTCTGCATTTACAAGTTATGTAAAGTAGAACTAATAGGATGATGAGAGTGATTATGCAGTATGTGAACCAAGATACATGTTTGGTCACAAAAGGTTCGATTATGAGGTCATCTAGGTCTTTGGAATATTGCTCTAGTTTGTTTTTAGCAATATCTAAATCTTCTACATCGAGACTGTTTAATTTAAGCGGTTTTAATTTTGGAATTTCGATTTTGTCGGGCATGTGATTGCAGCATTCAAAAGGAATTTGGATTGGATGTGAATTGTCCTTGATTTCGGAAAAGTCTTTAGCACTGGCTTGTATTCGAGTAATGCCTGCATAGGCGTAACATCCTGGTTGTAGTTTTATGATGGAATTTTTGTTAATTAGCTCTGTTATGGATTCTCTCTTCGGGCAGTTGATGGTAATGTGAAGTGGTTCGGAATTAATTACTAGCCATGTGTTGTCTTCAAGTTCTTGGACGTTATATCCTTGACTAATGATGAAGGAAGTTTGACAATTTTCTGGGAGTTTCGGCAATGGCTTTAATATTCTAGCTTCACAAATGGCATTTTGGTCGATAGGATATGCAAACAGGTTCGAACATAGTTTGGTTCCAAAATAAAGTGGTTTGCATTCTTTCAAATTTTGTATAGGTATGTACATTAAAGAATCATCGTCTCTCGCGATAAACTTTTGTGAAATAGATAAAAAGTGATGTAGACCAGTTCTGTTATCAAGTACAGGTATAGGGTACAGACGAAAGGTGTTGTAATTTTGAGGTTCAATGAGAGGTATTGTTAAAACAAATATTAAGTTAGAATCTAGTTGAAAAACTTTTAGTTCAATAATATCCAGATATTGAGCAACTGCTGATAGTTTAATTGGAAGAGGTAAATTGTTCCTTCGCAAACTCTGTGAAATCTCTTGTAATGCCGTTACTAAGTGATCAGGTGTTATTGATGAATGAATAATTCCTAATCTGGCGAATGTTATTGAATTTAAAATATCGTTTAGATTGTCTTCGATATACAAATAGCTGGCCATTAGTTGTTCGGAAATGTATAGAAATTTTAATTTTATTTCGGCAGCTTGGATCGTTTGAGTCATGGTTTGAATTGTGTGCTCGATTTCTTTGATATCTTTGTTAAATGTTTCCTCATCAATTTGTAATTTTTGTATAGTTGAGTTGAAATTTTTGATAACAGAAGTTGTAACTGAGATTTGATTTTTGATTAAGTTTTCTAATTGATGTTCGTCATTATTTAATTTATTTATACAGTTAGTGTAGTACTCGCCATCTTCGGCGTCTAAGTTTCCGGTAATTGATTTGAATATTGTTCCGAAACCGTTAAGTATTCCGCGTTTATATCTCTTTGTGTCTGAAAAGACTTCGTCAAATTTCGTTTTTATCGAACTAGCTATTTGCATTAAAAGGTTAAACTCTGTTTTGACTTCGCTTCTAAACAGGATTGATTTTTGGTCAGCACCATCGAGGGTGTTCAAGATTCTGTCTAAATTATTTTGATTTTTGTCAAAAGCTAGTTTGAGAGATGAAATATTTTTATGCACTAGCAGAGTCCATTTGTCATTTGTCACCACGATGTCCGTGTCTTGGTGATAGTATACACCAACGGTGTTATTGATCGGGGTAATTTTGTATTGACAGAGTGCTGATCCGAACAGCAGGAGAAACCTGAAAATAAATTTAATTTTCAGTATATGGTTTCATTCTATCAAAATTTACTTTAGTTTCTTGTTTTGTTTCGAGATTTAATAGGGTAGCAGAATTTTGAAAAATTTCTTTTATTTTAAAGGGACCGTTAAATTTATTTTGTAGTTTGTTCTTAATTTGTGATTCTTTTACATAAACTAAGTCACCTATTTTGTACTCAGATCGTTTCTGGGGAACATTTCTGTCAAAGCGAACTTTCGCTTTCTCCTTTTGAGCTTGTGTTCGATTACGGGCTATTTTATAATAGTGGGATATTCTATTGTTCAAATCTCTGACATATTTAGTTATTAGTTCTTTCTGGTTATATAAGGTTTCGGGTGGTCTGTTAGACGTATGTCCAAATATAAGTTCATATGGAGTAAAACCATGTGTCTTATTGACCGAATTATTGTAGCATATTACCGCATATGTTAAAATCGTGAAAGGATGTTCGTTTGGGTTTTCAGTTTTGTGGATTCTTATCATTTCGGCTAAAGTAGCATGAAATCTTTCTATGGATCCGTTCGATTGGGGATGTCCTACGCTTGAATAAGTTAATTTTATGTCGTAGAGGGTACAGAGATCTTTGAGCAAACGATTGTCAAATTCGCCACCGTAATCGCAATGGATTCTCAATGGGGTACCATAATGTTGAAAGTATAACAACAAAGTATTTACGACAGATTTTGCGGATTTGTCTGGGACTGCATAGGCTTGCGTGAATTTAGTTAATTCGTCGCTAATGGTTAAAGCGTAATTTCGAGTGGGGAATTCAAATAAATCGATATTGATTCTTTCGAATGTTGTTCTCGGGGTTTCTGTGACTACTAGAGGGTTATTAAGGTTTTTCCGGCATACTTTAGTCTTTTGGCAAGTTTCGCAATTTTTTATAAAATTTTCAACGTCTTTAGTTAGACCTTGCCAAGTTTATTTTTCTCTAATTCTTCGAATCGTTTCATTTATTCCGCGGTGTAGATTATTTTTACCAAAATGATTTTGCTCCAATATAATTGGAATTTCATCTTCGTCGGCAGTTCTGACGATATCCTGACAAATTACTACTTTTAAGACTTTTTCCGCAAAAATGAATGATAGGATTTCAAGAATGGGGAGGTCTAAGTTATTTTCGACAAAGTATGTCTTAGAGAGATCTAGGACATCTTAATTTTTAAATAATACCGAAAATAGATGTTCAATTACAGATTCGATATCAAAAGGTAGAGGGATAATAAAATATCTCCTATGTCTGACTGTTTTGCTCGATACAATATTGATTTTATCGTTATGAAATTCGGGGTTTTCTTCGAATATGTCCTCGATAATTTTATGATGGAGGTCTTGTAGGTTATTTTGTTGGAAGAAAGTTATAATATCTTTGTGTTCTCGATACAAAAGTTGTTTGTTCGAGGCTTTGATTTTCGAATAGTCAATTAAAGATGTTGTCTTATATAAGTTGGCGAAGGTTTCGAATTCTTGGTAAATTTGTTCGTCAGTGATCTCGTTATTGTCTGGGTTTTCGTCGTCGTCTGACTCTTCGTCATTCGCGGCTAGAACCTTTGAATAGAATTTGGAACATTCAGAAAAATGATTAATTTTGATTCTGGAAAGTGCATCAGCGTTCTTATTGATTTTGCCGGGTTTATAAATTATTTCGTAATCGTACTCTTCTAATTTGAGTCGCCAACGAGCAAGTCTACTTCCTGGATCTTTTATAGAGAATAGCCAGGTGAGTGGTCTGTGGTCGGTGACAAGTTTGAACTTTCTACCGTACAGATATGGTCTAAAGTGCTTTAAACTTCATACTATGGATAAAAGCCAGCGTTCAATCGTTGAATATTTAGTTTCTGCACTGCACAAGGTTCTAGAAGCATAGGCAATGGGTAAATCTTTGCCAATAGGCCCCTGGCTCAGCACTGAGCCGACGACAAATGCGCTCGCATCAGTGGTTAGAACGAAAGGTTCATCAAAATTAGGGTAGATTAATATCGGAGTTGTCGTTAATGTTTGTTTCAAATCTTGAAAAGATTTTATACAATCATTGTCGAAGAGAAATGTCTGTAAGAGTTTTGTTAAAGGCTTGGTAATCTTGGAAAAATTAGGGATAAAGCGCCTATAATATCCGGCTAAGCCTAGAAATGATTTAATTTCTTTTTGATTTTTTGGTTGAGGGAAATTTAGAATAGCGTCAGCTCTCGAAGGATTCGGTTTTGCGCCGTCTTTTGTAATGAGATGTCCTAAATAAGTGACTTCTTTGCGGAGAAACTCGCATTTGTCGGGTTGAATTTTGAGATTGGCTTTCTGTAATCGTTTGAAAACTTCCGTTAATCGAGAAATATGCTCGTGAATAGTAGGGGAGTAAACAATAATATCGTCCATATAGACGAGACATCGTTCATTTTGGATACCTAATAAAATGTTATCCATCACTCTTTGAAATGTTGATGGAGCATTCTTAAGTCCAAAAGGCATTCTTACGAATTCAAAATGACCATTTTCAACTGTGAAAGCAGTTTTTTGAATATCTTTCGCATCAATCTTGATTTGGTGAAATCCGGAGGCTAAGTCCAAAGTTGTAAAATATTGACATTTACCTAGTTGATCGAGGAGGTCGGAAATATTTGGTAGAGGGTACTTATCGTCAATAGTCAGTTCGTTTAGCGTCCTGTAGTCCACTACAACTCGCCATTTTTGTTTACCGGAGGCGTCGAGTTTTTTTGGTACAACCCAAACCGGAGAGGACCAGGGAGAAATCGAAGGTCTAATGATGCCTTGGTCAAGCATATTAGAGACTTGTGTTTTGACTTCCTCTTTATGAATATGAGGGTAGCGATATGATTTTGTGAAAACCGGTTTTGAATCGTTCGTGTCAATGGAATGCGTAATTTCGTTAGTAAAAGTTAAATTGTCTCCTTCCAAATAGAATATATCTTGAAATTCTAAACAAAGCTGCGTTACTATTTCGGCCTCTTCTTCGTTTAGATGATCCAAGCGCAATTCGTTCCTAATTTCGAAGGATCTGTCCGTCTGTAGGTGTGAGTCAGTTGAATTTTTGTACTGGCTCTAGTTTTATTTTAGAAAAATTTACCGTTTTTGGTATTGCATTCGCCTTTATAATTGAGGTTAAAAATTCTCCATTGTTATTGATTTTGACAATAGCATTTGGTAAGCGTACTTTCTCGTTTTCCTGGGCTAACAGTATAGCTTCGGTATTTTGCAAATTACATTTTAATTTACAGATTTTTTCCATGCGAGGTTCGATAGAAATTAAATTTTTGACGTTGCTTAAATTTGGATTTTGGTTTCTGATGTTACTAGTTGGTTGTACAGGTAAATTTTCTGTAGTTTCTTCCGTGACTTTTAATAATGGTACGTTTTTAAAATTCGTGACTAGTTGTTTGTTTTTAAAGTCTACTTGGCATTCGTAATGTTCTAATAATAATAATAATAATAATAATAATAATGATTTATTGGTGCTAATACATATAAATGTTTACACATGTCACATAGAAGTACCCCACAGGGGCATAAAGAAATTAGATATCTATCCATAGGTAGTAACTAAAAACATTTTATTAAGAAAAAAATCTAGACTAAGTTTAAAATTAGCAATTAAAAGTTAAATGCAATTAAAATACAACAGTTACAATAGTAAAACACTTTAAAATTACAATAAAAGCATATCTGAGAAGTCATTTTGGAGGTATTCGTTTAAATTATAGAAAGCCTTTCTTTTCAAGTATTTTTTTATTAGCACTTTGAATGCACTCAAATTTAAGACTTTCACCTGGTCAGGTAGTATATTGAAAAATTTGACACCATAGTGGCCCGTGCCATCTCTAGACCTTGTTAGACGGAGAAAGGATTGTTTTATATTGTTTCTATTTCTAGTGAGATGCTCATGAGTCTGTGCGTGTGTAGAAAACATATTGATGTTCCGTTTAATATAAAGTAGACATTCTAAGATGTAAACACATGGTAGCGTAAGAATTTTAAGATCGACAAAGTGTTTTTTGCAATCATCTCTAAATTTAAGTTGTGCAATGACTCTGATGCATCTGCGTTGGAGACCGAAAATTTGTGCACTGCGAGGCGCATGTCCCCAATTTAATATCGCATATGACATATTGGCATGAAAAAATCCATAGTAGGCCATAATTAGTGTTGTTTCAGATACTGAATTGGACAGAGTACGAATAAAAAATATGTTTTTAGTTAGTTTTTGTGATAGGCTATGTATGTGATTTTCCCAGGTCAGTACAGAGTCCAAGCCCACCCCTAGAAATTTAACATGATTGGGTTCATTGAAATTATTCATGTTAGTGTTTCTTAAAGAAAATGTCATGGTTTGGGTTTTGTTTTCATTCAAGTTTAGACTATTGGCATGAAACCATTGCTTGATGTTAGCTTGAGAAGTATTGGTATTTTCTGCTAAAGTATCTAATTGGTTATGACTATTCAAAACCGTAGTATCATCCGCGAATAGTATGATATTAGATATATCATCGCATTTTGCTAAGTCGTTAATATATATCAAAAATAGTATCGGACCTAGGACAGAACCTTGTGGTACTCCGTATTTCAGTAGCAATTTGTTAGAATTTCGCATGTTATAAGAAACATATTGATGTCTGTTGGACAGATATGATTTTATTAGGGCTATACTACTATCATCAAAATTATAATAGCTGAGCTTTTGTAATAGATTACTATGATTTACACAGTCAAAGGCTTTTGTAAGATCGTAGAAGGTACCGTTTGTAAAATTGCTATTCTCAAAGTCATTTAATACAATCTGTGTTAAGTTGTTTATGGCTAATGTAGTAGACCGTTGGTTGCGAAAGCCAAATTGGCTGCTGTGGAAAAGTCCATTTTCTTCAAAAAATTTGCTAATTTGTTGTTTAAGAACTTTTTCAAAAATTTTTCCTAAGATGGGTGTTAAAGAAATAGGTCTGTAATTAGCAGCGTCATCCTTGCAGCCTTTTTTGTATATAGGAATAACTTTTGCTAATTTGAGAGCAGTTGGAAAAGTCTTGTCTCTAATACACTGGTTTATTAAATTAGTAAGAGGGTAAACAATTATGTTCTTTAACGTTTTTATGATCTGTACATTTATATCATAGGGGTCTTTACTACTACTATTCTTAAGATCGCTTATTATATCTCTAATTTCGTTGTAAGACACTTCTTTAAATTTGAAATTGATTAGAGGATCAATACCATCGATATAATCACTGAAGTGTTTATCTGAAGTTGGTAAGTTTTTAATAATGTCTTCAGCAATATTTGTAAAAAAATTGTTAAACGAATTTGCATCAATTAAGTCTGTGGTTGGCGAATGTAAATTGGGATTGCTGTTCTTAATGACTTTCCACATGGCTGCTTGAGAGTTTGTAGAGTCTTGTATATATTTGTCATTCGCCCCTTTTTTTGCTTTACAAATCTCGTATCGATATTTTGCCCTGAATGAATTAACAGTTTCCTTAGTAATGAGCCTAGGATCCTGTTTGTTCATATCTATTAAAAAATGTAAATTATCACGCATGTTTTTTAGATGTTCATTGAACCAAGTGTCTTTGAAAGAATTAAAGTTTTTTTTCAATTTAGATTTCACTGGAAAGCTCAGTTCAATCGCCTCTGTTAGTTTTTCTATAAATAGTTTGAATTTAAATTCTACATCAGAAATTGGATTATTTACAAAGTCCCAGTTAGTTATTTCGAGATGATTATATAGGCGAAGTAAACCGTAATCTGTTATTGGTCTAAAATTAATTCTGGTGTTTAAGTTGTTACTTACTTTACAGGTAGATTTAAATTGCATTGTAATGCCATGATGATCTGACAGATATGTATTAGATACCCTAGCGGAAAAATCAGAATAGGTTAGGTTTGTAAAAATATTGTCTAGACATGAATTTTCTCTAGTATTAATGCTGACTGTAGGTATTAACCCAAATGACTGACACAGGTTACATAATTGCATTGCATTATAATCATTTGTACCAAACTTGACATTGAAGTCTCCAGTTAAAATTATTTTCTTATTTATATTAATTTTTTCTAACATTAATGCTAATTTTTCTAGAAAAATTTGAAAATCTGCGCTTAGTAGTCCATCAAAATCTATATCTAGATTATAGATATAAACTTTATGTGACTCATCTGAAAAGGGGATGAGAACAGATTCGTTGATATAAATTTTTTGATCAGTAATGCCTTGTATGATTACATTTTCAGGAGATCTACGTCTATAATTTTCAGCTGTTTTAGGTTTAAAAATTGAAATTCCTGCACCTGTATCAATAAGAATTTTAAATTTGCCGGTTGCGTCTTTGATGTAATAAAGATTTTTAGAATTTACGGTTAATGAGGTGTGAGAAAGCGTATTTTCATGAATGTTTGTTCTGGGAAGTTCAGCATTGGATTGAAACTGTTGTTGAGATTCATTGTTTGTATTTGGTTTGATATTTGGTCGAATTGGTCTATTTGTTGTGTTGGAGTATCCGTGGGGTACTCCGGATCTAAACGAAAATCCTGAGGATTAGCAGTATAATCCCCGTATTGCTCGTTCTGAGAATTAGCAGTATAATTCTCCTGGAAATTTTGGTTGGTTTCAAAACTGTAATTTTCGTACGATTCATTTTGACTTTGGTAATTTTGGTAATCATCGGAAGAGTAGTCATTGTATTGGTTAAATTGATCGGCATAATTATCGTAAGGTTCGTAATTTAAATGATGAGCTTTTTGCTGATTAAAGCGGTTAAAATTCGGGTTAGGCTGAATAGCGGATGGTCGTTGTTGCGTAAAGTTAGGGTTCGGCCTTATGGCTGAGGGCCTGTTTTGCTGTGATTGATTTGGCTGACTCTGACTAAATTGATTATTACTCGGTTGTGCGAAGTTTTGATGAGAAAAATTTTGTGAGTTTGGGTTTCCTTGGAAACTTGGTATCTGGAAGTTTTGAGACTGTTGCCTTGTGCAGCATTCGCTTATTACATGTCCATTCCGTTTACAGAAGGAACAAAACTTTTGTTGCAAATTGGGACCTTGTGGTCGCTTTTGTTGAATTACTGGATTTTTGACCGGACTATTTTTTGGGAATTTTTGCTGTTCAAAATAAGAGAGTTGTAGCTCTCTACGAATTCTAATAATTGCGTTCATCATAGTCGGAGGGTTACTGGCACGTATTATTCTGCCTAGATTTGGTTCTAGACCCGTTAACAAATTATTTAATGTCATAGTTTCAATCAGGTTTGTTTGTGCGGTTCTTTGCTCCGAAGTTAAATTTTGTTTTTGCACTGCAGCGTGCATTTTCGCATTATGCGTTTGTAAACGCGAAACGAATGTTAAGGCGAATTCGCTAGGTAATTGGTAAATTCGTTGTAGGTCCTGAATTAGGGACGTTAAATCTCGGGAGTCTCCGAAATGAGTTTCTAGTAGCGCCTTTATTTCTGGCCATGTGGCAGAGTTGCGCGAATTTATAAGTTCGGCAGCTTTACCTTTTAGTTTATTTTTGATATGCACTGTTAACAAGATTTTCTGGTCATGAATTGCCATGCGTTGGGCACACTGACATGAGTTTAAGAAAGTTTGGAGGTTGATGGCGTTACCATCAAATTCAGGTATTAAAGAAAATATTTCAGAGAGCTTGTAAGGCTCAGTTTGATCTGGTTGTTGTTGTTGTTGTTGTTGTTGTTGTTGTTGTTGTTGTTGTTGTTGTTGTTGTTGTTGTTGTTGTTGTTGTTGTTGTTGTTGTTGTTGTTGTTGTTGTTGTTGTTGTTGTTGTTGTTGTTGTTGTTGTTGTTGTTGTTGTTGTTGTTGTTGTTGTTGTTGTTGTTGTTGTTGTTGTTGTTGTTGTTGTTGTTGTTGTTGTTGTTGTTGTTGTTGTTGTTGTTGTTGTTGTTGTTGTTGTTGTTGTTGTTGTTGTTGTTGTTGTTGTTGTTGTTGTTGTTGTTGTTGTTGTTGTTGTTGTTGTTGTTGTTGTTGTTGTTGTTGTTGTTGTTGTTGTTGTTGTTGTTGTTGTTGTTGTTGTTGTTGTTGTTGTTGTTGTTGTTGTTGTTGTTGTTGTTGTTGTTGTTGTTGTTGTTGTTGTTGTTGTTGTTGTTGTTGTTGTTGTTGTTGTTGTTGTTGTTGTTGTTGTTGTTGTTGTTGTTGTTGTTGTTGTTGTTGTTGTTGTTGTTGTTGTTGTTGTTGTTGTTGTTGTTGTTGTTGTTGTTGTTGTTGTTGTTGTTGTTGTTGTTGTTGTTGTTGTTGTTGTTGTTGTTGTTGCTGGTTGAGCTCTGTCTGGCATTTTGCTTTTTATTTAGAAATTATTTGAACTAAAAGAATTGTCTGCGTATCAGCAGTATGATACGAGAATTAAATTAAAATTGTTTGTTATGTTGCGTACGTTAATAAATTGTGTATTAACTGTATAATACACAATGGTACCGTATTAGCAGTATAATACGAAAATAAATAACTTAAGATTAATAAAAATTGTTGCGTTGTAGCTTGTACAGGATTTCTTTGATAATAGAACTGGCTTGTTTGCCGAGTGTATTAGCGGTATAATACACGTAAATAATTGTGAGAAATAATAATTGTAAAATGAAATAACAAGATGAGTCTTAAAAATGACTTACATTAATTTCATCTCCATGAGTAGGTTCTTCGTCCGTCAAGGGATTGGGATCCGCCACCACCAGTGAGGAAGGTCTCCTTGTTCTAATAGATGTACACGCACTAGTTAGGCACCTTCTGCAGATGTCCTTGTTCTTTAGCGCTTCACTACCAGTTAGGCTTCTTGTTCTGATGATGTTTACGGATCCTACCGACTGCGCCAATGTTAGATCACGGTTCACATGAATAACTTTTTAAAAAAGATTTATTTATTTAATGGAGCCAACGTTGGCTCTTGGAGAAGGAATATAATAATAAATTAGAAGTGTTGCATTCTAACTGAGTTTAGTAACTGATTCAACAAAGCGTGTTTAGTCATATTTATAACATACAGAACCTGAGTAAGCAAAATATAGAACAAAGGAAATGCAGTTCTGCAGTTATCACAAGTTATGAGAAACAAAGGTGAAATATGATATCTTGAAGATAAGCAATTAATAAGAGAAGTCGTTATCATGTAATATGATATACCTGTGAAGGTTTGCTACTTCTAAGTCTTGGTAATAAGCGTATAATTTTATATAACATATATGTATATATATATATATATATATATATATATATATATATATATATATATATATATATATATATATATATATATATATATATATATATATATATATATATATATATATATATATATATATATATATATATATATATATATATATATATGGAGTGACGGTGAGAGGTAAACTCTCATATGGTCAGATGCTACTATACGTCGGACAAATGTCACTGACGTATAGCGACTTGCTTTTTTGCAAGTACCAAGAGCGGCGACCTCTAGCCTAGTGGGCTATACTCACTGTTTATGAAATCGGATTTGAAGGAAACAACTACTCAGCGGGCAAATACCCCGACCTGCATTGAATTACACCTTCAAATCGTGATCAGTAACCAACTATCATTTGTCTGTTCCTAACCAGACATAGACCGGTTTCGAACTTCTTATGTTCTCATCAGTATGCCATAGGTCATGGAACAGACAAATGATAGTGGTCAACTTGCTAGTCTTATACAAACTGAATCAAATGGAGTGACGGTGAGAGGTAAACTCTCATATGGTCAGATGCTACTATACGTCGGACAAATGTCACTGACGTATAGCGACTTGCTTTTTTGCAAGTACCAAGAGCGGCGACCTCTAGCCTAGTGGGCTATACTCACTGTTTATGAAATCGGATTTGAAGGAAACAACTACTCAGCGGGCAAATACCCCGACCTGCATTGAATTACACCTTCAAATCGTGATCAGTAACCAACTATCATTTGTCTGTTCCTAACCAGACATAGACCGGTTTCGAACTTGTTATGTTCTCATCAGTATGCCATAGGTCATGGAACAGACAAATGATAGTGGTCAACTTGCTAGTCTTATACAAACTGAATCAAATGGAGTGACGGTGAGAGGTAAACTCTCATATGGTCAGATGCTACTATACGTCGGACAAATGTCACTGACGTATAGCGACTTGCTTTTTTGCAAGTACCAAGAGCGGCGACCTCTAGCCTAGTGGGCTATACTCACTGTTTATGAAATCGGATTTGAAGGAAACAACTACTCAGCGGGCAAATACCCCGACCTGCATTGAATTACACCTTCAAATCGTGATCAGTAACCAACTATCATTTGTCTGTTCCTAACCTATGGCATACTGATGAGAACATAACAAGTTTGAAACCGGTCTATGTCATCCCACGCTTTGCATTCAGCGAGTTGACTTAGCTCAGGGAAGAAGCATGTTCAAAAAGTACTCAAAGTCAGTGAAAGTGGATTTTTTAACAAAGATAACAATTTAACTTAATCTACTTAAAATTACTAGGCCTTTTTGTTTTTGAAATTTCAATTTTTGTTTTGATAAAATGATTGAAGACGAAGAATAAATGAATTAATAAATATTTGACACCTTCTGTGTCACAAGTTTTCTTTATTTTAAGAAATTAAAGGTTTTTCCTAGAATTTCTGCGCTCAAACTACTCAATATGTGGTTGCAACCCGCGCGACCGGTCTATCCACTTGAAATCTGTACCTCCCTCGATGAAAACTCCGCAGATGTGGCTTCCTTAAAGATGGAGCCTGCTATTTGTTTTGTTTCTCACCAATTAAGCAGAAAATTCGATGATAATCTTCAAAAACTTGCTTTACAATGCACTATCGAAGCACGTTTACTTTTACAAGGTAAGTAATTAACCCATTTTCCGATGCACAATTAATTTTTATTATTATCGACGACGATTTTACTATTTTACAAATTTTTATTGATTTAGATTTCATATTAGCTTATTTCTTTTTTACTTGAGTCGTTAATAAATTTAAATGTTAAATGCCACTGTGGGTTCTAACCAATTACAATGCTCGACGATTTTTGTTTTCAACTGTTTTGAGGTTAATTCTTAAGAAAAATGAACGTGCTCCTAGCTCGACAATTAAATAACGACTGACTGGGCAAATTTGGCTTTCTATTGGCCGAATTTGACATTTTGGATGACTTTTTACTGACTTGATTTGATTAAACTAATTTTTATTTTCGAATTTTTTTTTCTTTTATGTTACATGATATGGATATTTTTATTCCAGATTCTTATTCTTTGCTTTTAGCTGATTGATTTCATATGCCTTAAGCATATAAAACATTATTTTCGAAATGCCCCAATATGTTGTGAAACTCACAAAGACTCAATTAAAATCTAATTGCAAAGGCTAATTCCACTTCCAGGTTAATCTTGAACCTATTAACAACAAATCTAGACATAATAAATATAACTATAGCTTATTCTATTATTTACACACAAATGTTCTTTTTTAGTACTCGCTACCCGAAGCTTTCAAGTACCTACCCTAGAGTTCAAACATTGCCTGTCTCAACTTGTACTGGGAATACAGTGTGGACCGTTCTCCAACTCCTTGCATTAAAATAATGATGAAAAAGTTTATTTATTTGGTGATTTTTGATAAAGTAGTGTTAGCGTCCCCTCTCCGGATATTTGAATGAAAGCTAAAGTCCCATTTTCAAGTCTTTTCTCATGGAATTTACGCTGCACTTTACGTTAAAATTTGTACCTTTAAGTTTTTATACATTTTATCTCATTACGATAAGTCTTTTGTACTAAATTTGACATGATTAGTTTTTACCGATGTTCACCGATCTTCATTTCTATGAAGTTGCCTATAGTTCCCTAAATCTATAAATATTTGCTGTAGGCGAACATTTTAGTCTTTTATGAGTACTTTCTCAGTTTTACAAGTAGATTTACTTTATTTAAACTTTAATTAATACTATTTTGTTGTCTATTTTTAGGTGTTTTTGCACCAGTGGCCTATCTAGATGGATTTTATGGTCACTCCAGTCAATACTTTCACACTGTGGTCCTTTTTGTATTGCCAGGTGAATTCGGAGCACTTCCTGTTCCTAACATTATATTATCAAATGTTTACTTACAAAGGCATGTTACATATTTAAATAAAATGATTTACAAAATATAGATTTTTTTAACAGTTTCATCTACAAATGTGTTTCTAAACGTTGGGTATCACCCATCTGCTTCATAACAATGCCTCTAGTCGGTGTGCAGAGTCAACTAGATATGTGTACGAGCTTTCAAGCTTAAAGCAAACATCATCCATGTGTGGTTTTGCATAAAACTACTTTAGAAAAATTTCAATATTTAAACTTAAATTCTATCATCAAAACATTGTTTTCCTAAAGTGTGTATGTCATAGCATTATGTATATAACCACCCTTTTTTAGAACTGCGGGGGATGAAAATCATGTTTTGACAACCCAAATACTTCACTTCTTACAGGTCTCATAACTGTGGGAACATTTTCCATAAAACAGCGATTTTTTGACTAATTTGAAGGGACTAATCATGGCATGGGCGACGAAATCATACCACTCGAAATTATGTTGCCAAAGACATCATTCTGGACAGAATTGATGATGATCTTATTATCAGCACATGATGTATTAGTTCCTCCACAGTTAAATGTTTGGAACATAGTACATGAACGGCATTCTTTCTTCTTCACAACAGAACAATAGTTGCTCCCAAAGGTTATAAAAAAAAAATCGATTTTTGTAATTGGATTATTGAACAAAATCGATAAGCTTCTTTTTTCGTAAAACGAATCCTTTTAACGACTGAATCTTGTTTTACTAAAAGTTTAAAATTAGGTTAACGCTACTGAGAAGGATAAAACCCCATATGAAAATAGAATGAAAATAGAGAAACATTCCTAGTTTATAATTAACTTAAATCAATTATTGGGCCAGAATATTGAAAAACAATATTTTGTGGCTTCCTAATAACCTAAATGAAGAAAATAAGTTTTTGAGAAACGACTTTTCTGATTTACATGGCAACACAGTTAAATGTAAATATTATATGTGGTACGTGTAAGATGGGGCTCCCCACATTATCGATTGAGGAAGAAATGTATTCAGTTGCTTCAGGAGAATTTTTCTACAAGATGGATTGGTCAAGGTCAAGAAGTTTTTCAACTCTGGTTTCCTCGAAGCCCAGGATTGAATCATCTATATCTCGATATATGAGGAGAAGCGAGACAAAATGTATCCTACTAGACGATACCCAAGATGTCAATCATTTAACAATAACTGATACTTTCAAGAATATGAAACTAGTGCAGGACACACAACAGTAATATTTAACTTTTCAAAACATGATAGAGCTTGTTATAAAACCCGCGGTAGGCATTTTGAACAGATGCTAAGAAAATATATATATATATGAAATTTATTCAACTTAATGTTTTCTGTTTGTGTTTGGTTCAATTGTTTGAAACGTTTCTGAAACTAAATGTTCAAGCCCTCCAGGTCCAAGGAGAAAAAAACGTTCATTTATTTTATTCAGGTTCTCGCAGATAGCTGCCTACTGCTACTTCTTGTTGCTCGAACTGAACTCATGCAGAGGCCTGCAAGTAAATACGTAATTAAATAGATTAAGTCAAAATATGACAATTTGCAGTTGCAGCAGCGAGATACAGGATGTAATTAGTTCCATGTCATTAAAAAAAACTGGTAGTGGGGAACGACTACACAAACAAAAAAACCTTATATAACATGGAGTCTATAGCCCATAGCTTTGGAGAGAAAAATAAACAAAAATTTCGATTTAGAATTATTGTTTGAGAACTGCTGGAATATTGCAGTAGGCTTTACTATCGTTGTGTCTGGTCGTGCATGATACTCTGACATTTATGCAGATAGGTATAAAATGTCGGCGTCTTCGGCGGTGCGGTAAAGATCAAAGACGCCGACATTTTTTGACTGCTTAGTAGATCTGAAAACAACTCTACTCTCCCTTGTGATATTCTCAAGCAATATTTTAACTTATATCGTTACTTGGTTAAGTACGTACACACAACCTACCCGTTCGTTGTTTTTTATGTTGCTTTTGTTCTTTTCGAATTTTGGGCCACTGTATTTATAGTTAAGATTTATTTTAATGACTTACCGTTCAAGTCATTAAGCACTTGGATACGTACAGACACAACTTACGTGTTCGTTTTTTGTGCTGCTTTTTGGATTTTGGACCAAGTTTCTCTTTTTTTTTTCCTTCCTTTATTGACAACGTTAGTTGAAAGTTTAGTGTGTTTAGTGTTGAAGGGAGTGCGTATGTCTTTAGTTCGACGTGCCGAAATATTTATTAAGGTATATGAGGTCATTTCGAACAATTTATGTAAATTAACGATAATTTATTGGTAAGTTCTAGATGTCTCGAATAGGCCTGTCCACCACGCTGTCACATACATCACTGTCACTTCCAAATCAAAGTCGCTGCTGGGTTAAGTATAAACTTCATTTTTATGAGCAACTTTTGTGGTTTTGTGACAAATTCAAAAGAATTGTTCTGTTATAGACTGGCGGTACATGACCAGTCAGGTGCAACGTTTTTAAAATATATGCCAATCATATATATGAATGAAATTACCTTGAATATGCCAGAAACGCAAATTTTAGACAGTCGTCGCGTGCAGAAAGGTGTGCAAATCGTTTTTTTTTTTTTTAAATGGATGCCAATAGTACCAAACGAAAAGCCGTGAAAAAGAATCCAGCGGAAATTCAATGGCATGCAGTTTCCGCACGCAAAACAACTTTTGATGCGCACATTAAATCGTAAAATTTTTTGGTATTCTTGATTTTGTATTTTTTTCAAGGCTTTTCATTTGGCACTATTAGCATCCACTTTAAAATAAAAAAAACACAAAGAAAAAACAAAAAAATTGATTTGCACACGCTTCTGCACGCGACGACTGCTTAAAATTTGCGTTTCTGGCATATTCATGGTAATTTCATTCATTTATATGATTGGCATGCATTTTAAAAACGTTGCACCTGACTGGTCATGTACCGCCAGTCTATTATTGGGTGTTACCTACTGGGCAATAAAGGCATTACTATTTTTTTTTCCTTGCTCCACAACTTACGTTGGTGATGTGACTTCTGACAGCGACGGGGCCTTTACAGGCCAGCGTTTCCATCAGTGGCTAACACACGACGAATTGTGCGACATGTCGATAGTATCACAGATTTCTGTGATAAAGTGATTATCCTTTCCCAGTCCGGCACCCCCCATCTTTTCCAAATTGATAGGCAGATATTTATCCACTAGTCCGTTGCTTGTTATAATGAGAGGAAAGGTGTTAACATTATTTAGGTGGTATATATGTTTTAGTTCATGCGCTAGGTCCTGATCCATTAATAGTTTTCCATTCCTTGCTGTTCTGATGTTACTGTTGAGTGGTATTGTTCTATAACAGAGCTCCACAAAAAAAGTGGTCTATCCAGCGGACTAGACCAGTATATCCGTATGTATTTGGACCCGCTGAAACCGAATCCGAAGTCAGAATTGTCAGAGTGGCTCGTTTTTCACTCCTAACCCCAAAAAACACCACCAATACAAAAAGAAAGTGGTCTTTCCGGCGGACTATACCAGTGCATCCTAATGTATCTTGACTTGCTGAATCCGTATTCGAAGTTAGAATTGACAGATTGGCTTGTTTTTCACTCCTAACCCCGAAAAACACCCCCCCCCCCCAAAATAAATGATCTGGCCGACGGACCATATCAGTGTATCCTTATGTATTTAAATCCGCTGAAACCAAATCCGAAGACATAATTGTAAAATTGGCTCGTTTTTCACCACTAACTTCAAAAAACACCCCCAAAACAAAAAAGTGGTCTGTCTGGCGGACCATACCAGTGTATCCTTATCAAATACATAAAGATATATTGGTTATGGTCCGCCGGGCAGACCATTTTATGAGGGGAGGTGTTTTTTGGGGGTTAGGGGTGAAAACGAGCCAGTCTGACAATTTTAACTTCGGATTCGGTTTCAGCAGGTCCAAATGTATAAGAATACACAGGTCTGGTCCGCCGGACAGACCATTTTTTGGGGGGTGTTTTTTGGGGTTAGATGAAAGACGAGCCAATCTGACAATTCTGACTTCGGATTCGGTTTCAGCGGGTTCACATACATATGGATACACTGATCTAGTCTGCCGGACAGACCACTTTTTTTTGTGTAATTTGGGCCCATTTATTCTTCTTGTGCATTATCAAAATATCAGGTCTGTTATGACGTACCTCTCTGTCCGTTATAATAGGCGTGTCCCAGTACACTTTGATTTCGCTGTTTTCAAGAACTGGACAAGGTAAGTATTTGTAGTAGGGTGTTATGCTATGAACTAATTCATGTTTATTACAGATTGCCTGGTGGACTATTCCAGCAACGTTATTGTGCCTGTCCACATAGTCTTTGGGGGCAAGGTAAGAGCAGCCAGCAGACAGGTTTTGGATTGATTCTGCTGCTGTAGAGGATAGTCTGCATTTATCCGTAGGTATATTTTCTTTGTGAACATACTTCCTGTGATTTCTGGTAGGCACCACCTGGTCCTGTATCGCCCCTATGAATCCTTCTGTCTCCGCTTGCAATTGTCCATCACTCAAGTACTTTAGCGACAATTTCTTATCTACTTCTGGACTATTTAAGTCTGCAGTATATCGGCCATGCATGGCTTTGCCTGCCCATTCTTCCTCGATTTGTTTTATTGATCGGGGCGCTTCTGTTTCTCGGTTTTCAGCTAGAAATAGTGGTGATATATTGTTATCACATTTTACAATTGCTGCTTGAATAGGGATTTGTTTGCTCAAGAAGTGAATGCGGAGTAACTTTATTTGCTGGTGGTGTTGCATGTTCAAGTTTTGCACTAATCTGCCGCCCCTACTTCTTGGCAGATATGACCTGCAGGTTGACGAATGCGGGTGGTGCATTCGACACTTAGCGAAGGCGTTTCTAACGCTGTGATTGAGGCGATCTAAGTCAGTTGCTGTTGCTTATTATTTTTTTTTTGCTAAAAACCAGTCACCCTTCTCCGTGGCTCCGACCCTCACATAGGGGAGCTGGTTTTACCGGCAGCCACTCCCCACACCCGTGGGGTAAGTGACTACTGGGTCGGGGAATCGTGTGCCCTGAGCAGACGTAATGAACCGAGAATGACGGCCTTCTGCATTCTGCCGGCTAAGACCTCTGCCAAATTTCGGCATGCCGGTATGATCTTAAGTTCCGAAAGTGTCTCGTTCTACCGAGGGCTCCTATAATCAGTACCACTATCTTAACAGTATGGTCTGGATACAGTCTGCGGAGTTCGAAGCGCAAATCTCGATATTTTGTCCGTTTTTCCTCCTCCTTCAAGATAATGTTGTTCTCCGCGGGAGCCGAGAACTCC
The DNA here is from genome assembly GCA_936432065.2 of Rutpela maculata. Classification (NCBI taxonomy): domain Eukaryota; kingdom Metazoa; phylum Arthropoda; class Insecta; order Coleoptera; family Cerambycidae; genus Rutpela; species Rutpela maculata. The sequence continues at coordinate 71,825,486 of OW386291.2, read as the reverse complement.
ACGACAAACATTGTCTTGAGTTGGTGGTCGAGGAGGACTACGTCAGGCTTGTTGGCTTGTATTTGCCTGACTGTGGGAAAAGAGTAATTCCAATAAATTAGACACTTCTCATTTCCCACAACGGACTCAATATCCCCCGGAGCGTAAGGCAGCACTGGTGTTTCGTCTATCCCATACGAGTGCCTTAGATGGTAATAAAACACTCGTAATGCTCTGACGTGCCTTTGGATATAGGCCGAGACTGCATATGTCGGACAAGCCGACAACAGGTGTTATTATTATTATTTTTTTTTATTATGTAAAAGCCTTTATACCCTGTGGCTCCGACACTCACAGAGGGGAGCTGGTAGTACCGGCAGCCACTCCCCACGTCCGTGGGGTGAGTGACTACTGGTTCCGAGAATCGTGTGCCCCGAGTAGACGTAATGAGCCGAAGATAATGTCCTTCTGCATCCTGCCGGCTAAGATCTCTGCCGAATTTCGGCATGCCGGTATGATTTTTAGTTCTGAAAGCAGTGTGTGTCTCGTTCCACCGAGGGCTCCTATGATCAGGACAACTAGCTTAACAGTATTGCCAGGGAAACGCCGCGGAGCTCGAAGAGCAAATCTCGTTATTTCGTCCGTTTTTCCTCCTCCTTCAAGACAATTTTATTCTCCGCGGGAGCCGACAACTCCACGACAAACATTGTCTTGAGTTGGTGGTCAAGGAGGACCACGTCAGGCTTATTAGCTTGTATTTGCCTGACAGTGGGAAAAGAGTAGTTCCAATAAATTAGACACTTCTCATTTCCCACAACGAACTCAATATCTCCCAGAGCGTAAGGCAGCACTGGTGTCTCGTCTATCCCATACGAGTGCCTTAAGTGATAATAAAGCACTCGTAATGCTGCGTCGTGCCTCCGGATATAGACCGAGACTGCATATACTGTACAAGCCGACAGCAAATGCATTAATGTCTCCGGCGCCCTGTGGCAGGTCCTGCAGCTGACATCAGGGACCTCTATACCCATGACACGACTTCAGCAGCTTTGACTTGGGCTTTTTGTCGAGCAGGTTCCAACTCGGTGACAGAGTCGTGATTAACCCGCTCAGCATCGAGGACCAGACCGAGTTCATCGGCGGCTCTGCGTGCTGCCTTAAACAAAAAGGCTCCTACCCCTGCACTTTCACGGTCTCGGACCATGCAGAGAAGGGGATCCGAACTCCTTATGACATTACAGCCTCCATCCAGAACCATCCTGTTATGGAGACTCTCCAAACTCAAGAGTCCACAGCCTCCCCGATGTCGTGGGAGGTAAAGCCGTGGAACGGACGATTTAGGATGCAAACTCCTATTGAGATGCATCTTCTTGCGGGTTCCTACGTCGCAGCTCTTTTTGATACCATTTAATTACTCCGAAGGAGTAGAGGAGGATCGGAACGGCAGGCATATTGGTAGCAGACACCTTGTTCTTCCCTGACAGTTCTGAAGACCAGATCAGTCTGAGTCGGTGCTGATACTTGCCGTGGAGAGCGTTTTTTACTACACCCACTTCTTGGGTGGAGCGTTGCTCGACACCCAAGTCAGTGTACGACTCTCCTGCATCTAGATGATGTAAGATGCTTCCGTCCATAAGCTGCACATCCTCTCCCTAGTCACCGCATCGTCCTCTCTTGAGGTGGACTAGTGCACACTTGTCCAACCCAAATTCCATGCCGGCAGCCTGCGTGTACTCCTGTACCACCCTGAGGGACTGGCGTAAATCCCTCTCTCCGGAGGCATAAAGTTTAAGGTCATCCATATAAAACAGATGGGTGACCTTATGCATCCTGTCGCCGGTACCGCAGTTGTATCCACGGGTATTTCGAAGTGAAACGGATAATGGTAGTAGTGAGATGCAAAACAGAAGGACGCTTAGTGAATCTCCCTGAAATACTCCCCTTCAGAACAATACCGGCTCTGTCTGGACTCTGCTATTACCCGATGTTATGGTAAAGCGAGTCCTCCAGAGCGGCATGAGTTCTTCGATACATCTCACTACGGGACCGGGCACCGCAATACATCTGAGCAAGTGGACAATAAGCTCATGGGATGTTATTATTATTATTTTTTGTGAATCCAGTCGCCCTTCTCTCTGTCTCCGATGCCAGAGAGGGTACGCTGGTAAAAGCAGAGACCACTCCCTACGCCGTAGGGTCAGTGGTCACTGGGTCCGCGAATCGTGTGCTCTGAGCAGGCGTAACGAGCCAAGGATAACGGCCTTCTGCATTCTTCCGGATAAGATTTCCGCCGAGTTTCGGCATGCCGGTATCGTCTTCAATTCCGAAAGCAGTGTATGCCTCACCCCACCGAGGGATCCTATGATTAATACCACTAGCTTAACGGTGTGGTCTGGATAGAGTCTGCGGAGTTCGAAGAGAAGATCTCGATGTTTAGTCCGTTTCTCCTTCTCTTTCAAAACAATGTGTTTCCGCTGGAGCGGAGAACTCAATAACAAACATTGTCCTGATTTGGTGGTCGAGGAGGACTATATCAGGTTTATTGGCCTGTATTTGCCTGAGGGTGGGAAAAGAGTAGTTCCAATATATTAGGCACTGCTCGTTCTCCACCACGGACTCAATATCCCCCGAAGCATAAGGCAGCACTAGTGTCTCATCTATCCCATGAGTGTGCCGTAGATGATAATACAGCACTCGTAATGCTCCATCATGTCTATGGATATAGGCCGAGACAGCGTATGCCAGACAAGCCAACAAAAGGTGCATGAGTGTCTCCGGCGTCCTTCGGCAAGCCCTGCAGTTTACATCAGGGACTTCCATACCCAAAACATGACTTCGATAGACGAGCGTATTAAAGACACCATCTTGGCAAGCCATGATGAAACCCTCGGTCTCAGACTCCAGCCCAGCTGACCTTAGAAAAGCAAAGGTCAGCTTTTCAGATAAGCCCCTGTCTTCAATGTTCTTGTAGAAGACCCCATGCAAGGGCTTATCCTTATGCAGCTGTAGGAATCTGTTTTGCTCAGCTGCTTTTGTATGGGCTTTAAGCTGAGCAGGTCCCATCTCGGTAACAGAGCTTGGGTTTACCCACCCACTGTCGAAGTCGAGACCAAGCTCATCAGCTGCTCTTTGTGCCGTCTTAAATAAAAACGCTCCTATCCCTGCATTCTCATAGTCGTGAACCATGCAGAGAAGGGGATCCGAACTCCTGATAACCTTGCAGGCTCCATCTAGAACAGACCTGCTATGTAGATACTCCAGACTCAAGAGTCCACGGCCTCCCTGCTGTCGTGAGAGATATAACCGCGATTTTGGATGCAAGCTTCTGTTGAGATGCATCATCTTTCGGGTTCCTACATCGAGTTGGCGCAACTCGCCTTGTGTCCATTTCACTACCCAAAGGAGTGTAGGAGGATTGGAACGGCAAGCATATTAGTCTCAGACACCTTATTCTTCCCCGACAGATCAGAAGACTAAATCTGCCGGAGGAGGTGCTGGTACTTGCCGCGGAGAGCGTTTTTCAATGTTGACACTTCTTGGGTGGACCGTTGCTCAACACCCAAGTACTTGTACGTCTCTCCGGCATCTAGGTGGTGCAAGATGCTTCCATCTACGAGCTCCGCATCCTCTCCGTAGTCACTGCATCGTCCTCTCTTGAGGTGAATCAGTGCACATTTGTCCAAGCCGAACTCCATACCGACACTCTGAGTGTACTCATGTACCACCCTGAGAGATTGGCGTAAATCTCTCTCGCTAGAGGCATAAAGCTTAAGGTCATCCATGTAAAATAGATGGGTGACCTTATGCCTCCTATCTCCGGGGGTACCGCAATTGTAACCACGGGTTCTGCGAAGTTCAACGGATAACGGCAGTAGCGAGATGCAAAATAGAAGGGGGCTGAGGGAGTCTCCCTGAAACACGCCCCTCTTAAACATAACCGGCTCTGTTTGGACTCGAGCATTACCAAATGTTATGGTAAAGTGAGTCCTCCAGAGCGGCATGAGTTGTTTTATGCATCTCACTACGGGACAGGGCACCGCAAGACATTGGAGCAAGTGAACAATTAGCTCATGAGATGTCATGTCAAATTCCTTGCGGTAATCAATCCAGGCTATAGAAAGGTTCCGCTTATACTGCACGGAGTCCTGTGTGACACATCTGTCAATAGGCAGGTTCTCCTTGCAGCCAGAGACACCCTTCTTAGACCCACGTTGCTCGTATATCCGTTCGTAAACCGGGCCGCTTGCTTGAAGTACCCGCATGTACAAGATACGTGTGAATATCTTGTAACATGCGTTTAAACAGTTGTTGTAGTTCGCTGGATCTGCCAAATCTCCGTTTTTAGAAAGTAGCACGGTTCGCCCCTCGATAATCCAGGAAAGGATTTGCTGCTCTCCATTTAGCCACGAGGTGAAGATTCTGGCTAAATGGCGGTGGGTGCTTGGAAGTTTTTTCCACCAAAGGTTGTTAATCCCATCGGGTCCAGGAGCAGCAAAGTTCTTGGAGCCTGGAAGCGAAAGTGTGCCAGGGCTGGAGTATCTCGGTTTAGTGGACGCTTCTGTTCGTAAAGCGTCTTCCAGAATTATTCCACCCGATCTACAGTCGGCGGATTCCCAACAATACGCTCAGGCGGTTGGAACAGGCGAGATGGCTTCTTGCGGAAAATTATTATTACACAGGCCCACAAAAAAAAAGTTGTCTGCGCCGCGGTATTGACCATACCTATCCCTTGTATTTTGACCCGCTGAACACGAATCTGACCTTAGTTTTTCTCCTATACGTCAGGTTTTTTTTAAAGCAAAAAAGTCTAATATTTATATATTTATTTGCTATTAAAAGAAAAACCTGACGTGCTGGTGAAAAACTAAGATCAGATTCGTGTTCAGCGGCTTTAAATACAAGGGATAGATGTGGTCAGTACCCCCGCGCAGATGACTTTTTTGTGATATTGCGCCACACTGAGTGTGGCACAGTGGCAACCAAAAAAAGTGGTCTACGCGGGGGTACTGACCACACCTAACCTGACGTATAGGGGAAAAACTAAGGTCAGATTCGTGTTCAGCGGGTCAAAATACAACGGATAGGTATGGTCAGTACCCCGGCGCAGACAACTTTTTTTTTTGTGGGCCTGTGTTATTATTATTATTATTATTATTTTTTTTTCGGTTTCCCGTTGCCGGACAGGGCTTCCGTGGCCTCCGAAACCACACGGTAGCCGCGCCGGCTAATTAATTACAGCCACTCTCCACGACCTGTGGAGTTAGTGACTGTAAACACCTGAATCATGTGCCCTAAGCAGACGAAGGGACCCCAAGATAACCGCCTTCTGCATCTGACCTGCCAACCATTCTGCCGAATTCTGACAGGCCGGTATGATCTTTAATTCTGAGAGCAGCGAAGGCTTCATCCCTCCGAGTACGCCGATTATTAGGACGACCATCTTGACCGAGTAGGAGGATTGGAACGGCAATTATTATTATTATTATGTTTTTAAAATCACAGCTTTTTGCTGGCAGTTTGTACATTCCAGGGAAGAATTTCATCTTATCCTGGGCAGTTTAAAAATTTCCTTGTATTTTTCCTGTATTATTATTATTATTATTATTATTATTATTATTATTATTATTATTATTATTATTATTATTATTATTATAATTTTTTTTTCGTGTGCCCGATGCTGGACAGTTCTTCCGCGTCTCCAATATTCTCACGGGAGAAGCGCCAGCGAATTATCCACAGCCACTCCCCGCCTCCCGCAGGGTTAGTGACTTTAAATTCCAGATTCGTGTGCCATAAGAAGACGAAGGGACCCCAGGATAACTGCCTTCTGCATTTGGCCTGCCAACCACTCGGTTTGGCAGGCTGGTATGGTCTTTAGTTTCGAGAGCAGCGTAGGCAGGCCTCATTCCACCGATTATCAGGACGATCATCTTGACCGAGTAGTCTGGGTATAGCACTCGGAGTTCATACCGGAGATCTCTGTATTTAGTCCGTTTTTCTCCCTCCTTCAAAATGATGTTTGTCTCGGCAGGTGCCGAGAACTCGATGACATATATCATTTTGGTTTGGTGGTCAAGGAGGACTATGTCAGGCTTGTTTGCTTGAATCTGCCTGACCGTCGGGAACGAGTAGTTCCAATTCATTCGGCACTTCTCGTTCTCGACAACGGACTCGATTTCTCCGGGGACATAAGGCAGCACTGGCGTTTGTTCTACTTGGTACGAGTGCCGTAGGTAGTAGTATAGCACTCGTAAAGCCGCGTTGTGCCTATGGATGTAGACCGAAGTCGCGTAAATCGGGCATGCAGATAGTAAGTGCATGAGCGACTCCGGCGCCTGACGGCAGGTCCTACAATTAACGTCAGGGACCTCCACACCCATAATGCGACTGCGGTAGACCAAGGTATTAATAACACCATCTTGGCAGGCCACAATGAATCTCTAGGTCTCCGATTTTAGCCCTGCTGACCGTAAAAAACCAAAGGTCAGCTTCGTCGATAAACCCAGTGTCTCTATTGGTCGAGAATCTAAAGGTCCGAAATCGATCATGGGGTATGAACTCGCAGGTATAAAATTAAAAAATATTTATATTATCCAGAATTTTATGCCCAATTCGATTCCAGAGGGCGCGAAGTCGGCCAGGGTTGCGAAATTGCAATGATTTTTTAATAATTCTTATATCAGTCGAAAGCTTAATGTTTGTAGTTTCATACAAGTGTAATAGAGATATATTATTTTCATTATAAACAACACTATAAATTGTTTAAACAATATGTGCTCGGAAAGTGTAGTGTAATTTTCGGCATCGAGATGCTTTTGTTATTATTGCAGATAGATGTGTAGTTATTTGAGACGGAATACGTAGAATAGACAAATGAACATTTTTTATTAAAACAATTTTTTAATTTGCTGAATAATTTAGGAGATATGATTTTTTAAATGTAGGGCGTGCGGCCGTAGTCATAACTCATCATAATAATAAATTTAAGCGTGGCCTCGGGTACGCGATTTGCCAGTGTGCATTTGCCGTTCGCATTGTTTATTAGTTCTAGTCTGACAGGCGAAGAACATGCATGATATCGTTTCGTTTTTAAATAGTAACGATAAATACCTAAATGTGTAATTTATTTGGGTAGCTTTTTTCTATGTATTTACATCTTAAGTGGTTGCGATACGGTCAGTTTTCCTTTCAGAAAAGGAAAAACTTACGTATTCAAAACATGCCTCAAATATGCCAATGATCCTAAGTGACAGTCAATATTGAATTTCCCACTCGACGATTCATTTGATACTACTGAATTTGAAAACTCTGCACGATGTTTCTTTGAAGTCTTATATAGTAGACCGTTTTCCATTGATAATTTGGACAATTTGCGAGCCCATTTATTTCACACTTGTAAATCGGATATTCGAAATTTGCCACCAACTGAAGACTCATTTCACCAGCACATTCTCAGAGCTGCCTACCAAATAATTATTTGGAAGACAGCAAGTTGCGTCAGTCCAGTGCTTCCCAACCCTAAAGATTTTGGTTGGGTTTTGAAGGACAATATATTATGACAAAAAGTGTCCGTCAAAATGTAACGCCTGGAAACAGGTTTTGTAAATGCAAACAGTTCCAAAATTGCATTGGAAACTGCAGTTGTGCTAAGGCCGGTTTGGCGTGCATAAAAGGTTGTTTTTGTGAAGGCCGATGTCAAAGGTGTTAGTTTAACCTTAACTTATACTATAGTATTATTACATCAATACACTTAATTATAGCATTACATCAATCATATGTGTAACGACTTAACTATAATACTCCAATTTATTTTAGTTATATCATATGTATTATGTACACAGAATTTACAATATATACAACCATTATTTTGTCAAGACGAAAATATTTTAATTTCATTGTGGTTGTTCTGTTCATTGTAGTAAATACAGATAATTTGTTGTGTTTGTAAGCATTATTTATGATCTGTACAAACTTTCATATGAAAGACGTTACAAAAATTTTGCTTATACCTTACAAAAAAATTAATAAAATAATTTACAGTGACCGTCAAAATAATCTTGCCAACCTACATTTTTCGAAGTTTTCTACATTTCCTCCTGGTGTGTATTATTAGATTTTTTTTGTTTATTTTGTTAATTGTCCTCTGCTGTATAAGAATAAAATGTCAATTGTGTTGTGGTAAAGGATGGCGAATTTATATAACTGATAAATCAAATAAAACTTGCCATAGGTGGCCAAATTATTGTAACGAGCACTGTACGTAATAATAAATTCTTTTATTAAAACAGCAGTGCCTCGAAATCATGTGTAAATAAACTACAGAGACGAGACCGCGCGCGCGGTAGCCCAAAACAATGCGCTTCATTTGAAATTTTATACCCGCGAGTTCAGGGTTCGGTATTTTAGACGCGTCTTTTTGGGTGCTAGATTCCTTACTACTATGTAGCTATAGAATACACCGTGCATGGGCTTATCGACGTGCTGCCTGAACAGATTTCTCTGCTCGGCAGCATTAATTTGGGCTTTCAGACGATTTGGCCTCAGCTCAGTTACTGATTCTGGATCAGCACCTCGCCGGCCTCCTCACCTGAAGTCGAATATGAGACCGAGATCATCTGCGGCCTTGCGTGCTTCCTTAAATAAAAATGCGCCAACTCCCACAGTTTCATGATACTTCACAAACTTCAGGAGTGGGTCCGAGTTCCTGAGGATGTTGCATGCCACACTCAGCGCTACTCTGCCATGCGTGCACTTCAGACTCAAGAGTCCTCGGCCCCACCGTTGGCGTGGGAGGTACACCCGAGGAACGGACGACCTAGGATGGATGCTCCTATGAACATGCATCATCTTGCGGGTATCCCTATCCAATTGGCGCAACTCATCTTGTGTTCACTTAACTACTCCAAAGGAGTAGAACAGAATCGGAACGACAAGCATATTAGTTGCAGACACCTTGTTCTTCCCCGAAAATTTGGAAGACCAAATCTTTCGGAGCCGGTGTCTGTACTTGCCGCGGAGAGTATCCTTGATCTGTTTCACGTCCTGGATGTGATGTTCTTCCACCCCCGGGTACGTGTCTCCGGCATCCAAATGTCGTAGGATGCTTCCGTCTGCGAGCTGCGCGTCTTCAAGGAATATCCCGCTTCGTCCTCTCTTGAGGTGGACGACTGCACACTTGTCCAACCCGAATTCCACCCTAAGAGAGTTCTGGAGTTCGCACTCTCTGGAGGCATAAAGTTTTAGGTCACCTTATGCCTCCGATTGCTGGGTGGACCACATTGGTATCCGAGGGTTTGGCGGAGTCCGACAGACAACGGCAGCAGTGAGATGCAAAATAGGAGAGGACTCAGGGAGTCACCCTGGAAAACCCCTCTCCTAAATGTTACCAATTCTGTAGATACCCGCTGAGCACCAGATGTTATGGTGAAGCGGCCAAGGTACCACAAGGCATTAAAGCAAGTGTAATAATAGTGCATGGGATGTTGTGTCAAATGCCTTGTGGTAATCAATCCACGACATTGATAGATTACGCTTGTATTGCACAGAATCCTGTGTAATACAGCGGTCCATCAATGGGTTCTCTTTGCAGCCTGCCACACCTTTCTTGCCACCGCACTGTTCGTGTATATGTCTGTAGACCGGCTCAACTGACCTCAATGTCCTGGCATACAAGATACGTGTAAATATCTTGTAACAGGAATTGAGGTAGGTGATCGGTCTATAATTCTTCGGGTCGGACAGATCTCCCTTTTTGGGGATCAGTACAGTACGCCCCTCGTTCAACCATCAGTTGAAAACTCGGGCCAGATGGCGGTGGGTTGAAGGGAATTTCTTCCACCACCAGTTGTTTATGCCATCTGGACCCAGGGCAGCGAAGTTCTTAGTGCCAACAAGTGCTTGTTGAACATCCTCGGTACTGACCGCCGGACACACTTCGTCTTGTTCTCCCAACAATGTAGTGCAGAGCTCCTCGAAGCGTGCTATCGCTGGAGTGTCGCTGTCGAATGGACGCGTAGTCTCATAGATTCCCTTCCAGAATGCTTCGACAGTCTCAACAGACGGCGGATTTTCGACAACATGCGGCGGCTCTTGGAACAGACGAGAAGGACTTGTTTGGAACAGATGGTTTTGTTCCAAGGCCCGTGCTCGTCTGACCAAAGTTTTTTAATGGCCATTAGTGCTCGAATACTATCTAGACAGTGCTGTTTGATGGTTTGCAGCACTGTCTGATTTAGAGTGTGGTGTTGTTGTCTTATACCGGCAACTATACGCCGAATTTTCGGCGTGAATGGCTTAGCTGCCGTTATATACTCCACCACACTCTGGATTCGAGATGCGTGTTGTCTCGCTGATTTAATTTTTGCCTCGAATTTTTGTACGCGCCGCTTAGTCTTCTCGACCTTACCCAGCACGCTTGCCAGGCGCTGCTGGGGAACGAGTTGTCTAGCGGCTGCGTACACGGCACTGTTGATCTGCCATATGTTGGCATCTTCTGGAATCTCATCATTGAGTAACGAATCCATTCTTGCCAGGTCGTGTGGCTTCGGGTTAACCCTGGTGTTAAGGCTAACCCTCGTAGTGAGGGTGTCGTCGGTGTACTCTAGGTGATGTTTTCGGCTGGCCCTTCTTCCTGCTGACGGGATGCCCTTTCATAGCCTGTTCGACGTAGGAAGGATACCTGATCTCTCAGGTGTTGTTGAGAGAAGGCGCGACACTCCGGCTGCATATCGCACCACAACCGGTGTAATCGCGCCATGTACCCCCTGCGTCCAGGTTCGCTGCTCTCGTTGCAGATAAGCAGGTCATCCCGTAGTTTCCCCGTCCACTTAAAGCGTCCGTGTTCAATAGCAGTTTCGTCATCATTAAGACCGTCCGGTATGGCCCCTCCCACGTGTCTCCGACCCCCATCCGACTGGGGTCTGTTGTGAGGGGCCCGTTCTCTGTCGTCGTCTTGAACCAGAGATTTGAGTCCTCAGAGTGGTTACCGGTAGTCACTCCCCACGCCCGTGGGGTGAGTGACTACTGGGTCCGAAGAGCAAATCTCGATATTTAGTCCGTTTTTCCTTCTCCTTCAAGACAATGTTGTTCTCCGCCGGAGCCGAGAACTCCACGACGAACATTGTCTTGAGTTGATGGTCGAGGAAGACTACGTCAGGCTTGTTGGCTTGTATTTGCCTGACGGTGGGAAAAGAGTAGTTCCAATAAATTAGACACTTCTCATTTCCCACAACGAACTCTATATCCCCCGGAGCGTAAGGCAGCACTGGTGTTTCGTCTATCCCATACGAGTGCCTTAAATGGTAAGTAATAAAGCACTCGTAATGCCTCTGGATATAGGCCGAGACTGCATATATCGGACAGGCCGACAAAAAGCCAAGGTTTCCTATATTTTTATAGAAAACTCCATTCATTGGTTTATCCGTATGAAGCTGCAGAAAGATGTTGTGTTCTGCAGCTTTAATTTGGGCTTTTCGCCGAGCAGGTTCCAATTCGGTGACAGAGTCGCGATTTACCCACTCGACGTCGAAGAAGAGACCAAGTTCATCGGCTGCTCTCTGTGCTGCCTTAAACAGAAAGGCTCCTACCCCTGCATTTTCATGGTCCCGGACCATGCAGAGGATCTGAACTCCTGATGACCTTACAGGCTCCATCCAGACTCATCCTATTATGGAGACTCTCCAAGCTCAAGAGTCCACGGCCTCCCCGATGTTGTGGGAGATACAGCCGTGGAACGGACGGTTTAGGATGCAAACTCCTATTGAGGTGCATATTCTTGCGGGTTCCTACGCCGAGTTGACGCAACTCTTCTCGACTCCATTTCACTACCCCAAAGGAGTAGAGAAGGATCGGAACGATAAGCATATTGGTAGCAGACACCTTGTTCTTCCCCGACAGTTCTGACGACCAGATCTGTCGGAGTCGGTGCTGATACTGCCGCGGAGAGCGTTTTTCACTACACTCACTTCTTGGGTGGAGCGTTTCTCGACACCCAAGTAAGTCTACGACTCTCCGGCATCTAGATGATGTAAGATTCTTCCGTCTACGAGCTGCGCATCCTCTCCGTAGTCCCCGCATCGTCCTCTCTTGAGATGGACCAGTGCACATTTGTCTAACCCGAACTCCATACCGACAGCCTGCGTGTACTCCTGTACCACCCTGAGGAACTGGTGTAGGTCCCTCTCTTCGGAGGCATAAAGTTTAAGGTCATCCATATAAAACAGATGGGTGACCTTAGGCCTCCTATCGCCGGGGGTACCGCAGTTGTAGCCACGGGTTTTCGGGAGTGAAACGGATAATGGCAGTAGTGAGATGCAAAACAGAAGGGGGCTGAGGGAGTCTCCCTGAAATAATCCCCTTCTGAACGATACCGTCTCCGTCTGGACTCTATCGTTACCCGATGTTATGGTAAAGCGAGTCCTCCAGAGCGGCATCAGTTCTTCGATACATCTCACTACGGGACCGGGCACCGCAAGACATTGGAGCAAGTGTAAAATAAGCTCATGAGATGTCATGTCAAATGACTTGCGGTAGTCGATCCAGGCCATGGAGAGGTTACGCTTATACTGCGTGACACACCAGTTATGTCAGCCACCTCGCTGACATCTGCAAGAAACCGGACACCGACGCTTAGATAAGGACATGTTAACACAATTTTATTACCAATGTTTTTTATTCAGTTACATTTTATTCGTTGTAAGAGCAACATGCAATAATAAAATTTAATTCATTTTGTGTGTAACGAAAATTGTTTTTAAAAATCTTCTTATAAGGGCTAGTATCTTATCTGGCGCAGTCTCGTGGATGGTGAATTTGAAGGGTAGTTTGAGTGAATATCAAACGTGTACTAGTGAACAAAAATCGTCCCTAGGAGCCCCATCTGTTCTACAGGGAATTCACCAATTTGAACCAACAACCTCCCAAGCCCGAAGAAGGAAACAAGAAGTTATACACCACTGGTAGAGGACAATCATCGCCAAAACCAGCTGTAAGTCCTGGGGGAAGAACGAATCTTTGGAACCTAAAGCCAGTAGTGTTAAGAAATTATTTTATATGAAAAAGATGCTTCACGCCATCACAGGATTAATGTAAGTGCTCATTTTCCTTTAATTCCCATTTTTCTTTGCATTCATAAAATATTATTATAGTACAGTGCGTGTAGTTGTAATTTTCGACATATACGTAAGTTCTAATAATTTATGTCCGATTTAGATATTTGCGATTTAGTGAATCAAATAAATAATTTAAGTGTAGGCAGTAATACTGCACAAAGTCAAATTAATTCTATAATGCCGGATCGTGAAGAAGCACCGGGACAAGCACCTATGCCGGTACCTATACAGGTACCTATACCGGCGGCACCATTACCAGTAAATTATCAACTCTTAAAACTCTATGTAGACACTGTTCCAAATTACGACGGCAACCCACACACGTTGGGAATATTTATTGATAATTGTGAAAATTTGCTTACTACCTTTTTCGATCCTAATAACCAACCTATTAACAATTTCGTTTTGCGAGCTATTATTGGCAAACTAACAGGTAGAGCTCTTAGTTTAATAGGGTCTCGAACTGAATTAAGGTCATGAACATAAATAAAAACTGCTTTAACTCGTAGTTTTGGAGACCAACGCGACATTGATTGTTTAGTTCAGGATCTGATCGTTTTGCGTCCACAAAAAAATGAAACACCTTACAACTTTGGTATGAGATGTCAAGATTCTAGGAGTTTAATTATTTCAAAATTAAATAGTCTAGTAATGACAACAACCGAAAAAACTGTTAGATTAAAAAATTACGATGAATTAGCATTAAGAACTTTTATTAAGGGCCTCTCCGGTCAAGTTCAAAGTAACGTACGTTTACGCTGTCCGGATAATTTAGAAAAAGCTATGGGCTTTGTAATTGAAGAAGAAAATTTTCTATATTCGCAACAAAGATCAAACACACTAAATACTCAAACTTCATTTAGGCCTTTAGAGCGTTTAGCCCCTTTTCGACCAAACAATACTTTTCGAAATCAGCACAGACCTCCTTTAAATTTTGGCACATATAACTTCCAACCAACGCCCAGTTTTCCACAATTGCAAGCTCCTCGACCAAATTTTATGCACCCTCAACAAAATTTCACTCGCAATTTCTACGCCCAACCAAATTGGCGTCCAAACAATAATTTTTCAATACAAAGGCAACCATTCTTACTACAAAGACCAAGCCAATTCGCCCCAAATCAAAGACCTCAAAATTTTAATCAAAACTTTAATCAAAATTTTAATCGAAATTTAAATCAACCATTTAATGCCCCATCTCAAAGAATCAATAACAATTTTAAACCAGAACCGATGGACACTTCATCCGGCAATTCTCGAATCCCTCCAAACCCAAATTTTTCTCACAATGCACTTTTTACACAAAAAATAAACGAGGGTGACCAATTCGAAAACTCTTTTGAATATCATGCAAATTTCGTCGATGACCATTACTATGAGAATCCCCAAGTTCCTTTGAATACGGGCTATTCAGACTACTCTGCTGGAAATCCACAATACCCAATGGGAGCTGCTTGCAATGAATATCCATACGGAGAACAATTCGGTAATTTTGATGGTCAAGAACCTGACTATACGTCATTCGAGCAAAATCAAAGTCAAATCGAAGCTCAAAACTCTTGCAATGCAAATTTTCAACAGGGTACGAGTACACACAACCAGACGTAATACAGTTAAATTTTACTAAGGCCAACTTACCATATATTTTTATTCCCCAATTAAACGCAAATTTTCTTATTGACACAGGCAGTACCAAATGTTTAATAGACCCGGAACTAGCATACAAATTTTTCAGAAAATTTATTTATAAAGAAAAATTCAATATTCAAACGGCTCATAATATTAGCTACCATGACGAGGTAATAACTATATCAGTTTTTAAAATTTTCAACGTAAAAGAATCACATAAATTTTATCTTTTCAAATTCAGTCAAAAATATGACGGACTAATAGGAATCGATTTACTGAAACAATTAAATGCTAATATAAATGTCACAACTCGACTTCTGACAACACCGAATGCAACCATTTCAATAATTTTTGAACCCGAAGAAAATACACAAAAAATTAACAATGTCCCGATTTACCATACCATTACTATACAACCCCGAGTCGAACAAGTAGTTAAATTACCAGTGAAACAAAAAAACGGTATAGGAATTTTAAACTATACAAAATTTGATAACGGAGTCGAGATGCCGAAAGCATTAGTAAAAGTAATAGACAATTTCGCCTTAACAACAATCACGAATATTAACGAAATTCCAGTAAACGTAGAAATATCTAAACCATTCGACATTGAACCTCTAAATTTACTCGAAATTAACTTTATTGAAAAAATGGATGTTGACAATCCTCTTGATCGACAAGAAAAAAACACCTTAAAACAAAATCTCAAAAACATTAAGCTAGACCATTGTAATGCGGAAGAGAAAGACGCGATTCGCAAACTTTGTCTAGAATATAAAGACATTTTCTTTTGCGAGGGCATACCATTAAGTTTTACTAACCAAATTACGCATAAAATAAACCTAAAAGATGAATTGCCTATTTTCACAAAATCATACCGTTATCCCGAAATTCATAAAAGCGAGGTAGAAGCGCAAATTGCGACGATGTTAGATCAAGGCATTATACAACATAGTACTTCCCCGTGGTCCAGTCCAATATGGATCGTACCGAAAAAGCTAGATGCTTCCGGACGTAAAAAATGGCGACTTGTCATTGATTACCGGAAACTAAACGAGCAGACTATCGACAACAAGTACCCACTTCCTAACATTACGGAAATTCTAGATAAGTTGGGAAAAGCAAATTACTTTTCTACCCTTGATTTGGCCAGCGGGTTTCATCAAATTGAGGTGGACCCAAACGATATACAGAAAACCACGTTTTCCACCGAACACTATGAATTTAAGCGAATGCCGTTTGGGCTTAAAAACGCCCCTGCGACGTTCCAAAGGGTAATGGATAATGTATTGAGGGGGCTACAAAACGAAACATGTCTTGTCTACCTTGACGACATCATTATTTTTAGCACCTCATTACAAGAACACGTAGAACGTTTAAGATCCGTATTTGACCGGCTAAGGAATAGTAATTTTAAAATTCAGCTCGATAAATCCGAGTTTTTACAGAAATCGGTACAATATCTAGGTCATGTGATAACTCCAACAGGTGTAAAACCAAATCCTGATAAAATTATTGCAATAAAGAAATTTCCTGTCCCTAAGACACAAAAAGACATAAAAAGCTTTTTAGGACTTTTAGGCTATTACAGACGCTTTATACGTGACTTTGCCCAAATTACAAAACCCATGACTAAATGTTTGAAAAAGAATGCAAAAATAATACATGATAAAGAATTTTTAGAATGCTTCAAAATTTGCAAAGACATACTAACTAATGACCCGGTTTTACAGTATCCAGACTTCAAAAAACAGTTTATTCTTACAACCGATGCTAGCAATGTGGCATTGGGGGCGGTTTTATCTCAAGGGAACCCACCCCATGATAAACCGATTGCTTACGCTTCGCGGACTTTGAACGAAACGGAACAAAGGTACAGTACGGTAGAGAAAGAACTACTGGCCATAGTATGGGCATGTAAATACTTCAGACCTTACCTATTTGGCAGACGATTCACAATTTACACCGACCATCGCCCACTAGTTTGGCTTTTTAATCTTAAAGAGCCAAACTCAAAATTAGTACGTGGGCGTCTCAAATTGGAGGAATTTGACTATAATATCGTTTATAAGAAAGGTAAATTAAACACCAACGCCGACGATTAATGCATTGGAAAATTAATCCGTAATAAATAACCCCGGCGAAGTTAACGACGACATCCTCGACTACTTAAGGTCACTTGCTGAAGACCCCGTTGAAAACCAACCAAACCAAAATTCAGAATCTGATGTACCCCAAATCATTCAAGATATACAATTACGGCCACCGGACAACGAAACTTTAAATACACCACGTTCTTGCAGCAACGAAACCGTAAACAAAGCTATTCCAATCCTAGATGAAATTATTAATAACAAACATAACCAAATTATAATTAAACCGAACGTTCATAACCGACTCGAAGTCTCCATCAATGACTTTAACAATCTAAAAATATTAGAAGTAAAAATTCCTAAGTCAAATGAACAACTTGTATTTGAATTTCTCAGAGATTATACTACTTCGGAGAAACCGTTTTATTTATATTTTTACCACGACGGGCACTATTCAATCTTTAACAAAGTATATATGGATAAATTCCATGCAAAAGGCTTAAAACTCATCAAATGTAATCAATTGATAAACTCAATACGAGAGAAAGACGAACGCCTAATGCTAATCACGCAGCAGCATGAGGGTAAATGTAATCACAGAGGAATTCAAGAAACGTTAGAAAAACTGAAACGAAATTATTTTTGGCCGAACATGAAAACCGACGTTAACGACTACATTAATAACTGCACAACTTGTCAAACAGCGAAATACTCGCGACACCCAGCTTATGTACCCCTAGTTATTACAGAAACCCCCACAAAACCCTTTGAAATAATCCATATAGACACTTTTAAATTTGACAACCAAA
This sequence comes from Rutpela maculata, assembly GCA_936432065.2. Classification (NCBI taxonomy): domain Eukaryota; kingdom Metazoa; phylum Arthropoda; class Insecta; order Coleoptera; family Cerambycidae; genus Rutpela; species Rutpela maculata. The sequence continues at coordinate 71,807,867 of OW386291.2, read as the reverse complement.
TCTAGTTAACAATCTTAGACAAATTTTCAAAATTAGGTCAAGCCATTCAAATTAAAGGTACATCAGCTATCGAAACTTGTAATGCGCTGACGGAATTTTTCAGCTATTACGGAACACCAACCCAAATTGTCATGGACCCAGGAACCGAGTTGAATAACGAATCTATCAAAGAACTTTTGAAATCACATAAAATACAAATTCATTTCACCACTCCCAAACATTGCGAGTCCAAAGCTCCAATTGAACGCTTTCACTCTACTCTTCTTGAACACCTGAGACTCTTAAGAGACAAACATAAAGACGACCCCTATTTAATAAAATATGCCATTATCGCTTATAACAGTTCAATTCACTTAGCAACAGATTTTACACCATACGAACTAGTATTAGGTCACACACATTCCCGTGACCCTTCTGAATTATTAAATAGAACATTTTATTCGGACTACGTGCATAACCATAACGAAAAGTTAAATTCGGTTTATAAAGATATATTCGATAAATCAATTAAATCAAAGAGAAAGGTTATCGAAACAAGAAATACGGAGGGTCCTGAGCAATATAACTTTAAACTCAATCAAACAGTATTTAAATCTTGTAAAAAACAAAATAAAAAGGAAAACAAATTTAAAGGTCCTTACAAATTAATAGAGTTCCTAGAAAATAATAAAGTCAAGATAAAAAATTGTAAAAACAATAAAACTGAGGTAATACATTTGAAAGAACTTAAAAAACCTCCTGTTGTTACAGAGTCATCCTCGGCGCCGCCGCAACAATAACAAATAATCCTAAATTCCATCACCTAATCGACAACCCAGGCCTACTACCTGTGAAGTTAGGTAACGCTCAAAATAAAATCGACCACTGGACATTCATACAAATATACGACATTTCTAATATTACGAAAGAATTTGAATTAATTCAAAATGAATACATGAGAATTAAAAACATAATCAAAATATCGACCAATAATATTAGCTACATGAGAGGGTATTATAACTCCTATCATCTCATTGACACACTTGAAAATAAAATATTAACTCAAATCAAACAATTAAACCCATTATTCTCAAAGAGAACTAAAAGAAGCTTAATAAATGGTCTCGGTTCAATAGTAAAAGCCATCAGTGGCAATTTAGATCAAAACGATGCAGAACGATATGATCGAGCTATAAAAACATTGTCAAATAACCAAATAAAAACAAAATCCTTAATAAAAGAACAAATCACTTTGCTCCAAACATCAATTTTAAAATTCAAACAGAGTACTGAACTTCTTGGCCGAAACGAACAAATCTTAAGCTCTCACATAACCCAATTAGAACGAGCATCACGAGCCACGCAACACTTAAATACAGAAACTCACGATTATATATTACTAAAAAGTTTCATGTCCCAATTTATTACCACCTTTCAAATAACATACGATATATTAGAGAGAATAGAGGTAGCAATCACTTTTTCGAAATTAAATACCTTTCATAATTCGATAACAGAACCAAATGATTTACTCTCAGAAATTTTAACGATTAAAGAAAATCTGAACAAAAACAAATTACCGTTCGAACCTATTTTAGAAAACATTTTATTATTCGAAAAAACGATGAACATCAAAAGTTATAACAAAGAGAGCCAAATAGTATTCATTCTAGAAATCCCCATCGCGGACGTTGAAAATTACAATTATTACCACTTATATTCCCTACCTAACCCAGCATCACACTCATTCAAAGTAATAATACCTCACTCCAAATACCTCCTACTCAATGAGCAAACTTACGCATTCTCTGATGTCAAATGCCAAGAAGTCACTCCCGAAGAATTCCTTTGTGAAGAGGGTAACATCGCAAAAATTCAAGATGATGTCCCATGCGAGGTCCAACTTCTAAGATACTCTAAAGATGCGATGAAATGCCAATATACGCCAGTAATATTAACCAACACCAAAATCCAGAAGGTAGAAGAAAATAAATGGTTTATCGTTACCCCCGGAAATGTAGTAGCCCACCAAACATGCGAAAATAACAAAGACAATATTCCACTCAACGGGAGTTACGTGATTGAACTTAACAACCAGTGCGAAGTGCAAATACAAGACACGATAATAAAAACTTTTCAAAACTTAAAACCTAATTTTAAACGTATCAAATTGCCAAACATACAAGTTTCTAAAGACCTTGTGAGAGACAGTAATCTCGACCTAAAACCCTTAGAGATCAGAACGATTGATTTAGATGATATAAAAAGAGTGTATAGTGCTTTAAACGATCAAAAAATAAAAATGACTACAGACAACGAATCACCAATACATTTTCACAAAACCAGTTTTTATACGATTCTATTATATGTCTCATTAATCATTACAACTCTTTATATAGTATATCGCAAATATTTCCGGAAGATCCGATCCAATGAGTCTACGAACCACCCTGCAGCAGAGCTACGAGTCCAGGGCCCCAGCAACCTACAATTATCGAACTCTGGTACAACCCCATAGTTCTCACAAGGGATGGAGGAGTTATGTCAGCCACCTCGCTGACATCTGCAAGAAACCGGACACCGAAGCTTAGATAAGGACATGTTAACACAATTTTATTACCAATGTTTTTTATTCAGTTACATTTTATTCGTTGTAAGAGCAACATGCAATAATAAAATTCAATTCATTTTGTGTGTAACGAAAATTGTTTTTAAAAATATTCTTATAAGGGCTAGTATCTTATCTCACCTGTCAATAAGCAGGTTCCCCTTGTAGCCAGCGACACCTCTCTTTGACCCTCGTTGCTCATATATCCGCTCGTAAACCGGTTCAACTGCGTGGAGCACTCGCATGTACAAAATGCGTGTAAACAACTTGTAACATGCGTTTAAGCAGATTATCGGCCGGTAGTTCTTTGGGTTAGACAAATCTCCGTTCTTCGGGATCAGCACTGTCCGCCGCTCGACAACCCAAGAAGGAATTTGCTGCTCCCCATTTAGCCATGAATTGAAAATTATGGCCAAATGGTGGTGGGTACTGGATAACTTTTTCCACCAATAGTTATTTATCCTATCAGGACCTGGAGCAGCAAAGTTCTTAGAGCCCTCAAGCGCTCTTCGAACCTCTTCTAGAGTTATCGGTTGGCACACCTCGTTTGGTTGTTGAAGCCTTTGACAGAAGGCTTCAAAGTGTGCCAGGGCTGGAGAGTCTCGGTTGAGTGGAAGCTTCTCCTCGTAAAGCGTTTTCCAGAAATTTTCCACCTGATCTACAGTCGGCGGTTTCTCTGCAACACGTGGAGGCGGTTCGAAAAGGCGCGAGGGCTTTTGGCGGAAGAGTTTATTTTCCGCCAGCCCCCTCGCCCGCCTCACTAGTGATTTTTTACAAACCACTGGCATCCGTATCCTGTCGAGACAGTGTTGTTTGGTGGTTCGCAGCACTGCCTCATTGAGTGTGTGATGGACGCGTCTTAAGTTGGCGGCTATTCGACGCACTTTAGGCGTGAACGGCCTATTGGCCACCATATAGTCGGGGAGGCAGTATTACGCCTCTCCACCAGAGAAAACCGTTGAGCAGCGGCATACACGGCACAGTTCATGTGCCAGATGTCAGCCCGTTCTGGAAGCGCTTCACGAAATTCTTCATCCACTCTGGCCGGGTCTTGTGGCCCGGGGGTTTTTATGTGGTGTAACCCCCGTCGGTACTGAGGCCCTCTGATATTGATGGAACAGCAGGGACTGCATCCTCAACCGGTTCATTCGGTGGACCTTCGGCCACCTCATTCACCGGCTGAGGAGCAGCTCTCACGTAGCCCCTGCGACGAAGGTGGGATACATAATCACGCAGGTTTTGTGGCGTGAAGGCGTCGTGTTCTGGGTGCCTTGCACACCACAGAACATGGATTCGCCCTATGTATCCCCTTCGTGCGGGCTCACTGCTTTCGTGGCAATGCAGAAGGTCGTCCCTTAACTCATCTGTCCACTCAAAGCGTCCTAGTACATGGCGTTCGTCATCATCGGGCGCCCGATCCGGTTGGGCCCCACCACCTTGCCCTTGACCCCTATCCGCATGGGGTCGATTGTGGGGGCCCTGTCTTGTGGGGGCCCTGTCTTCTGACTGCGGAAACCAGAAGTTAGGGTTTGTGGGTGGTTAGTCCAGCAAGCCCACGACCGACACCAAAGGGGAAGGAACTTTCCCCTCCCGGGTGCCCGGGTGCACAAGGGCTGCCGGTTCGGTTTTGCACCCCCGGCTGGAGTAAGTGGTGGCGCTACTCACCAAAGGCTTGATTGATGAAAGTCAGCCCCTCCTGCTTATTATCATTATTATTATTATTTTTTTTTTTTTTTTTTTTTGTAAAAGCCAGTCACCCTTTAACTCTGTGGCTCCGACACTCACAGAGGGGAGCTGGTAGTACCGGTAGCCACTCCCCACGTCCGTGGGGTGAGTGACTACTGGGTCCGTGAATCGTGTGCCCTGAGCAGACGTAACGAACCGAGGATGACGGCCTTCTGCATTCTGCCGGCTAAGACCTCTGCCGAATTTCGGCATGCCGGTATGATCTTAAGTTCTGAAAGCAGTGTGTGTCTCGTTCCACCGAGGGCTCCTATAATCAGTACCACTATCTTAACAGTATGGTCTTATTATTATTATTATTATTATTATTATTATTATTTTTTTTTAGCTAGCTAAAAACCAGTCACCCTTCTCTGTGGCTCCGACCCTCACAGAGGGGAGCTGGTAGTACCGGTAGCCACTCCCCACGCCCGTGGGTGACTACTGGGTCCGTGAATCGTGTGCCCTGAGCAGACGTAATGAACCGAGAATGACGGCCTTCTGCATTCTGCCGGCTAAGACCTCTGTCGAGTTTCGGCATGCCGGTATGATCTTAAGTTCCGAAAGCAGTGTGTGTCTCGTTCCACCGAGGGCTCCTATAATCAGTACCACTATCTTAACAGTATGGTCTGGATACAGTCTGCGGAGTTCGAAGAGCAGATCTCGATATTTTGTCCGTTTTTCCTCCTCCTTCAAGACAATGTTGTTCTCCGCGGGAGCCGAGAACTCCACGACGAACATTGTCTTGAGTTGATGGTCGAGGAGTACTACGTCAGGCTTGTTGGCTTGTATTTGCCTGACGGTGGGAAAAGAGTAGTTCCAATAAATTAGACACTTCTCATTTCCCACAACGGACTCAATATCCCCCGTAGCGTAAGGCAGCACTGGTGTTTCGTCTATCCCATACGAGTGCCTTAAATGGTAGTAAAGCACTCGTAATGCTCCGTCGTGCCTTTGGATATAGGCCCTGCAGCTGACATCAGGGACCTCTATACCCATGACACGACTACGATAGACGAGGGTGTTAAATACACCATCCTGGCAAGCCATTATGAATCCCTCGGTCTCAGACTTCAGCCCGGCTGACCTTAAGAAGGCAAAGATCAGCCTTTCGGATAAGCCAAGGTTTTCTATATTTTTATAGAAAACTCCATGCATTGACGTATCCGTGTGAAGCTGCAGAAAGTTGTTGTGTTCTGCAGCTTTAATTTGGGCTTTTCGCCGAGCAGGTTCCAACTCGGTGACAGAGTCGCGATTTACCCGCTCGACGTCGAAGGAGAGACCAAGTTCATCGGCTGCTCTCTGTGCTGCCTTAAACAGAAAGGCTCCTACCCCTGCATTTTCATGGTCTCGGACCATGCAGAGGAGGGGATCCGAACTCCTGATGACCTTACAGACTCCATCCAGAACCATCATATTTTGGAGACTCTCCAAACTCAAGAGTCCACGGCCTCCCCGATGTCGTGGGAGGTATAGCCGTGGAACAGACGATTTAGGATGCAAACTCCTATTGAGATGCATCTTCTTGCGGGTTCCTACGTCGAGTTGACGCAACTCTTCTTGAGTCCATTTCACTACTCCAAAGGAGTAGAGAAGGATCGGAACGGCAAGCATGTTGGTAGCAGACACCTTGTTCTTCCCCGACAGCTCTGAAGACCAGATCTGTCGGAGTCGGTGCTGATACTTGCCGCGGAGAGCGTTTTTCACTACACTCACTTCTTGGGTGGAGCGTTGCTCGACACCCAAGTAAGTGTACGACTCTCCGGCATCTAGATGATGTAAGATGCTTCCGTCCACGAGCTGCGCGTCCTCTCCGTAGTTCCCGCATAGTCCTCTCTTGAGATGGACCAGTGCACATTTGTCTAATCCGAACTCCATGCCGACAGCCTGCGTGTACTCCTGTACCACCCTGAGGGACTGGTGTAGGTCCCTCTCTCCGGAGGCATAAAGTTTAAGGTCATCCATATAAAACAGATGGGTGACCTTATGCCTCCTATCGCCAGGGGTACCGCAGTTGTATCCACGGGTTTTCCGGAGCGAAACGGATAATGGCAGTAATGAGATGCAAAACAGAAGGGGACTGAGGGAGTCTCCCTGAAATACTCCCCTTCTGAATGTTACCGACTCCGTCTGGACTCTATCATTACCCGATGTAATGGTAAAGCGAGTCCTCCAGAGCGGCATCAGTTCTTCGATGCATCTCACTACGGGACCAGGTACCGCAAGACATCGGAGCAAGTGTACAAAAAGCTCGTGCGATGTCATGTCAAATGCTTTGCGGTAGTCGATCCAGGCCATGGAGAGGTTACGCTTATACTGCATGGAGTCCTGCGTGACACACCTGTCAATCAGCAGGTTCTCCTTACAGCCAGCGACACCTCTCTTTGACCCTCGCTGCTCATATATCCGCTCGTAAACCGGTTCAACTGCGTGGAGCACTCGCATGTACAAGATGTGCGTAAACACCTTGTAACATGAGTTTAAACAGGTTATCGGCCGGTAGTTCTTTGGGTTAGACAAATCTCCGTTCTTCGGGATCAGCACTGTCCGCCCCTCGACAACCCAAGAAGGAATTTGCTGCTCCCCATTTAGCCATGAATTGAAAATTCTGGCTAAATGGTGGTGGGTACTGGATAATTTTTTTCACCAAAAGTTATTGATCCCGTCGGGACCTGGAGCAGCAAAGTTCTTAGAGCCCTCAAGAGCTCTTCGAACCTCTTCTGGGGTTATCGGTTGGCACACCTGTTGTGGTTGCTGAAACCTTTGACAAAAGGTTTCAAAGTGTGCCAGGGCTGGAGAGTCTCTGTTGAGTGGAAGCTTCTGTTCGTACAACGTTTTCCAGAAGTTTTCCACCTGATCTGCAGTCGGCGGATTTTCAGCAACATGCTGAGGCGGTTCGAAAAGGCGCGAGGGCTTTTTGCGGAAAAGTTGATTTTCCGCTAGCCCCCTCGCCCGCCTCACTAGTGACTTCTTACAAGACACTAGCATCCGTATCCTGTCGAGGCAGTGCTGTTTGGTGGTTTGTAGCACTGCCCCATTGAGTGTGTGATGGACGCGTCTTAAGTTAGCAGCTACTCGCCGCACTTTAGGCGTGAAAGGCCTATTGGCCGCCAGATAGTCCATCACACATTGGATACGGGATGCGTGTTGCCTCGCCGACCGGATCTTGGCTTCCATCTTGTGTACGCGCCGCTCCGCCCTCTCCTGTGGGGAGGCAGTATTACGCCTCTCCGTCCGAGAGAAACGTTGAACAACGGCATACACGGCACAGTTTATGTGCCAGATGTCAGCCCGTTCTGGTAGCGCATCACGAAGTTCTTCATCCACTCTGGCCAGATCTTGTGGCCCGGGGGCTTTTATATGGTGTAGCCCCCGTCTGGTACTGAGGCCCTCTGGTACTGGTGGAACAAGGAGAGCAACTTCCTCAACCGGTGAATGCGGCTGTCTCTCGGCCACCTCATTCACCGGTCCAGGAGCAGCCCTCACGTAGCCTCTTCTACGAAGATGGGATACATAGTCACGCAGATTTTGTGGCGTGAAGGCGCCATGCTCTGGATGCCTGTCACACCACAGAGCATGCATCCGCCCCATGTATCCCCTTCGTGCGGGCTCACTGCTTTCATAGCATTGCAGAAGGTCGTCCCTTAGCTCATCCGTCCACTCAAAGCTTCCTTGTTCATAGCGTTCGTCAACGGGCGCTCCATCCGGTTGGGCCCCACCACCTTGCCCTTGACCCCTATCCGGACGGGGTCGATTGTGGGGGCCCTGTCTTCTGTTGTCATGAACCAGAAGTTAGGGCTTGTGGGTGGTTAGCCCAGCAAGCCCACGACCGACACCAGAGGGGAATGAGCTTTCCCCTCCCGGGTGCACTAGGGCTGCCGGTTCGGTTTTGCACCCCAGCTGGAGTAAGTGGTGGCGCTACTCACCAAAGGCTTGATAGATGGAAGTCAGCCTCTCCTGCTTTTTTATTATTATTTTTTTCCCCCCTTCTCAGGTATTCCTGGTTTGTCTGCTGTAATCGGGTACATGGTACCAAGATCACAGCATTGACTAGTCAAGATCACAGCATTGACTTATTATTATTATTATTTTTTTTTTTTTGTTAAAAACCAGTCACCCTTCTCTGTGGCTCCGACCCTCACAGAGGGGAGCTGGTTGTATCGGTAGCTACTCCCCACACCCGTGGGGTAAGTGACTACTGGGTCCGGGAATCGTGTGCCCTGAGCAGACGTAATGAACCGAGGATGACGGCCTTCTGTATTCTGCCGGCTAAGACCTCTGCCCAATTTCGGCATGCCGGTATGATCTTAAGTTCCGAAAGCAGTGTGTGTCTCGTTCCACCGAGGGCTCCTATAATCAGTACCACTATTTTAACAGTATGGTCTGGATACAGTCTGCGGAGTTTGAAGAGCAGATCTCGATATTTTGTCCGTTTTTCCTCCTCCTTCAAGACAATGTTGTTCTCCGCGGAAGCCGAGAACTCCACGACAAACATTGTCTTGAGTTGATGGTCGAGGAGTACTACGTCAGGCTTGTTGGCTTGTATTTGCCTGACGGTGGGACTCAATATCCCCCGGAGCGTAAGGCAGCACTGGTGTTTCGTCTATCCCATACGAGTGCCTTAAATGGTAATAAAGCACTCCTAATGCTCCGTCGTGCCTTTGGATATAGGCCGAGGACTGCATATGTCGGGCAAGCCGACAGCAAGTGCATAAGAGTCTCTGGCGCCCTGCGGCAGGCCCTGCAGCTGACATCAGGGACCTCTATACCCATGACACGACTACGATAGACGAGGGTGCTAAATACACCATCCTGGCAAGCCATTATGAATCCCTCGGTCTCAGACTTCAGCCCCGCTGACCTTAAGAAGGCAAAGGTCAGCCTTTCGGATAAGCCAAGGTTCTCTATATTTTTATAGAAAACTCCATGCATTGGCTTACCCGTGTGAAGCTGCAGAAAGATGTTGTGTTCTGCAGCTTCAATTTGGGCTTTTCGTCGAGCAGGTTCCAACTCGGTGACAGAGTCGGGATTTACCCTCTCGACGTCGAAGGAGAGAATTATTATTATTATTATTATTTTTTTTTTGTGAAGCCAGTCGCCCTTCTCTCTGTCTCCGATGCCAGAGAGGGTACGCTGGTAATATCAGAGACCACTCCCTACGCCGTAGGGTCAGTGGTCACTGGGTCCGCGAATCGTGTGCTCTGAGCAGGCGTAACGAGCCAAGGATAACGGCCTTCTGCATTCTTCCGGCTAAGATTTCAGCCGAGTTTCGGCATGCCGGTATCGTCTTCAATTCCGAAAGCAGTGTGCGCCTAACCCCACCTAGGCATCGTATGTAAGAATCACTAATTTAACAGTGTGGTCCGAATAGAGTCTACGGAGTTCGAAGAGAAGATCTCGATATTTAGTCCGTTTTTCCTCCTCTTTCAGAACAATGTTTGTTTCCCCTGGGGCGGAGAATTCAATGACAAACATTGTCCTAAGTTGGTGGTCGAGGAGGACTAAATCAGGTTTATTGGCCTGTATTTGCCTGAGGGTGGGAAACGAGTAGTTCCAATAAATTAGGCACCGCTCATTCTCCACTACGGACTCAATATCCCCCGGAGCGTAAGGCAGCACTGGTGTCTCGTCTATCCCATACGTATGCCGCAGTTGATAGTACAGCACACGTAATGCTCCATCATGTCTCTGGATATAGGCCGAGACAGCGTATGTCGGACAAGCCGACAACAGGTGCATAAGTGTCTCCGGCGCCCTTCGGCAGGCCCTACGGTTTACATCAAGGACCTCTATACCCAGGACATGACTTCGATAGACGAGTGTGTTAAAGACATCCTGGCAAGCCATAATGAACCCTTCGGTCTCAGACTTCAGCCCAGCTGATCTTAGGAAAGCCAAGGTCAGCTTCTCAGATAAGCCCCTGTCTTCGATGTTCTTGTAGAAGACTCCATGCAAGGGCTTATCTTTATGCAGCTGCAGAAATTTACGTTGCTCTGCTGCTTTTGTATGGGCTTTTAGCTGAGCGGGTTCCAGCTCGGTTATTATTATTATTATTATTATTATTATTATTATTTTTTTTTTTCGCGTGTGCGATGCTGGACAGTTCTCCCGTGTCTCCGACATTCTCACGGGAGAAGCGCCAGCGGATTATCCACAGCCACTCCCCGCGTCCCGCAGGGTTAGTGACTGTAGATGCCAGATTCGTGTGCCCTAAGAAGACGAAGGGACCCCAGGATAACTGCCTTCTGCATTTGGCCTGCCAACCACTCGGCTGACTTTTTTATTATTATTATTATTATTATTTTTTTTTTTTTTGTAAAAGCCAGGCACCTTTTAAACTCTGTGGCTCCGACACTCACAGAGGGGAGCTGGTAGTACCGATAGCCACTCCCCACGCCCGTGGGGTGAGTGACTACTGGGTCCGCGAATCGTGTGCCCTGAGCAGACGTAACGAACCGAGGATGACGGCCTTCTACATTCTGCCGGCTAAGACCTTTGCCGAATTATTATTATTATTATTATTATTTTTTTTTTTTTTTTTTTTTTTTTTTTTTTTTTTCGGTTTCCCGCTGCCGGACAGGGCTTCCGTGGCCTCCGACACCACACGGTAGCCGCGCCGGCTAATTCATTACAGCCACTCTCCACGACCTGTGGAGTTAGTGACTGTAAACACCTACCTGAATCATGTGCCCTAAGCAGACGAAGGGACCCCAAGATAACCGCCTTCTGCATCTGACCTGCCAACCATTCTGCCGAATTCTGACAGGCCGGTATGATCTTTAATTCTGAGAGCAGCGAAGGCTTCATCCCTCCGAGTACGCCGATTATTAGGACGACCATCTTGACCGAGTAGTCTGGGTACAGCACTTGGAGATCATACCGGAGATCACGATATTTGGTCCGTTTTTCCCCCTCCTTCAAAGCGATGTTTGTCTCAGCAGGTGCTGAGAATTCGATGACAAACATCACTTTGTTCTGATGGTCGAGGAGTACTATGTCAGGCTTGTTGGCTTGAATTAGCCTGACGGTCGGGAACGAGTAGTTCCAATAAATTCGGCACTTCTCGTTCTCGACAACGGACTCAATATCTCCGGGGATGTAAGGCAGCACTGGTGTTTGATCTACCCCGTACGAGTGCCGTAGGTGGTAGTATAGCACTCGTAAAGCCGCGTTATGGCGGTGGATGTAGGCCGAAATCGCGTATATCGGGCATGCTGAAAGCAAATGCATCAGCGATTCCGGCGCCTGACGGCAGGTCCTGCAGTTGATATCAGGGACCTCTACACCCATTACGCGGCTTCGGTAGACCAAGGTGTTTATTACACCATCCTGACAGGCCACAATGAATCCCTCGGTCTCCGACTTAAGCCCAGCTGACCTTAAAAAGGCGAATGTCAGCCTAGTCGATAAACCCAGTGTTTCTATGTTCTTATAGTACACACCGTGCATGGGTTTATCGACATGCTGCCTGAACAGATTCTCCTGTTCGGCAGCTTTTATTTGGGCTTTCAGACGATTTGGCTGAAGCTCGGTGACTGACTCTGGATCAGCACCGCGCCGGCCACCTCGCCTGACGTCGAATACGAGACCAAGTTCATCTGCGGCTCTTTTTGCTGCCTTGAACAATCCTGCGCCCACCCCTGCCATTTCATGATCTCTCACTAATAGCAGGAGCGGATCCGAGCTCCTGAGAATGTTACATGCCATACTCAGTGCTACTCTGCCATGCATACACTCCAGACTCAAGAGTCCTCGGCCCCCCCGATGACGTGGGAGATAAACACGAGGAACGGACGATCTAGGATGAATACTCCTATGGATGTTCATCATCTTGCGGGTATCTCTGTCTAGTTGGCGCAGCTCATCTACCGTCCATTTTACTACCCCAAAGGAGTAGAGCAGAACAGGAACGGCAAGCATGTTAGTGGCAGACGCCTTATTCTTCCCCGAAAGTTCGGACGACCAAATCTTTCGGAGTAGGCGTCTGTACTTGCCGCGGAGAGACTTCTTGATTTGTTGCACATCCTGGATGTGGTGTTGTTGCACACCCAGGTATGTGTAGGTCTCTCCGGCATCCAGATGTCTTAGGATGCTTCCGTCTGCGAGCTGCGCGTCCTCAGAAAATTCCCCGCATCGCCCTCTCTTGAGGTGGACGACCGCGCACTTGTCCAACCCGAACTCCATACCAATGGCCCGCGTGTACTCCTCGACCACCCTCAGAGCGTTTTGAAGTTCTCGCTCTCCGGAGGCATACAGTTTTAGGTCATCCATGTAGAATAGATGAGTGACCTTATGCCTCCGGTTGCTGGGTGGGCCACAGAGGTACCCGCGGGTTTGGCGGAGCTCAACAGACAACGGCAGCAGTGAGATGCAGAAAAGGAGGGGACTCAGAGAATCTCCCTGGAAAACTCCTCTTCGGAATGCCACCTGCTCTGTCGTAACCCGCTGTGCACCTGATGTTATGGTGAAGCGGGTCTTCCAGAGTGGCAGCAGTTGTTCAATGCATCTCACTAGTGGCTCTGCTACCGCAAGACATTTGAGCAAATGTAACAAAAGTTCATGTGATGTTGTGTCAAATGCCTTACGATAGTCAATCCAGGCCATTGATAGATTCCGCTTGTATTGCACAGAATCCTGTGTAATACAGCGGTCTACCAGCAGGCTGTCCTTACAACCTGCCATGCCCTTCTTGGCGCCACGCTGTTCGTATATCTGCTGGAAGACCGGATCAACCTGCCGTAGTGTCCGAGCATACAAGATACGTGTAAATAGCTTGTAGCAGGAGTTCAGACAGGTGATTGGTCTATAATTCCTTGGATCAGACAAATCACCCTTTTTAGGGATGAGCACAGTACGTCCCTCGACAAACCAGTCCGGAATCTGCTGCCCCTCGTTCAACCATTTGTTGAAAACTCGGGCCAGACGATTATTATTATTATTATTATTATTATTATTATTATTATTTTTCCGGTTTCCCGTTGCCGGACAGGGCTTCCATGGCCTCCGACATCACACGGTAGCCGCGCCGTCTAATTCATTACAGCCACTCTCCACGACCTGTGGAGTTGGTGACTGTAAACACCTGAATCGTGTGCCCTAAGCAGACCAAGAGACCCCAAGATAACCGCCTTCTGCATCTGACCTGCCAACCATTCTGCCGAATTCTAGCAGGCCGGTATGATCTTTAATTCTGAGAGCAGCGAAGGCTTCATCCCTCCGAGTACGCCGATTATTAGGACGACCATCTTGACCGAGTAGTCTGGGTACAGCACTTGGAGCTCATACGGGAGATCACGATATTTGGTCCGTTTTTCCCCCCTCCTTCAAAGCGATGTTTGTCTCAGCAGGTGCTGAGAATTCGATGACAAACATCACTTTGTTCTGATGGTCGAGGAGGACTATGTCAGGCTTGTTGGCTTGAATTAGCCTGACGGTCGGGAACGAGTAGTTCCAATAAATTCGGCACCTCTCGTTCTCGACAACGGACTCAATATCTCCGGGGATGTAAGGCAGCACTGGTGTTTGATCTACCCCGTACGAGTGCCGTAGATGGTAGTATAGCACTCGTAAAGCCGCGTTATGGCGGTGGATGTATGCCGAAATCGCATATATCGGGCATGCTGAAAGCAAATGCATCAGCGATTCCGGCGCCTGACGGCAGGTCCTGCAGTTGATATCAGGGACCTCTACACCCATTACGCGGCTTCGGTGGACCAAGGTGTTTATTACACCATCCTGACAGGCCACAATGAATCCCTCGGTCTCCGACTTAAGCCCAGCTGACCTTAAAAAGGCGAATGTCAACCTAGTCGATAAACCCAGTGCTTCTATGTTCTTATAGTACATACCGTGCATGGGTTTATCGACATGCTGCCTGAACAGATTCTCCTGTTCGGCTGCTTTTATTTGGGCTTTCAGACGATTTAGCTGAAGCTCGGTGACTGACTCTGGATCAGCACCGCGCCGGCCACCTCGTCTGACGTCGAATGCGAGACCAAGTTCATCTGCGGCTCTTTTTACTGCCTTGAACAATCCTGCGCCTACCCCTGCCATTTCATGATCTCTCACTAATAGCAGGAGCGTATCCGAGCTCCTGAGAATGTTACATGCCATACTCAGTGCTACTCTGCCATGTATACACTCCAGACTCAAGATTCCTCGCCCCCCCCGATGACGTGGGAGATAAACACGAGGAACGGACGATCTAGGATGAATACTCCTATGGATGTTCATCATCTTGCGGGTATCTCTGTCTAGTTGGCGCAGCTCATCTACCGTCCATTTTACTACCCCAAAGGAGTAGAGCAGAACAGGAACGGCAAGCATGTTAGTGGCACACCTCTTATTCTTCCCCGAAAGTTCGGACGACCAAATCTTTGGGAGTAGGCATCTGTACTTGCCGCGGAGAGACTTCTTGATTTGTTGCACATCCTGGATGTGGTGTTGTTGCACACCCAGGTATGTGTAGGTCTCTCCGGCATCCAGATGTCTTAGGATGCTTCCGTCTGCGAGCTGCGCGTCTTCAGAAAATTCCCCGCATCGGCCTCTCTTGAGGTGGACGACCGCGCACTTGTCCAACCCGAACTCCATACCATTATTATTATTATTATTATTATTATTTCTCTGTTGTTATCAGCTCTTTCTATGCTGGCAATTTTTCATGAGGTACGGGCTAACCCAAGCACTCTCATGCTTGATTTAAGAACTTACGAACTATTCTTGTTGTTCCTAGAATCACAGCTTTTTGTAAGGTTATGTGAATATTCTTGTGTAACCCTATTTTTTTAATATTTTCGTGTAAACTCATAGGGATGACGCCGGTGGTTGACAGTACAATGGGTACTATATATACGTTTTCCATACCCCACATCCGTTTTATCTCTTCCACCAATTCGTTGTACTTTTGATGTTTTGCTGCTATTGTTTTTTGGACGTTGTTAGTGTTTGGGACAGCGATATCTATTAAGTAGGCGGTTTTTTCTGTTTTGTCTTGAAGGACTATATCAGGTCTGTTATTGTGGATGGTTCGGTCCGTAATGATAGATCTGTCGTAGTAGAGTTTGAACCTATCAGACTCTAGCACAGGCTCAGGTTTGTATTATTATTATTATTATTATTATTATTATTATTATTATTATTATTATTATTATTATTATTATTATTATTATTATTATTATTATTATTATTATTATTATTATTATTATTATTATTATTATTATTTTTTATTCACTCCCTCAGCTTGAGGTTGGGGAGGACACTTCACCTTCATTCCAGATCTCTACCTGAGATCTCAGGAATGTTGGTCTTACATATATAGAACCTTCCGTAGTATGTGGGCTGTTCCTAGAAGGGCTATTTTTTGAATCTGGAACGGACTTACTTTGCATGGGAGGTCTTCTAAATATTTGCAGTGGCCCTTCTGAATTGTTCCTAATGCTCCTACTATTACTGGGATAACTCTAGTTCTGGTGTTCCACATTCGAGCTATCTCGATTTCCAGGTCTTTATATTTGCTTTTTTTTTCCACTTCTTTTAGGGCTACATTAGTGTCATCGGGCACTGAGACATCAATGAGCAGGCATATTTTGGACTTTTTGTTGTGGTATATAATATCCGGTCGGTTTGCTCTAATGGTGCGGTCTGTTCTTACTGCCATATCATACATGACGATGATATCATCTTTTTCTACCACTCGCTCTGGTTGGTGTTCATACCATTTTTCGTTTTTGTGGATTCCTAGTTCGTGTAACCCTATTTATTATTATTATTATTATTATTATTATTATTATTATTATTATTATTATTATTATTATTATTATTATTATTATTATTATTATTATTATTATTATTATTATTATTATTATTATTATTATTATTATTATTATTATTATTATTATTATTATTATTATTATTATTATTATTATTATTATTGGCATATGGCTCTAACTTTAAATGCCAAATATTTTATCCAAATAGAATTCTTCCGAAAAGTTAACAGAAAGACCAGTTTATCTACAATGATTTATTTTCTTTTATTTTCTTCTTAGATTAATTCCGCAAATTTGATCCCGTTTTAACTGAAATTTGATAAAAATCAATTTTACGTCAAACAGACCGAGACTGCAGAAAATGAAAGCCGTACTATTTTTTTTTTTGTATATTACACCTATATATTTTAAAATTTTGTGTGGACAGATAGTCATGGGTAATGATATTATGCACGGTAAAGGTATTTACAAGACATTTTTTTATTTACCAGTAATTAACCGGAATAAGATAAAAAACCGATACTTACATTCATGATTATTTAGGTAAGAAAGAGAGCAATATTTAATGAATCCATTAATGAAACTACACAAGAGACAAGAAGAAAAGAACTTTTCACTTTAAAATTTTAAAATGTTTTGAATTTAAAATTTTTATTACGAAACAAATGAGAGTTGCAGTCAGACGTTGCCAACTGCAAATAATTATTTCAACAACGAAAATAAAAAATGTGTTGACGGTGTACTTAATCTTAGTAGCACTCTTTAAAAGTGATTTGTGACGTGCGCGTATAAAATATGAATCAAACAGGTATTGACAGTCGGCCACGCCCGACTGCAACTTCTACTCGTCAGGGTCTTGTGATATATTTTAAGTGGTTTATGTACGTATTGTACGGTAAGTTAAATGCTACGAAAGACAGATGAAGCGACCTAATAGGATATTTACATACAGGGTGAGTCAATGGTGTGGTAAAGTCCAATTTTGGGTTTATCTTTCAACTTAATAACTTAATCGAAAAAACAAATAAATAGCGTGATTTGGCATTAAATTTAAAAATAGTTGGTAATATACAGGACGATCATGCATCGAATAATAATACAAAGGTGTTTTTTTTTTAAATGAGACCCGTATATATTTTTACATATTTGAATATCTTGTAAAATTACAAAAAAACTGACATGGAGTTTGATGGGTCTGATCCTCGACATTCAATTGTTCCTACCTACTGTGTATTCAATAAATCAATATATGTAGCAGTGATGTGGTGTTTTATTTTTTTCATGATAACTACGTTGATTTCCAATGTGTCACAAGTTTGCTTGGTGGCGAATTCTGTAATTTTTTTAGGGGGTGACCACCTTGTAGATTTTTTGTCATATCTTCCTTTTGACAGTTGTGATAACTGTTTGCGAAATATTGTCCCTCACATTTTTTCATAATTTTTTTAGGGTGACCATTAACATGCGAAGTATTACCATTCGCCATTTTTTTCCTTATTTTTTAAAGTGCCCACCCTGTATATTTTTATATTTTTTTCCCTGACAGTTGCGTTAACTACATGTCAAATATTATCGTTCACCGCTACAGTGTTTCTTTATTTTATTAGGGGTTATATATTATCTAATATATAAAAATCTCGTGTCACAGTGTTTGTTATCGAACTTCTCCGAAACGGCTTGACCGATTTTTATGAAATTTTTGGTGTATATTTGGTAGGTCTGAGAATAGGTCGTAGGCTATTTTTTATACCCCTAGGTGATAAGGGTGGCCCTATTCAGAAATTTTATTTTTATTTTTTGGACAAAAATTTATAATTTATATGGCAAAACAACGTTTGCTGGGTCAGCTAGTTATTATGTATTATTATATATTTTTTCTAATTTTACTTCCACATCCAGTGGAAGTATAGTAACGACAAAAAATTTTTAAAAAATTTTTATTGTTCAGATAGGCTTAGAATGTCATGAAACGTCGAGATTTTAAGTTTGAGCGAAAAAAAAATGTCTGTCTGTCTAACTTTTTTTGTGCGCACGTTTACTCTGGAACCGTTTGAGATATTGACTTGATATTTGGTACACTTATGTACTTTAACGAGGTCTAGAACTAGATTATATTTTCATCTTATACCGTCGAAGGGTTGGGGGGTAAATTGGGGTAAATTTGGGGTAAATAGGTAAATCAAGCAGGTAAGAGTTCATAAAATTGGTATTTAATATATACAAAAGAGGCTAAGGTCTCAAAAGAACCCCCACCTATTATTAAAGGGGATGAAAAAAAAATGTGATTTAGTGTGTGTACAAGAACCAGAAACCTCAAAATATTTTTAACTTTATCCACCCCCTATCACCACCCCCACCCCACTATCGATGTGGGGTATCGTTTTATGGGTTTTTGGGGTAGAGGATTTCAAATATTATACTATTAAAGTTCCATAAACAATTATTTCCACATACAAATTTTTTTCGTTGTGTGTGACTTGGATAGAAAATCTGGATGTGGAAGTAGTGATTCCTTGGACAGCGGTTTTTCTTTAACAGTTGTGTTAGCTGCGCGTGAAATATTATCGTGCTCCGTAACGTTTTTATTTTTTTTCATATATTTATATATTTTTTTATATATTTATGTATATTTTTTTTTCATATATTTGTTCCTTTACAGTTAATAGATAGATTGATAGTTAGTCTTTATTTCACCACTATATTATGTTGATAAATGAATATTTGCAGCATATCAGGGAAGTAGCTAATAAACAGTAGATTTATAAAATACAGTAGATTTATAAGACACAAAACACATAGAGGGTCACTGAAAGTTGGACGTATGAGGGGATTAAAGTAGAAGTACTTTATAGTAAATTTAATCATGTATTATTACCCAGTCCGTAAATGAGTAGTTTTCCAGTATCCCAGTATCCAGTAACGAGATAATCCAATTTCAACTTTTTTGGAAAGATTCCCGATTTTTGATAGCTAACAAATCAGTCAATTATTAAAAAAAAATCCTCAAAATTATCGTAACATTTGAAATAACGGGTCTAAATTCATACATGATGATAAAAAAAATTGAGATTTTAGTTTACATGAAAGTGGTTTTCTCAGTGGAATTGTTTGACACTTACCGTATAAATTGCTTAAATGGCTGCTTTGTATCATTAGCTATCTAATAAGGTAAAAATGTTGCCAAAAATCATACGCATCTGGAAAGAAATTGAGATAAAAAGCTAAGATAGCGCGTTGTCATGGGCGGATCCAGGAGCTCCCTAAGGGGATGGCACTTGCACAAATTGACAAATATTAAAAGTACCTATAAAAAACCCAAGTAGCAAAATAAATAATTTATTATATAGTAGTTTATACAACTTTTATAAAATTACTTTGCTACTTGGGAACGGTGTAAAAAAACATATGCGGCGCCGCCGGACCGGACGTTTCTGATTTTCGCACAGCACAAGGAAGGCCCAAGAGAGAGGCAATTGCACCCATTGCCCGTCCCTTGGATCCGCGCCTGCGCGTTGTAAAGAGTGACTGCAAAATTTGCCTTTTTTGCGTAATGCGAAGGAAAGATGCAAAATTCATCCCGATCTCAAATTTTATAACCTTCTGTTGTCGTCGAAAAACTTTTAATGCATGGTAGTAGTTACCCCATAAGACCACTGCGTAGGAAAGTCTAGAGTGGAGAAGGGATAAATAAGTATTTTTTAAGATGTCGAGAATGCCTTTTAATTTCCTGAGAAGGAAGATCGTGTTTGAAAGCCTTCTATTTAACTGATCAATATGGTTTACCCAACTAAGGTTATCATATAGATATACAGTGTGTCCACGAATGGAGTCCGGTAGAGGAAACATTTGGTCATTCTTGATTTTACGAGAAAAAGTAATTCTTGACGAAACCCTAACCCCCGTTACACGAAACCCGTGTAACAGATCCTTGACAGCTCTACAGAGTTAGCCAAAAAACTTGATGTGAGTATGGATAATTCCCAAATATTTTGAAAATATTTTCGGAAATGATGTGGTTTTTACATTATATATATATGTATATATATATATATATATATATATATATATATATATATATATATATATATATATATATATATGTATGTATGTATTTTTTATAAACATAAACACACCACCGACAGACAGTTGACAACCCCCAAATCCAAAGCCAAGGCTGTGCGGAAAGGGGTTACACATTTGGAAAAACGCAGGCATACATCCACACCCACCGGTGTTGTCAATACCGGGGCTGGGGGTCGAACCCAGAGCGCAATAGACAGTCGATCAGCATATTCGCCACTCAATACGCCTTAACCGATTGAGCTACCGCGCCACGCCGGTAGGGAAAAATAACAATTTATTTTTCCATTGTGATTCATATATTAGCAGCAGACTCCGCAAAATTAGTTTTCATGATTCTCGATCAAGCTAGTAGACATTGATAATAAAGAAAATCTGACATTTCTTTGCATACTAAATTGTTATAATTGTCTTTTAATTGGTGATAATCAGATTTTTGTAACAGGCCAAATAAGATTCGATCAACTAAACCAATATTCAATCACACCATAAAGTGAACGATGGTTTAAAACTTTTGGACTTTTGGTTGTGAACCGAAGAAAATATTCTTAGAGATAGACTTTTATTAAAAACATAATTTTTCCGATGAGGCAACTTTTTGTACTAATTCTAGATATTGGAACAGCGATAATCCAAATTTTCGTATACAGTATAGGAGACAATATTCGAAAAAGTCAACGTTTGGTGTGCACACTGTGCACTCACATTTTCTGGAATCATTGAACCAATTTTTTTTTTTTTAGCAAAATTTCTCTTCACATGTTCACATGTTCACATGAACTTTTATTTGTGAGGGGAACCTTAAACAAAAAGTGTATACATGCAGGATTCATAATATTATAGATGTCTTAAAAGATAAAATATGAGAAACTATTGCGGAAATACCACTAAAAAACCAAATTCAAAACAGTTACCGGGAGTTGAGAGGTCCAGTAGAACTGAGTGCAGAAGTTGGTGGTGATAGTTTTGAATATCTTTTTATAAACATAAATACACCACATATAGTAGACTACTTCCAAATTCAAAGCCCAGACTGTCCGGAATAGGGTTACACATTTGGAAAAACGCAGACATACATCCACACCCCCCGACATTGTCAGTGCCGGGGCTAGGGAATTGAACCCAGTACGTGATAGACAGTACGACCAGCGTTTTTGCCACATAATACGCCTTAGCCGACTAAGCTACAGTGCCGCTTGCCGCTGAGTTGATATTTCAATTTAATAAAATGTGTTATTTTCCAAAAAAATTATTTTTCTTATTTAAAATTAAAAAACCGCGATTTTTAATATGGGTGTATCAGATTAGAATTATTTTTGTCGTAATATAATATATAAAACGTCATTTTAAAATCATTTCGAAAATATTTTCAAAATATTTGGAAATTGTCCATAGCCAAATCAAGATTTTTTGCTAACCCTGTAGAGCTGACATGGATCCGATAACTTAAACGAAGGGTTTTTGGCGAAGCAGACTTTTTCATCAAGAATTGCTCTTTTTCGTAAAATCAAGAATTAAAAAGTTTTTTCTCTTCCGGACTATTCTTTGACACACCGTATGTGTTGAGTTTATCGGGCTCGCCTTTGAATAATTTTTTATTATCAGATATTACAAGTTTCTTAGTTTTTTCTTGATTGAGTGCTAGTTTATTTAAAGTGAATCAGTTTTTTGCCTGGAGTTCTCTGTCGGAGCTTAGTTGGATCAGATTGGCAACGTTGCGGTCAGAGCACAGGAGAGTGATATCGGCAAACAAAGTTGATTTGCTAGGCAACATAAATTGTGGAAATTCATTAATATAGATTAGAAATAATAATAAAACCATGTTAATATCTAGATAATCTGACGTCTTTTCCCATGACTATGCATTGCTGACGTTTTAGCAAATAGGAATTGCATCTTTTCGATTAGTTTATCACGAGAGACACGTGTTAACTACATGCCAAATATTAATGCTTTCCGTCATATTTTTTTCCTTAATTCTATTTTTTATGAGATCTACCCTGTATATTTTTCAAGGAAGAACTGAGTAAACATTATCCCTCACATTTTCTCGTACATTTTTTTAGAATGAGAAATATTGCTATACAGTTTTTCACTATTTCTTTTTAAATTGACCACCCTGTATATTTTTCATGGTTTTCCCCTTGACAGTTGTGTTAACTATATGCCAAATATTATCGTTCACCACCACATTTTTTTCATCATTTTTTTAGGGTTATCAACCTGTATATTTTTTTCAAATTTTTCTTTGACAGTTGCGCTAGTTGCACGAGAAATATTGTCATCTTCCGTCACATTTTTAAAAACTTTCTTTGGGTGCTCACCTTGTATATTTTTTTTCATATTTTTTTTCTTTGACAGTTGTGTTATCTTGTTAGCATGAGAAATACAGTGGTCCTCCGTCACATTCAAAACATTTTTTTTAGGAGCCCATCCTGTACATATATTTTTTTCATAATTTTCTTCTTTGCCAGTTGTGTTAACTGCATGCGAAATATCGTGCCCCGTCACATTTTTTACTTTTCTTCAGGTGGCCACCCTGTATATTTTTTTATACATTTCTTCCTTGACAGTTGTGTTAACTACATGCTAAATATTACTGTTTTTCGTCATATTTTTTCTCTTAATTATATTTTGTGCATATTTTTCAACGGAACTGTAACCCAGTTCTTCGTTGGTAGTAGCGTCAACTACCTATCGAAT
Source organism: Rutpela maculata (assembly GCA_936432065.2). Taxonomy (NCBI): domain Eukaryota; kingdom Metazoa; phylum Arthropoda; class Insecta; order Coleoptera; family Cerambycidae; genus Rutpela; species Rutpela maculata. The sequence continues at coordinate 71,785,007 of OW386291.2, read as the reverse complement.
ATTATATTTCTTCGTCAAGTGGTTTTGTAGATATAGCGCCAGCAGACAGACACACATAGAACCTGATGGAATTAAACAGCTTTAATTTTCTTAATCTACGTGAAATCCAGAGGAATCTCGGAGAGTGATTTTTCACGATTACAATACTTCCCTTCGGTAAGCGAAGAAAGTAATAAAAAATAGCACGTTTATGTTTTGACAATTTTTGGCTATACCAGATCTCAAAATGCTGTTCCATTACATCAGAGTGAGCTCGCAAAGTTGGCATGTTTTTGATACAAATTCACCAGTGTCATGGTACCGGTCCATCGCAGACCCATCAAATAGTATATTGCTTGAATGGTTTTTAAAAGGAGAATCGAAATGTGTATTAATATATCAGATATTCCATTAAAAAATACATAAGTTTATGGCGCCACACGTAAATGGATTATCCTATATATTTCAGAAACTCGTCAAAGTTATAAAATGCATTTTCTATAAGAATAGGTATGTTAACTAATTTTCAATTATAATGAAATTCGAAAGCTTTAATGGTCTGTAAAGATATAACCAACACAGGAACTCTTAAAAATTAAAATCCAATTAAATAAACTCAGAATAAAAATGTCGAATTTAGCGAGGCTAGAAAACGTACCCTACGCGAAGCTAGGTAGGTAAGTGACGTCGCAAGCAAGCCACACTGCTCTGCTTGCTTTTGGCCGTAGGTTTCACCACGGCCGTCTCTGTTATTAGAGACGACCGTGGTTTCGCTATAGTTAAGTGTAAAATGACATATCTTTTATAGAAATATCAGCGTCCTACCGTTTGCATAGCGCAAGCACTGCCGCTCGGTACCCACAGTGGAAAAAAAAGCCTTTTTTGGACAAAAATCTGCCTACAAGTCAAATCTTAATTAATTTCGATCTACCTTGGCTTACAATGTAGGTTATTGGCTACACTTTCAGAGTATACTACCTAAATTGCAAACCCCGATTTCCTAAACTCAAAAAATGTATCAAATATGGAGTAATCACTTTTTTCTATTTCTAAAAATCAAATCTTTATCAATTTTGACAATCCTGGGGTTCATAATTTGGGCAGTATACGCTGAAAGGGTAGCTAATAACCTGCATTTTAAGCCCAGGATTGCCAAAATTGATCGAGATTTGACTTGTGTAGAAATAGAAAAAAGTGATTACTCTCATATTTGATACATTTTTTTGAGGTTAGAAAATCGGGGTTCACAATTTAGGCAGTATACACTGAAAGGGTAGCTAATAACCTGCATTTTAAGCCCAGGATTGTCAAAATCGATCAAGATTTGACTTGCAGAAATAGAAAAAAGTGAGTCATATTTGATACATTTTTTGAGGTTAGGAAATCGGGGTTTGCAATTTAGGCGGTATACTCTGAAAGTGTAGCCAATAACCTACATTTTAAGCCAAGGTAGATCAAAATTGATTAAGATTTGACTTGTAGACAGATTTTTGTCCAAAAAAGGCTTTTTTTTCCACTGTACGCCGTACTCTATATAGAGCAAGTGACGTCAGATAGCGTTCAGCGGATTTAAATAATTACGGTATATTCGCATGGATTTTTTCAACAGAACGCTTTTTTAGAATTTCCTTAAATTTTATACAAGTAATGTTAAGACTAATTTGGACGTTTTTATTTTGTTTAAACAAGTTTTAATTTTTTTGTGAACATCCGTATTCCTTTCACCTTTTGTTTGATTTGCTTAAAATGTGGATTTATGATTGTCTTTGGTAGTTTATTAAAAAATAATGGCCCGTAATAATTTTCGGCACCTCGACTGTGGTTCAGTCTTATGTAATTTATTTTAATGTGACATTATTTCTGGTATTAAGGGAATATACAGGGTTGGGCAAATGTGTGGAAACACCTGATTTCTGGCTAAACTATAAGTTCGGTTAAAAAATATCCTTAACAAAAGTTTTTGTAGCATTTTTATTCTATTCAGTGACGTACGTTGATTTCCAACATCTACCCTGTTTTTCGAGATATGACGTCATCGGCAGTTTTTTAAATGGATGGCCATGTGTATTTTTACATTTTCAGTTAGACACTTTTTCATGAATTATAGTGATATAGGGTTTGGTGGTTGTGCGGCTTGTGGTTTATTAAATATTAAATAAAATAATAAAATAAGGTGTAATAAATATAATGATAATTAAATTTCTTATTACAAAATTTTGAGCACATTAATATTGAGAAACGAAGAAAATATTGAAAGCTCTTATAAAGTTTTGAATAGTATGCTGTGATATTTCTTGAACAGCCATCCTAATTCGATCTTCCAACTCTTCTAACGACTGAGGCTTGGTCCTATAGACAACGGATTTTAAATGACCCCAAAGAAAATAGGCTAAAGGACTTAAATCTGGCGATCGCGGTGGCCATTCAATATGCCCTCTTCGACTAAAAACGAATATTTTTTTATCAGATAGCCCTGTTGACAATAATTAAAATGTAAACAGCCATCTCTTTGCTTTACTATTTTATTTAATATTTAAAAAACCACAAGTCGCACACCCACCAAACCCTATATCACTATAATTGACGAAAAATTGTCTATCTGAAAATGTAAAAACATATAGAGTCATCCATTTAAAAAAACTGCCGATGACGTCACATCTCAAAAAATAGTATTGCTGTTAAAAATCAAAGTACGTCACTGAATATAATTAAAATACTACAAAAACTTCTGTTAAGGGTATTTTTTAATCGAACTTATAGTTTAGCCAGAAATCGGGGGTTTCCACACATTTGCCCAACCCTGTATACAGATTCGGCAATTGCAGTTCGTGATACGTAAACGTGTATCAGCGCAGGTAAACCACGCCTTGTCGTAGCGTAGCGTAGCGTAGCGTAGCGTAGCCAATAGTACAATAGTACATTGAAGTTCTTTGCCTATATCATGAACTATATTTGCCGAATCTGTATAGCTTACAAGACTAGATTAACTTAAGTTAATTTTAACAAGCAAAAGACATTCATAGATATATACAGATGGCACAGTTAAAATTTCCAAATCCTTAAATTTTCCCTCCCTCATCCTCTTTAAAACTCACAAATCTCATTGATCGAATGGCATGACGTTGTATGGAAAATACTTAACAAGTATATGCTGAATAACTCTGATTATTGCATAGCTGATTACCGAATGAAAGAGGCTAGTTTTACTGCGTATATACAGTGCTGGATTACCCTATACGCCAATTACGCATGTGCGTAAAGCGGCAGATTTTTATGGGCGGCAAATATTGACTTTGAGTTCACCATTAATGACTTTGCCGCAAGAAAATCACGACGAAAACTGTTTTAATGCAGATTATTTGTACAATTACCTAATTATTTCTTATTTATTTGCTTTTATCATGTTTAGAAATTATTATTTAGGTATTAAGCAAATCACAACTTACACTTTTTTTTATTTAATATGAAATTAGCTACTTTCTTATTATTATTAGAGGCGGAAATTTCAGGTTTGCGTAAAGCGGCACATACTTTAATCCGTCACTGCTTATATAGGTACGACATGTAAGATTTCTTATTACAGTTCATCTCAAACTTATAGCAACATGAGGCCCAGTGTTTCAATGCAAAGTTAAGCACTTTATCCTACAAATAAATTAGCTAGAAGTTTAGAATATGAAGTTTCAATATTAAAGAGTTTAATAAAAGCATATTCTAAACTTCTAGTTAATTTATTTGTAGGATAAAGTGCTTAACTTTGCATTGAAACACTGGGCCTCATGTTGCTATAAGTTTGAGATGAACTATAAGTATAAAGTTTTATTAAGGTTTTTAACCATAAAATCTATTAGGTATGCTCAGGTAAGAAGATAATCTAAGTACACTCCAAAAAATTTCGTACAGTTCGTGTTTTTGGCTCTATCTGAAATATTGTATGAAAATACTATGTTTATTGTTTTTCATTACTTAGTACCAATTTATTTGCTGCAAACCGGTTTTGAGAATCTATTGCTTTATTGACCATATTATATAGTGAACACTTTAGGTCATATATTTTGGTCATTATTGTGGCATCATCAGCATATAATATAGTACTGCAATTTACATTTTCGTAAATTAAGCCATTAATATAAAAATGTAGCAGTACCGATTGATTTGTAAGAAGTTGAAAATTACTTTATTAAACAATATACTTTTTCTGAAATCGATTGGCAATGTCTACATTTTTGGCACGATTTCAGATCGAAAAATGCACAATTCCAGTATTTTTGTCCGTTGCTAAGAAACTATCACAAAACAGACCGGAAAAGATCCGTTGCCAAGCAACGATCAACAAAACCGTATGGAAAAGTAACATTTCCGTACGGTTTTTTATGTATATTTTAGACAGTAAATAAATACACGCAGATAAACCAACTCACATTAAAATTACATTTATTAGTAAGCAGTTAGATTGTAATGAAAAAAATAATTAATACAAATTCCTTAATTCACAATAATATTGATTGTGATTTCAGAAAAAACAGTATGTGTACTTCGGTGTGAAAGCACATTCCCGGACTTCGATGTTTGTTTGCATCGTCGTCCGGGAATATATTGCTTTCACACCTAAATACACAATATACTATTTTGTGCTATTTGGCAGTTGGATGTTATCATCTTTAAGCTAAAATCATTGAAGCCATAAGGATGTAATTTTTCTAATACTGAGAAATGCAATCAAAAGCGTTATTTAAATCGTAGAAAATTGATCCTTTTGTTTTCGATTCCATCTACGATATTTTCTGTTAATTTTAGAACAGCTAGATAACTTTTTTTCTGAAACCAAACTTCAAAGTATTCATAGATTTGCTGTTTCAGCAGAATTGAGTTGTAGCCAAGAAACCATTTTCGAACACTTTCCCACTTCCACTCAAGGCGAGCATAGCTATCAGAATCCAAAAAATGTAAAGTTTTATTCGGAATGTCAAATTGAACACGTCACTAAATTTTCAAAATTTTCCAGGTTATTTCCGATAACTTTTCTTACATGACTGAACTATATAGGTAATTGGGTAGAATAAACCCATTTGATTCGTTTAGTTCCTAATTATAATTTTTAAATATTTCTTCGAATGTTGTTTCAAATTATTGTTCCCGCATTGTTCTTAGGTTCATTTTTCGATCTTTATTATAATTTTGAAATATATCATTTATACCTATTTAATTCATATAGTTCAAAAATATCATTTTCCTCCACCTTTCTTAATTAATTTTTAAAATGTCCACCCTGTATATTTTTCACTAAAAGTATACCAGGTTTCCTTCTGGGCAATCGTGTCAACTACATTACAAATAGTATTGTCCATCATTAGTACTGAATTATTTTTTTTAGGACAACCAATTCCAATTTTTCACTAAAATTAAGCAGGTTTCTTCATTGATGGTTGTGTTAACTACATGCCAAATATTATCACCTTCTATCATATTTTTTTCGTTTATTATTTCTTTAAGGGTGTTCACCCTGTATATTTTTCGCTAAAAATATAGCAGCCCAATATTATTGTCCTCTGTCATATTAATTATTATTTTAGGGTGCCCACTGTATATTTTTCATTAGGAGTATATCCTCGTCGGTCCCCGCGTACACATTTGTGTACAAATTTTCTTGATTTTTTTTCAAATTTATCGCGCACGCTATTGCCGAGTGGTGCACTCTAGTCAACATAAGCGTTCAAGGGTTCTTCAAAATTACTACAGAATTAACAAAATAGCTAGTAGAGGTGATTGTGGAGCAGTTATGACATCAACTAGTACAGCTAATTCTACAAAATCGCGAACTTGCCGAGGTAGGTGTAAAATATTAATGTTTAAATATCAACATGGCTCTCAATGTTATCACAACGTGCTTGTAAACTATTCGAATTTCACTATCACGTATACAATTTTGCTAAAATTGCATCCATTTTTACAAAAACTACATTTGATTTTATTTGTACGCATTTGTGTTAGTTGGGTCTTAGTGCAAATTTATTTTGTCCATAAATATGGACATAGGGATTGAGTTACAAAAAAACAACAGTGACTTCTTCGCCACAGATGATGAAGGAGATTATAATCAGGTTGATTATGCCTCCGGAGGCGACTCATTAGCCATGGAATCTAGTGATGGTGATGATCTAATTTTCATAAATTTACTAACTCAGGAAAATTAGGGAAGCTTTCCAGCAGTTCATTTCATGGAAGTGATTCCTTTACAACATCAATTCCTTCAAAATTAACCCTGATGCAGCACCTAATACTTCACATACAAGAGATGTATCACCGACGAATGTATGAGGAATAAAAAACAAAAACTTCAAAATAATCAAAAGCCTCCTAACAAAAATTGGCACGACAAGCGAAGACTGTGAGAGTCTCCAGAGTTTATCCCGCAGCCTAGAAATGCGCAAAACCACGAAAGGTTTTTTCCAGTTGATTATTTCTGCCAGTGCAAATTTCTTTAAAAAAGTAGCTGAAAACGCAAATTACTAAGAGCAACGAAGCTGAAAGTTGGTCTTTTGTAGACATAGCATTGTTAATGAGCACTGTAGGCTTCCACAGTATTAGAATGTACTGGTCTGCAGCATTAAAAATCTCTCTTATTGTCAATACATTAACTAGAATTAGGTATTTTCAGCTAAGGAATTATATTTATTCATGTTATAAATAATTTAGATGTAGTTAAAGAACGGGACTGTTTTGTAGAGTTTCATAGTTAGAACTATTATTAACTTGTATTTTAAATTTAAATAAAACCTCTGGTATAAAAAAATTGTTTTATTTTTTGTACACAAATGTGTAACTTGGGACCATTTAACACAAAACTGACTATTTTAAAGCTAGACCCAACATCCACATGTGTACGAATTATATTTGTAACCTCTAGTGATCGATCAAAAAATTAGCCTCGGATTATAGCTCAGGGGAAGCCAATTGATGGTGCCACATGCCTGGTTTCAGCTTTGTACACGTTTGTGTTACGTGGGTCTGACGAGGATATTCTAGTTCCTCGTTGGCAATAGCTTTAACTACCTACCAGATATTATTTTTTTTTTTTGTCAAGCAGATATAACACCAACCGACAGACAGAAGGATGGTCGAACAATCAGACATGCCGGCCGCCAGACCGATGGACGGACAGCCAAACAGACAGACTGTCAGACAGGCGGACGGGGTTAAAAGACTTTCATTTTCAATTTTCTCACGATTACAACACTTGTCGTCGGTAAGCGTGGGGAGTAATATAGTTTTGTAAAAACATTTTTACTACTAAACATGGATTTAAAAAAGGTTTAAATTTCATCAAGAGTCGCCTCGAAATAATTAGTCGGTTGAAGCAAGGTCAAGATCTAAACGAAACTTTAAGTAACAAGATGTTTCAAGTCCAAGAATCTAAGTAAGATATTACCCATTTTAATAATCATGCTCCACATTCTATTAATTAATTTAATTAAGGTATTATTTGCTTTCTCACTTAAAAAATTAGACAGTATTTTTCATATGTGAATAAAATTAACTGCTAATAAAAATAATTGTGGAATATATTTAACTATATAATGTAAGTAGCAATAAATAATAATAATATATTGAAATTTAAGTGTAAATGTCAGATAAGCGGTTGATCTGAAGCCGACTCTTTTGCAACTCACGCCATGAAAATGTAAATGAATGGAATTAACGTATATGAAAAAGGTTGAGACATATATTTCAAAGCTTATCGTGGCAAGTTTACACTTATTGGCTTTGAAGATTTATGTCGAACATTTGGATGTGTCGGCGATACACATTAATTAATACGACATATTGACGTATAGGAAAAAACGCAGTATAGTGTTGTGAAATGGCTGTCAGAGGAATGAATGCATGTCGAGCGAATTATTTACCGACCGGTCCCCAACGTCAGATATCGTTATAAAACGCTGTCACTATATATTTTACCAGTAGACGCTTTATGATTGCAATAAATATCTTGATAAACGATCTTTTAAATTATAACTGTGATAGATATTTGCCCACTCAACTCCAGGGAGGAGTCGACTATAATTTATAGACCCATTTATCAATGCTCCACACCCTCTGTTAACTGTGAGCCAATTCGAGATGTGTGCTGTGATATCGAACGTTGTTCACATCAGGATGTTGTTTCAGCTTGACTTGACCCCATTCGTTACTGTAATGTCTTCTTTTAACTTTTGCCGACGAGATGTATGATTAATACAGCTGCTTTCATGCGTCAGATAAAATCGACCGGTGGTTTAAACAAATCATTTTCTCATTGACTTGTGACCAAACGAATGGGCATCGCGCGGATCGGTGGCGTGTTCTGCTATATCATTACGTTAATCAGAAGGGATATCTTTTAATAATGAACAACAAGTTTAATCATGGTAGACTATCTTTCCCAACAGACAGCTTTACTGATGTCGAATTATTATTCTTCTATAATGAACTTATGAATATCAATGTCTCAAAAGAGTATATCCTTTCCAAAGTAATATAATGTATATCTCATTTTTACTTTCGAGCGACACTAGGAGTGAAGAAAGTATTGTAATCGTCCTGTAATTCAACTTTGTTTTTGACAAATTACAATTCTATATCAATCCCAGATACAAAAAATTTTTGAAAAAAAAATTGAACTGCCTTCAAAAAAATTTTGCTTAAAATTGCGAAATTAAATTTCACCGACGCGCCCGCCCGGTTAATTGAACCTTATTACCTAATATCGATATTGAAGTCGGTTATAAATACGTTTGCATTCGTCATTTGTTCATTTTTACACCGACCTCAATATCGATATTAGGTAACAAGATTGAGTTAACTGGGCGATGCGACGGTGAAATTGTATTATTTCATAATTTTTAACGAATTTTTTCGAAGGCGGTTAAAGTTAAAAAAAAATAGTTTTCACTCTTTTTATTGGCTTCTTTGTCTAGCTTCTATACATTAAAATATCTGTCGTTATGACTTTTTAAGCTCGTTTTCAGAGAATTCTGAATTACAAAGAAAAAATTTATATAGTGTCAGTTTTCCTCCCTTTCATGGGTGGTAGAGGGAAGCTGACACGATAGAATTTTTTTTTGCTCAAAACTGGCTTCAGCACATCAAAATGCGAAAAGTTAGATCATAACTTTAGGAGAAGACCTTTTTTCTCCTTTTTAGGGGATAAAAGGGGTGGTGGAGAAAAACTGCCACGACAGAAAAATGTTATGCCCAAATTTGGCTTCAGCGCGTCAAAATACTTGAAAAAAAATAGATCAGAAGCTTAGGACAAACAAGACCCTTTTTGACCGTTTTAGGGGATGGTAGATTAAAACTGACACGATTGAATTTTTTTTTTCCAAAATTTTCTTCAGCACGTCAAAATACTTCAGCGGTTTCAGCATGTCAAAAAATATAAGACAAAAATTGACTTGTGTAGTGTGTAATGTTTTATTTACTGATGAGGCAAGTTTTCATAAAAATAGATTTGTTAACAGGCACAATTTCCATTATCATGCTTCGTAAGATCCTCACTTTTTCAGGCAAGTTGATAACCAGCGCATACGGTCTATAGGAGGAATTATTGGAGAACATGTAATAAGGCCACATTTCCTTGATGGTACATTGACTGGAGCTATTTATCTTCATTTTCTGGAGAACTATCTGCCACAATCATTGGTGAATCTTCCTCAAGGATTCGAAATAGGATGTGGTTTGAGCAATATGGTGCTCCACTAGATTATTTAGAAACAGTAAGAGATCACCTAAATAATATTTACCCACGTCAATGGATTGGAAGAAATGATCCCATTAAACGGCCTGATAGATCCCCAGATCTTAGAAAAATGGATTTCTATTTATAGGGATACGTGAAGGAAATTGTCTATAAAGACACCAACAACAATCCAAAATATAAAGCAAAGGATAATAACTGCTTTTAGATCTATCCCACTGGCAATTTTAAGAACAGTAGGAACCTCATTTCAAAAGCGCATAGAGATATGTTTCAATGAAAATATGCAACATGTGGAGCACTTATTGTAATTGTTTCTGTTCTATTATTTGAAGAATTCTCTATTTTTTAAGTTTATTCATGAATTTTGTACGTATTGCTCAATAAATCGAAAATGTATCGTTTACAAAAAATGTTTTTTTTTTATTTTTATATCACATCGTCAAAAAATATGCACGGTGTTCCATTAAAAAAAAAATGAGAAAATTCAATTTAAAGAGTTCTAAATTGAAAAATCATTTTTGGTCACCCTGAATATATTTAGGAAGTGAAAATGATTCAAAAACATTAATTATATGTCTCGTAACTAGTATTCACATAATTTTTTCTTAAACCCCATACTTGTGACTAGTTATTTTTTCAATATGCATCTGGATATTGGCATTATTTCAACAAAAAAATTAGTTACATCCAAATAATAATAAAATAGAAGTGAAAGGAGTCTAGAAAGAGACTTCAAAAAATGTACCGTAACATTCCATTTAAAAAAAAGGCCCTTGATTCTGTAGAATCGTTATGGCTCGCCTGAATATTTGAAAATAGTCCAATTACAAATATCTCTAGCTGTTTTTTTTCATTTTTTCCTAACTCTAAAACTAACGGTATTATTAATAGTTTCCCCCAAAAAAATCACATAATGGTAGTTTACTGATGCAGAAAGTTCGAAGCTATCAATTTTCTAGAAGAAGCTTTTAACGATTTTGCTCAATTTTGTACATTAAAAGAATATTATGAACCTAACAATGTACCAGTATTTGTTTTTCTCAGGAAATTCACATAAAAATAATTTACTGACGAACAAAAATTTTTAAATTGCGCGAGAAAGTAAGTTCAAATATGTGCTAGGTATGTTAGAAACCGAAATTAATAGTGCTCACGCGTCATTTGCAACGTCACATGTGTATATATATATATATATATATATATATATATATATATATATATATATATATATATATATATATATATATATATATATATATATATATATGAAATCGGATTTGAAGGAAACAACTACTCAGCGGGCAAATACCCCGACCTGCATTGAATTACACCTTCAAATCGTGATCAGTAACCAACTATCATTTGTCTGTTCCTAACCAGACATAGACCGGTTTCGAACTTGTTATGTTCTCATCAGTATGCCATAGGTCATGGAACAGACAAATGATAGTGGTCAACTTGCTAGTCTTATACAAACTGAATCAAATGGAGTGACGGTGAGAGGTAAACTCTCATATGGTCAGATGCTACTATACGTCGGACAAATGTCACTGACGTATAGCGACTTGCTTTTTTGCAAGTACCAAGAGCGGCGACCTCTAGCCTAGTGGGCTATACTATATATATATATACATATATATATATACACACATGATTTTTTCCTGTTTGCCATAAAGCTTTGGTCCGCACTAACATCTCCTATTTATATATATATATATATATATATATATATATATATATATATATATATATATATATATATATATATATATATATGTTGTTTCTTAGGTTTTCGCGGGTGTTAAATGGAAGGTTGTTGTGCTTCCGGGTGTTTTTCCGCGTAGTTGACAGGCTCCTGCAGGGGCCACGGTTGTCTAAACGACGTTTCGGCAGAATCCCATCTGCCATCTTCAGGTTCTCGCTGAAAGCTGCCTACTGCTGCTCCTCGTTGCTCGAACTGAACTGAACTGTTCACAGTAGTAACATAGTGTTTGTACCAGTTCGAAATACATATCCCATCACATATTGGAGTAAAGTTTTTTTATCCTTTTATTACAGGAATGCCACCTTTTCAAAGTACATAAAAAATTCCGGTAATAGCAAGAAACACAAAACATCAATAATAATAAGTAACAGAAATAATAAAAATATATTACTTTTAAAACGGAACACAGACAATTAAATGGAGAACTCCGAATTTAACGGAGTCAAAAGCAAATACAGGGTGTAATTAGTTTCATGCCATTAAAAAGAATTGGTAATGGAGACTGGATAAACAGAAATTCTATATGACTTTTTCCCCTAGAGGCACTTTGAAAAAAAACTGATCTAAGTAAAAAATTCGAATGTTAAGATAGAAGACATTTAAGCACTACTGCTTTTCTGGGTCAACGCACTTTGATGTGATCGCATTAGCGTGTTTGATGGTCAAAAGTGCCGACATACGACATGTTATATAAGGTTTTTTTGTTTGCCTAGTCGTTCCCCATCACCAGTTTTTTTAACGACACGAAACTAATTACATCTTGTATAAACTAAATTCATAATATATTAATTTATAATCAAGCCCTTTTCTGTAAATAAAGTACAGCACCTCATCGGGATTTGTGCCAATATTACTGTTAATGTTAAAAATAACTAAAAATGCATTGTTAATTTTTGTTGTCAAGGAATCAAATATTCAAACAACTTTCCAAAAAACGTGCACATATTGCAATCGAAATGGTTAATCTCATCAATGAATGCCGTGTACTCTCCGCAACCATTGCAAACGTATGAGTATCTCCAGAAAATTTCAACCAGAAATTCCAAATATGGTATGTCACTGAACTCTACTATATAAATGGAAGGCCGGTATATGCGCGTGAACAAAATATTGTAATAACGGATTCAAAAGGTGACGCAGTTTCAGAGTTGGTGTTACTCACTTTATTCATTGTTTATTTCTGTCGTTTGTGTAAAGTTGTTATAAATTGGTTATTTTGTTTAATATTTTGTGACTATTAGAAACAGTGTGTGATTATAGTATAATTGAGTCAATATGGTGCAACCTTGTATGGTACTCTTTTGCAAGAAGAGAGAAAGTTCCGGCTTTTAAACAGTTGCAATAAAAATAAGACAAGCTCTGGCATATTTTTTTTACCGGCGTGGTAGCTTAGTCTGTTAAGGCGTATTGAGTGGCGAATATGCTGATAGACTATCTACCGCGCTCTGGGTTCGACCCCCAGCCCCGGTATTGACAACACCGGTGGGTGTGGATGTATGTCTGCGTTTTTCCAAAGGTGTAACCCCCTTCCGCACAGCCTTGGCTTTGGATGCTCTCTGCGGTGTGTTTATGTTTATTTCGTAATACGATTGCGCTCCTCCTTACGGTCGCCATATTTGCGCGAGGTTCAATTTCACGTACAAATGTGTATGGATATTGACCTTCCATTTATATAGTAGAGTTCAGTGGCTACCCCGTAATAACATCGTCAACAATAAATGCTATATCCTCAACATACCATCTCTAATTAAAACTAGGAGCCGAATCAATTATCTAACACACCAAACCAATTTCAACTTCGACCGTCTGTAATTCAATAAAACTCTAACTTATGTCAAAATACTAATCGACTCTGAACGTATCACGTAAACTACGCTACACAAAATTATTCAAACTGTCAGGAAAACTTAAACACATAGCTTCAAATGTTCCCGTCCGATTCACAAGGAAACTTTTCTGAAGAGCAATATTAATATTTTAATAAATTTCAGAATTTAAAAGCTCTCAGATCCTACACCTTTGAGTCTAAAATTGACCGGGAATGCAGGCAATCCCCGAAGTACCCTAACTAACAAAAAACAACCTTGATGTGGGTGCCAGGGCATAAGGGAATAGAAGGAAATAAATTAGCCGACGCCCTTGCAAAAAAAAGGAGCTGAAGCCCCATTTTCTTGGGTCCGAACCGTGTTGTGGCTTATCCAAAGGACACATAACGGTAGAGATCCAAAAATGGGAAAAGGAACAGAAAGAGTCCTATTGAAGGAACACTTCAGGGCAAAGACAAGCGAAAAAGTTCATCTCTTATTCGATAAAGAATGTCACAAGGCTTCCCGAACTCGAAAAGTCCGACTTAAGGTTGATGATAGGCGTTTCAAGAGGCCATTGCCCCTTTAAATATCATCTTAAGAATATGGGAAGACAGACAGTGATACGTGCAAATACTGTGATACTGCAATAGAAACTGCTGAATATACTCTTTGTAAATGCTAGTCCGTCCTATGCTAAAGTAACTAGAAAAGGTGGAACTAACGCCTGAAGACATAGAGAAATTAGCCCCCATGAAAATCACAAGCTTTATAAAAAGCTTTGGAGTCTTAGGCAACAACTAATTGTAGAGTAATTGACAAAATATCTTTTAGGTTAATGGGAAGAATGTGAAAGACCCCTTGTAGCCGGAGACCAAGACTTTCGAAATATGCAAAATAAAAGTGGTCTATGCAACTCGCGAACACACAAAAACTGAAGTCATATTCTTATGTAAAATGATCTGCCGAATTCGAATATGGAGGTCGCGATTTGATTTGGAATTGCGAAATCGGAGAAAATTGCACTTTTCCACTTTTCTCTGAAATTCCGCGAAAATACAATATTTTATGTTTCTCATCCCTTAACTTTGTTAATAATAATTAACTAGGCTTGAAAATTTGGACACATATATTTCGAAAAATGATGAATCGATTGCCATACATAAAATTATACTAAAGATAAATTATCTGGTGGAAAAAAAAATATTTTCGCCCGAGTTCACATGAATTTTTCAGTAGCGACATTGAAAAAGTCTGTATCGAGGAAACTTTTTTATTATTGAGGATAAAGTACTAGTATAAACGAGTGAAATGTAGTTTAAGGTGTGAATTAATTTTTGAAAAACATAAAATCGTTGTTTACAACAGTTTGGTGGTCATAAAAGTGTAATAATCTTGAGCGTTGTACGCGCTGCATTAAATTCTGGGTGCACCATACACCAGATCATGAAATGACACGGTACGGCATTCGTTTCCAGATGTATTCATAAATTAATATTGATAATATTATACTGGGTAATAGAATTCTGCAGTAGCACACAATAAATACATTTTTATTCGATATATACACACACTTGCCTTCACATAAACAACTTATGGAACAAAGTACATTTGCTTTAGCACAGGAACATGATTTGTTACAAATTAGGTGTTTGCACTTACACAATGGTGTTATGTTTAGAAAATCTGGCTTCGCATTAATTGTCACCGTGATTGGCATTATGTGCCACCCAAATTCAAAAAGGTTTGGTATTTTTGGCTGAAAGAAATAGGCAGTTTTAAAAAAAAAATTGTATAACGAATTCGGAATAATTTTAGAAGCACATTCTTTAGTAATTTTTATGCTATCAGCTGTAGGTTTACATAATTGAATATCTGTTTTTAAGACTTTAGCAAGTTGGTAGATGTCAGACTGTAGGTGACAAAAAGAATTGGTCTGTCTGGCAACATCTTTTTATCTGATGACTGAGATGTGCTATTTTCTGGCACGTTCAACAATTTTATTATTTTTGCCGTTGAACAAACATAACTAGACAACTTTGAACCACTTGCAATCATTAGTAATTTATCTTCAAAATGTTACTTTAATTTCTTTGAAATCTCATTTGAACTTGGATATGATTCAGTCCAATGGATGTATTTAGTGGCATCTGTATGAAGAAGATGACGAATTTGAGCTATTGTTAAAACTTCAGCATTTACCAATAAATTTTTTTCTAATTTTAATAAGGCATGCAAAAACAGGTCTTTAAATTGAAGAATATTAGTTTTGTTTTGTTTCTTTGAAGTATTTTTTTTAAATCTTCTATACATAAATTGTGATATTTCAAATCATTTGCTATCATGTCTATGCAACTGTCGCTGAATCCTTGAATTCCATATAGTATTTTCTCGTCGTTTAACTCCTTAGCTTTCTGGAAAATTTCGTTTTACCCATTAAATGACCCTACATACAGTTGCTTTCGGTTTCCTTTAAGAGTATAATCTGCGGCCAGTGAAATGAAGAAACGAATTATTCGGCTTATTTTTGAAGATAGAAACTTCAAATTTTGTACGTATGTATTAAAATATATATTCTAGTTCGTCACGTTTTTAATTTTTTGTTTTAATCAAAAACACGTGATCAACGAAAAAATTGACGTCGAAAAATTGGAATTTACAAAAAACGAAAACGTGACGCCCTAGATAGTCCTTAATTAATTACG
The DNA here is from genome assembly GCA_936432065.2 of Rutpela maculata. Classification (NCBI taxonomy): domain Eukaryota; kingdom Metazoa; phylum Arthropoda; class Insecta; order Coleoptera; family Cerambycidae; genus Rutpela; species Rutpela maculata. Next base: position 71,769,014 of record OW386291.2, on the reverse strand, counting down.
TGGATAAAATATAACCTCTTAATTTTCAAACATAGATTCAATAAATAGTTTCCAATTTTGCCGTCAATAGATGGCACTCGCCTCGGCATTCGCATAGCTTTACACGCTCTCAGACTTTAGGGAGGAACTTGTTGTCATGGAGACCAGACGCGAATGAATGCTTGCCAGGGAAGCATTTAGCAGTTCTGGTAATTGTAATCTTAAATTTATTTATAAATTATTTTATCTTACAGGAATGACTTAATAGATGAAATTCTTGAAAATGTTAATACATAAATAAAAGGTGCCAAATAGAGAGGACCGTTTTGTATAAACACTCCTACAAATTTTATTATGAAAATTTGAATTCGGTTTTTAGTTAGGTCAGAAATCAATTTATTCGAAATTATTACCAAGCAAAATGTACAGGCAATAGGTACAGTCAACGCGCTATGCTCGGTTTTCACGGTAGTTTTTGAGATAAGTTTATGGTTCAAAATCCAGTCTGACGTAGGTTTTCCGAGGAATCTCATACTGCTAAGATATTTAGGAATCCAATATGGCGGACGAATTTCGTCATCTATGGTCCTATTCGACTGAAAATCGATATCTGGGGGTTTTCGGGGATGCGGTTTACGAATTTTTGGGCAAAATTTAGGAATCCAAGATGGCGGACGAATTTCGTCATCTATGGACCTATTCGACTGAAAATCGATATCTGGGGGTTTTCGGGGATGCGGGTTATGAATTTTTTATCAAAATTTATGACTCCAAGATGGCGGACGAATTTCGCGATCTATAGTCCTATTCGACTGAAAATCGATATCTGGGGGTTTTCGGGGATACGGGTTACGAATTTTTGGTCAAAATTTAAGACTCCAAGATGGCGGACGAATTTCGTCATCTATGGTCCTATTCGACTGAAAATCGATACCTCGGGGTTGTCGGGGATGCGGGTTACGAATTTTTGGTCAAAATTTAGGAAACCAAGATGGCGGATGAATTTCGTCATCTGTGGTCCTATTCGACTGAAAATCGATATCTGGCGGTTTTCGGGGATGCGGGTTACGAATTTCTGGTCAAAATTTAGGAATCCAAGATGGCGGACGAATTTCGTCATCTGTGGTCCTATTCGAATGAAAATCGATATCTGGGGATTTTCGGGGATGCGAGTTACGAATTTTTGGTAAAAATTTAGGAATCCAAGACAGCGGGCGAATTATAACTATATTTTGACCCCCCTTTATTTATGTTATTATTGGAGATAAAAAAAAGTTTCGTATAAGAGTTGTAGGGTTGTGTACATATTTTTTTAAATGCAATTAAAAAACAATTGCTTGCATATGTCACGTGGTATAACAATGAAGGTTGCTTTTTAAATGAAAACCCTGCATATTTTTACATATTCTTTTAGATCCTTTATCCCTAATTTCAAATATATAAAGATTGATAGATCTAGTTGTAATATTTTTTGATATATCGGACATTAAATATGCTCCAAACATGCATATAGGTATTTGGGGTTTCTGACGGAGCGCAGTCAGTGGCGGATTCAGGGCGGGGGGGGGGCGGGGTGTCCATAGAGGCTATAGCGGCAAAATCCAAGGGCGGCAATTTTTTTGAAAAACACCAAAGACATAAAAACAAAAAATTATTATTATTAATATGTTCTATCAGAACATGTTTAATTTATTTGAGAACGTGTTTTTTATATTAACTAGACTAAAGTTCCTTATTATAGTCAACAGTACAGGGTGGTTGTGCAAACGTTAGAACCTCATTTAACTTCTTTATTTTTGGAGTTACGTAAATAAGTTCAAAAATAAAAGTTATGAGATATCACATGTATTTTCCAAACATCATTTCAGCAAAACAATTCAAACAAGTCGAATTTCGGAGATATGAGCTTTACCTTGGTTTTTTTAAATAGAACACCCCCATATATTTTTACACCATTTGAAAGGCCATAGAAAAATCTTTTCAATGATATATGACACAGTATTTTTCTTAAAAACTATAGTAGATATTAAGTTTCATATTTTCTTACATTAAGTCATGGTAGTCCGAAAAATATATTACTTTTTAATTTTTTTTTCTGATTTGAATCAAATTTTACTTAAGTATAGAACAAATTAGGATCTACTTATGACCAGAAAAAAATTCACCGCCTACAAATGCAAAGCCACCTGCGTTACCAAAATATGCGGATAAAATCAAAAAATCATAAGGCATATTTTTATTGGAAAATTTTGTCAATGAAACTTGTTCAGAATTGTTCAGAAACCTTAAGTCCAAAATTCAATTAAAATAAAAAATATATAAATTTTTATTAAAATAATGTCCAAAAATATCATTTTAATGGGTTTTTTCGTTTAGAAAACTGTACCATGACAATTTTATTTGAAATTAAACCCAAGCTGCCAGGTAGTTGTAAAGCAATTTACAGTTTTTTTTTAAATAATTATTTTCAAAATTTTTAAAGTTTCAAGTTTTTCATTTTTTAATTTTGATTAAATTTTGGCCATTTTGGGCAATTCTGAACAAGTTTTATTAACAAAATTTTCCGATAAAAAAATGCCTAATATGATTTTCCGATTTTCTCCACATATTTTGGTACCGCGGGTGGCTTTGGTACCGTAGGAGGCGAAAGTTTTTCTGGTCATAAGTAGATACTAATTTGTTCTATACTTAAGTAAAATGTGATTCAAATCGGAAAAAAAAAAGTTATTGGGGTGTTACCATTTCAAGTGAAACACACTGTATCAATTATTGAAATTCTCCATTTTATTTAAAATAAACTGAAATTAGACAGAACTAACATATTGTTTATTTTAATTTACATACTTTTGTTTTCCATGGCTAATTTGATAAATTGTAAATTTATAGTAAATTAGACAAAATTTGTTTAAGATAAGCACCACGTATTATATTATAAATACAAAGCTTTTTTTATGGCGTTTCAAATGGTACATATATGGAGTGTTCCTTTAAAAAAAAGCAAAATAAAGTTCATATCTCCGAAATGCGACTTTCAATAGGCATGTCCACAAAATTTTAATTTCAATTGTAAATGATAGAATTATCGATATTGTACACTAATTTAACAATTAAAAAAAAACCGCTGCCCAAGGAATCACTACTTCCACATCCAGATTTTCTATCCAAGTCACTCACAACGATAAAATGTTGTATGTGGAAATAATTGTTTAATAATATAATATTTGAAATCGTCTACCTCAAAAACCCATAAAATGATACCCCACATCGGTAGGGGGTGGGGGTGGTGATAGAGGGTGGTAGTGGGGTGGATAAGGTAAAAAATATTTTGAGGTTTCTGGTTCTTGTTCACACATTAAATCAAAATTTTCTTCCATCCTCTTTAATAATGGGGTGGGGGTGATAATGGGGGTGGCTAATGCCAACATTTTTTTTGAGACCTTAGCTTCTCTTGTATATAGTAAATACCAATTTTATGAACTCTTACCTGCTTGATTTACCTATTTACCCCAATTTACCCCCCAATCCTTCGACGGAACAAGATGAAAATATAATCTAGTTCTAGATCTCATTAAAGTACATATGCGTACCAAATTACAAGTCAATATCTCAAACGGTTCCAGAGTAAACGTGTGCAAAAAAAAAAATTACAGACCGACAGACAGAAATTTTTTTTCGCTCAAACTTAAAATCTCGACGTTTCATGACATTCTAAGCCTATTTAAACAATAAAAATTAAAAAAAAAATTGTTGTCGTTACTATACTACCACTGGATGTGGAAGTAATATATGTATCCTTATTTTGCCAGTTATTCGTAATAGAAATCACCCCAACATAGCAAGGATTTTTGGTAATTTTTCAATAAAAATTCTTGGCCTATGAAGTAAAAAAATATTTTGAAGTTTTTGGTTCTTGTACATACACTAAATCACACTTTTTTTTCGTCCCCTTAAAAAATGGGGGTTAGCGGTAGGGGTCGTAATGGGGGTAGCTAATGTCAAAAATTTTTTTGAGACCTTAGGTTCTCTTATATATACTAAATACCAATTTTACGGACTCTTACCTGCTTGATTTACCTGTTTACCTCCCCATTTACCCCAATTTATACCCCAACCCTTCGATGGAATAAGATGAAAATATAATCTAGTTCCAGATCCCGTTAAAGTACATACGTGTACCAAATTTAAAGTCAATATCTTAAACGGTTCCAGAGTAATCGTGCGCACAAAAAGTTAGACCGACAGACAGACAGACATTTTTTTACGCTGAAACTTAAAATGGCGACCTTTCATGACAGTCTAAGCCTATTTGAACAATAAAAATTTTCAAAAATTGTTTTGTTACTATACTTCCACTGGATGTGGAAGTAATTAATATTCTATTTTCAAGAAAAAGAACGCCATTGCCATGTAAACCGGAAGTGATATTTAAAATTTACATGCCTTTTTTTACTTTCCTTTAATAGTCAATTAAGAACATAAATAATCCGATCAATTCTTCTTTGATGTTCAATTATATGTTTCTTAGCGGCATCGATTCCCCGGAAAAAAATACTTATCTCAAAAACTACCGAGAAAATCGGACATAACGCGTTAACTAGGACACCCTGTACACTGTACATTTACATTATGTATCTACAGATAGTTTTTCTTTTAATTAAAACCCACTGCCTCAGGAATCACTACAACCGCATTCAGTTATCCTACTCAAATTACTTTAAATAAAAATTCTTGTGCACCCAACGCGAAATTCGACTCTGTACGACAGAAATATATTTCAACTATTTCTCTTATATTACACAATATGTTAATCTCCTCCTGTTTACGTAAACGGCATATTTCATTGGTCAAAGGGGCACGCCCACCCGTATGAACCTTTTTCATATATATCAATGAAAATATTATTTGTCATACCACAGATTGTACTCTTAATGTCGCGTTCTTTATTGCAAATAAGACATTTTTTTAGTAGTGCCTTTATTGTCGGCATTTTTCATAGGAACATGTATGTCTTGATAAAAAATACTCATATACGATCTTCTACACTTGGTGTGATAAACGGAATTCTTAGAAATAAAATTTCCTTATTTTCCAAATGAGCTCCAAATGCCACTGATATATTGTCCGATTTAAATGACGCCGAGTGTAATAGTTTTGTGTAGTTTTCTTCTGTAACATTTTAAACAGTTTCTGAAGTTCCTGCCTGATACACAATACACTGATCAAAGTCAACGTTGACCACAGATAAAGGTAAAAATTATATTTAGGAATATGCACGCGTTTACATTAAAAGTTTCTCACCCGATTTATTCATGTTATACCAATATTATGAATCATAAACCACTTGAAAATATTGAAAATATTATGTATTTTTTTAAAAACAACATTTTCAATAATGTAAAAAAGTAACAGCAGTGAACTATAACACTCCTTACTCACATATAACGTATTCAAATGAAAACTATCTGTTGCCCGATGCGGTTAGGGATTGCGAGCCAGAGCGCCGCGCGTATGATTCATGTTACACCGCCTTTTTCTCACTTAATATACATTTTATGAAAAAACGCTCCAAATCAAAAAACTTTCTCATTTCAATAGCTACAGTTTACTCGATTACAGTATACAGTTATTTTGAAAAATAAAAAAATTACCTCGATCCACACTTTATCGCTGTAAAATATACAAAAGTACTGTCCCTTTCATTAATAATTATTTATTTTTCAGTCATATCAAAACATATATTGTTTTTGCATACACCGTTGGAAAGCGAAAGATTTGAGTACTGCAGTACTAAAATATCAATTTTTTATGTCAACGAATAACAGATATAGAGAAGTGGGAACATTAAAAATGCGAAAATAGTGATTTCCGTAAAAAGCATGAAAAAGTGCAATTTTTTCCAATTTCACAATTCCAAATCGCGACCTCAAAAATATGTTTTGTGAGGTGTTTTTACATAAGAATCAACTGTCTGTTTTTGTATGTTCGAGAGTTGCATAGCATGTGTCGAATTCAGGCTCTCCGGCTATTGCACAATCTACAATCTACAATTTTGAATTATTCTTATGTTTGTAGATTTCAATTGCTTCTAGTATATTGAATTGTCTAGATTTTGTTCAATAATGCAAAAACTCCAGTTTATCTATTGACAAGAAATATATCCGATTTCTAAAAATTGGTGTGGAAAATTTAAATGATTGTTAATGTTTTGAAATGATTTCAAATGTTCAATGTATCTTATATTAAATGCCCTTCCTATTTGCCGGATGTAACAGATATTGCATTCTTCATAAGAGAGCTTATATATCCCTGATTTTTCTTATTGAGTAATATATTTCATATTCTTCTGTTTCTGTTCAGTCCAGAATTCAGCTTTATCCATCTTGAAAAATACCTTTTGAGCAAATAAGCTAAAAAGCGCGGTAGTAGAGAGCACATATTGAATTTGCGACAACTTAAGACATGGGAATATTACGTGCCTATGTGCCTTTGTTTCGTATACTACCGTAAGGCTTTTGACATAAACTGTGGACTGACTATATTATAAAAATAGAGACACCCAAACATCTGGTCTTTATTATTCTCTGACTATATGAAGAAAACTCTGTTTTGGTGAAAGTAGAGAACACTGACTCCGACAAATGAAAAGTTGGCAAAGACGCCAAATGGGGCTATGGTCTGTCGCCTCTTTAACATTTATAGTGAGCAGTTGTTGTGAGGTGTGGCTGGAGAACTGGCAGGGTGGAGTAGCTATAGGCGTAATCAATATTTCTAACTTGAGCTTTGCAGATGATATGACGATGATATGATCTTAGTTATAGAACGATGATTCACTCATACATCTGCTAAATAGGCCATATAAGCTCTGGTTATGGTTTAAGTGTAAATTATAGCTAGACGAAAATTATGATTGTAGATCTAGCAAATGATAACCACTCGGATACCTTAAGAATAAATGTGAAAAGATAAATGTGAAAGATAGTAAATAAGATGGTACACGTTGGAGCACTTGTAGCATACTAGCAACTACAAATATGAGATCCGATTGAATGCAGATGGCAGGTTTGGCAACTTGCCAGTTAAGCAAAATTTGGCATGGCTTAAATATCACGAAACGCGCAAAGATCAGACTTGCTAATGTTGCAGAACCCTCCAGAGTCGAACGCAAAAGTAAAATTCGACTTAGGCAAAAATTTCATTTAAGGACATTTTCAAGAGTCTGAGGGACTTCAGAGCTACAGACTAGTCTATAGGGGCCGTTATGAGTTCCATAAGGTATTAGAAACAACCAGGTGAAAATTCGAAGAAACACCGAATTTTCACTTAGGAAAATATGTTTTGGTTCGGGATATGAGAGTGAAAGTATATAGTGGCAAGGGCAAAATTTCAAAGTTGCAACAAAGTTGGACTTTGAAGAATTAATTTTTTTAAAAGTACGCCAAAATTGGACTTGAAAATGATTTTTATCAAAAGTACGCCGAAGCTAGTTTAAAAAGTACTCCAACTCCACTTTGAAAAATATTAAAATATTTTTCATTTTATTCCTCCGCCAAAGACATTGACCACAGGTCATTGAATGTACTGTTCTAAAGACTGAATATAAAATTTTAACGATGCAATGCATCTAAAAGGCGAAACCGACGAACTTGACAAAGACGGCGTAGCGCCGATAAGCAAAAAATTGATAAAATCAATGAACATGCACAAGGACGGTTTCTCGTATAAAACGAGTTTGGATTCACCCAGCGTCTCGCAATTTGGTCGAGCGCGTTGTGTAGTTCATACAAAGTGATGGTAGGAAAGCCAATAGCAGGGCTTTCCAAATAATAAAGTTATAGAGGAAAACGCCTTGTGCATAAAAAACCAAAAATTCAATTTTGCCCAAAAGTCAGTCGAAGGTGGGTCGTCGCAATTTTGCTAATATTCAACACCTACATCAAGGGCAAGTAAGTTGTGGACTGACCGAACGCTATCTAACTTATGTAGTAGTAAGTCCTCATGAATGTGTTTGAGTACGTGAACCACCACGATACGAGAACTTTAAAGCTAAGTAGTCTAGCAAAAATAAATTTTTTTAGTAAAACATTTTTATATTATAATCAGTCAGCCGTAATTGCCAAATTACAAAAAGTTTCAGACATTTCTAAAAAGACTTGCATTTGATTTTGGGAAGTTTTGCATGAATCTTTTCTACCTAATCGATCGTTAGCGTAAGCGCTCTCACTTGTATGGTTTGAAAGCCATTTGCCTTAGTTGGGGGAGGCGTGATTCTTGATATAAGAATTTTGCTATATCCATTTTTGTATATTACCATATCTGTTAAATAAACGGATTCTTTGAACTAACTGCATCTTAATTGATCTTGAGACTTGTTGCTAGTCTACCATCCCTGGAACTTTCGTTTGGAAGATTGGATGCGTCGAGTTAACTCACATTAATACTCGGCCTTCTGGTTGCCTAACGGGAGTTTGATGGGGATTTTTTTATGCATTTTTCTCAGAAATCCCCAGGTGTAGAGTTCGTTATTAGCAGACAAAAACGTGAGGATCACGTCAAAAAATCAATCCAGACGGAGAGAAATTCTTCGATTGGGATTTTTTTTTATGCCAAATTTAATTAATCAGGAGGTATCACAACCCTAAAACAGGATATCTCGTCCTGAGAGAGCGTCGTTAATGATCTAAGGTAGTGCAGCCTTGATCCATTACTCGGTTATCGAAGTGCATCTTATCTCGTCTGGGAGTGGAACAACGGGGCAGAACGCGGCTGGCGCCCCTTAGTAAATAAATTGGTGTCGCGTCAATTTGACGCCCGTTAATGTGTTCTTCTACACTAACACGCTGGTTTTCTCCATCTTTCTTTATGTCACTGAAACATGGACCGTTAGAGAAACAGACGGACGGCGCACAGTGGGAAAAATATGCCCTTTTTTGGACAAAAATCTGCCGACAGCAGAGATTTCAATCAAATTAAATAAAAAAAATATCAAATACTTTTAAGACATTGTACTTTAGAGCAGTGCTGCGGCAAAGTGGCTTTGGATTAACCTAACCTAAAAATCGCAGATATTACTTCCACATTCAGTGGAAGTATAAAAACGACAACAAATTTTTAAAAAATTTTATTGTTCAAATAGGCTTAGAATGTCATAAAACGTCGAGATTTTAGGTTTGAGCAAAAAAATGTCTGTCGGTCTGTCTGTAACTTTTTTGTGTGCACGATTACTCTGGAACTGTTTAAGATATCGATTTGAAATTTGGTACACATATGTATTTTAACGAGATCTGGAACTAGGTTATATTTTCATCTTATTCCGTTGAATGGTTGTGGGGTAAATTGGGGTAAATAGGTAAATCAAGCAGGTAAGAGTCCATAAAATCGGTATTTAGTATATACAAGAGAAGCTAATGTCTCAAAAAAAATTAGCATTAGCCACCCTCACTACTACCCCCACCCCATTATAAAAGGGGGTGAAAAAAATTATTTCATCGTAGATGACCATTCGAAAGCTTATTTTAAAGAGGAAGATTAAATGATGTATTTATTAGAAATAAATTGGAAATTGGATAATGTTAGGGTTAAAACTTAATGAAGTAAAAAAAAATTGAGGCCTTTGGTTCTGTACACATACTAAATCACATTTTTTTTCACTCCCTTTTATAATGGGATGGGGGTAGTAATGGAGGTGGCTAATGCCGAAATTTTTTTTGAGACATTAGCTTCTCTTATATATACTAAATACCAATTATGTGGATTTTTACCTGCTTGATTTATTTACCCACATTTATCCCTAACCCTGCAAGAGAATAATATGAAAATATAATATAGTTCCAGATCTCGTTAAAATACTTATGTGTACAAAATTTCAAGTCGACCTTAAACGGTTCCAGAATATTTAGTATATATAAGAGAAGCCAATGTCTCAAAAAAATATTTGGCATTAGCCACCTGCATTACTACCCCCACTCAATTATAAAAGGGGGTGAAAAAAAATGTGATTTAGAATGTGTGCAAGAACCAAAGGCCTCAATTTTTTTTTACTTCATTCAGTTTTAACATTATCCAATTTCCGAAGTAATTTTTCGCGCTGAATCCGAATCTGGCCTCAGAATTGGTGATGAAATAATTTTTTTCATCCCCTTTTATAATGGGGTGGGGGTAGTATTGGGGGTGGCTAATGCTAAATTTTTTTTGAGACATTAGCTTCTCTTGTATATACTAAATACCAATTTTATGGACTCTTACCTGCATGATTTACCTAATTACCCCAATTTACCCCACAACCATTCAACGGAATAAGATGAAAATATAACCCAGTTCCAGATCTCGTTAAAATACATATGTGTACCAAATTTCAAGTCGATATCTTAAACGGTTCCAGAGTAATCGTGCGCACAAAAAAGTTACAGACAGACCGACAGACATTTTTTTGCTTAAACCTAAAATCTCGACGTTTCATGACATTCTAAGTCTATTTGAGCAATAAAAATTTAAAACAAAATTTGTCGCTTTTATACTTCCACTGGATGTGGAAGTAGTATCTGCGATTTTTAGGTTAGGTTAATCCAAAGCCACTTTGCCGCAGTACTACTTTAAAGTACAATGTCTTAAGAGTATTTGCCATTTTTTTTTATTTAATTTGATTGAAATCGCTGCTGTCGGCAGATTTTTGTCCAAAAAAGGGCATATATTTCCCACTGTGCGGCGTATTGATACTTTCGGGACGTGGGTCTGAAGACGCCTGCTGCGAATTCCCTGGGCAACCCATCATACTAATAGTTCGATTCACCACGCATTCTCCCAAATCCCGTCGTATTTTGGCCACATCAACCAATGGGAGGATAATATAGAACGCAGAACGGTTGATAGTGAGGGAAAAGCAGATGGCAAGATGTGAAGGGGGATGCCTTCCGAAACATTGAATTGATGTCACCAAGGAGCTTTGGTGAGTCCGTGTCTTTAATGACAACCCTGACAGATGGAGAGATGCTGCCAAATGTGCTATAAAGCAAATTGAGGCAAACTAGAATAATGCATGGATCATAAAATGTCTGGCAAGGCTTTGTGAATATGCTTTCTTTTCACCAAGTAATACACTTTCTGTATACCACTGAATTCTTTTATGGCAGAATTTTTTATAGAAAAAATTGAGAAAACTAATCTTAAATTCAGTTTATCACAAAAAATCCTTTCTTGGTATAGATAAGTATATGATATTCTAATTTGTTGATCAAAAGGCGCTCATGTAATACAAAAACATATAAAATCTAAGTAAATGATCATTACATATCTACAGAAAAATATTTTTAGACGTCACTCTACCGGCAAAATCAAGTAATCACTTTTCACATAAAATCGTTTCCTATCGATCTATGGCGAATAGAGCTTTCGCTATAACGAACGAAAATGAAACGAAAACCTGAACAATGTAATGGGATTGATAGAAGAAATAGATAGAAGAAATAGTAATTAACAACATTTTTCAGGATAGCAGAAAGCAAGAAGCAGAAAGATATTACAATTAGTACAAAAATGTGTATGTCTAATATAAAATGTATGACCTTGCCAGATACGTACCTTACACTCTGTAGATTGGGAATCCACTTGTCGTAAAAAAATCGTAATGAATATAAGGGCACAAATCAAAATTTTCTAACCACACCACGTGATAGAGCAAATCATGAAGTATATTTTATCAAAAAAACATTAAATTCTCTGTAGAATTTCTATTACTTCCACGTCCAGTGGAAGTATAGTAACGACAAAAAAATTTTTAAAAATTTTTATTGTCCAAATAGGCTTAAAATGTCATGAAACGTCGAGATTTTAAGTTTGAGTGAAAAAAAAATTTCTGTCGGTCTGTCTGTCTGTAACTTTTTTTGTGCGCACGTTTACTCTGGAACCGTTTAAGATATTGACTTGAAATTTGGTACACATATGTACTTTAATGAGATCTAGAACTAGATTATATTTTCATCTTGTTCCGTCGAAGGGTTGGGGGGTAAATTGGGGTAAATTTGGGGTAAATGGGTAAATCAAGCAGGTAAGAGTCCATGAAATTGGTATTTAGTATGTACAAGAGAAGCTAAGGTCTCAAAAAAATTTTTGGCATTAGCCACCCCCATTACCACCCCCACCTCCTTATTAAAGGGGATGAAAAAAAAATGTGATTTAGTTTATGTACAGGAACCAGAAACCTCGAAATATTTTTTTACTTCAACCCCCCCCCAATAAAAATTGTTTAGGATGGAAAGTATCGAAAAGGTCACTTAAAAGCGTATCTTTAGTGAACTCGGGAAGGAATTTATAGTCGTATGTGATGAGGAAGTACTGTCGAGGTGAATCTAACAGAACCTGCTTTGTACTTATATTTGACCAATTATTAATTTATATAATATTGTGTTAATAACATTAGAGTATTTCAATTGATTTTCAAGTGTTAATGTTGGCAGATAACAGAATCCATATCAAAATTAAAGTCATGAAAAATTAAAGATTTAAATGCCAATTAAAGATATTACACTCTTCACTTTCTTTCTGTAATTCAAATACATTTTTATTGGTAAGTAGTTGTTCATTTCTTCTGAACGAGAAGTTCTTGCAGGACTTTTTCCCCATGCAGAAGCATGAGTAGATGGATGGCTTGTTCTCTTTTTTACAAGAACAAACCTTACTGCCGCAATCTAAAAAAAAAAGAATTCCTACTCTGAATTAAGTGTACGAGTAACGTTCTTTTCGACTCCTAAATTATATATATATATATATATATATATATATATATATATATATATATATATATATATATATATATATATATATATATATATATATATATATATATATATATATATATATATATATATATATATATATATATATATATATATATATATATATATATATATATATATATATAAATATATGAAGTGACGGTGAGAGGTAAACTCTCATATGGTCAGATGCTACTATACGTCGGACAAATGTCACTGACGTATAGCGACTTGCTTTTTTGCAAGTACCAAGAGCGGCGACCTCTAGCCTTAGTGGGCTATACTCACTGTTTATGAAATCGGATTTGAAGGAAACAACTACTCAGCGGGCAAATACCCCGACCTGCATTGAATTACACCTTCAAATCGTGATCAGTAACCAACTATCATTTGTCTGTTCCTAACCAGACATAGACCGGTTTCGAACTTATTATGTTCTCATCAGTATGTCATAGGTCATGGAATAGACAAATGATAGTGGTCAACTTGCTAGTCTTATACAAACTGAATCAAATGAAGTGACGGTGAGAGGTAAACTCTCTCAGTAGTTGTTTCTTTCAAATCCGATTTCATAAACAGTGAGTATAGCCCACTAAGGCTAGAGGTCGCCGCTCTTGGTACTTGCAAAAAAGCAAGTCGCTATACGTCAGTGACATTTGTCCGACGTATAGTAGCATCTGACCATATGAGAGTTTACCTCTCACGATTTGAAGGTGTAATTCAATGCAGGTCGGGGTATTTGCCCGCTGAGTAGTTGTTTCCTTCAAATCCGATTTATATATATATATATATATATATATATATATATATATATATATATATATATATATATATATATATATATATATATATATATATATATATATATATATATATATTGCACTGTACTGTGTGTGTAGTTGTTGTTTGAGCGAGTGCTTAAGATGTTGACAGCACTTCTATTTAGCATGCGAGGTAGTCTTGGGGCGCCAGGCAGCACGAGGGCTGCACAACACAGGCATTCTCAGCACGATTTCCACACCAGGAGGATTGACTCCGCTCAGGGAAGAAGCCGGTTCAAGTTTACTTTAAACAAATCAGGAAGCAAATAACACACAAATTGTGGTTAGAAACGTTTGAATAGAAACCTTTTATTAATTTTAAAATTTTGACCTGGATTGAATTTTCCTTTTTTTTTTTTAACAAAATGGTGAACAATATTCCTTAAGATAACTTATGCTAATCGGCCTTTTGATTTTTGACTTGATAATGATCAATGTTTATACTTTTTATGAAAATTTATGTTCAAATTGAAATTTTTTATGACGAAGACAAATTTTATGACAGAAATAAATAAGTTGACACTTTTGTGCCTAATATTCTTTATTTAGAATTTGACAAAAGCTTTTACCTTTGTGCTTATCCCAATTGACGTCGAAAGTTTGGTTGCAACCACGCGACCGTTCTTCACAAACGAAAAGTCCTATCGAAACAGCCTGAAGTTCTCTGTTGACACGCTGTCTTCAAGTCGGTAAGGTGATTCGTTAAAATGGAGATGTTTTGTTTTGATACTGTCTGAATTCTTGAAAATTCCTCTTGAAAAAACTGGACAATGATTGCGTTGCACTAATTAGGCACTTTATTTAGACGCAGGTAGGTGTTTTACCTTTACCTTTCGAAGCACACAATTTTTATTTTTGTTTTCGAAGACGATACTTTTTTGTTGTTTACAAAATTTTTATTTCCATTTAGTTTCCTAATTTCCAATTCATCAGGTATGTTTACTTTGAGTCGTGACTATTTTTCAAAAGTATAAATATTAAAACTTGACTTGACCAATCACAGGTCACAAAATAGATTTTTCAAAAACTTAGGTTATAATTTCAGCAAATCTTCAATAAACCTTTCCCTTTAAATGATAATTCACGACTGAATGCTAAAATATGGCTTCTAATTGGCTTGATTTGACAATTTAAGAAAAGATTTTTGACTTTTGATGTTTATTTTAGGAATTTTATGATTTTGAGCTTATTTTTACTAAATGCTTATTTTTCTTTCTGTACTTGATTCTTAGCTTTAAGCTGATCATTTTGGTATGCAACATGCCTAGTTTGAATGATGTATTTTGAGGTTATCTGATTAGTTGGAAATTTCCCAAAAACACTCTTAAAAACTAATTACAGCTAATAAAAACACTTCCAGGTCAAACATAAAGCTATAAAGAATATTTTCTTACATAATACACATAGAACAACATTTTATTTAATCTAACATGAACAAATGTTTTTTCAGAGTCTTGGCGACCCTATACTGTGAAGTGTCCAGCCCCAACTATGAACATTGCATGTAGCAATTTGCACTAAAACAACATTGTGTAACATAATCTAACTTCTAGTAGTGAAATTACACTGAAAAAATCATAATTTATACCAATTTGACAAGAAAATGTGGTAGCGTCCCATACCTAGAAGTTTGAAAGTCAGCTGTGGCCCCCTTTTCAAGTCTTTTGTTGGAAATAACCACGCTGTTAAGTGAACTAAGGTATGTAACTTTATGTTTTAATGCTTTTTAGTCTATTACGATTAACATTTTACACAATTTTTGACATGATTAGAATTTATCGTTGGCTGTCCGAGCCTTGTTTTGACCAAATTCATAGGAGCTTAAAACGTTTGTTTGATTTTGTTCCTTATGAACTTATAAGTTTATTATGAGTAATTTCTCACTTTCTAACACATGTTTAGTCTATTTAGAATTTTAATAGTAATGATTTTGTCTATTTTTAGGCTGTCCTTGTGGCCAGAAAGTATCTATGTAGGTTCTACACTACTCCAACAAGCAAATCCCGCACTGTGGTCCTTTTGCCTGCCGTTGAGAGTTTAATTTTACAGTTAGATTGTATAGAGTGATTTTCTCTATAGGTATGTTACAATTTTTATACAATATTTTACAAAGTACATGTTTAATTACAAAATATGGCAAAGCATTTCTAAACCAGACCTTGCCTATCATTTCACTGTTCCTTCTGTATAGTTTGAACATGAGGAAAGTCAATACACCTTGCAATGGCTCTCACGCTTAACGTGTACACCATTTGCAATTTAAAGTGTTGATAAAATTTTATAAAATGTTTTATTTTGATTTTAAATTTTAATTTGTGTTTTATTCTAAAATCGAGCATTGTCCATTAATCGGTGGGCTATGTCATGGCAATATATATATATATATATATATATATATATATATATATATATATATATATATATATATATATATATATATATATATATATATATATATATATATATATATATATATATATATATATATATATATATATATAAGGTATCCGTTGGCATCCTACCTAATAACGTTCTCACTTGGCATCCACTAATATACACACTGATATACACAAAATTTATTTAAAGGCTAAGTTAGCATCCTACCTACTTTACGGTTTAATTGGTGTCCTTATGAATATTTTAATCGATGCGTAAAATGACACCCGAATATAAAAATTACAGGTTTAACTGACTTCCGGCGGCGTTGTCAGATGTATGCTATGCTTCTTTATCGTATTTGCCTAGAAGAATGTTATTACAATCTGCAGTCTATCGACGTATAAGTAAATAAGGAAATCTCATCCTGTGAGAATACTAATTTATGTCACAATTTAAGTTTCGAAACATGAAGTTCGCGTAAAAGAGAATTACTTTTTATTTGCTTATAATTGTTATAAAACATATTCTTTATGGGATTTGGCAAACAGTAGAAAAAACAATCTGTATGAACTAAAAAGAAAATCTATCTGCAAAGATTGGAAATTAATTTTGTAGATAGTTTTTCTTTTTAGTTCTCACAGATAGTTTTTTCTGCTATTTGTCAATTTATCAAATTTTCTGTACGAGATAGGACAGGGTGCTGTAAAGAAATATTATTCAGAAAAATAAAACTGGATTTGTTAAAATTTTGCTCACTTGCAAAGTGACCCTATAAGGGTAAAGTTGGAGTATCACGTATTTTTAACGTTTATTATTATTTATTTGAGTTCTCTTTTACACAAATTATTATTAATTAATTACCTTCTAGATTGTGTTAATATTTTAATGCTTTTCAAATGTATTAGACAATTATAATTTATTCAAAAAATTATATTTTGCTATAAATTTGTAACATTTCCAACTTTTTTTAAATTTCACAATAGTTCAAAGAATACGAATTAATAATTATTTTTTCAATTACACCCCCCATGAGAACAACTGGGCCTCAAAATGACCCCATAAGGACAAAAGTAGAGTATCATGTATTTCTAGCATTTATTGTTATTTATTTGCGACTATTTTTGCAGAAATTATTTTTAATTAGTCTCAAAAATGTTCTTTATTTTAAATATGAGTAGAAGGTCGATGAAAAGTTCAAAATTTCTTAAAACCTGCACAACTCTAGCTCTATTCTGAAGAAAGTTGGCAATAAACAGGAACAAGTTGCTTAAATAATTTGCAGGTTTCATTAGCAAACTCTTAATAAACAAAATTGTGAAACTAAAAAAAGATGGAAATGCTACAAATTTGTAACAAAACGTAATTGCTTAAATAAATTATAATTATTTAAGTAAATTAAAATAGTTTAAACAATTTGAAAAACCTTAAAATATTAAGACAAACTGAAATCTGACTAATTCAAAACTATTTCTATAAAAAAATCTCAAATAAACAATACTCATTCTGAATAATTCTTTCTAAGATTTTGTCCTATCTCTTACAGAAAATAGTATATTGTGTATTTAGGTGTGAAAGCAGTACATTCCCGGACGACGATGCATCGAAGTTCGGGAATGTGCTTTCACACCGAAATACGCATACTATTTTTTCTGAAATCACAATCAATATTATTATAAATTAAAGAATTTGTATTAATGCATAAAATTTCTTCATTAATGAATAACATTTCTTCATTATAATCTAACATTTCTTTATTACATTTCTTCATTACAATCTAACTGCATACTAATAAATGTAATTTTGATGTATGTGTAAGTGTAAATGTAAGTTTCATTGTTTGTCTGCGTGTATTTATTTACTGTCAAAAATATACATAAAAAACCATACGGGAATGTTACTTTCCCGGCCTATGCATTTTTAGATCTGAAATCGCGCAAAAAATGTAAAGACATTGCCGATCGATTTCAGAAAAAGTACTTTATAAATGAGAGAAATTACTTTTTTTTGGTAAATTTCCAAGACATATGAATTGCTCATTTAATCATGCGTCGCTCCCTGGCACACTGTATATGCTTTCTTAGAAAATGTAAGGCTCTTACTGAAACGAGAAATTGGAGATTTTTTAATTTTTAAAACATAATAACATTGAAAATATCAACTTTATGAAAAAAATTATCGAACATTTCTTGTTGGAAATCGATAAAAAAATATTTAAAAACATAGTTTCATTGACAAAATGTAATATTTCCTTTTGTTGTAAACAAAATTGTTTTAAACAATATCAGACCGGGTTACCGTCTGGTAACATGGATGCTCATAATCAGTAGTGTCTTCAGAACTGATTCCAACAAATACACTGCGTCCGAAATGTATTCGAAACTCATACGCCCATACTGCCTGTTATATAACTAGACCTACCAATTTTATAGACCAGTAACAACTTCGTAAAAAAAAATGAAAATCGGCAAAGAGACAACGGTGTTTCATTTCTACATAAAAACTTTTAAAAAGTCAAAAACCTAAACCACATTCCAATTTAAAAAAATATAAATGACTAAGTTTTAAAATCTAAAAAGGAAGTAACAGGACAAGCTTTACTTGAAAACGTTTTTATTGAAAATAAAATTATACAAAAAAAAATATTTTCAAGAAAAAGGTTTTATTTGAAAAAACTGTACTAAAAAGTAAAAATAATTTTTTTAAATTCATACACCTGGAAACCAAAAACTTTGCGGACGGTCATATAGCACTATTGCATAGTTACTTTGCTCAATTGACCGCCCCCAAAGCTTTTGGTTTCCAGGTGTATGAATTTTAAAAAATTATTTAAACTTTTTAGTACAGTTTCTTCAAAGGAAGGCTTTTTCTTAAAAATATTTTTTTTATATAATTTTATTTTTTACTTTTTAGTCTACTTATTTTACAGACAGACAGACAAAACCCTTTCATTTGATACAAATGGCAAGGGAGTCGTGAAGAAAGATAATTTGTTATCCTAGGGCGTCCGCCATATTGGATTTATAATGGCGTTACATAGTTTATCGTATTTTACTCGTCAAACCCTTTCATTTGATTGCATATCAAGGGGGTTGTGAAGAAAAAGGCGATCTGCCAACTTGGGACGTCCGCCATATTGAATTTAGAATGACGTCACATTGTTTATCGTATTTTTCTCGTAAAACCCCTTCATTTGATACCTATATCAACAGGGTTGTGACTAAAAAGCCGATCCGCCATCTTGGGACGTCCGCCATATTGGATTTAGACCGATAATGGCTATACTATGTTACATTGTCACCGGACTTATACACGTGTGCCAAATTTCAAAGATCTAGTATAATAAGAACTAGTCAAAATTCAGCTTGCAAGATTTCACCAAACAAACATACATTCATACATAACACATTGCAAGTTAAATAAAAACTTTTAAAAAAATGAATACAACACAAATATTTAACATTTATGAAAATGCAAACATACGTATTTCAAACCAAAATAATACAATAATGATAAAATTAAACAAACATCAACTCTTAAAAGGAAATTTATTTTCTCTGTCTATATAATCTCAGGATTATGTTATGTGTACTTTGTAGTTCTAACACATTATAGTGTAGGCAAATTAGCATTCTGACTAAATAGTTTATCGAATGAATGGATTTTCACAAAACTTTGTGGATTCTGTTCGTTTTGAAGTCTAGATCAAACTCCAAAAAAGAAATGGCCGCTAATATTGCCTCGCAATTATTATAAACAATTATCTTGTTGCTAATTTGTTAACTAGTAAAATTGAGGTAAATTAAAAAAACAAAATGTCTTTTTAGATAATTTTATGAAAAATAACAACTTTTTTCTCTCGTAAAATTTTCGAAAAATGCATATTTTCCGAGATATAGCGGTTGAATTTTTCCAAAAAGGGTTGAAGGTGGAATAAAAAGTGACGAGACAAATCCATAAATTCGAGTGAATATATTATTAAACTACAAGACTTTTTTTCCTTTATGACTTTTTCCTAAAGTGCACTCTGTCCAAGTTTCCTGGAAAAAAACGGAAAAAAAAGGCCCTTATCGGAAAACGGAAAATATCGTAACTATGAAATTCAAAATCTGGAAAAATTCAAACATTCTTTAAAATTTTGCTCTCTTCTAATTTTTTTGTAACGTACATATTTTCCGAGTTTTCAACAGTTTTTCACTATCAAAATGTATATAAATTTTTTCATGACACAAAATGCATGTAATCTCTAAAATTGTAATTAATTTATATATATTTAACAGAAAAATATCTAATTTGTGAAGAAAAGAAAGAACGAAAAAATTTCTACTGCAGTCTCGTAAGCAAATATTAAACCACCTTTACCCTTTCAAATAGAAATTGGACTGTAAGTCGATGAAGTCTACTTATTTTGAACAATAGAAAATTACACAATATACATCCTTTAAAATATCTGTAGGGAAAATGTTTATGAATTTAAAAAACAAAACATATGGTTGAAATAAATATATTTCGGAAATGGTTTCTTACAACAGAGGCCTTAACCCACAAGCGTTCATAATAAGACGCAATAAAACTGTCTTTCAGAACTAGCAATCCTTCATTTCAAAAAGACAAGTCAATTAGTTTCAGATACAACCCATTATTGTCTGTTTAACCGAAACTAGAATAACAGACTCCGAAACTAAAAAATTACCAAATATAAGCCACTTTTTGAGCGGCTTGTACACCGTTATTGTAATACATTCTTGCGATTAAGTAAAATGCTAGAATCTCTAAAACGATTATTTTTTGTGTAATTTTATAGCAATGTGTTCCAGATCTTTTTATAATACATACACGTAACAACTATTAAGTTAATATCTTAAACCGTCCCACAGGAAACGTGCGTACAAAAAATACAGACAGACCGATAGATACAATTTTTTTTGCCCTCAAATTTAAAATCTCGATATTTCATGACATTCTAAACCGATTTCAACAAAAAAAAAAATTGAAGTTTTTTTTTACGATTACTATACTTCCAATCCACTATTTGGATGTGGAAGTAAAATTTACGACTCAAATCATCCAATGTCCCAAATTGGGATACAAATTATGCGAAAATTATTAAGTAATTATAAATACTGATTTAATGAAGCTAAAATATTATGACATGAGGGTTTATTGATACATCTGAAAGTGTATTTTAAATAAAAAGAAACATTTCTTATTATAAAAACACAATTTGTAATGTTAAATGTTAATAAAATTGAACATGCCTCAAGTTTAACAACAGGTAGTTTTCTTTATAGTAGTGTAAAATATTATAAAAAATCTGAGGCCTTGGCTTCTAGTAGGTATACTTATTCACCAAAACTACACTAACATTTTTCTTTGTATGTCTTACAAAACATTTTTTGTAATAAATATAAAATGTTTTTTCCATGATTTTATTTTAAGGATAACTAAATGAATTTCACAATAGAAATATGAAACATTTCATTTCTTGTTTTTTATTTATAACAAATTCGGATAAAAACATACATTATTTTTAATGAAAATATATGCCATTTGATTTATTGCTTCCACATCCACGTAGTGGAATGGAAAGATGTACAGGGTGCGCCACTTAAAACTGCTTGTAACTTTTTTATTTTTAAAGCGATGACCTTGTTGGGCACATCAAATTGTAGACATTTTTAAAGCCTTAAACACGCATACAGATTTGATTTAAAAAAAAATTTGAAAAAATTGTTAAGAAAGGAAACTTAATTTCTTTGAATATTTTTTTACCTCAACTTGTACATGAAATGTGTTAATGTTTTCTTATAAAGGTTTTAATTAGCTTCAATTTATGTTAAAAAAAAAGTTTTAAGGATAAAAATTCCTATTATTTAGTACATTTTAATAGAGTTTGTTTTTAAAAATATTTATTTCTTTTGTTTCTTGTTGCTGTTTTGTTACGTTGAGGATTTTTTGTGATGTCTTTTACAAATAGTGGAAGTATAGCAACGACAAAAAAATTTTTAAAAATTTTTATTGTCCAAATAGGCTTAAAATGTCATGAAACGTCGAGATTTTAAGTTTGAGCGAAAAAAAAATTCTGTCGGTCTGTCTGTCGGTCTGCCTGTCGGTCTGTCTGTCGGTCTGTCTGTCGGTCTGTCTGTCGGTCTGTCTGTCGGTCTGTCTGTCGGTCTGTCTGTCGGTCTGTCTGTCGGTCTGTCTGTCGGTCTGTCTGTCGGTCTGTCTGTCGGTCTGTCTGTCTGTCAGTAACTTTTTTTTTGTGCGCACGTTTACTCTGAAACCGTTTAAGATATTGACTTGAAATTTGGTACACATATGTACTTTAACGAGATCTAGAACTAGATTATATTTTCATCTTGTTCCGTCGAAGGGTTGGGGGGTAAATTGGGGTAAATTTGGGGTAAATAGGTCAATCAAGCAGGTAATAGTCCATAAAATTGGTATTTAGTATATACAAGAGAAGCTAAGGTCTCAAAAAATTTTTGGCATTAGCCACCCCCATTACCACCCCCACCCCCTTATTAAAGGGGATGAAAAAAAATTGTGGTTTAGTATACCTATGTACAGGAACCAGAAACCTCAAAATATTTTTTTACTTCATCCACCCCCACTACCACCCCCACCCCACTATCGATGTGGGGTATCGTTTTATGGGTTTTTGGGGTAGAGGATTTCAAATATTATATTATTAAAGTTCCATAAACAGTTATTTTCACATACAAAGTTTTTTTCGTTGTGAGTGACTTGGATAGAGAATCTGGATGTGGAAGTAGTGATTCCTTGGGCAGCGGTTTTTTCAGTTATTTTAAAAAATCAGGAGTCGGAAAGAGTGCTTTTAATTTCTTTCTCTAAAACCAAAAAGAATTTCGGATATGACGTAATAAACATAACATAAATTGGAGCTAATTAAAACTTTTATAAGAAAACATTGACGCAGTTCATGTACAGGATGAGGTAAACAAATATTCAAGGAAATTAAGTTTTCTTTCTTAACAATTATTTTAATTTTTTTTTAAATCACTCTGTACACATGTTTAAATGCCTTAAAATTATCTACAATTTGATATGCCCAACATGGTCGTAGTTTAAAAAATAAGAAAGTTGCAAGCCTGGGGAGTTTTAAGTGGCGCACCCTGTATAGTAATCTTAAAAAAAATTTCAAAATGTTTTTTGCTGAAATAATAAATGTCATAAAACGTCGAGATTTTAAATTTAAGAGAGAAAAAAATTCTGTCTGTGTGTCGGTCTGTAACTTTTTTGTGCGCACGTTTTCTTCGCAACGGTCGTCCAAGATACTGTCTTCAAATTTGGCACACATATGTTCCATGACGAGATCTGGTACTAGATTATGTCTTGCGCTAATTCCGGTGAAGGGTTGTGAGTTAAATAGGGTAAATAGGGAAAAACAATAAAGCAAGCTAATAACAGTCCAGAAACTTAATTTTTAAAATCTTCTATTTAACTTCATTTTAAAAGCTTTGTACGGTAGTTAGTATGTTTGGGTCAAATCGTGCAACCAAAATGGATCCTGGAGGTATTGTTTAATAGTGGATTCGGAGGCGCCCGTAAAGATTCGAATATGGATTCGGCAGCGCCTGAAAATTGCCTTGGTATTCGACATGGTCCGGAAGTCACCTTGGTGTTTACCCGTTCCCGAATATGGATTATGCAGCGCTCGAATATAGATTCGGCGGCGTTCTAATTTGGATTTGGCAGCGCCCGGAAGTTACTTTGGAATTCGTCAGCGCCCAAAAATGGATTCAGCGGCATCCTAATATCGATTCGGCAGCGCCCAGAAATTACCTTGGTATTCATGCGCGCCCGGATATGGATTTTGCACTATCTTAATATGGATACGGAAACGCCCGGAATTTGCCTTCGTATTCGGCAGCGTCCGGAAGTTCTGGAGGTTTGGCTAGCATTCGGCAACGCCCTTTTATTAAAATTCTGTGACCAATTATTTCCACATACTAGAGTGCAAATATGGTCAAGATGTTTTCCTTTAAAGAGACTTGGATGGGAAATCTGGATGTGGAAATATTGATTCCTTAGGCAGCGGTTTTATTCCAAAAGCTACAACAAATTTTGAATGATTTATTTTATCACAACTCAATTGAGAGTAATACTCCAATTTCGATTTTCATAAAAAAAGTAATCTTTTAACAAATAGCCATAACTTTGACAATTTTTATTGTAGAAGAACCGGAATGTATTAAATTGAATTACCTTTCAACGTTGTAATAACCAATTTCAGACCCTTCGGTTTTTAAGTTATTCACGAAAAATACGTGTTGAAATTTGACATTTAGAAAGGGACGAAAAAACACAAAACCCTAAAAAAAATAATATCTCGAACAATCTTTGAACGGGACTAATCTGAAATTTAAGGTAAAGTTAATTTCTTATGTTTCAAGTCGTACAAATAACAGTTTTTGACATAATTCGTAATTTTCAAGATATTTCCAGAAACCCATTTTTTAACGAATTGCTAGATACAACGAATCAAAAATCACGGTCATTTACATTCAAACTATACAAATTGCGCGGAAATATTAACAAAATTGTATGACTTTTATATCAACTTTATTATTCTAATTATAAGATGTTGTTTGAGTGACCTATAATAATTAATATCATGAGAGAAATAGAAGTAAAAATTGTTGAATTACTTAAACACTATCAACGAAAAAACTAGCTCGAATTAAAACTAAAATATACTTTACGTGCAATATGTACAATATGTAAAAGTAAACTGCAATTAAATTTTAATTTTATTTATAACATATACTTTGGAAAAGACTTTGTTAGTTTAGATGATTTATAGTTTTACAGATATCTATGAACTTACATTTAAAATCACGAAGTGTAGATGCTCCAAACTGATTAATTTTGAAGCACAGTGGCAAGTATAAAGTAAAAAATATATTATAATTTAAGCTATCAAACTTTATCGTATAATTTTTTCCATCTTGTTAGTTTCAATTCGACAGCTTTATCTTTAACGGTGTCTTAGTAACTCTACAACTCTTTCAACCATGCATTTCTCTACAAGAGGTTGTTCTTGGGTCACCTACTATACTTTTCTTAAATAGAATCCAATAAGAAATCCAAAAATTTAAACAAAACGAATTAAAATAATCTCCAACATACACTAGTTCACAAGTTCAAAGACGTGTTAATTCTTGATAAAGCTTGTAAAAATGTGAGTGAGGGCACATTGGATTCGGAATGACGTCTAGAAAAATGTGCAAAACTTTCAAACACGCATATAAACAATTGCAAAAGTTATAAACAAATTAAGATTGAAGAAATAACGAGATTCGTTTTTTGAAAATAACTCGAAAACTATTAATATTTAAGAAATTTAAAAAAAAGATTCTTGAAGAGGAAGAAATTTCCAATAGAAAAGTCAGAACTCCCGGTATTCTATCTCTATTATTAATAATTTTAATTTAATGTTGAAAATAAGGCTTGCTTCGTGCGGCAAACGCTAAGCCGTTACGAAACCGGCCGTAATAAGTAAAAATATTTTTTTATGTATTAAATATTAATTTAAATTTTTTAAAAAACTATGGTATTATTCAGACATTTAAAGAAAAAAATCCAGATTTTTCATAAAATGAGCCTATTGTTAATTAACAATTTTTTTTAGAGCTTACGTTTATATTTCAAGTCGGATAATTGTTAAGCAAAAGCCACTAAAATTATTACGTTTCCTTTAGACCTTATATCAACTATACTGTACGAGATTATGACATTGAGATATTTTTAATTGTTATAGTCTATTAGTTATTAATTATTTAAGATAACAAAAAACTAAAAAATTTAAAAAAAAAGGTTGACATTTTTTTTATTAATTTTAATTATTATTACTGGTTTTATATTCAAAAATAACATAAGATTACATAAACTTTAAATTTTTAGTGTTATTTGTTTAAACAAATTTTATAAACAAATAGATAAATTACTTATTTTTGAAAAACATTTTTTGCCATTTTATTTGTTATAAAATATTATGAATTAAAAAAAAAATTTTTCTTAAGAACATTTTTTAATTGTTTATAATCATTTTTTTCCTTTCTTCATTATTTAAACAAGTTATTAAGTAAAAATTTTAGTCTTAAAACCTATTATTTGCAATTCTCTACAAGGTGGAATTTTTTTTTTGTTGTTAATTTATTTGTTTATTTAATAAATAATTTGTTATTAACAACCTCCGAATGTGTTTATATTTTTTTAGATAGAAAAAAAAATTAAAAAAAAACAACCTTATACATAAACACATAAAAAAAAATGTTAATATTTCTTATAGAATTTTAAATTTTAAATATTAAAAATGTTTTTTGACATATTTATGTATACGGTTGTTCTGGTTATTTTTTTCTATCTAAAAAAATATAAACGCATTCGGCGATTGTTAATTAGAAATTGTTTATTAAATAAACAAATTAATTAATAACAAAAATTCCACCTTGTAGAGAATAAAAAATTTTAAGAATATTTTTTTCTTAATAATTTGTTCAAATGAAGAAAAACGGGAAAAAATAATTATAAACAATTAAAAAAATGTTTTAAGAAAAAATTTTTTTTTCAAAAATACGTAATTTATCTATTTCTTTATAAAATTTGTTTAAACAAATAGCACTAAAAATTTAAAGTTTATATAATTTTATAGTATTTTTGAATTTAAAAACAGTAATAATAATAATTTTAAAATTAATAAAAAAAAATTTCAACCTCTATTTAATTTCTTAGTTTCTTGTTAGCTTAAATAATTAATAACTAATAGACTGTAACAATTAAAAACATCGCAATGTCATAATCTCATAAAATATAGTTGACATAAGGTCCTCACGAAGCGAAATAATTTTAGTGGCTTTTGTTTAACAATTTTCCGACTTGAAACATAAACGTAAACTCAAAAAAAAAATAATTGTTAATTAACAACGAGCTCATTTTATGAAAAATCGGTAAAGAAAATTTTTCCAACGGGATATTGTTCCTTTAAGTGTCTAAGTAATAATGCAATTTAAAAAAAATTATTATATTTATACTTGACAATATAAAGAAATTGTTTTGCTTCTTACGATCGGTTTCAGAGTATCGTAACGGTTTATTCGCCGTGCGAAGCCCCATTTTCAACATTAAATTAAAGTTATTAATAGTAGAGATAGAGTTCCAGAAGTCCAGACTTTTTTATTGGAAATTTCTTCCTCTTTAAGAACCTCTTTTTTTTAATTTCTCAATTATTAATAGTTTTCGAGTTATTTGTAAAAAACGAAACTAGTCATTTTTTTCAATCTTAATTTGTTTATAACTTTTGCACATTTTTCTAGACGTCATTCCGAATCCAATGAGCCCTCACTTATATTTTTACAAGCTTTTTCAAGAATTAACACGTGTTTGAACTTGTGAATTAGACTAAATAAGATTCTTTTACATTAACATAATTTTGTAGTTTATCACGTATCTAAAATATTTTTGCTAATAACTTTTCTCTTACTTCTGTAGTTTAATTAAACTACAGAACATTATTTTAGTTATAGCCTTGCTGAACCATCCTTAACAAAAGTTGTTTACAATCAAGAGGTACAAATTCCGTCCTCATTTTAACAGTTACACGAATTGTCTCCACTAAGTTTACTTTTCCTAGTAGTAATATATTCGAGCAAACTAAAACATCTGGATCAACATGTGGTATATAATAACCTACTTCCACGGTGTTGCCAGCTGACTAGATGCCATCTAAACCGCTTCTGTGGTCAGCAGGTATTCAAAATGAATATTTTTCGAGCGACAGGCACGGCAGCTAGTAACAAACCGCTGAACTAAAATATTCACTAGGGTGTTAGAAATGGGTCACTTGACCTCCAACTTAAAATAAGTTTTAATGGCATAATACGACATCTACGATGCCCCTGCGTTAATATCTCTAGTAGGTCAGATGGCATCCGAATACCGGATGCCATCTGACTCGTGGATGCCAACTGAACCTAAAATTTTACATTGTAGGATGCCAACTAATACCTTATATATATATATATACACATACATATATATATATATATATACATATATATATATATATATACATGCATTTAGTACTCATACACCTCCGAATGTTATATGGTTAGGTGGTGTTTGCCTCCGATTTTACGCGTTCGCCTCCGATTTCGGAGGCGGAGGCGTTTTGTGTTGTTTTCATCGCGAATGTATTGATAATTAGTAAATTCATGACTCATTATTATCAATAATGATCAGCTTTATTGGTGCGCATATAAGATTATGACAAAAAGGGAAGAAATAGAGAGATAGAAGCATTTAACGACACTTTTTTTGGAGGCGGAAAATACCTATAAACATATGTAAACATACACCATAGTCCACTACATTTTTTACCAGGTGGCGCTGCTGTTTTAAACACTTGATGTATATAGGTATTAAATGCTTCCTTACAATA
The DNA here is from genome assembly GCA_936432065.2 of Rutpela maculata. Taxonomy (NCBI): domain Eukaryota; kingdom Metazoa; phylum Arthropoda; class Insecta; order Coleoptera; family Cerambycidae; genus Rutpela; species Rutpela maculata. The sequence continues at coordinate 71,740,608 of OW386291.2, read as the reverse complement.
AAGTAGCGATATCGCCTCCTAAACTTGGCAACATAGTAAAGAGGCATACTATTCCTAAATACATCTATAGATATGGTAACTAAAATTATCTTACTAAAAATATAAATAACTTTTATACACAGAAATAATACTTTCTAGAGATCAATGGGTTTTTAAATTTTTTCAATTTGGGAATAAAAAAAACATTTATTTTGTTCAGAAACAAATATTTTTGTACCCCTTTATAGCTTAGAGCAAATTAAAAAAGGTATTTGTTTAAGATATTTATTTAACAGGACACGAACATTCCTTTACGTAACTAGTTGCCCTTAATCCACTATTTGTCACTGCTGCTGGCCTTATATAGTAAAAGTAAAAAAAAAATTAGAAGACGATTTTTATTGGGGGGGGGCTAAAAAGCAGAAAGTAAAAGAATAATAATAACACAGGTCAACATTTAGTTTAAAAAAATACACAGGACTCTACCTAGGTACCCAGGGGTTTTTGGGGTCGCTGATTCCGATGCCGAGGTCGGTTAAGCTCTATCACGTCAGGTTCAAGGACATCTGAAGGTGAAACTAAGAAAAGGTGGTTGAAAAAATCTGAGAAAATTTACACATAGGTTTTTGGGGTCGCGGAGTCCGAATTCGGTGTTCGCTTACCCTTAAAGGCATCCGGAGGTTATTTCAAGGTTAATTTGAGAAAAACGGAGAGGAAGCTGTTAAAAAATCTGAAAAAATTTACATATAGGGTTTTTGGGTCGCTGAGTCTGTATCCGATGCCGGTTGACCTCTATCACGTCAGTTTCAAGGTCACTTGAAGGTCAAACTAAGAAAAGGTGATTGAAAAAATCTGAAAAAATTCACGCATAGGTTTTTGGGATCGGTGAGTCCGAATCCGGCGTTCGTTTACCCTTAAAAGGCATCCGGAGATCATTTCAAGGTTAATTTGAGAAAAACAGAGGAGAGGCTGTCAAAAATCTGAAAAAACTTATAGATAGGTTTTTTGAGTCGCTGAGTCCGAATCCATTGTTCGCTTACCCTTAAAAAAAAGAGGCATCCAAAGGTCATCTCAAGGTCATTCTGAGGTCATTTCAAGCCGGCATTCGTCCGCCAGCTTTAGCTGCACATGAAGATTCTTCGGCTATCTCAGTGCAAATATATTTAACTCAATGAATCACCTACCTATTTTCTTCTGTAAAAGGATGGCCTTTAGGTATAGTTGCAGAAGCAGAGCGAACATGCAAGTAAAGAGTACCACGGGCGTTGGCTTCACTCACTTGGAGCTCAATCAGTGCTGGATTTGCCTATAAGCTGTGTAAACGCCAGCTTAGGGCCTAGCATTTAGGGGGCCTCAGAACTCAGATTTCATACGCAGATATGCACGTTTATTTTATTAGAAGAGAAAGCTTCAACGAAAAACATACCTAGAGCTTAGGGCCTCCGGTTACCTAAAACCGGCCCTGAGCTCAATCCTGTCAGGGTCAAAGTAATTTAATGGTTTCCTGAGTCAGACAAACTGACAAGGAGGCAGACAGACTGTCAGATAGAAACATTTAGTCATTCAGTCAGACAGAATTACTGACAGAAAGGCAGGATGTCAAATAGATGGACAGAGAGAAAATGCAGGCGGATGATAAATACAGACTAACAAGCAAACAAACAGGTGTGCAGGTATAAGGGCAGACAGATAAACAGACAATAAGTAGGCAGGTGAGCATTCGTATAAATCTTTTCTAATTTTTTTTCACCTCCTATTCTTACTTTAACTTTCAAATGACCTTGAACATGAGGTGATAAAGGTCAACCGACATCGGATTCGGACTCAGAGACCCCCCAAGAGCCTATGTGTGAATTTTTTAGATTTTTTCAAAAACCTTTTCTTAGGTTGACCTTCAAGTGACCTTGAACCTGACGTGATAGAGCTTAACCGACCTCGGCAACGGAATCAGCGACCCCAAAACCCCTGGGTACCTAGGTAGAATCCGGTGTATTTTTTCAAACTGAATGTTGACCAGTGTAATCTTCCACCTTCCAAAGATATTTTAAAAACCAGATTATTCTGGAGCAAAAATGTAAATATTTCCCTCTAGCAAGAAATAAAAATGTTTTAAAAAGCATTCGAGACCAAAACTCTAGAATATATTTGTTGGTTAATCATAAATTTTGCTATACTAATTAATGATAGTTTGTTGGAGTCATCTCGAATGCTTTTCAAAAATTTTTAAACAATTCAAAAATTTTTCTCTTGCTGGAGGGAAATATTTACATTTTTGCTCCAAAATGATTGAGTTTTGAACATTTTACTTTTTTAAGTATATCATCTCTTTGAAATATTTTATATTATTTTCTGCTTTTCTGCATTCCGTTGGTTCCAAGTTTTCTCCTCGTCAAACATGAATTTGGAGAAATACTCTGTAAGAATGTTGACGTAATGCCTCGGATGTTGCTGGCAGTCTTCGTAGAATCCCGGTAGTACTAGATTGGCGGACTAACTTATTGAAGATAATGAATCTTTGATGATTCAAAGATGTAATTTCTTCTTTCGTTGAGCTACGGTTGTTGAATATACGGACAACCTCTTCGAGATCTTTTCTTTTATTGACGCGTTCCACCGTTTGCACTTTTCCTTTACCAAAGAAAGCTGAAGTGTTATCGCATTCACTGAACGTGTGGCCATACAGCTTTTTAAAACTTCCGAGGACTGCAAGTCACGAGAACTGTAATCTTTATTTTTTATTTATCTCTGAGCCTCTCTTAAGAAATGGATATCTTTATCTTCAGGTGCGAGAGCGATAATCAATGCGAGAAGATCAATATCTTGTCCGAGGATGACCACTGTATCGTTTCCATGAGATTCGTTTAAGGCGGTTTGAACTATGAGTACGTCAACGTCGTCTACAGCAGTAATTGTTTTAATTCCCTCGTTTTTAAATCTCTCCACCAATTGCGAAATAAACCGTTCCTTTTTGTGAGATTGTTTATCATTTTATTTTGCGTTTCAGTCAGTGGCGTGTTCTCATGAAAAACAATTTCCGGTGAAATGCATTTCAAAAGACGCTGCTGTCTTTCGATGCTCTTCATACTGCAGTCAGCATATCCGTCAAACACTACAGTCACTTTTTGTCCGTAATGTTTACGAATAAAGCTGCTTCGACCATACTACACGATGAATCAAATTGCCGCCATCAACAATGAACTGGCAATCGGAAAAATCTATTGGCCTCTCTCGTAACCCTTTCTTATTGAAGAGAAGAAGTGGAATTGAAGCAAGCTCAGAGTTGAAATATGACTCCAAATCTTTTGTGTGAACAGTACAGATTATCCTCTAATATAATTGCAAAGAAGGGGAAAATACATAAACTACTTGCGACAAAACCCTCTATATATGCATCTAATAGAGAAAATTCTGCTCAATAAATTCATTCCTGAGCATTTTTCTCGTTAAAGTAACCGGTTTTAAGATATTCGGAGTCAAACTTGGAATAGGATGGATTTTTACCTCTGCGCCCCAAACTATGCCTCTGTTCGGACGCTGTTAGCGCGAAATAGGTTAGGATAAGCTACAAGGTTAATAGTACATTTTTTATGCAGAATTTAACATGACGATTTTTTTATTTCCTATACTTTTTTCTCTTTCGACGAACGGTTTACAAGATAAAAGTGAAAAACCAGCGTTAAGTCCCCGTAATATGGTCGAAGCAGCTCTATTCATAATCATTACGGACGTTTCACCCCTAAATTGTGGGGAACTATTCGGGTATCTATTTTGAACCCTATCTAGATTACGCATCCCAAATATTATTACTTTATAAATTATTTCTTCTCTAATCTATCTAATTTACGTGGGCTAATATGTAACAATTGTGTTACAAAATTGAACTGATTCAGTGATGTCTTTTGAAAAGCATTTTAAATAGTAATAATAATTCCCTTAAGAACATATTTTGAATTACATACATTATTCTACAATAGATATTTAGCGTGAACGGTTCATTTTAAAACAGATAATCGCACATTATCGGGTAAAACACCAATGTAATCTGATAGAGTATAACTTACACAATATGAATCATCATAATAACAAACGCACACGATTGCATAGCGCAACTAATTGCGCAAGCGCTAGAGCATTTTACACTATAGAAGTCTGGCAACCTCGAAGGAGGCAAAGTCTACCGTTATATATAACAGTTTTAAATACATTGAGTCAGAGAGGTACTATTTATATAACGAGGTGTAAACATACCAATCGTATGAACAAAAATGTGTATGTAAAAAAAGACAAAAATCCTTTCCCCTCTCCGCGTGCCCTTGGTAAGTGAAATTTGGCGGTTATGTATATGTAAACAGAACTAATCTATCTATATTATTTCTAGTGGAGGTGCGGGCGCCACAAATTTGTAAGGAGGCGGACACGATACAAATGCACATATATATATATATATACATATATATATATACATATATATATATATACATATATATATATATATATATATATATATATATATATATATATATATATATATATATATGTTAGATCACTGTTTGCGTGATTGACTTTTTAAAAACTTTTTATTTAGTTACATGAGGAATCAACGTTGATTCCTGAATAAAAGATACAATTTATGTATGATACATTTAATATGAAGTGAGTATGATAATTGCTGGTACAAATGCTCGTTAGTCTTATTTATAAGTTTTCAAATGATGTGTCAGCCAAAGTTGAACAAAGGAAATGCAAGCTAGCTAATCAGCATAATATTGTGAGAAGTTAAAATGAAATTTAATATCTAGATAAGCAATTCAAAGGAAGCTGTTATCTAATACTGTAATATGATGCTATCTGTAATGTCGCTTTATATCTTGATGATATAGCGTATAATTTTATATAACAACTTCCCCCTTAATAAAAAAGTTGATGTTATGCAGCAACTTTTGAAAATTGTTAGAAACGTTAAATGAATATAATGCAAAATAAATTGAAACAATGTTGATGAATACAAAGCAAAATAATAAAATACATAAAAGTTAAAATTGGTAGATGATAATAATAATAAGCGAGTAGTACATTACATAAATGTAATAAGAATAAAATACAATGGTCTAAATTAATAGACACGGGTAAAACTCCACATATGAAAGTCTATGTTAACTCGATGTCCTCTTCTTCTTGAGGTTTAATACCGGGTCGCTTTCTTGGAGGATCAGTCTAGGAAATTTGGTAAAAACTCTGCTTCGCTCTGAAGAAGGTGAAGGAGGGTTGTCCGTTGAGGGTTGGATTCGCAATGCTCCACATCTTCTTCTTCTGCATTTACAGGTTATGTAAAGTAGAACTAATAGAATGATGATAGTGATTATGAAATATGTGAACCAAGATATGTGTTTGGTCACAAAAGGTTCGTTTATGAGGTCATCCAGGTCTTTGGAATATTGGTCCAATTTGTTTTTAGCAATATCTAGGTCTTCTACGTCGAGATTGTTTAATTTGAGAGGTTTTAATTTTGGAATTTTGATTTTGTCGGGCATGTGATTACAGCATTCAAAAGGAATTTGGATAGGATGTGAATTGTCCTTAATTTCGGAAAAGTCTTTAGCACTGGCTTGTATTCGGGTGATGCCTGCGTAGGCGTAACATCCTGGTTGTAGTTTGATGATGGAATTTTTGTTGATTAGCTCTGTTGTGGATTCTCTCTTTGGACAGTTGATGGTAATGTGAAGTGGTTCGGAATTAATTATTAGCCATGAGTTGTCTTCAAGTTCTTGGACATTGTACCCTTGGCTGATGATGAAGGAGGTCTGGCAGTTTTCTGGGAGTCTAGCTAGTGGTTTGAGGATTCTGGCTTCGCATATGGCATTTTGATCGATGGGATAAGCGTATAGGTTTGAGCATAGTTTGGTTCCAAAATAAAGAGGTTTGCATTCTTTCAAATTTTGTATAGGTATGTACATTAAAGAATCATCGTCTCTCGCGATAAACTTTTGTGAAATAGATAAAATGTGATGTAGACCAGTTCTGTTATCAAGTATCGGGATAGGATATAGGCGATAGGTGTTATAATTTTGGGGTTCAACAAGTGGTATTGTTAAAACAAATACTAAGTTAGAATCCATTTGAAACGCTTGTAATTCAATAATATCCAAATACTTAGCAACTGCCGATAATTTAATGGGGAGAGGCAAATTGTTCCTTCGTAAGCTCTATGAAACTTCTTGTAGTGCTGTCACTAAGTGATTAGGGGTTATGATTGACGTGTGAATGATTCCTAGTCTGGCAAATGTTATTGAATTTAGAATGTCGTTTAAATTATCTTCGATATACAAATAGCTCGCCATTAGTTGTTCGGAAATGTATAAGAATTTTAGTTTTATATGAGCAGCCTCAATAGCTTGAGTCATGGTTTGAATTGTGCGTTCGATTTCATCGAGATCTTTGTTAAACGTTTCCTCGTCAATTTGTAATTTTTGTATAGTCGAGTTGAAGTTTTTAATAACAGAAGTCGTAACTGAAATTTGATTTTTGATTAAGTTTTCCAGTTGATGTTCGTCGTTATTTAGTTTATTTATACAATTAGTATAGTACTGGCCATCTTCAGCATCTAGGTTTCCAATTATGGATTTGAATATTGTACCGATACCGTTAAGTATTCCTCGTTTATATCTTTTTGTATCTGAAAAGATTTCGTCAAATTTCATTTTTATAGAGTTGGATATTTGTGTTAAAAGGTTAAAGTCTGTTTTAATTTCACTCGTAAAAATAATTGACTTATGATCACCATTATGGAGAGTGTGCAAGATTCTGTCTAAGATATTTTGATTTTTGTCAAAAGCTATTTTGAGGGATGAAATGTTTTTATGCACTAGCAGAGTCCATTTGTCATTTGTCATTTGGTGGTAGTATACACCAACAGTATTATTGATCGGGGTAATTTTGTATTGACAGAGTGCTGATCCGAACAGCAGGAGAAACCTGAAAATAAATTTAATTTTCAGTATATGGTTTCATTCTATCAAAATTTACTTTAGTTTCTTGTTTTGTTTCGAGATTTAATAAGGTAGCAGAATTTTGGAAAATTTCTTTTATTTTAAAAGGTCCGTTAAATTTGTTTTGCAATTTGTTTTTGATTTGTGATTCTTTTACGTAAATTAAGTCACCTATTTTGTACTAGATCGTTTTTGAGGAACATTTCTGTCGAAACGAACTTTTGCTTTCTCTTTTTGAGATTGTGTTCGACTACGGGCTATTTTATAGTAGTGGGATATTCTGTTGTTTAAATCTCTAACGTATTTGGTTATTAACTCCTTTTGGTTATATAAGGTTTCAGGTGGTCTGTTAGACGTATGACCAAAGATAAGATCATATGGGGTAAAACCGTGTGTTTTATTTAACGAATTGTTATAGCATATTACTGCATATGGTAGAATCGTGAAAGGATGTTCGTTTGGGTTTTCAGTTTTGTGGATTCTTATCATTTCGGCTAAAGTAGCATGAAATCTTTCTATGGATCCGTTCGATTGGGGATGTCCTACGCTTGAATAAGTTAATTTTATGTCGCAGAGATCTTTGAGCAAACGGTTGTCAAATTCGCCACCGTAATCGCAATGGATTCTTAGCGGGGTACCGTAATGTTGAAAGTATAACAACAAGGTATTTACGACGGATTTTGCGGATTTGTCCGGGACTGCATAGGCTTGTGTAAATTTAGTTAACTCGTCGCGAATAGTTAAAGCGTAATTTCGAGTTGGGAATTCAAATAAATCGATATTAATTCTTTGGAATGGTGTTCTTGGGGTTTCTGTGACTACCAGAGGGTTGTTAAGGTTTTTCCGGCAAACTTTAGTCTTTTGGCAAGTTTCGCAATTTTTTATAAAATTTTAGTTAGACCTTGCCAAGTGTATTTTTCTCTAATTCTTCGAATCGTTTCATTTATTCCACGGTGTAGATTATTTTTACCGAAATCATTTTGCTCCAATATAATTGGAATTTCATCTTCGTCGGCCGTTCTGACGATATCTTGACAAATTACTACTTTTAAGTCTTTTTCCGCAAAAATGAATGATAGGATTTCAAGAATGGGGAGGTCTAAGTTATTTTCGACAAAGTATGTCTTAGAAAGATCTAGGACATCTTGATTTTTAAATAATACCGAAAATAGATGTTCAATTACAGATTCGATATCAAAAGGTAGAGGGATGATAAAATATCTCCTATGTCTGACCGTTTTGCTTGATACAATATTGATTTTATCGTTATGAAATTCGGGATTTTCTTCGAATATGTCCTCGATAATTTTATGATGGAGGTCCTGTAAGTTATTTTGTTGGAAGAAAGTTATAATATCTTTGTGTTCTCGGTATAAGAGTTGTTTGTTTGATGCTTTGATTTTTGAATAGTCTATTAAAGATGTTGTTTTATATAAGTTGGTGAAAGTTTCAAATTCTTGAGAAATTTGTTCGTTAGTGATTTCGTTATTATCGTCTGGGTATTCGTCGTCGCCTGACTCTTCGTCATTCGCGGCTAGAACCTTTGAATAGAATTTGGAACATTCGGAAAAATGATTAATTTTGATTCTGGAAAGTGCGTCTGCGTTCTTATTGATTTTGCCGGGTTTATAAATTATTTCGTAATCGTACTCTTCTAATTTGAGTCGCCAACGGGCAAGTCTACTTCCTGGATCTTTTATAGAGAATAGCCAGGTGAGTGGTCTGTGGTCGGTGACAAGCTTGAACTTCCTACCATACAGATATGGTCTAAAGTGCTTTACACTCCATACTATCGATAAAAGCTCGCGTTCAATCGTTGAATATTTAGTTTCTGCACTGCACAAGGTTCTAGAAGCATAGGCAATGGGTAAATCTTTGCCAATAGGCCCCTGGCTCAGCACCGAGCCGACGGCAAATGCGCTCGCATCAGTGGTTAGAACGAAAGGTTCATCAAAGTTGGGGTAGATTAATATCGGAGTTGTCGTTAATGTTTGTTTCAAATTTTGAAAAGAATTTATACAATCATTGTTGAAGAGAAATGGTACGTCTTTTTGTAGTAGTTTTGTTAAGGGCTTGGTTATCTTGGAGAAATTAGGAATAAAGCGCCTATAATATCCGGCTAAGCCTAGAAATGATTTAATTTCTTTTGGATTTTTCGGTTGGGGAAAATTTAAAATAGCGTCAACCTTCGAAGGGTTTGGTTTTACGCCGTCCTTTGTAATTAGATGTCCTAAATAAGCGACTTCCTTACGGAGAAACTCGTATTTGTCTGGTTGAATTTTGAGGTTGGCTTTTTGAAGGCATTTAAAGACTTCAGTTAGACGGGAAATGTGTTCGTGAATTTATCGTTCATTTTGAATACCTAACAGGATGTTATCCATAACTCTTTGAAAAGTTGATGGAGCGTTTTTGAGTCCAAATGGCATTCGCACGAATTCATAATGACCGTTCTCAACTGTGAAAGCAGTCTTTTGAATATCTGCGGGATTAATTTCGATTTGGTAGAAACCGGAAGCCAAGTCTAAGGTTGTGAAATATTGGCATTTGCCAAGTTGGTCTAAAAGATCGGAAATGTTGGGCAGAGGATATTTGTCACCGATTGTAACCTCGTTGAGGTTGCGGTAGTCGACTACAACGCGCCATTTCTGTTTACCAGAAGCGTCCAGTTTTTTGGGAACTACCCAGACAGGAGAGGACCAAGGTGAGATTGAGGGTTGAATAATACCTTGACTTAACATTTTCGATACTTGGGACTTAACTTCTTCTTTATGGACCTGAGGATAGCGATACGATTTCGTAAATATCGGTCGGGAATTGTCGGTGTCAATAGGGTGTTTGATTTCGTTGGTAAAAGTCAAGTTGTCTCCTTCTAAATAGAATATATCTTGAAAGCTGCGTTACTATTTCGGCCTCTTCTTCGTTTAGATGATCCAAGCGCAATTCGTTCCTGATTTCAAAGGATCTGTCTGTCTGTAAGCGTTGGTCAGAATTTTGAGTATTTAAATTAAAAATTGATTTGAATTTTTGTACTGGTTCCAGGTTAAGATTTGAGAAGTTTATGGTTTTTGGAATGGCGTTTGCGTTTATTATTGAAGTTAAAAATTCTCCATTGTGATCGATTTTGACAATGGCATTTGGTAAGCGTACTTTCTCGTTTTCCTGGGCTAACAGTATAGCCTCGGTATTTCGCAGGTTACATTTTAGTTTACAGATTTTTTCCATGCGAAGTTCGATAGAAATTAAATTTTTGATGTTGCCTAAATTTAGATTTTGGTTTTTGATGTTAGAGTTACTAGTTGGTTGTACAAGTAAATTTACTGTAGTTTCTTCCGTGACTTTAAATATTGGTACGGTTTTAAAATTTGTGACTAGTTGTTTATTTTTAAAGTCTACTTGGCATTCGTAATGTTCTAAAAAGTCTGCGCCTAATAATCCATCAAAATCTATATCTAGATTATAGATATAAACTTTGTGTGACTCATCTGAAAAGGGGATGAGAACAGATTCGTTGATATAAATTTTTTGATCGGTAATACCCTGTATAATTACATTTTCAGGAGATCTACGTCTATAATTTTCAGCTGTTTTGGGTTTAAAAATTGATATGCCTGCACCTGTGTCAATTAAGATTTTAAATTTACCAGTTGCGTCTTTCATATAATAGAGATTTTTTGAGTTTACGGTTAGTAAGGTATGCGGGGGTGTATTTAAAAGAACTTCTGTTCTGGGAAGTTCAGGGACGGGTCGAAACTGTCGTTGAGATTCATAATTTGTATTTGAGTTTCTAGTTCCGTGATTGGTTCGAATTGGTCTGTTTGTTGTGTTGGAGTATCCGTGGGGTACTCCGGATCTAATCGAAAATCCTGAGGATTAGCAGTATAATCCTCGTATTGTTCGTATTGAGAATTAGCTGTATAATTCTCTTGGAAGTTTTGGTTAGTTTCAAAGTTATAATTTTCGTAAGTATCCTCTGCAGTTTGGTAATTAGAAGAATAGTCACAGTATTGATTAAAATCGCATTGGTTTTCATAAGGTTCGTAATTTAAATGATGCGTTTTTTGTTGATTAAAATGGTTGAAGTTTGGGTTTGGTTGAATAGCAGAGGGTCTTTGCTGATTGAAATTCGGGTTCGGCCTTATGGCTGAGGCCCTGTTTTGTTGAGATTGATTTGGTTGATTAGGTTGAGGGAATGTCCTCTGATTAAATTGATTGGTTTGAGAAAAATTTTGAAAATTTGGGTTTCCTTGATAATTTGGTCTCTGGAAGTTTGATGTCGATGGCATAGACTGTTGCTGTTGCCTTGTACGACATTCGTTTATGACGTGTCCATTTCTTTTACAAAATGAGCAGAATTTCTGTTGAAAATTAGAGATTGGTCGTTTGGGTTGTAAATTGGGATTTTTGACCGGACTATTTTTCGGAAATTTTTATTGTTCGAAATAGGAGAGTTGCAGTTCTCTCCGAATTCTGCTAACAGCTTTTAGTATGGTTGGAGGGTTACTGGCACGTATGGTGCGGCCTGAGTTTGGTTCTAAGCCCGTTAACAAATTATTAAGCGTCATGGTTTCTATAAGATCTGATTGTGCAGTTCTTTGCGTTCCCGTGAAATTTTGTTTTTGCACTGCGGCGTGCATCTTCGCGTTGTGCGTTTGTAGACGCGATACAAATGTGAATGCGGATTCGCCTGGCAATTGGTGAATGCGCTGCAGGTCCTGAATCAGGGCCGTTAGATCTCTGGAGTCCCCAAAATGAGTTTCCAAGAGTGCTTTGATTTCTGGCCAGGTGCCAGGGTTGCGTGAATTGATTAATTCGGCAGCTTTGCCTTTTAACTTATTTTTGATGTAGATTGTTAGTAAAATTTTCTGGTCATGGATTGCCATACTTTGTGCACACTGACATGAGTTTAAAAATGTTTGTAAATTAATGGCGTTGCCATCAAATTCCGGTATCAATGAAAATACTTCAGACAGCTTGTAAGGCTCAATTTGCTCTGGTTGTTGTTGTTGTAGTTGTTGTTGTTCGGCTGGTGCCGGTACTATTGATTGAGCTGTCTCTGGTTGAGCTCTGTCTGGCATTTTGCTTTGTATTTAAATTATTTGGATTGCAAAAAGAAATTGGTTGCGTATCAGCAGTATGATACGAACTTAAATTAAATTAGCTTGTTATGTTGCGTGCGTAAATGGATTGTATATTAGCTGTATAATACACAATGTTTCGTATTAGCAGTATAATACGAAAAAAAATAAACTTAAAATTGAATAAACTTGTTTCGTTGCGTTTGTAAAGGAATGGATTTCACTTTGACAATAGAACTGTTCACTTAAATAGGTTATGAATAAAGTAAGCGAGATGATTCTTAAAATGACTTACGTGAATATTTTCTTCATCTGGTTAGTAGGTTCTTCTAATTAAAGGATTGGGATCCACCACCACGGCTAAGAAGTTCTCCTTGTTCTAATGGCTCTTTTCCAATGGTTAGGCACCTTTTGCAGATGGACTCCTTGTTCCGCTGGATACGTTTACCACTAGTTAGGCTCCCGAACACGCGATGTTAGTTAGATCCTACCGACTGCGCCATTTGTTAGATCACTGTTTGCGTGATTGACTTTTTAAAAACTTTTTATTTAGTTACATGAGGAATCAACGTTGATTCCTGAATAAAAGATACAATTTATGTATGATACATTTAATATGAAGTGAGTATGATAACTGCTGGTACAAATGCTCGTTAGTCTTATTTATAAGTTTTCAAATGATGTGTCAGCCAAAGTTGAACAAAGGAAATGCAAGCTAGCTAATCAGCATAATATTGTGAGAAGTTAAAATGAAATTTAATATCTAGATAAGCAATTCAAAGGAAGCTGTTATCTAATACTGTAATATGATGCTCTCTGTAATGTCGCTTTATATCTTGATGATATAGCGTATAATTTTATATAACATATATACATATATATATATATATATATGCAATGATATAAGTCAATCATACTGTGGTAAATCTACACTAAGAAATATATACTTATATATATTTCCCTTTACTTCCAGTGAAAGTATTTATAAGTAGTCTCTCGAACTTGTACCCGTCCATTTCTTAATACTTCTCATAAATAGACGACATACCGTACTCTTTTTGCTTTATAAAAATTTTTCAAGAATTTTACATATTTTGATTGTCCGTTTTCCGCTTTTATTTTTATTGTCAGATAGATCTTTGCATTTTCTGTTGTGATTTAAAAAACATGAACCATGGCATTTAGTTTCCATAGCTATTAAATCGTTAGCACCGAAAATTATGAGATTTTGGTGGGCTATTATTCTTATTTTTCTTTCTGTGTTCATGGTCATTACTTGAGCAAGCTTTTTTATTGTTGATGCCTTTTGACAAAAAATACATTTCTCTATAAAAAAAATTAGTTTTACGCAAGGACACACCTGAAGAATTTCATGGAGATTGGACAGGCAATAGATCCATCTGAATTGTTTTCAATTTCTTTCTCATTTTCTGTTATTTTTTTCTTCTTAAGTGTTCTATTTTCTTTTTGCTAGTAAAACTAGAATACTCAAACCAAACCGGAAAAACTATTTGTTTTTCGAAATGACAGTTCTAGAATATCTCTTTGACTGCTTATAGTTTTAAACAATCAATGAATGTTGCAAACGATTTCTCGGAACCTTGGTTTCCTGGTTTCCTACAAATGAATCATAATTTCTTACTCTAAATTTTATTTTTGTCTCAAACTCACTTTTAGAACTTGTGCGGTGAGTAGTATTTTCTATTTTAATCTCTTCTAAAAAGTGCATACATCAGGTACCTGTATGGTTGAAAATTCTACTGAAAAAATAAATACCAGCTGAAAGTATCTTGCAAACAGTAAATTAGTGAGTATTTTGTAACGCGTTAATCTATTAGATACAAATTTTATGTAGGTCCACATAACACTGAATTAATAATCAACAAATATACTTATATTTATTCCATATTAATCAATTTCAAGATCTAAAAAATCTAAAAATATCACAAACCACAAGAGTTACATGCGCCTATCTATTTAACGATAGACCGTTGCGGGAAGCAGCGCGGGTTGTTGAAACAGGCTTAAAGTAGTGGGATAGCGAGTATTTCCAGCGAACCGAACGTGACGCCGCCGATAAGATTTGAAAATTGACATCACACTACACATTATTAAATATCCCGTTTATTAGATCCTCAAAAAAATCTTATTTAAGAACCTTAGTAATCTAGAAAATATAGCGAATATTCTATAAAGAATGTTTTTTCTTTGATAAATATAGTTTGGGAGATATCGTCGTGGGAAAGAAAAAGTGTTCGAAAAATAATTAATTTTCTGCTGTAGTCGAACGAAGAAAAATAAGGATTTTTGTTTTTTACTGCCATATGTAAAAGTTCGTTTCTTTATTTATTTTAAAAATAGAAATTCTACAGAGAATTTAATGATTTTTTGATAAAATATGCGTCATGATTGGCTCTATTACGTAATGTGGTTATTTAGAAAATGTTGATTTGTACCCTTATATTCGTTACGATCTTTTTACAAGTGGATTCCTAATCTACAGGGGGTGTCAGCCACATATCTGGCAAGGTCGCGATTTTTGTCAACGCGAGCACTCCACTAGGAGATTCATTTTCGATTAGGATGCGTTGAGATTTTTTTCTTAGGAATCAAAATGGCGGTAGTTTTTTTAAAGAAAACATTAAATTACAGTCTCATATTAATGTAAAACATACGTTTAGAGTATGATTTCTACACACTACTAATGCTTTGTCTGTTTTCCATTAGAAATCAATATGGAAGCTATATTTTGGTTAAATACATTGTAAAATTTAAAAAAAGATCATGTTTTCAAATTCAACATGTTGCATATGATGTTCGGCTGTTTTCTGCATTTCGATCATAAATATGGTCCTTTTTCTGATGAGAAGCTACAAGAAACTACAAATTATTTAATTTAAATAAACAAAGTTTTGTATTTACTTATGTTTACTTTTAACATTTTTTATTATATTTGGATGTCTTGCGAAATATAATATAAATGATAAGGTTTTTTAGATTTTAAAGGGAATACTGATTAACCGTCTCAACGGCTCAGTGCTAATAGTGTTAAACTTGAGGCCACGGAGTGTTGGGTTCGAACCCTAGCTAGGATATGGTTGTTTATTGGCATTTTTAATGTTTTTAATGTGTAATAAAATAAATAAATAAAATAATTTAAATTATATAAATACGGCACGGTAGCTCAGTCGACTAAGGCACCCTGCAAATATCGTTATATATTTAAAATATTTATGTTATATAACCCCAGTAACTTTCAATGTAACGGGTTATGTAACACATACAAAATAATGGTATAACGCTAATATTACTATTTCCCACTGAGACTAAGTAAGATATTATATAACATTAATATAACTAGTTATAATAACAGTTATGTTTCAGCAGCATAATATTTATACTTTTATAATGTAATTATTATATAACACGTATAACAATTTTCTATGAATGTTATATAAATATATATAACAGTTATGTTATGGCAGTATAATATTTAAGATTTTCTAATATTATTATTATACACCAAAAACAATGATTTTATCAAAATGTTATATAACTGTACGTACTTCCAATACCAAATATACAGTGTGACGAACTTTAGAGTGTAACACCCTTATAACTTCTTTTCTCCTGATTTGAACCAAGTTTTATTCAAATAGAGAACAAATTAGGATCTACTTATGGCAAAAACAAATCATTCGCTATTGTGTTGTCTTCGTATTTATTTGTAGGGGATGAATGTTTTTTAGCCCTAAGTAGATCCTAATTTCTAATGTGAGCAAAATTTGTTTCAAATCGGAAAAGAAGTTATAAGGGTGTTTATTGTTAGACTCTTAAGTGCGACACTCTATATACCCAGTTTTAAGTACACAAATCGTTAATTTGAAATACTGCAAACACATTTTTATGTGATTTTTGGCATATTTGAATATTACTTAAACTCCATAAACACACACTTATAATTTTTCATGTTATTTCAAATTAGCAATTTAAATTTATTTGTATAGTGAATAAAACAATATTTGGTTTTAACTTATCGAAACGAACTTCGCAAACTAGATTACCACTAAAAAAAATGTATTTTTGAACATGTCAAACATCCCATTTACCAGGAAATGGATTTAAAAGTAATTATTAAAAAAGCACTGATAATCATAAATCTATATTTGGAAGAAATTACATGTTAACAAAACTATGAAAAAAATATATATACTAAATAATATTCAGTTTATCTAAATTCCTGTAATGTAAAGTTAGCTATATTTCAGTACTGAAGTATGGGACCCAAACAAGACTTTCAATACATAGCTACTATAAAATATTAATTTTCAGAATAAGAGCCAAAAATTCATCAAAGGATTTCACATCTCGTCAAAAAATTTTGATTTTTTACGAAAAGGTAGGTTATGTGAGGCAGCTCATTTTTTAATTATTTGTCCCAAATTTAAATTGCAAATTTTTCTGAAAAACTTCTTAACTTGGCCTTAATAGTCATGCCATAAATTATTATTTAGGTCCCATACTTCAATACTGAGACACAATTGACCTACGTTTCACTGGACGTCCCTGGCTGCAGCTTCCTTTGGAAGAATTTCAAACTCTTGTCTATATAAACTTTTTAAAAACATCTTTGGGCACAAAACTACATCTCGTAATTAATGACATGAATTTAAAATATACAAAACGAGATTTTTAAATATTTATCCAATCTCTGCAACACAAAATATGCTATCCGTAGTGGCATAACATTAGTTTTTCTATTATTTATGACAAAAAAAAATCAAGATGAAGATATCATTGTCAATACAAAGTAGTCTAGATGGTAGAACATGAATGTGTCATACAAACTTGGACTTGAATGTGTCGACAAACTTCAACTAGGCACAAGATTCACAAAATTTAAAAAAAAAACATTTGTAATTTTTTTCGAAACTTTTAATTTGCTATATGTAAATATCATGGAAATATAATTACTCACGCAGAACAAAATTAGAAATTGTGTTCAGTGGTGTAAAAATGGATAAAACTTGCAATAGTTCTATTACTTCTATAAAAACTGAACAATATTAAAAAAACTGAGATTATTTTTCATTGAACTGCTTAATATGTGCCTTGGAAATGACTTAGTTTCTAACAAAGGTTTATTTAGATTTTTTTATTAAATTGGTAAGATCTATTCTTTGTCGTTTCTAAGAATACTTATGCAAAAACTTGTATAGCAAATTTCCAGTCAAACTAGATGCACACATACTGGCTTTTCAGAAACCTACACCTACAGACTCTAGGCGTCAAATGTTGTTATTCCTCTGCACTCAAAAGATGCTTTGTGTTTCTTTTCTCTCTTATGCCTCTGTTTTGCTAAGCGAAATCACTCTGATGCTACCTGTTCTATTTTGTGTTGCATCGCATATGAAAAACTTGCAACAAAAACTTCTGAAACAATGATAACAATGTTAATAAGATATTTATAAGTTATTGGTTAAATTCCCTCATCTTTCTTTGCAGCGATAATCTCCAGATTAACGCTTTAAATTATTCCAATAGCCCTTCCTGAGAATTTCGTGGCACATTCGTTAGTATCGTATAGTATAGTATAGTATAGTATAGTATAGTATAGTATAGTATAGTAATAAATTAGTATCCTCTGTGAATATTATCTCAAGGATTGCTTCTTTCCAGTCTTTCTGGAATCAATATAATAATAATGCATATTTTTCAAAATACAATACCGTCAAATATAGGTAGTTTAGTTCAGAAAACTTTAGTTATAATATTATATAAGAACATTGAAAATGAAAATGTACTTCAAAAGTACCTAATTTAAAATGTCGTTTATTAACTTAAATATGGAATTCTGCTTTTAATGGTAAATTCTTTTTAAGAATATCATTTTCAGTTTAATAAAAAAATATCATTTTCAGGAAAATTATGATTGACATTAATTATCTGCATTTTCAATTGAATTTCTACATACTGATAATTCGTGACAGGATAAATGACCAAGTGACTTTACTTTTTTAATTTTTCAACAATTATTTGGTTCTTACAACTTTGTTAAATGTCGTTTATTTCCATATTTTGATTTGAGGTTAGAATTGAAAAAGTCTTAATAGACATAAAAATTATAATATATTTTATATACCTGCTTATCTTCAATGCACATTGATCACCAATATTAACTAAATTTAAATCCAAAAGCACGAGACAACTATAGTTTCTACACAGCGATGCTGCGACGTTGAGCTTCTTTAGGGTTAGCTTAATGAAAATAAAAACACGAAAAAAATGGCCTCTGTCGAATGCCCGAGCCACGAACTTCATAACTTAAACTGGACTTCACAACGCATATATCCCAAACTAAAGCTCCTGACACCACTTACCATGGTCGCCATGATAGGCTGTCAACTTATTTGAGGTTGGCAATACTCGGTAGGAATCTCAACTACCGTAATGTTGGTTATCGTTATTTTCTAGCGCATTGCCAATTGTTTTATATTTTCAATAAACTTGAATACTTTTCTCCCAAAATGCTACTTCATCTTCTCTAATAACAAGAAATTTATTCATAATGTGAGATTACTACAATACTTAGAGTAAGATATCATAAGAAGTACTCATTGATACTCTCATTTTAATGAAATTATTTCTAAAATCTGGCAATCATTTGCCTATCAATAACTAACGAGATAATACTAGAGTAAATCTGATAAGACCGCCTTTGTACTTTGTTTACTATGTCGAGAACTGTTTTCAAAAGTGTTTAATGCTTTTTAAAAGTTATTGTCATAAAGTTTGGATAAAGAGTGTTTTTTTTTTACATTAGATTTTACACGTGTAAAAAACCGAGGAGGTTTATTAATATTTGCATCTAAGGGTGTTAGATATATGAAGATATGTACGTCATAAAATCGAGAGAAAAATACAATCAATCTCGAAATTATGTGACAATATTTTACCTGTTAAAGATAATTTCATTAAAAAGCTGTTAAAGGAAGTCATTATTTTATCGAAAATTACAGTAGTTTCATATCATTAAATGAGAAAGTTTTTGGAAATGCATTTGAAGTACAAAAAAATTTTAATTGAAAAAATTATAAAAGTCTATGGTTCTATCAGAATGCATAGTATCACTAAGAAAATATATGAAATTGCTTCTGGTGAAAACATTCGAAAAACATTAAGTAAATTAATCATATTTAAACATCAATAAGGGCGAGCGTGGATGCATCTTCACTCTGTATGTATCTCGATACTCCAGTGAAGCAACGTGCAGCGTGGTTAGTACTTCGATGGGTGAAATCCATCTTGGGAAACACAGCGATCTCGTCCCACCTTCTAGCTTGTATATCAGTGTATACGCGGAAGCTATGTAATTTCAAAATGAGGATTACGTAGTGGATATACCATCCTTCGAAGGGTAAAGCAGGTGGTCCCTTGTTTATTAAATTTTAGGCAAGTAAGAGATCCCTACTCTTCTTACGAGAAGAGGTTCGGCAAAATTTTCAGGTTGGGGGTAGGTCGTTTCCTGGCATCGGTGATAGGCCCTGGTAGCGGAAATAGGCCGACGTTAAATAAATAGATAAAAAAGAAAAACATCAATAAATTATCAAAACGATATTACACAATATATCCCAAGAAACGTAAAATAATGTTTTTAGTTGATGAATTCCATTTTATTGTGATGAACCTAGTTGATATATCTATATTACAATGAAAACGTGTATTTTTATTATATTTAAATAAAATTTATAATTATATGAAGAGACTTTTTTACCAAACTGAAAATTCGCAAAAAAATGTTCATTTCTCCAATATTCAACTATTGGTAAATAATGAAAACGTTTTCAATTCGTCCCTGACTTTGGGCAAGAATTTTGAAAGACGGATCTGAAAACCTATCATGGCGGCCAGCATGATAGGTTTGGACGTTTGGACCTTATGTGAGGTCCAGTTTAATTTATGAAGTTCGTGGCCCAAGCACAGAAGACTAATTCTTCTGTGGCCCAAGTCTGCCGCCCTACCACAAACGCTTTTAAATATAAATTTACGAAACTTTAACATAATCGTTATACAATTACTTCCACGTCCAGTGGAAGTATAGTAATGACAAAAAAAATTTTAAAAATTTTTATTGTCCAAATAGGCTTAAAATGTCATGAAACGTCGAGATTTTAAGTTTCAGCGAAAAAAAAAAATTCTGTCGGTCTGTCGGTCTGTCGGTCTGTCGGTCTGTCGGTCTGTCGGTCTGTCGGTCTGTCTGTCTAACTTTTTTTTGTGCGCACGTTTACTCTGGAACCGTTTAAGATATTGACTTGAAATTTGGTACACATATGTACTTTAACGAGATCTAGAACTAGATTATATTTTCATCTTGTTCCGTCGAAGGGTTGGGGGGTAAATTGGGGTAAATTTGGGGTAAATAGGTCAATCAAGCAGGTAAGAGTCTATAAAATTGGTATTTAGTATATACAAGAGAAGCTAAGGTCTCAAAAAAATTTTTGGCATTAGCCACCCCACCCCCTTTTTAAAGGGGATGAAAAAAAATTGGGATTTAGTGTACAGGAACCAGAAACGTCAAAATATTTTTTTACTTCATCCACCCCCACTACCACCCCCTATCACCACCCCCACCTCACTACCGTTTTATGGGTTTTTGGGGTAGAGGATTTCAAATATTATATTATTAAAGTTCCATAAACAATTATTTTCACATACAAAGTTTTTTTCGTTGTGAGTGACTTGGATAGAGAATCTGGATGTGGAAGTAGTGATTCCTTGGGCAGCGGTTTTTTTTATTATTTAAGAGTTTTTATATAATAAAAATATTATTAAACTGTAGGCCCAACTATATATTATTACATAAACTTTGTTATATTGGCTGAACTTTAAATGTTACAATATTATTATATTACTAAAATATAACAACGTATTGTAACTTGATTATGTTATTATTTTATAGCAAATGTCATAATATTAACATAACATTAATAAATACTGTTAATGTAACTCATTACTACCAGGTTATATAATATCAATAAGTTTTGTTTGCTGGGCATATTGTGTGGTGAATATGCTGATCACGCTGTCTATCATGTAATGGGTTCGAGCTTCAGCCCTGGCACTAACAATGTCTGTGCGTATGGGAGTATATCTGCGTATTTCCAAATATGTAACCCCTTCCTGGACAGCCTTAGCTTTGAATTTGGTGTGCTTACAATGTAGTGTGCTCACAATGTCGTGTGCTTACAATGTGGTGTGCTTATATCCGCCACTGATAACAAACCGATACTTCAATAGTTTCAATATTCTCCCTTGTGAAAAGAATAAGGAACTTTAATAAAAATTACACTTGGAAAATAATACTTACAAACGTAAGCTAATGTCATTGAAAAACTCGTAGTTCACAAAAGAAGCCGTTTTTCAATTTTTATATTAAATATAAGCTATTAAGTCCACATAATTTAAGCTATTCTTATTACACGCCTGCATTAGCTGTGACGTCATCCTGTGAGCCGACATAATATGTCAGACTACCAGAACGGAGTCCATGTTTATGTATTAATAAATTGTGCTCTAATTTATTAATTATCAAGGCTTTAGAAGTGTAAATATTGTTTCAAAATGACCGGTGAAAGTTTTCAAAATGATAATCGGACAATTTACCCACTGTGGAATGTTTATGCTGGCATCTTTTATAAAAAAAAAACAGAGAAAGTTTTTCTCTTTATGAAGTTCGCGGTGTTAAAGCTAGTAAGAAGGTAGATCAATTTAGTTAAATATTGTTTAAAAAATTTGAGTTTTAAGTATAAACTAAAAACTAAAAAGATTAGATCTATGTTTATTTATTAGTCTGAGAACTGTATCCTGCTACATGTAAATAGAATGTGCCTTGGACAAACCAAAATGGAGTGCAAAACTTATGTTTTTTTGCTGCTGGTAACGGTTAACGGGTATAGTAAAACGATGTTAGGAAAACACTTTTTTAAGTAGTCGACGTTTCGTCAAAATTTATTGACATCCTCAGGACTATTTAGGTGAGTTTTCTTTTGTTTATTCCCAAGTAAAGCATATCAAGCATTAAATAAGTATACAAGAAGAATATAGTTCCAAGGATTGTGAAGTTTTAGAAAAATATATGTACATGTCAACATAAAAGGATTGCATAACCTTAAAATTTCATCAATTGTTTGATTTGACTTACCTGGAGAAAAGGCAAGTAATCCTTTTTACCATTAATCCAGCATTTTCAGCATTAAAATTCATCATAAAGAAACAACAGCAACAAGTCAGCAAGAAAACCAAAATTTCATTACCACAAAGGTGACAGAAAGGCGTAAACAGTTTGGCAGATTTGATTAATGCACCACGGATTCACGGACTACGAAAACGGTGAATAATGCGGCATCTGTGCGTGTGGAATCGAAACCCAGCGTCACGAAATAAAGGTACCTTATTTATACATAAATAAAAAGCAAATACTACTAGTTTAAAATTTATTCCATTGTAAAGATTTGTACAAATTTGATAATATAGATTTCTATATACGAGTTTTCAAAACCAAAGGCCAAGGTTTATTAGAATAAAGGTAGAACTGATTTGTAAATTGTAACACCATTGATTTACCTTCTTTAAAATAAAATTGTTATTATTTCATCTTGATTATTTTGCATTAATTCTGAAATTCATTTGAGCATATAAAAGAACTTACACTGACTGGAGTCCTCACCTTTGGTGAATCATGCTAGTATTTGTGTGTTATTCGTAAGATCACAGGAAACGGTGGCGCCTTTATATAAATTTCCTTTTCCAATCTAGATTTTATGTGAAAGCAAAATATTACAGTAAGTATTTAAGTTTTCATTTTAAAATACTAGAAGATCATATATACGAAAACACGTCAATATATATATTATATATATATATATAGATGTCTGACGGTGGAATACGAGATCTGTATATGGTCAAACTTGCGGATTGCGAGATCCTGAGATCCGAAAGCCGGATCTCACAGCGTACAACCCAGTTTTTTTGGTGTATATAGGTCGCGTACATTCCAACTATACCTATAATAGCCGGATCTCGCAATTCGCAATTTTACCCAGATTGCATATAAAAATAGTTCGACGCAATTGACCCAGGGGGCGCACCGCTCGTTTTTGTATATATTTTAAGTGGCAAAATGCATGAATACGGTATCCGAAAAATTGCAACACTGCACGGATCTCATTTTTTGTGACAAACAAACAAACAAACAGACAAACACACCACAGATAGTAGACAACCCCCAAATCCAAAGCCAAGGCTGTTCGGAAGGGGGTTACACATTCGGAAAAACGCAGACATACATCCACACCCCCCGATGTTGTCAATATCGGGGCTGGGGGTCGAACCCAGAGCGCGGTAGCGAGTCGATCAGCGTATTCGCCACTCAATACGCCTTAACCGATTGAGCTACCGTGCCGGTAGCACATGACTAAGCACTTGTTTCAAAGGCTATATACATACAACACCACGCAGGTGCAAAATGAGCGGATCTAGGTTAATGCAGAAAGTGACCAGTGACTTTTAAAAGTATATATGTTATATAAAATTATACGCTTATTATAAAGACTTAGTCATAACAAACCTCCACAGGTATATCATATTACATGATAACGACTTCTCTTATTAATCGCTTATCTTAGAGATATTATATTTCACCTTCGTTTCTCACATTTTATGCTAACTGTCGAATTGCATTTCCTTTGTTCTATATTTTGCTTACTCAAGTTCTGTATTTTATAAATACGACTAGACATGCTTTGTAAAGCCAGTTATTAAACTCAGTTAGAATGCAACACTTCTAATTTATTATTATATTTCTTCTCCAAGAGCCAACGTTGGCTCCATTCAAGTAAATAAAAGTTTTTAAAAAGTCATTCATGTGAACCGTGATCTAACATTGGCGCAGTCGGTAGGATCCGTAAACATCATCAGAACAAGAAGCCTAACTGGTAGTGAAGCGTAAGAGAACAAGGAGAACATCTGCAGAAGGTGCCTAACTAGTGCGTGTACATCTACGAGAACAAGGATACCCTCCTCACTGGTGGTGGCGGATCCCAATCCCTTGACGGACGAATAACCTACTCATGGAGATGAAATTAATGTAAGTCATTTTTAAGAATCATCTCGTTATTTTATTTAATTTTACAATTATTATTTCTCACAATTATTTACGTGTATTATACCGCTAATACACTCGGCAAACAAAGCCAATTCTGTTATCAAACAAATCCCGTACAAGCTACAACGCAACAATTTTTTGTTAATCTTAAGTTATTTACTTTCGTATTATACTGCTAATACGAAACATTGTGTATTATACAGCTAATATACAATCCATTTACGCACGCAACGTAACAAGCTAATTTTAATTTAATTCTCGTATCATACTGCTGATACGCAGACAATTCTTTTAGTTCAAATAATCTCTAAATAAAAAGCAAAATGCCAGACAGAGCTCAACCAGAGACAGCTCAACCAATATTACCGGCATCAGCCGAACAACAACAACAACTACAACAACAACAACAACTACAACAACAACCACAACCAGAGCAAATTGAGCCTTACAAGCTCTCTGAGATATTTTCGTTGATACCCGAATTCGATGGCAATGCCATTAATTTACAAACATTTTTAAATTCATGCCATTGTGCACAAAGTATGGCCATTAACGACCAGAAAATTTTATTAACAGTCCACATCAAAAATAAATTAAAAGGCAAAGCTGCCGAATTAATTAACTCACGTAATCCCGGCACATGGCCAGAAATAAAAGCACTACTGGAAACCCACTTTGGGGACTCCAGAGATTTAACGGCCCTAATTCAGGACCTGCAGCGCATTCACCAATTGCCAGGTGAATCCGCCTTAACATTTGTTTCGCGTTTACAAATGCAAAATGCGAAAATGCACGCTGCAGTGCAAAAGCACTCTCACGACAACGCAAAGAGCTGCACAATCAGATCTCGTCGAAACGATGACACTTAATAATTTACTAACGGGCCGCATCATTCGTGCTAACAATCCTCCTAGTATACTAAAAGCCGTTAGCAGAATCCGTAGAGAGCTACAACTTTCCTACTTCGAATCACAGAAATTTCCAAAAAATAACCAAGTAAAAAATACAATGCCTCCTCAACAAAAACGACCACAAGGTCCCAATTTCCAACAAAAATTTTGTTCATTTTGTAAAAGAAATGGACATGTAATAAGAGAATGCCGCACGAGGCAACAATCGCTAGCTACGCCAACAACGTCACAAAATTTTCAAAGAACGAATTACCAAGGAAATCCGAATTTCCAAAATTTCTCTCAAAATAATCAGTTTGGCCAGAGCACATTCCCTCAAAACAATCAGCCAAATCAATCACAACAAAACAGGCCCTCAGCCATAAGGCCGAACCCGAATTTCAATCAACAGAGACCCTCTGCTATTCAACCAAACCCAAATTTCAACCGTTTTAATCAACAAAAAACGCATCATTTAAATTACGAACCTTATGAAGATCAATGTGATTATAATAATCAATGCAATGACTATTCACCCGATTATCAAAATGCAAGTGACAGTTACGAAAATTACAATTTCGAAACTAACCAAAATTTCCAAGAGAATTATACAGCTAATTCTCAATATGAACAATACGAGGATTATACTGCTAATCCTCAGGATTTTCGCTTAGATCCGGAGTACCCCACGGATACTCCAATACAACAAACAGACCAATTCGAACCAATTACGAAACTAGAAACTCAAATACAAACTATGAACCTGAACGACAGTTTCGACCCAATGCTGAATTTCCCAGAACAGACGTTCATGTAAATACGCTTTCTCACACCTTATTAACCGTAAATTCAAAAAATCTTTACTACATCAAAGACGCAACCGGCAAATTTAAAATTTTGATTGACACAGGTGCAGGAATTTCAATTTTTAAACCTAAAACAGCTGAAAATTATAGACGTAGATCTCCTGAAAATGTAATCATACAGGGCATTACTGATCAAAAAATTTATATCAACGAATCTGTTCTCATCCCCTTTTCAGATGAGTCACACAAAGTTTATATCTATAATCTAGATATAGATTTTGATGGACTACTAGGCGCAGATTTTCTAGAACATTACGAATGCCAAGTAGACTTTAAAAACAAACAATTAGTCACGAATTTTAAAAACGTACCATTATTTAAAGTTACGGAAGAAACTGCAGTAAATTTACCCTTACAACCGACTATTAATTCTGATACAAAAAATTCAAATTTAAGCAACATCAAAAATTTAATTTCTATTGAACCTCGCATGGAAAAAAATTGTAAACTAAAATGTAACCTGCGAAATACCGAGGCTATACTGTTAGCCCAGGAAAACGAGAAAGTACGCTTACCAAATGCAATTGTCAAAATCGATCACAACGGAGAATTTTTAACTTCAATAATAAATGCAAACGCGATCCCAAAAACCATAAATTTTTCAAACCTTAACCTAGAACCAGTACAAAAATTCAAATCAATTTTTAATTTAAATACTCAAAATTCCGACAAACATCCACAGACAGACAGATCCTTCGAAATTAGGAACGAATTGCGCTTGGATCATCTAAACGAAGAAGAGGCCGAAATAGTAACGCAGCTTTGTTTAGACTTTCAAGATATATTCTATTTGGAAGGAGACAATTTAACTTTTACTAACGAAATTAAGCATTACATTGATACGAACGATTCAAAACCGGTTTTCACAAAGTCATATCGCTACCCTCATATCCATAAAGAGGAAGTCAAAACACAAGTCCCTAATATGCTTGATCAAGGCATCATTAGACCTTCGATTTCTCCCTGGTCCTCTCCGGTTTGGGTTGTACCTAAAAACCTAAAAAACTCGACGCCTCCGGTAAACAAAAATGGCGAGTTGTAGTGGAGTACAGAAAACTCAACGCACTGACTATTGACGATAAATACCCGCTACCCAATATTTCCGACCTCCTCGATCAATTAGGCAAATGTCAATATTTTACAACATTGGACTTAGCCTCCGGATTCCACCAAATCGAGATTGATGCAAAAGATATTCAAAAAACTGCTTTCGCAGTTGAAAATGGTCATTTTGAATTCGTAAGAATGCCTTTTGGACTTAAGAATGCTCCATCAACATTTCAAAGAGTGATGGATAACATTTTGTTAGGTATCCAAAACGAACGATGTCTCGTCTATATGGACGACATTATTGTTTACTCCCCTACTATTCACGAGCATATCTCTCGATTAACAGAAGTTTTCAAACGATTACAGAAAGCCAATCTAAAAATTCAACCCGACAAATGCGAGTTTCTCCGCAAGGAAGTCGCTTATTTAGGACATCTCATAACAAAAGACGGCGTAAAACCGAATCCTTCGAAAGTTGACGCTATTCTAAACTTCCCTCAACCAAGAAACCAAAAAGAAATTAAATCATTTCTAGGCTTAGCCGGATATTACAGGCGCTTTATCCCTAATTTCTCCAAGATTACCAAGCCCTTAACAAAACTACTACAAAAAGACGTACCATTTCTCTTCGACAATGATTGTATAAATTAGGGATTGCAATTTACCGGAAGTTTTAATAACCGGTAAATCGGTAAATAAAAATGTAAATAACCGGTTAACCGGTATTTACCGGTAATTTTTAGAATGGATGATTAGGGTGGCACAAGAGCTTTTTTTTTATCGGATAAATTTCACTTTGTAAAGAAATAATTTTGCCAAATCAGTGATTTTATAAGAAAAACTGACATGAAAAAATCGCGAGACCAAAGATCGAGCGATTTTGTCAAATGTCAGTTTTTCGAGCAAAATTACTGACTGGCAAAATTTTGAGTTAAAAGGAAAGGACCCCACACACCATATAGGGGAATTTCTGCCTCCAGTCAAATTTAATCTAACCCATGTAAAAATGTTCTTTTGAACCCCCTGAACAAATGTTCAAATGCAGCCAGGTCCGAAAAGGTCTTCGTTTCGAGATATGGAGCCCTAAAGATCGTTCCAAATCCAAAATCGCCCAAAGTTACCTTGTCTTAATGACTAAATTCTATTGCTGTTTCCATAGAAATCAATAGTAAAACAACGAAATATTAAGTTTTATTTCACACTTTTTTATTTCTTTTTCACTTCTTAATAATGACATTGTTTTCATTCATTGAACTTCCTACTATCCAAGAACGAGTGTGTTATTTTTTTAAAAATATCGGCATTTTTTGAGTACGTGGACACGAATTACTGATCGAAATTGTTTAGGTAAGATTACCACAGAAAATTCCATAATCATAGTTCAAATAAGAATCAATGGACCTGATTAAATTGCCCATTTAATGGGCATTTAAAATAAAAAACATGATATATTCTGAAAGTTCAGATAAAAAAAGAACAATTCTAATCCTGGGAAGCTCGGAGAACAATAATTCATCATAAGATTTTGAGTCACAGAACTTAACAGAAGTTTTTTATTTAAAAAAAAAGTATCACAACTTTATTCTTGAATTGAAAAAACTGCAGCGAAGCCTTTGATGGCCCACAGTGTCATTAACATGAGTAAGAAATATGGTGTTATTTAAGAATTAATTATGCAGTTCTGAATTTCCATAAAATCAAAGCCAACTTTAATTTAATTTTTTCAATTTTAAAACGTATTTGGAACGATCTTTAGGGCTCCATATCTCGAAACGAAGACATTTTCGGACCTGGCTGCATTTGAACATTTGTTCAGGGGGTTCAAAAGAACATTTTTACATGGGTTAGATTAAATTTGACTGGAGGTAGAAATCCCCCTATATGGTGTGCGGGGTCCTTTATCCATAAAAGAAAAGCTCTAGTGTTTTTTGGCAAGATAAATTAACGATAGAATATGTGAACGAACAACAACAATAATTTATTAAAAATAATTATAATTTTCCAAAAACGACTCATATTGTACAGTATAGTTTCCACAATACTTAAAAATTATAGCTGACAGTACAGATTTCAAAGTAACGTGCGACTACTACATGTACTCTGCTTTTGAGGAACAGGCATTTTTATCGGTGATTAAAAACGATGCACCTTTTTCAAAGTGACAAAAATGTGACTGTCAAACAGACTTTTTTATATAAGAGTTAATTTATCAAAAGGAAAAAATATAAATGAAACAAATTTAAATAAATAATTATTCTGTAAATAACAAAAATATCCACTTAAATAACAAAAATAATAAACATAAACTCAAATATGGCATTTACTGAATACCTAATCTAAAAATACAATATATTTTTTAAAATAGCCTGTTAAAAGGGTTAGTTTTTCAAAGCTATATCTGTTAGTCGTCTGATATTTGTGCATAGAATACCCCAGCTGAAGATGCCCTTCTTCAATCGATATTGGTGGGTCAATAAGTTAATAAGAATTGGTAATAACATAATTCTAAATGTATTCCAAGGATATTTGCGGCAGTGAAATATTCAATTTTCTGTCGTAAGATATTGTCAATGTCTCTCTTGTATTTCTTAGGGCTTCGTGTTTGGAGTTTACTTTTTGTAATATTATTTATTAATTGTTAAAAGTGCTCGGTGTTGAAACAATCACTCTGTATTTAGTGAATACTAGTCAGTGACATAAATAGAAACGTTTAATACGTGACATATCGTAAGTTCAGAATTTACCGAAATAACCGGTAAAAAAATTAAAATAACCGGTAATTATCGTCATGTGTTTTTTGTCCTAATAACCGGTTAACCGGTTAACCAGTTAACCGGTAATGCAATCCCTAGTATAAATTCTTTTCAAAATTTGAAACAAACATTAACAACAACTCCGATATTAATCTACCCTAACTTTGATGAACCTTTCGTTCTAACCACCGATGCGAGCGCATTTGCCGTCAGCTCAGTGCTGAGCCAGGGGCCTATTGGCAAAGATTTACCCATTGCCTATGCTTCTAGAACCTTGTGCAGTGCAGAAACTAAGTATTCAACGATTGAACGCGAGCTTTTATCTATAGTATGGAAAGCACTTTAGACCCTATCTGTACGGTAGAAAGTTCAAGCTTGTAACCGACCACAGACCACTCACCTGGCTATTCTCTATAAAAGACCCAGGAAGTAGACTTGCCCGTTGGCGACTCAAATTAGAAGAGTACGACTACGAAATAATTTATAAACCCGGCAAAATCAATAAGAACGCGGACGCACTTTCCAGAATCAAAATTAATCATTTTTCCGAATGTTCCAAATTCTATTCGAAGGTTCTACCCGCGAACTACGAAGAGTCAGATGACGACGAAAACCCAGACGATAACAACGATATCACTAACGAACAAATTTCCCGAGAATTTGAAACTTTCACCAACCTATATAAAACAAATAGACTATTCAAAAATCAAAGCCTCAAACAAACAACTTTTATACCGAAAACATAAAGATATTATAACCTTCTTCCAACAAAATAAATTACAAGACCTACATCACAAAATTATCGAGGACATATTCGAAGAAAAAACCCCGAATTTCATAACGATAAAATCAATATTGTATCGAGCAAAACAGTCAGACATAGGAGATATTTTATCATCCCTCTACCTTTTGATATCGAATCTGTAATTGAACATCTATTTTTGGTATTATTTAAAAATCAAGATGTCCTAGATCTCTCTAAGACATACTTTGTCGAAAATAATTTAGACCTCCCCATACTTGAAATCCTATCATTAATTTTTGCGGAAAAAGATTTAAAAGTAGTAATTTGTCAAGATATCGTCAGAACTGCCGACGAAGATGAAATTCCAATTATATTGGAGCAAAATCATTTTGGTAAAAATAATCTAAACCGCGGAATAAATGAAACGATTCGAAGAATTAGAGAAAAATACACTTGGCAAGGTCTAACTAAAGACGTTGAAAATTTTATAAAAAACTGCGAAACTTGCCAAAAGACTAAAGTATGCCGGAAAAACCTTAATAACCCTCTAGTAGTCACAAAAACCCCAAGAACACCATTCGAAAGAATGAAATTTGAATTCTCTACTCGAAATTACGCGTTAACTATTCGCGATGAGTTTACTAAATTCACACAAGCCTATGCAGTCCCAGACAAATCCGCAAAATCTGTCGTAAATACCTTGTTGTTATACTTTCAACATTACGGTACCCCGCTAAGAATTCACTGCGATTACGGTGGCGAATTTGACAACCGTTTGCTCAAAGATCTTTGTACCCTCTCTACGACATAAAACTGACGTATTCAAGCGTAGGACATCCCCAATCCAACGGATCCTTAGAAAGATTTCATGCTACTTTAGCTGAAATGATAAGAATTCATAAAACTGAAAACCCGAACGAACATCCGTTCACGATTTTACCATATGCAGTAATATGCTATAACAATTCAGTAAATAAAACACGCGGTTTCACCCCGTACGAACTTGTATTTGGGCATACGTCTAACAGACCACCTGAAACTTTATATAACCAAAAAGAGTTAATAACCAAATACGTTAGGGATTTAAACAACAGAATATCCCACTACTATAAAATAGCCCGTAGTCGAACGCAAGCTCAAAAGGAGGAAGCGAAAGTTCGCTTTGATAGAAATATTTCCCAAAAACGACCTGAATATAAAATAGGCGACTAAGTTTACGTAAAACAATCGCAAATCAAAAACAAATTGCAAAACAAATTTAACGGACCTTTTAAAATAAAAGAAATTTTCCAAAATTCCGCTGCTTTATTAAATCTCGAAACAAAACAAGAAACTAAAGTAAATTTTGATAGAATGAAACCATATACTGAAAATTAAATTTATTTTCAGGTTTCTCCTGCTGTTCGGATCAGCACTCTGTCAATACAAAATTACCCCGATCAATAATACCGTTGGTGTATACTATCACCAAGACACGGACATCGTGGTGACAAATAACAAATGGACTCTGCTAGTGCATACAAATATTTCATCCCTCAAACTAGCTTTTGACAAAAATCAAAACATCTTAGACAAAATCTCGTACACTCTCAATAATGGTGATTATAAGTCAATTATTTTTACGAGTGAAATTAAAACAGACTTTAACCTTTTAACACAAATATCCAACTCTATAAAAACGAAATTTGACGAAATCATTTCAGATACAAAAAGATATAAACGAGGAATACTTAACGGTATCGGTACAATATTCAAATCCATAACTGGAAACCTAGATGCTGAAGATGGCCAGTACTATACTAACTGTATAAATAAACTAAATAATGACGAACATCAGTTGGAAAACTTAATCAAAAATCAAATTTCAGTTACAACTTCTGTTATTAAATACTTCAACTCGACTATACAAAAATTACAAATTGACGAGGAAACGTTTAACAAAGATCTCGAAGAAATCGAACACACAATTCAAACTATGACTCAAGCTATTGAGGCTGCTCACATAAAACTAAAATTTGTATACATTTCCGAACAATTAATGGCAAGCTATTTGTATATCGAAGATAATTTGAACGACATTCTGAATTCAATAACATTTGCCAGATTAGGAATCATTCACACGTCAATCATAACCCCTAATCACTTAGTGACAGCACTACAAGAAGTTTCACAGAGCTTACGAAGGAACAATTTGCCTCTCCCCATTAAATTATCGGCAGTTGCTAAGTATTTGGATATTATTGAATTACAAGCGTTTCAAATGGATTCTAACTTAGTATTTGTTTTAACAATACCACTTGTTGAACCCCAAATTTATCGCCTATACCCTATCCCGGTACTTGATAACAGAATTGGTCTGCATCACATTTTATCTATTTCACAAAAGTATATCGCGAGAGACGATGATTCTTTAATGTACATACCTATATAAAATTTGAAAGAATGCAAACCTCTTTATTTTGAAACCAAACTATGTTCGCACCTGTTTGCATATCCTATCGACCAAAATGCCATATGTGAAGCCAGAATACTAAAACCATTGCCGAAACTTCCAGAGAACTGTCAAACTTCCTTCATTATTAGTCAGGGATACAACGTCCAAGAACTTGAAGACAACACATGGCTAGTAATTAATTCCGAACCACTTCACATCACCATCAACTGTCCAAAGAGAGAATCCACGACAGAGTTAATCAACAAAAATTCCATCATCAAACTACATCCAGGATGTTACGCCTATGCAGGCATTACTAGAATACAAGCCAGTGCCAAAGACTTTTTCGAAATTAAGGACAATTCACATCCTATCCAAATTCCTTTTTAATGCCCGACAAAATCGAAATTCCAAAATTAAAACCACTCAAATTAAACAGTCTCGACGTAGAAGATCTAGATATTGCAAAAACCAAATTGGACCAATATTCCAAAGACCTGGATGACCTCATAAACGAGCCTTTTGTGACCAAACACATATCTTGGTTCACATATTTTATAATCTCATCATCCTATTAGTTGTACTTTACATAACTTGTAAATGCAGAAGAAGAAGATGTGGAGCACTGCGAATCCAACCCTCAACGGACAACCCTCCTTCACCTCCTTCAGAGCGAAGCAGAGTTTTTACCAAATTTCCTAGACTTATCCCTCCAAGAAAGCGACCCAGTATTAAACCTCAAGAAGAAGAGGACATCGAGTTAACATAGACTTTCATTTGTGGAGTTTTACCCTTGTCTTTAATTTAGACCATTGTATTTTATTTTTATTACATTTATGTAATGTATTACTCACTTATTATTATTATCATTTACCAATTTTAACTTTTACGTATTTTATTATTTTGCTTTGTATTCATTCAACATTGTTTCAATTTATTTTGCATTATATTCATTTAACGCTTTTAACAATTTTCAAAAGTTGCTGCATAACATCAACTTTTTTTATTAAGGGGGAAGTTGTTATATAATATTACACGCTATCTTATTAAGACTTAGCCATAATAAACCTTCACAGGTATATCGTATTACACGATAACAGCTTCTCTTATTAATTGCTTATCTTCAAGATATCATATTACACCTTTGTTTCTCATAACTTGTGATGACTGCAGAACTGCAATTCCTTTGATCTATATTTTGCTTACTCAGGTTCTGTATGTTATAAGTATGACTAAACACGCTTTGTTGAATCAGTTATTAAACTCAGAATGAAACACTTCTAATTATTATTATATTCCTTCTCCAAGAGCCAACGTTGGCTCCATTTAAGTAAATAAACGTTTTTAAAAAGTCATTCATGTGAACCGTGATCTAACATATATATATATATATATATATATATATATATATATATATATATATATATATATATATATATATATTGTCGTGACCTTTAGTAGTTGCAAGTTTGTTGCTAGATTTATACTTTACTTACTTCACCTGTAATAGAAATTTATATAAAGGCGCCACTATTACAGTATGCAACTTCTATTGTCAGATCTAAATTAGAGCACGAGCTACATTTGTAGAAACTCCCTTCGGTGCAGGTCACTACGGCCAGCCCATCAGCTTTAGAATCGTTTGAATGAGTCAAATGATGTAAACAATAACAAATTTTATTTAAAAAGAAAGTAAAATCATATGTTTATGACAAATACTTATTTCTAAATCTTATTTTAAGCAAACCAGGCCTTGGTTCTATTTTAACTAATGCAAATTTGATATAGTGGGAATTTGCAGTATTTAAAATTTTTAATTTGAGATCTCTTTCTCCTACAAACTAACACAGTACCTTTTGATGTTTTGATTTTTGGTCGTAGAAGTTGGCAACTTGCGTAGCACTAATTCCGTTTTACGCACAACACTTGGAATCTGCTACTGCTACGCGTTCTCTGTGTTGAGTACACTTGGAAATTTGTTTACCTCGATGCGACTTTCTTCCAGTGATTATTTAGTTAATAAACGTTGTGATATTGGTGCTAAAATGTTTAATTTTATAAAAGGAATACAAACTTTCAAATCCCAGGTAAGTCAAATCTCATGTCTACTTGACGTTTTTGGTTATGTTATGTTTATTTTTGTGGACAACAATTTTTATTTGGAATGCTCAATATTTTGGGTTCAGGCTTTGCCTTATATGTTTATCTTCAGTACCTATTACTTTTTATTTGGTTTTCTAATAATTTTCTTCAAATTTTGATTAAATTTTAAATACTTTGACAAGTTATTTTCTATATTTTTCGGGGACGTTACTATCCTTTTTCAACAAAATTTTCTTAACTACGAACTTTTTTCTAGCGTTTTGTCTTGAAAATTTGACTTCATGACAGTTTTGGACTACTTGACCTGTCATTTTCTTTAAATTTGAAATATTTAATAAATATAAATTTCTTTATCATATTCCTTTCGCACTTTTCTGTACCGGCATCACATTCCTCGTGTTTCACATGACATTTCACTACTCCTTGCTTTTCTCTAGCTACTATTTTAAGCTTACCCCAAATTTTGTTTGTTTTGTTACATAAAAGCTTTAAAATTTACCTAAAACTAAGAACATTACATGATTTTACCTTCTTTCCTATACTAACTCTACCTATTTACTATTTCTACTAACACAATGTGGTTTTTTATTATGATTTTATACTAAATTAAATCGACTGTTTTTCAGGTTACGCAAGATTTCATGCACCAGTTCAGCCCTCGTTTTCTTAACTGTCTTGCTGAAATTTAATGAAATACTTTCCCCGAAGTTTCATCTTTGAACACAACGCATAATACAACAGCTATTAAGTTTTTTTATGGTTCAAAATTGGAATTAACCAGTGATAGCACACAGCTTTGCAGCTGGTAGTACATATTTTAAGAAGAAAACGAAAATTAAACACTTAAAACAAGGGATTGTCCTCATACAATTATCTTAAGGTATAAGTTTTTGATTTACATTATAATTCTTTCTTGCACGATCACTTATTTTAGAATTTTTTTAGTTTATGTTTGTCACAATGATGAAAATTTTTAAATTTGATTTCACACATTTTGTTTGTGATTTACTCTACCTTTTTCAGTTTTGATACTGTCTTTATTGAGATTCACTAATGTTTTATTTTAATTTCACTTTTTAGTTTTATTTTTTTAAGTTTAATTTGAGTGAATTGTTGTTTCAGATCTGAAAATCTGCATGTTCTAATTTAAGAAGTTTTCCACAACACAAACTGTTCGAGCTTAACTTATGCTAGTCAGTGAACCTAACATACTTCATCGGTGGATTATTTACCACATTTTACTCCTTTTTGTGTTTTATAGAAGAGGTCTGTCTCTCCAAGATAAGATAAATTTTTTATAGAGCCTTAAATTCTATCTTAAATTCTAACATAAATAAACAA
Source organism: Rutpela maculata (assembly GCA_936432065.2). Taxonomy (NCBI): domain Eukaryota; kingdom Metazoa; phylum Arthropoda; class Insecta; order Coleoptera; family Cerambycidae; genus Rutpela; species Rutpela maculata. Next base: position 71,704,223 of record OW386291.2, on the reverse strand, counting down.
TTTTTATTGTTATTGCTTAGTCATTTTGTGTGACCAATTTACTCCTGCACTGTTAGTATATCCACAAACATATTTTCTTGAAATTTAATCATTAATTGATACTTATAACAGTGGCGTTCGTTTATTACACTTTAATATTACATTTTCTCATTTAGTAACGTAAATATTACATCAATATATATATATATATATATATATATATATATATATACGCCGACTTTCACCCTCTGACGTCACGTTTCAGGAGTGGGTAAAGTCCGTCCGATTTTAATCGCTTATATTCTGGAGGAATTTTTATTTTTTGTTGTCTATGGGGTTTTTAATGATGTTAGTTTACGATTTTGAGTATTTTAATTCAATTTTATTTTTTGGGCAAGTTCCTTATTATTTCCATATACAAAATTTTTTCGTTGTAAGTGACTTGGATAGAAAATCTGGATGTGGAAGTAGTGATTCCTTGGGGCAGCGGTTTTTTTTGTAGCATCTTGAGATAATATTCTATAATCGCTAATTTCTTGAAATCGGTATTATCACCTATAATACACCTAGAGCATCGATAATACCGAGATAATATTGTCATAGAGACTGCTGAAAGCGTGTTGCTTGGTAATAGCCCGATACCGTAGGCCGAGGGCAACACGCAACACGTAAGCAACACGCTTGAAGCATTCTCTATATAAAAAAGTCAATTTGACAGTCACATTTTGTCACTTTGACAGCGATAAAAAAGGTGCATCGTTTTTTGTCACGATAAAAATGCCTGTTCCTCAAAAGCAGAGTATATCTAGTAGTCGCACGTCATTTTAAAATCTGTACTGTCGGCTATAATTTTTAAGTCTTGTGGAAACTATACTGTACGATATGATTCGTTTTGAGAAAATTATAATTATTTTTAATTGTTGTTCGTTCACATATTCTGTCGTTAATTTATCTTGCCAAAAATCACTCGAGCTTTTCTTTTATGGAAAAATTTCTTTTTTAACTCAATATTTTGCCAATCAGTAATTTTGCTCGAAAAACTGACATTTGACAAAATCGCTCGACCTCCGGTCTCGCGATTTTTTCATGTCAGTTTTTCTCATAAAATCACTGATTGGCAAAATTATTTCGTTACAAAGAGAAATTTATCCGATAAAAAAAAGCTCTTGTGATTTTACTGTTGACAAAATTTTGAGTATTTATCAATGGTTGAGGTGTATTCGGTAAGATAATTTTTTACTCTCCATTTAATTCTTATTTTCTGATCGAACAAAATTCTAAAAACATTTTCCACGTGCACTTTTTACTTTTAATGGTGTGTGTATTTTCCAATACAATTTGATTAATTGAATCGTATGAAACCTTTGTGACATTTTTCTAAATTGATTTTCAGTTTGACATTTGTTGAATTTCAATCTGAAATTTGAACATATCATGTGTGCCTTGCCTGATAACACCACATGTATGCTTGTTATCGCTGTAATCTTTTACTGATTGGATGAAATGCAAAATTTTGATTGGTTATTTAATAAAAAATTATCAGCAATAATATGCCAAGGACGTTGATGATACGAAATAATTTTATCACAGTTTCCGAAAGCACTTGCTTGGTAATATTCCGACGCCGCACAGTTTCGTAAAATGAAACGAGCCTAATGACATGGAAAGAGAACATATCAGTACATTATTTACGCCACTATCTAACTTTATTCAAGGTCATCTCGCATACTACTATCTCTATGAAACTGGCGTTTCTAAGTAGTATTTGTGTATGCTCGACGCGCTAAATTTGACAGAACTTTTAAGTGAAAAAACTCATTTATATCTGTAGCTTTTGACTTAATTAAGTATGGATCCAATACAGTCAGGTATGTACTCAATATATTACGTTATTTTACTATAATTGTTTATGTTGTAATTATGGCTTCAAAAACAAGCCTATGCAAATATATCAATAAACTACAATACATTTTTTAAATATAGGAAAAGTTTACTTCCTCACACATCCACATCGTGAATTTGATATATTATTGTGAAGTTTTGCATACACGTGTAATTCTGATAACAGTACAATATTATGGTACCATGGTACAATACTATGGAACCCAATAATAATATAATAGAACCCCTTCGAGATACGACGTTAAATCGAGCTGAAATTTTGCATACACGTTAGTTTGCATGCATGTTAAGATGTCTAGTTCAAATTTTTCAAGTCAATGTTGAACCACTTAACGACGTGTAATCGAGCTGAAATTTTGTATACATGTGTAGGTCCGATGACAATACAATATTATGATACCACGCCAATGGTACAATAGTATGGAACCCAACAATAATATAATGGTATGAGATATAACGTCCAACTGAGCTGAAATCTTCCATGCACGTATAGTTCTGATGACAATACAATATTATGGAACCTAAAATTAATATAATGGAACGTCTTCGAGATACGATGTCCAATTGAGCTCAAATTTTGCATATATGTTGGTTTGTATGTATGTATGTTAGGATGTTTAGTTCAGATCTTGGAAGTTAACTTTGAATCACTTAACGATCGAGCTGAAATTTTGCAAACACGTGTAGTTCTGATGACAATACAATATCATGGTACCATGGTACAATATTATGGAACTTAACAATAATATAATGGAATCCCTTCGAGACACAGCGTCCAATTGAGCTGAAATTCTGCATACATATGAAGTTCTGATGACAATATAATATTATGGTAGCAGTGGTACAATATTATCGAACCCCTTCGAGATACGACGTCCAATTGAGCTGATATTTTGCATATAAGTGTAGTTCTGATGACAATAGAATATTATGGTACCATAACAATTATGGTACAATATTATGGAACCACTTCGAATTTGAGCTGGTTGAATTTGCCTCTATAAGTACTCTGGTCCTAGGTGGTATTCAGGGTCTCATTATGGAGCCGGAAGGTGGCTGATGCATTATCAGAAATGCATAGGTTAAGACGTAACTGAAAATTAAATGTAAACATAATTTTTTATTATTATTTGGGTGTACTAAAACGTAAAAAAAATAATTGTCTTAAAAGCTTGCAGCGTGACTAGAAAAGAAAATACCTACTTAGGTACTTACAATCTCTGTCAAACAAAATTAATGCCTGTATAAACTTCACGCGCGCGACAGGCTTTTAAGACAATTAATTTCTTCCATATTTTTATTTTTTTCGTTTTAGTACACCTAAATAATAATAATCAAAGCTTGTGTTTAAAAAGTTTTAGTGATTTAAATTTCACACACTTCCCCTTATCCAATCGAACTGAAATTTTGCATACCGCTTTGGATCTAAGGACAATAAAATATAGTACACCTAATTTCGTTTTAAATCCAATATGGCGGACGCCACAAGATGGCGGCTTACCTTTTTCTTCACAACCTCCTTGACATGGGTATCAAGTGATGAGTAGAATAAGATGAGTTACGAATTCAAGATTTGATTAGTTAGATTTTATATTTTTTGTAAATAGAAATAATGTATTTTTCCAATTGTGTGAAATTAAACTAGTTAAAAATAACTAACTAATTTTTTTTTTAAACAATGCTTTTTTTTAAACCAAATTGTACTAAAAAGTAGAAAATATTTTTTTTAGTGATTATAAGCTGATATAATTTTCAACTTTTGTAAATAGAGAACCATTGGGCGCTCATAAAATATTACTTCGTCTAACATTTCGATTTACGTTGACGTTTTATTAGCACCCAATGGTCTTCTATTTACCAAGTTGAAAATTATTCTGATCAGCTTATAATCACTGAAACAAAAAAATATTTTTTCTACTTTTTAGTGCAATTTGTATTATTATTAAAAAGTAGTACGTACTAATGTACGTACTACTTTTTACTAGGCAACTAGGCTGGGATGGCCCATTGCGCCTAGGGATCTACAGTTTATCGTGGACTCCAAACCACGGTCCTCGGCCACCATTTTTAACCTACCCTGGGCCATCCACCACCTTTCTGGTGATTCAACTGCCCGGGATTGTCTTCGTTGGTAGCCTACCGACTATTAGAAGATATTCTTGGTTCACCCATTTAAATGCCGAACTCGTTCAGCGTTGCTTTATTTCATTGATCGAGCATCGGAATTTCAACCGGCTAACGTACCTCATCCCCTAGTGCAATTTGGTTTTAAAAGAAAACCATTGTTTTTAAAACTCACGTGTCTGATGTTGCATATCCTGCAGGTTTTACCCGTTAGTTTGTTCACTGAGATTTATACCACATGGTATAATATTAATATACCTAATAATTTTACTCAGTTACTTATATTTGCACCCCCAAGAACCTTCTTTCATCAGGGAATCTTTTTCTATTTTTCCGCTAATTCGGTGATCGAATCCTATACGATTCCTAAATTTTAGAATTTTTTTCAGTTATTTCGATTTCCACCGCCTAAAAACACATAATTTCATCAAAGGTATTTTCTTCACTATTTTGTCGTTAATCACGTGGTCGATTTCTATACAAATCTGAAATTTCAGAATTTTACTGTTATTTCAATTTAAAAACCACATCATATCAATGGAATTATTTCATAGTGTTTCCTGCAATCGCGAGCTTTTTTTGAACCAGTTTCAATACTTTCAGAATTTTATCCAAATAATATAAGAAAATATTTTTAATACCAAGCTATTTATACAATTAATTATTTTTTATTTATGAGTGTTTTAAAGTGTTTTTCTAAGTAGTATATTAGCGTGGCCCGATTAAGGTACCAATATACAGAAAGTAGATAATTTCATATTAAATGAAAAAGTGTGAATGACTAAATTGGAATAAATGATTTAGGTATTTTCAATATATTTTTTCTTTAAAATGCTAAGGATCCTATCACGTAATTCAATACTTCGTCACTATTAGCTAGAAGAGTAGTTGTTTTGATTGATTCTCCAATAATGAGTGTTTTAAAGTATATTAGCGTGCCCAGGTTATAGCAACAATATACAGAAAGTAGGTATTTTCCTAATAAATAATAAAGTGTGTAAGTTGTGATTTGCATAATACCTAACTAGTATTCTCTAACCAAGCTATTTAATTTAATAAAAACGTACTAATATTTTAAATTCAAACATTCTTCGCTATAAGCCCCTTCTTGGTCACCGAACATAGGCGAAGATAGAAGATTTATAGGTGGGCTTAACATACATTTCTTAAATGATAAAAAATACATAAAAGCTTGATTTGACTTTTTTCGTTGTACTCAACTATCTAAGTTAAACGCCTCAATCTGTTATACCTACCTATGAATCTTCTAACTTCACCTATGATTGGTGCTTATAGCGAAGAAGGTTTGAATTCAAAATTTTTTACTTCTTATTACATTTTTATTAGCTTATAAGCTTGGTTTTAAAAATTTTTTTTTTTCTTATATTATTTTATGCTATTTAGTATGACAGACACAAATCTGCTGGCATTAAAACTAATGAAACTGGTCATCCTGTAAATAAATTAACCATGCATATCAGTTGCATGATCCACCATTGCATTTTGTGTGGAATCGATAATTCATCCGCCTGCTTGGCGTCGCCATTTTCGTTTTTGACTTTTGATAAAAAAATTCGTAATTTGAGTCCCTGAAACCTCCAGATACCGATTTTGAGTCTAATCGACCATTAAATGATAAAATTCGTCAGCCATATCAGCGCCGCCATTCTAGTTTTTGAACTTAGGTACAAAATTTGTAATCTGCGTCCCCGAAAATCCCCAGATATCGATTTTTCAATCATATCAGACCATAACTGAAGAAAAATGTTCCGTCATCTTGGCTTTGCCGTTTTGATTTTTCAATTTGATGAAGGAATCTGCGTCCCCAGATATCGATGTTCAGTCGTATCGGATCATAAATGAAAAATGGTCCACCATCTTGGGCCGTCATTTTAATTTTTCAATTTTGATTTAAAAAATCGTGGTCTGCTTCTACGAAAACCCCAGATATCGATTTTCAGTCGTATCGATTCATAAATGAAAAAAATGGTCCGCCATCTTAACGCCGCAATTTTAATTTCTCAATTTTGATCAAAGACTCGTAATCCGCATCCCCTAAAACTCCCAAATATTGATTTTTCAGTCGTATCAGACAATAAGTAAAGAAAAATGATCTGTCATCTTGGCGCAGCCATTTTTATTTCTCAATTTCGATGAAAAAAATCTTTATCTGCGTCCCCGAAAATTCCCAAATATCGATTTTCAGTCGTATCGGATCATAAATTTAAAAAATGGTCCGCCATCTTAGCACCGTCATTTTTTTTTTCAATTTTGGTAAAGAAATCGTAATCTGCGTCCACGAAAATCTCGGATATCGATTTTCAATCGTATCGGATTATAAATGAAAAAATGGTCCGCCATCTTGGTGCTGCCATTTGTATTTTCAATTTTGATTAAAGAAATTTAAATTTTAAGCAGATTTTTGACCTCCCAAATGCCAAGTATAGCCAAGTATATTTGTCCTCAGATATACGCCCCAAGAGCGACCCACCAATATCGTATTCTCCAGAATCCTCTTATTTTATGGCCACGTCAACCGGAGAGAGGACAATATAAAACAGTTGATGGTTCAGGGAAAACCAGATGAGAAGAGGCGAAGAGGACAGTGAGGACACTCTAAAAAACGATCTTGATGAAAAGTGCTATGCATCGAAACATACTAGCCAAACTTTTGTCTTGACACGTGCATAAAACTCAATGATATATCATATCATTTTGTTTTAATGATCGAGGAGAACTGTCAGGCCTGTGGGCTTGAAGTGATTTAAAAATGAATAGTCTTAAAAATTTAACATTTAATTTTTATTAATACAACATAATATGATATTGATTTTATATAAACAAATAGTTTTATTAATTAGCCCAATGAGTATAGTCAACTCTGAAAATGCCCATTAAGCAACGTCCCAAAATACATACAGATAAAGGATTAATTAATTACCTCGTAAACGAGAAGCGAACGAGAGAAACACCATGATAACAGTGCTAATGAGATTAACGAACAAGAAATGTGGTATAAGTGCTTTAGTTGATAGTCCAGAGCAAGTCATGAAGATAGCCTTGTAAGAATACATGTAACTCCACATTTTTAAACCATATACATTTATGTAGTCTGATAACAGTTGCGTTACTAAGTTACCTCCACAGAATAAAGGAAAAACATATTTTCGTTCCTAATAATTAGATGTACTGGGTGTCCAAATTTATTACCATATCATTACTAACGTCGTCATTTTTTCATGTACATAGTTGGTTAATTTGAAAACCAAGACATATATTTTTGACTGATTAAAAAATAATGTAATATAAAATTTCCGACTTATTATTTGGGACAATAATATTTGTTTAAAGAAACTATTCCATTTACCTCACAGATTTACAAAGAAGAGTAAAAGATGAACAAAACGTTCCATTTCGTTTCTATCCTAAAATTGTAAATAAAAATGTTAACTTCTGACCCTTTCATTAAGTTGCCATATAAAAATTCCACATATTACTGCAGTATAAGTTTTTATTGGGTAATGTACAATATACATTTTTGGACAAAAATAACCGAACTCCTCAATTTTTTTTATATGTTGATTCAAAAGTATGGCTTATGAAGGTAATATATATATATATATATATATATATATATATATATATATATATATATATATATATATATATATATATATATATATATATATATATATATATGAAATCGAATTTGAAGAAAACAACTACTCAGCGGGCAAATACCCCGACCTGCATTGAATTACAACCTTCAAATCGTGATCAGTAACCAACTATCATTTGTCTGTTCCTAACCAGACATAGACTGGTTTCGAACTTATTATGTTCTCATCAGTATGCCATAGGTCATGGAACAGACAAATGATAGTGGTCAACTTGCTAGTCTTATACAAACTGAATCAAATGAAGTGACGGTGAGAGGTAAACTCTCATATGGTCGCTAAGGCCCGACGTATAGTAGCATCTGACCATATATATATAGAGATATGCATGGTCATATACAGGCCCGTTTCATACACTGAGCGGTTGTATACCCCGTGTATATCATCGCTAAATGGCCACAAATCATGTTAGCTTCCTTCCTACAAAATTTTGGGGTGGGCTTCAAAAAGTCATATTTTCATGTTCCGAGATACACTTTTAGTTCAGCACTACTGAGTCAGGCGGCGCTGTTCCTGTATATCCAAGACTCTTATACAGCTGATACTTATCGCACGTTATAAAGCCCGATATTTGGCATCATTGTAATGGCTCGATAACGTTCGATTCTTATTTCCTCTTAAATACTTTCTTCATGAAGTCACAATCGATGAATGAAAGCTCTTTAATTCGAATCAGTTTTTTAACCTCACAAGTATTGTATCATATTCGAACAATTTTTCTAAATTCAAAAATTTATATGCCTACTAAAAATTATAAAATACATGGTACAGTGTTATGAAAGAAGAATAGTTGTTAGCATCTTAAACATCTTAAAATGTTTTTTGAATTGTAATACAGAAATTCAAATAAAGGGATAAAATATATATCATAAGAGAGAGAATATAGAATAAAAATAAAATATAAAATACATTGTCTTTGTTTATTGTTGTTCCAAATTGATGTTTCCATGTCAGTAAATTAGGATTGTGTTCTTTTTGCATTCAGTATTCAATAATACTATGCTTAATTTTTATAATTTTGGTGCTAAAATTTTCATGGAGAAATATCAGGACATTAAACAATAACACAGGCCCACAAAAAAAAAGTTGTCTGCGCCGCGGTATTGACCATACCTATCCCTTGTATTTTGACCCGCTGAACACGAATCTGACCTTAGTTTTTCCCCTATACGTCAGGTTTTTTTTTAAAGCAAAAAAGTCTAATATTTATATATTTATTTGCTATTAAAAGAAAAACCTGACGTGCTGGTGAAAAACTAAGATCAAATTCGTGTTCAGCGGCTTAAAATACAAGGGATAGATGTGGTCAGTACCCCCGCGTAGATGACTTTTTTTTGTGGGATTGCGCCACACTGAGTGTGGCACAGTGGCAACCAAAAAAAAGTGGTCTGCGCGGGGGTACTGACCACACCTATCCCTTGTATTTTGATCCGCTGAACACGAATCTGGCCTTAGTTTTTCCCCTACACGTCCGTTTTTTTTTAACAGCAAAAAAAGTCGTGTTGAATCGTGATATTTATATATTTATTTTCTGTTAAAAAAAAACCTGACGTATAGGGGAAAAACTAAGGTCAGATTCGTGTTCAGTGGCACAAAATACAAGGGATAGATATGGTCAGTACCCCGGCGCAAACAACTTTTTTTTTTTTGTGGGCCTGTGTAATTATGCAATGACGTATTATAAGGATAGATAGGCATTGTCCATAATAACTATAAGCTGGTACTACTTCCACATCCACATAGTGGAGTGGACGTATAATAAAAGTAAAAATTTTTATTTTAAACAGGCTTAGAATGTCACGAAAGGTCGATATTTTAAGTTTGAACAAAAAAAAATCTGTCTGTAATTTTTTTTGTGCGCACGATTACTCCGGAACCGTTCATGATGTTAACTCATAATTTGGGACACCTGTGTATTATAATGAGATCTGGAAATATGTTTTGATCTTATTCCGTTGAAGTTTGGGGGTAAATAGGCAAAGCAAGCAAGTGAGAGTTGATAAAACTGGGATTTAGTGTATTATATGTACGAGAAGCCAAGTACTCAAAATTTTTTTGACATCAGCACTTCCACTATCACCCCCATTACCATCCCCACCCCATTATTAATGGGCGAAAAGAAATAAAATTGTGATTCTGTGTGTGTATAAATACCAAAGGCCTCAATTTTTTTGCATCAGCTATACCGCCCACTACCATCCCCACCCCCCACTGCCGATATGGCATATTGTTTTATGTGTTCTTGGGGTAGACGATTGCAAATGTTATATTATTAAAGTTCTATGATCAGTTATTTCTACATAATGGACTGCAAATACAGTATCAGCTTTTTTAGTTGTAAGAGACTTAGATGTGGAAATAGTGATTCGTTAGGAAGCGGTTTTTTAAGTCAGGTTCCCTTTACTGTATGGTGGACCTAACTGCATGACGTGATCTGTCTTACCTCCCTGTTAAGCCTACATGGTCTCTAAAAAAACACAATATTAATGGGCTAACTTGAATTGTTTTTTCTGTTTGGACATGCAAAAGAGAACAACGTCATAACTGCGGAATACTTATTTCTTACACATTCACATAGTGGAGTTGAAGTATAGTAATCGTAAAAAAAAACAAAAATTTTTTGCTCAAATTATTGAAGGTGATTATTGAAGAGAATAAAAAGATAAAATTGTGATTTAGTGTGTATAAAGGAACAAAAGGCCTGAATACTTTTTTGGCACTAGCCACCCACTCTACCACCTCTACCACCTCTACCACATTATTAAAGGAGATAAAAAAATAAAATTGTGATTTATGTGTACAAGAGCCTCTACTTTTTTTTCCAACAGCTTCCCCCTCTACCACCCCCACTATGTAGCACATCGTTTTATGGGTTTTTGGGATAGACGATTTCAAATATTATATGATCAAAGTTCTATGAAGAATTATTTCGACACAGTGGATTGCAAATATAGCATCGACATTTTTTTGCTGTAAAAGGCTTGGATAGGAAAATCTAGATGTCGAGGTATTGATTTCTTAGGCAGCGGTTTTTTTCTTTTTATTAATGAACACAAATATTTTTATGATGGTGATTTGAATTTATATTTGTAGTCGGTCTCCCTGCATGGTGCGTCTGTCAACATCATGCACCTACCTTGATTGCATTGGATTCGGAATGACGTCTAGAAAAATGTGCAAAAGTTTCAGACCCGTACATAAACAATTGCAAAAGTTAAAAACTAATGAAGATTGAAAAAATAACGAGTTCCGTTTTTTGCAAATAATGCGAAAACTATTAATATTTAAGAAATTTTAAAGAGGGATTCTTAAAGAGGAAGAAATTTCCAAAAAAATAATCCCGACTCCCGAAACTCTACATCTATTATTAATAATTTTAATTTAATGTTGAAAATAGAGCTCCGCGCAGCGAACACTAAGCCGTTACGATGCTCTGAAACCATCCGGAACAAGTAAAAATATGTTTTTATGTTATTAAATATTAATTTAAAAATTCATACAAATTATGGTATTATTTATACACTTAAAGGAACAATATTAGGTTGGAAAATTTTTTTCACCGATTTTTTATAAAATGAGCCCATTGTTAATTAACAAATTTTTTTAGAGTCTGCGTTTATATTTCAACTCGGATAATTGTTAAACAAAAGCCACTAAAATGATTTCGCTTCGTGGCGACCTTAAGTCAACTATACTTTATGGGATTATGACATTGCGATGTTTTTAATTGTTATAGTCTATTAATTATTAATTATTTAATCTAACAAAAAATAAAAAATGAAAAAGAAGTCGAAATTTTTTTTTATTAATTATAATTACCTATTATTACTGTTTTTATATTCAAAAATACAATAAGATTACATAAACTTTAAATTTTTATTGCTATTTGTTTAAACAAATGTTATAAACAAATAGATAAGTTACGTATTTTTGAAAAATACTTTTTTGCCATTTTATTTGTTACAAAATATTATGATTAAAAAAAAATTCTTAAAAATTGTTTCTAATTGTTTATAATCACTTTTTCTTTTTTCATTATTTAAACAAATTATTAAGAAAAAAATTTACCCTTAAGTTTATTATTTGTAATTCTCCACAAGGTGGAAAAAATAATTTTTTTGTTGTGAATTTATTTGTTTATTTAATAAACAATTTCTTATTAACAATCGCCGAATGTGTTTATATTTTTTTGGACAGAAAAAAAAATAACGAAAACAACCGTATACATAAACATGAAAATTCTTTTGTGAATAATAATTTAAAAATCGAGAAAATGCTCGTATCAAGTATGCCGTGGAAACGGACAAAAACTAGATTCAAAACATTAATTTTGTCTGCATAATCAAAGCATTGTGACCGAAATGTCCATTTTATTTAACACATCTTAGAATCAAAACCTAGCCTCTTGTTTTATTATATGTAGGCAAATATACCTACATATTTAGATAAAAAAAGGTATATTTTAGTCACAGAAAACACTAACGCAAATATTAGTGGGAAAAGAGCAGAGCGTTTGCCTTAAACAACTTATGACAGCATCAAAAAAGGTGATTAAGGAATTCTTTCTGCCGCGATTTTATTATTTTAATTTGTTTTCGGTGTGGTAACAAGTGCAATGAGAAGTACTGAACTAAATCTAAGCATTGCTTCAAAAACTTTAAACAATGTATGTGTCAATATTAGAATTTTCTGATACTTTTCTTATTATCTCCGGTCTTAGTAATCGCAAAAAATAAAAAGACTTTCTAATAAAAATATACAAAAAACTTTCTGATAAGTCAACTAGCAAGAAAATAAAAACCATTAAAAATTACTATCTATGTATAATTTAAGAAATATAGTGTAATAATGCATAAATCTATAACGAAAGTGAATGAAACTATGTCTTTTATTGCTTTATTTTTCGAGTTGTTTATAAAATAATAAAGTTAAAAATATCACGTATCTATTCAAAAAATAAAGAAAAAAATTTGTACCATCTACAAATAATTCTTTTCGTGAAGTATACATCATTACCTCTAGGACTGCCATGTATTTTTAAGGAATTGAAAATTATTTTTTCTGTACTAAAGTATTTCTTATAAACAATGGCTTTCATTTTATTTTAAATTTCCAAGTGCTCAGTTAATTTGTTGTAATGTATTCTAATGTTTTGATTATTTAATTTTAACGAATTCTAAAATAATTTTTTATGCTCTATTTATACATTTTATTTTCGTCATAGTAACATACTACTAATAATTTGTTAATTAGATTTATGGCTAAATACTGTAATACAACTCTATCTTGCTTTGCATACCATTGGCAACACTTCTTTTTGGCATTTGAGACGCTTTAATTGTTTTATTGCTCTGTGCAAGAAAGCAACGTGTGACCAGATTTAGGTTGAATGTAGGTATAAGAATGTAAGAAAAAAGGTACCAGCTTATCTGGACGAGGCACAATGCAACACCACAGGAGGGAGGGAGAGATAGAGATCACGCGTTTGCCGAAATATAAACAGTGTTCTAACAATGTTTTAACATGATTGTAATAATTTTTCATGTGTAAATAAAGATTCAACCAATTCAGATTTCATGTCAAAAGGTCTATTTGTTAATTGACAAATGCACAAATTTCTTAGCTAGTATATAAATTCGCAGAATTTTGATTGGATTGTTCATAATGTTATGACCCTTTACCCTTCGTAATAAAAGTTTTTATTTTTAAAAACCGATTAAATCAATTTTAATTTAAATGGAAACAACATAAATTTAAAAATCCGTTGTGTCTTGAAAAGTGTTTTCTGGAATCTACAGATGACGTATGCTTTTTCAGATATTTAATTGTATTTTAAATGACCGACAAAAAAAAATAAAAAAATGACGACAGACAAGCGTTTCGTTACCTCATTTTTGATAGTTTGGCGACCGGTACAAATTTAATTAAGTAAAATAAATAAATAAATAAGCATTTAATGTGCACAAAAAAGTTTACAGACAAAGGAAGAGGTTAGCCTAAACTAGCTTCCCCATATACATTAAGAAAACATATGACTGTACGCAGTATTACATTAAATTGAGAAAACTATTAAACTAAATTTTTATATTATAAAATGTAAATATTGTATTACTTTTAATAACGATAATTTAACTATCAAATATACCATTTTTTAGTATAACCATTATACGAGAGAATTTTATGCTCTACCGGAAAGGTACGTACATTATTTTGCCCTACTTTGCTTAAGTTTCAAAATATTGAGGAAAAAGCATATTTTGTTGCAATTATTGTTAGTAACTTTTGAACCCGAAAAGAAAAAAAAGAAAAGAATATCACACAAATTACTTTTTAAGAGTGTGACCTGCGAAGACTAATTAATATCGGGCACAAATATTTTATATACTTGCACCAATAATAATTATTATTTTTATTAGTGCAAGCATATAAAATATAATCAATGAAAGAAAATATTAAATTTTTGCTTGCCATACTTAAAAGGGAACTTTGTGCTTTATAGTACCTCGGGTACATGGCTATATAAGCCAAAAAGCTGCACTTTTTGATTGGGATGTGCCACTTTCTGTGGTGCCAAAAGGTAACTTTCCAGATAGGGAGCCACTTTAAAATCCGCGCAAAACACCAAAATGGCGGCCATTAAATATGGCAGCCATTAGCCACACTAAATGTTTTTGTATCTCAGCTCCTAATGGTTCGATTTCTATTTTCTTTTTTTGTTTGAAAGCTCTTATAAAGAGAACACATTTTTGTCTCTATACATTTATCTCTACACCTTAACGGTTCTGCGCAATTTAAAAAAATTTATATTTTTTAATTTTTAAAGAAGTATCTGTCTGCACAATGGAACAAACTAAATCTGAAAACTTATTTCATATAATGCAACTTTCAATTCATGTTAACTTGGGACAGCTGGTACGTAGTAGAGGTCATTGTAATAAGTTTTTTAAAATTAAGCCTAGTGACAGTGAAATAAAATTAAATTAAATACTTATAAATACTTCAAAGATAACTTCATGCTTTGCTGTTATTTGATGGCAAAGGTCACTTGCTGTCTTAAAATAAGTACAAGTATAAGTATAAATTTCAAAAGGAAAATAGCATCAAGGGATTCTTTTACTATTATTCCTAATGTTACTGTCCCTAATAGCACAACATTGTCCTGTGGACATCTGAAGGACGTCCTCGACGGACATACAGGACATCCGATGGACGTTCATTTTTGGTTCAAAGTGCATCCAACGGGCAGCCGATGGACGTGCAAATGTCACAACTTTGGACAATATTTGTACATTCCAATTAATTTAGAAAAAAAAAACCGGAATGAGCAGGGATCGAACCGTCGACCTCGTCCTTTGTAACTCGATGTTCTCTCACTCGGCCACTGTCCTAGCTTATTAGTATATGCTTAAAGACTGTACAGTTGACTAATATAACTATTTATTTCAAATGTAGAAAGTATTTGACTGTTTAATAAATGTTTAGTATCAAATAATATCATTAATAATTTACAAGAAATATTAAAATTAAATTATTAATGATAAATTACTATAAAAAATAAACTACAAATTTTACAGAAATATCGGTCAAATGTAAACAAAAACATTGTAAAATTGAAAAACCAGTTTTGTTAACATTTTTTGTTAATGTATTAAATAGACGTCCCTATAAGGAACTAAAATGTGTGTACTTGCCGAAGGACGTCCGTTGCGGCACATATGTTAGACGTTCAGTGTGCTATTCGCTGGTATGTATACATATTACGGAAACGTGTTGGAGAGAAAGCGGTATGGAGATACTATCATTTACGCCAAAAATATAATATTTAAATCAACGGACACGAAAAGGACGTCCATCTTCTGTCCCTATATGGACATAAAATGTACATACTTCCAGTACATAAAATGGACATTCAGAGGACGTTCATTCCGTACAATTTTAAGTAAATCCGATGATAAACGTCCGGTAGACGTCCAGTTTATGTCCACGGACGTCAGTACATTAAATAGACATAAAACGGACGTCCGGCGGACATCGTATGCTATTAGGGGTCCTATTAAAAGTTTTATATATCTCTGTTAGGTAAATAAAAAACGTAATTTAATTTCTACCACTTTGCATCTTTTTATTTAATGTGAATGAGGCAATACTTTAAAAGTGGAAAACAAAAAATGAGGACAAATTAAAAATATCTAAATACTTATAGGCCTACCACGGAGTACCTAATTACATTATCAGTTATTAATAATTGATGTCTATTTGCATAAAAAATAAACTAATATTTTATTAGGTTCTTTTAATATATCTTTAAAATGCATAACAATGAATAATAAAAAACGTAAGTAAACAGTAATGATAGTGGCGAAGTATAGCAAGTACTCCCAACCATATAATATTGTGCTTCGTGACGATGCATACATCAAAGAATTATATATTATGAAAATATAACCTACTGAGGCCCGATTATATTGGCAACATCGCTGGGACGGAGAACAAACGCTAGCTATATTCTTATATACAGCGGGCTTTGAAAGGATCAGTAGATATATCCGGGCTCTGAAATATGCCATGTTTATATAATTAAAAGAAAAATAATAATTGGCTACCTCTTGTGGCTTCCTATTAGAAAAGATGCATAACAATCGCCATATTTAATAAATTTGTTCATTTATACACTCGGGAAATGCCGGGCTTATGAACAACCTATTGATATATCGGGCTCCACAATATACCGTCTATACCTATATATATATATATATATATATATATATATATATATATATATATATATATATATATATATATATATATATATATATATATATATATATATATATATTGTAATATTTTCTTTTATGCCCCACGTTGTGAAGCCATAAATGTTATATTTACTACGGCCGTGATTGTGAGCGATATAAATATTGAATATATTTTTGAAAATTTGAGTTGGGCGCCTTATAAAATATTATTTACTTTCAATGTTGTTTTATGCTAGAGCAATGAGGAAGCTTTCTTATGTAAGCAACTCTTTTCTCAGTAGTCGGTTCTCACACAGCATCAAATGAAACACTAGTTTTGACTTGACACAAAATAAAACTTTAATATTGGATAGGATTCTCACAGTTGCTGAACAAAAGCATAAATACACAAAACACATAAAACAATTATAAACTTGATTATTGTAATTACAAATATTATTATTTAATGGCCTTTTTTTTTATTTTGTCTTGATTTTATAGTTGCAACTCTATAATGTTCTCGTATATAGGATTCACGATTTTAAATCGTCATAAAGGTACCTTTTATATAATCAAATTTACCTCCGCCACTGTTAATAGTACGCCACTGAAACTCTCTCAGTCCGGAATTCTACCAGCCGAAACGGATGAACGCTCCCACTGCTACTAGATGACTCTACTTGTAGTACCTCCAGCTATAAATGGTAATATGTTTATTTACCAGGAAAATAAATCATTCCTTTGGGAAAACGAAGAAAACACTTTGTTTTAAGACTTCCACGAAGCACTTGTGTTGTTTTAAAGCTTTATACCGTAAGTAGGATTAATTATTATTATCTGGGGAGTGTAATTTTTCCTCCTCCAGGGAAGCAATTTTATAAACTGAGCCTTTGTTATTTTAATTTAATTACAATTTTGTATTTAATTTCGAAATGAGAAAATTACTGTATAATTGTTGGTATTACTTTACCATTAATTGATTTCGGTTATCAACTTAATTCGTGATATTTTATTTCTCGATTGTGAGGTTATGGTTGCTTTTTACAGAGAAAAATTCGACATCTGCCCTGGACGGCGGTTAAACAAAGACTGTTTTTTAATTTTGGCGTTTTAATTGGCCCAAATTGACATTTAAATCAAAACCAGGATGCATGATTTTATGAAATTTTTAATGACACAGTATCCATTTTAGGAATATAGTAATTTTTGGACTTTAACTTAATAAAACGAGGGTTTTCATTATTGAATATTGTATTCCATCCTTTTCTGATCATTTTGGTACCTCTTCTAAATGATTTTGTACCTTATTAACAATTCTACAGAAATATCATTATTTCTCACAATTTCTGCTTAAAACTATTAAAAACCTAGAGAATGCCTATCCAGCACATCCCCGAGATATCATTACATAATTATACACTAATTAAAACTAATACAATGCTTTATTATTAACGTTATGTACATTTTTTATTTTAGGGACCTCGCTACCAGAAGCTTCTTGCCCTGCGCTTATGTACTCAAGTGAAATCTAACTACCTCATTTTGGGAAATGTTCAAAATGATCCCCTCCTGGAAATAACATAAGAGTTCTTGGACCATTTGTACTTTTTAGTAAAGTTCCATCACTATGTGTGTCGAAATAGCTGCACTCTTACAAATTTTAATCAACAGTACCCCCTTTTCACTATGAAAATCTAGAGCTGTGTAGATGTGAAGCATCACCAGGTTGGTACCTATCTTTTGTAAGCTTTTGCTTTCATTACGCTATGTACTCTTAGTAAAATAGTTAAAGTTTGTTTTTCTACGGGGAGACCCTATATGCTTCTCTTAACTATGCACTGTATGTTTAATGTTATTAAGAAATTTCACTTTGTTAGTGTCATTCATGGTACAAACTCACTTATTAAGCTTTTAGTTTTACATTGTACTCATTTTTACTTAATACATGGTTAATTTTATGATTGTTTTTAGCTGTTCCGAGACAACGCTATATGGTTCCAGTGATCTGGGTCATTTCTAAGAATGTCTATACACAAATCATGGTTTTTAAGTATCGTTTTGGTGTTTTACTATACAGAATATCCTTTTTACTTATTTGTACACCGTACAAGGTATTTATGTTACTTTTTATCTTAATTTTGTCCACTTAAATTTATACAATTAAACTTATCTAATGCATTTTGTGCTTAAATCAAAACCAATGTTCACTGCTACTGGTGATTCTTGTTTTACCTTTAGTTAAAATTCATTGACCATTGATGTGTGATAAATTTTGTATATGTATGGTCGTTTCACACGGGCAATACATACAGAGTGATAAATTTCTCTTGCCCTCTCATTTCGCTAATATTCAAGTATGCTTTTCGGGAATGACGTATCAATATATATATATATATATATATATATATATATATATATATATATATATGTATATATATATATATATATATATATATATATATATATATATATATATATATATATTTTTTTTTTTTTTTTCTAAGCTAAAAATTTATAAAAAAATTCTGAAAAAAAAGGGTGTAATTATTTCATTAAAAAAACTGGTGGTGGGGAACGACTAAACGATCAAAAAAACCTTATATAACTTGGGGTCTAAAACCCATAGTTTTAGAAAAAATAAATAAATAAAAATTTCGAAAATTTTCAATAAAATTGTTTGAGAACTACTGGAATGTTGGGATAGGTTTTTATTTTGGCGTATGTCGGCGCCTCTAACCATCAAATACGCTAACATGGCTTTTTCAAAGTATCGCGCTCCTTTGTAGAGTCGCGCGTCGGCGAAGACACAAGTTAATAATCACACTTTTTTATGGTTTTTTTAAAAGTAGGTAAGGTAAAACTATACTCCCTCTTGTGCAATATTTTAGTTTCTGCGGACACTTCGTTAAGCACACACGTCGAATCCGTTCGTTGTTTTCGTTCTTTTTTAATTTTAGGCCACGTATTTACAGTTAAGATTTGTTTTATTGACTTACCGTTCAAGTCGTTAAGTTTTTGATTACGTACAGACACTACTTGTTCGTTCTTTTTGTGTTTTGGATTTTGGATCAAGTTTTTATTTTTATTCTCTTTATTGCCAACGTTAGTTAATAGTTTAGTGTGGTATTTTAATGTGCATAGAGACCATAAAAAATGATCCTAATTTACCAAATGTGTTAAACGGAGTGCGTATGTCCTTAGTATTGATGCAGACGGAAGCCATTTCGAACAATTTATGTAAATCAACTTTATTGGTAAGATCTAGATTTATTGAATAATTTTAATTTTCGATGCCTGATCGGCAATTCGTTAAATAAATCAGATTTTTTCCTAACTTAATAATTCTGTTATCGTATCTCAGACGTCTAACTCTTTATTTCCCAATGTCATGCAATAATTTCTCGCTTTTCAAGCTTTTAACCCAGAACACTCATTTAGATTACAAATGTTAATAAATCAGATTTAAATCTGATAAATTATAAACAACAATAAAAGCTCCAATATTTTGTTCTAAATTAAAAAAACACACATGTAAAGAAGTGCTGTGTTTAAACCCCTTCTACGCCTATGAATTGCAGTTCTGTAAAAAGAGATATGGTATTATTTACATTTTTATAATTGGTTCGGTTGAGGCGCTCTTCAAAGGTACCGCCGTTTGCTTTGAACCGCCGGCCGGCGACGAGTCGGTCGGTAACCTTTGAACTTTTTTATGACAATTTAAAAGTCGTAGAATTACACGTCCATTGACCCACAAAGGCAGTGGTTCTCAAATGTTTTCTACCCTAATATTTAAATTGTTGACCTAGGTCAGTTTTTTCAAAGTGCCCCTAGGGGAAAAAGTCATAAAGGTTTTTTGTTTGTCTAGTCGATCCCCATTACCAGTTTTGTTTAATGACATGAAACTGATTACACTCTGTATTTTGACCCTTGCAATTTCTTGCTAAAGTTAATAGTTTAAAAGTAAAAAGTTCTTGAATGTCTAAAATGACGCAAATTACCTAACTTTGACAAACTGTCTCTCAAAAACTGTCCATAGAATTGACTCGATTTAATAAGAACTTTTGATCAGCATGACTTGAACTACAAAATAAGAAAATTTCAGCCGATTCCACCGAATCAACATTTTCATGGGTTTTGTTCCGAGGTTCTTAGCACTTCACCTAGACAAAATTAGTAAAAATCTGAATTTTTGAACAGACGTTCTTTGAGGTGTCCCAAACCCAAATCCACAAAAATAACAAAAATCCCAACATGGCTACCCAAGATATTGAAGGTTAAAGTTTTTTGAAAATATCTCGCGTCCTATGCATCGGATGCTCATGAGGTTAATGTGAAAATTGTAGAGAATTAAATTATCTATAAGCTGTCTTTTTTATTTTTCCCACCACCTTTTCGAGATATTCAAGGTCAAAGTTTCAAAAACGTGTTTTTTCGCGAGTATCTCGCGTCAAAAAAATCGGACAGCAATAAAGTTAACATAAAAGTTGTAGAGAATTCAATTATCTACAAGACTGGTGTTTTGCATTTTTTCCCAAAACCTCGCCCTTTTCGAGATATTCAAGGACGAAGTTTAAAAAACTGTTTTTTGCATGTAGACTTCATCGCGGTCTAATGCATTGAAACGCTATTATTTTGCCCTCGCTAATTTTTGGGGCCTACTTATTGCCTGAACATGAGACTCATTGGGTGTGGATCCTGTAAGATCAACTGGCCGAGCAATTACAAAAAATAAACTCTTACCTTTAAATTATAATACTCAAAACAGCATCAGATGGAAAATTTAATCGTAGTGCTCCAAGGTCCATCACTGAATAATCGTTAAGGGTCACCTTTTTATTTAAAGTTAATTAATCTACTACTTCTACTGATAACCTGATAAAAAAGGAAACTCGGATTTCAGAAAATTTAATGTTAAATAACCCATATAAATAAACGACACACTGTTAAAACGAATGAACATATATTAACATTAAATGGGTTACTGCATAAAAAACTATCCTAACAACTACTAAGTAACATAAAATTACCGTAATTTAAGCTTGAATACGCAAAATTTAATGGACGTCTCCATTTACTAATTTATAGAATATGTTAATTAGGATCCAAAAAAAAATAAATCAGAACAATTACTTAACCTATATCAAACAAAAGTAAGGAGTTTTGGTTAGAAGATTCCATATAATAATGGTAAACTACAATGAATAACTGATTACTTTGATAAGGAAATAAACAGAAATATATCAGTCTCACAAATAAAGCCGAACGATGTCTCCTAACATCAATCCTCCAGAAAGGTAAACACACGATTCGTAATAGTTATCTGTAGAATACGATCACTAAATTGTCACGAACAAATCCGATAAATGTTTAAAACACTTAAGCTACGAGAAATTTCCCTACATTGTCTAATAACTTTTTACACGTAATAAGAAAACTGAGAGCAAATATAGCTCGTCTTCAACATGGTGTAGTACGGTCCTCTGTAATATTTACCATTCGTCTCAAGATACAACTTATTAAAAAACTTACAGCTTAAATCTATTATACGCCATATTGCTTGTCGGGCATATCAACCACACTACACAACCTGTAGAATCATACTTGATTTACATTACACAAAAACATCTTCTTAGGCAAAACCTTATCAGGCAATCTGTATTTTACAGCAGGAACTTCTCAAAATACTTTACTAAACATTACATTTAATTTCACTAGTATTCTTATTAATTTTCTGAACCCAAAACATAAAACTCCATTACCTCGATCTTGTTCATTGCCCATCTCCCCACTATTGACCGCCTCGATGCTCCTAGGCAGTTGTTGCCTACGTCTTAACTGAACTAAAACTGAACTAAACTGAAATTAGGGCTCGAAAGAATAACGAATAAATTTAGACTACCAAAATTATTAAAAATTCTTCGCGATAAAATAGAAAATCGTACAATGGTCTTTACTAAATTAATTTTAAAAGGACCAATGAAATTGGGCTGTTACACTCCCCCCCCTTTTCCTTCATTAGCCCGACATCAAACAAAACGTACAGGTACTAACTAATGACTAGCCTTCAATGTTAGCAAAAAACAAGCAGCAGTAAGCTTAACGTAAACGGTAGATAAGGTAAAGATATTATCCTAAACGTAGGAGTCATTAGAATGACAAACAAGATAACCGTGACTTGGAAAATCGTCATACGCATATGAGAGCGGACTAGACAACTAGACGGGACGGTATACCGAATAACATAACGGCAAAAAACTCAATGACTAAAAGGTAAGATCGAAAGATCCTCCGCACAAGATAAAACTACTAAAAGTCTAAGTTATTACTGGCACTCCAACAACGAAACGAGAAACAAAAATGGAAAGAGAATAGTTAACAGGAAGAGATTTTTCCATTCGGCTCTCAACAAGCAGGCCTGGGACTAGATCGGCCCTGTAACCAAGGAATGGGCGTTCCGGCCGGAAGGGGAGACACGAGCGAATTGGACGTAGCTGGTCAGGTGGTCCAAGCCAATTTTAAGAAAACACAAAAACGCATGGATGCCTTGCCTTACTACCACTGGGAATTCGCTTCCCAGCCACCTTGATAGCTTGCCTCGAAGTTAAACACAAAAGGTATCACCTTTGATACCTTAATGTTGTAAACCACCGAACCAGCCGCATCATCGCTCGGCCGAGCCCGTGGCCAAAACACTCACCAGTGTGACGACCCATTGTCCGCACAGACCAAAGAAAAAGATAAAAATACACTAGGCATAAGACAGAGTCATTTGGGAGCCAGTAAGAAACGGTAAAACATTGAGTCATACACATTACTTTATTCGAAGGGCTACAGATTAGCCACAAATTTCGCAACATAACGAAAATACACAAACATTGACTATTCCAAAGTTAGCCAATCAGATAAGGTACGATAAAAATAATGTTACTAAATTAACGTCAACTGAAAACGGACTCAAAAACTAAAATTATTGACAACATATGAGGTTCCAAACTAACCTAAACTTAACCTAACTAAACTGTGAAAAATTAGAAAAGGCGATACGGAATATTCTTATCAAAATCGCACTTATTAGGTTTCAGGTCCTTAACATGCCAGCGTCCCAAAAGATTACCCTCCATGTCTACTAATTCATAAACTAATGGCGAGATTACCTGTGTGACCATGCAGGGAATGTATTTTGGAGCCAATTTTTTAGAGAAACCCTTAGATGCATCAGAAAGATAATGGGTCCTTTTCCAGACCGTATCTCTTAACTCGAACTTCAATGGTCGTTTTCGCAGATCATAATATTTGGCATTCTTTTCACAAGCCTGACGAAGCCTTTCTTTTACTTCCGAATACAATTCCGGCAAATGGGACATTTCTCTAGCCCAAAACAAATTGTTCTTAACAGTGAAGTCGTTAGACGTAGCGGTAGAGGAATAAAAGTCTCCAGAAATAGGCACATGCCGACCAAACACTAAATATGCTGGGGAAACATCGGTAGTATTATGCTTAGCCAGACGTAAAGCTAACGCAATTTCAGGTAATTTCTCATCCCAGATTCGATGATTATCGGTAATATACGAGGAAATAGCCGTAACTAACTCGCGATTTACCCGCTCGGTAGGATTTACCTGAGGGTGGTACCTGGCATTAAACCAAACCTTAGGGACTGAAAAGTCCTTCAAAAATTTGCTAAATTCCTTAGAAGTAAATTGAGAACCTTATCACAAATAATGATTTCCGGCACACCGAAAATAAGGAAGACCTGCTCACGCGAAAACTTAATCATCTGGTTAGCAGTGGCTTTACGTAGGGGCTGGATGAGAACAATCTTCGTAAAATAGTCAGTGACAACGAAAACATATTGGTAACCCCTTTTTACTTCGGGAAAAAGGTCCTAGGAGGTCCATTGAAAGGGCCTGGAAGGGAAAGCTAATATTCTTCTCCGAACCCATGAAGCCGGGACGAGCCACATTTTCGCTCTTCTGCGCAGCGCAAATTTGACAATTCTTTACGTACCGGCTAACTGACGGCTTCATTTTAGGCCAGTAATAAAATTCTATCAGTCTGGACCTAGTTTTCGAGACACCCAAGTGGGCAGCGGTAGGCGAATCATGCATCTGCTGCAGAAGTTGCTGACGATTTTCGGTGGGGATGAAAAGTTTCCAATCTGGCATATTAGAGGTATTCGGTAAAATAGAGGGAACATGTTTATAAAGACAATTATTCATAACCTTAAAATCAAGATACTTGTCAGGGAAAGTTTCAACCTTAGTGAACATGGTTGAATACCAAGCATCGGGTTTTAGGGACTTCACATCGATAAGATCAACATTACGAGATAATGCATTGGGAATTACGTTTTGTGTTCCAGGCCGATGCTGAACATCAAAGTCAAATTGCGACACCAACGGGGAAGTCAACCGGTAGGCTCTAGAAGGCGGTGCAACCACGTTAAGGCCGAGCAGTCAGTAATGCCTGTAAATTTGGTACCTTCTACGTATCCACGGAACTTCTCTATACTGAAAATAACGCCAATAAGCTCCCGTTCGGTTGCGGAATACTTACGCTCAGTTTTAGAGAGAGCTCTACTTGCAAAATCAATAAGGTGTTTAGTCCCGTTAATGCGCTGAATTTAATAATACTCCAACCCCTACATCGGACGCATCCGTTTGGATAAAGAAAAGTTGAGAAAAAGCGGGAGAGGACAATACCGGAGCCGAGGTCATTCGCAATTTAATTTCCTGAAAGGCAGTTTCTGCCTCGGGAGTCCATACAATGGGCTGACCCTTTCGGTCATGTAAAAGGGAAGTAATTGGAGCAGCAACAATAGCAAAATATTTATAAAACGACGGTAATAAGAAACAAGCCCGATTAAACGTTTTATTTCCTTCGTATTTGTCGGGGTCTTAAAATCCACAATCGCTGATACTTTATTGGGGTAATGAATCCAAGGAAAGAGAGGGAAGGTTGGCAAAATTCACACTTATCTAAATTAATATGGAAGCCGGCAGATGCTAAACGTTCACGAATAAGGTTCAAGGAAGCGATATGACTTTCAAAGGTAGGGGAGGTATAGCGTTATCGCTATAAATAAAATTAAAATCGAAGTAAATATACTTATATTTGTTTTTAATACATGTTCATATTTTATGTGATTTTGGTATTTTTAAAGTATATTGATATTATATTTTTATATCGAATGTTTTTTATTTTTCTTAGCGACTCCATGGAAACTTCTCCATTATGGATCGAGTTTTCCTTTTTGTTTCTTAGCGATTCCATGGAAACTTCTCGCTTTTGGAAGTGACTGAGTCGCTATAGTCGCTATATACACCCCCTCGTTAAAAAAGAAAATAGTCAATCAATCGACGTGTCGATTGCAAAACGTACTTTTTTAATCGGGGTAGGCAAAGTGTCACATCTGTCAACTAATACAAAAGCCGGTTTAACCCTATCAATATTGACAGTTTTAATGACTTTGGCTCCTTTCTTAAAGGTAAATAACTTATCTGAACGAGATAAAACTTTAAACGGTCCTTCATATAAAGAAGTAAATGAACGTTTTAAACGTTCAATGCGAACGAAAATAAAATCGCAAGAGGCAAGATCTGAACTAACAAAAGTTTTGTAATTGCCATGCGAAGTTGGAGGAACAAATTTTAAATTATTAAAATAAATGCGTAATTTGTCAATGAAATAAGGAATATCTGGGGAATTATACGATTCAACGAAAAATTCGCCAGGCAAACGAAGGGTTTGACCATATATGAGTTCAGCAGGTGAACATTGCAGATCTTCCTTGGGAGTTGTCCTAAATGCTAATAAAATGATGGGTAATTCATCTGTCCAATGTGATGTATTGGCTCTAGCTAACAAGGAAGTTTTAAGTGAGCGATGATATCTTTCAATTAAAGAGCTGCTCTGGGGGTGATATGCAGTTGTACGTATTCTATGAAAACCTAAAAACTTTGCAAATTCATTAAATAATCTTGACTCGAATTGTACTCCTTGATCAGTCGTTACTGACAAGGGAACACCGAATCGACAAACAAAGTTTTGAAATAAAGTACGCGCAACTGTTTCTGCTGTGATGTCGCGAAGAGGGTACGCTTCCGGCCACCTAGTGAATCGTAAGAATCACCGTAAGAATGTAAGAGTTACCTTTGGATGGAGGTAATGGTCCTACCAAATCTATGTGGATGTGGTCGAAACTGATTTTCGGGATGGTGAAGTTCCCGAGAGCACTTCGCGTATGTCGACTGACTTTGACAGCTTGACAGTTAATGCACGATTTTGACCATAAACTGCAATCTGTGTTCATTTTTGGCCAAAAATAGTTATTTGAAATCAACAGTCTAGTGGCTTTAATACCAGGATGAGATAAGTTGTGAAAAATATCGAATATCGTTCGTCTGTAAACAAGTGGGACAAAAGGTCTGACTTTTGCACGAGAAACATCACACCAAATAAAATCATTTGAATCTGGAATTTGTATCTTTTTTAAAATGAAATTGGTTTTAGTTAGTGATGATTTATCTGACAATAAATAGTTGAGATTTGAATCTTTCTCCTGAGCTTCACTAAGCAACTTTAGGTCAAAGTTAACATTAAGGAAGGGAGAATTTTTAAGTTGAAGTGGTAAAATATCTTGTTTTAAGGAAGAAGTGTCGTAAATACGTGACAAGCTGTCAGCTATTACATTATGTTTTCCTTTAACATGTTGTATTTTACAAGAAAATTGAGCTATGTATTCTAAATGACGTATTTGACGAGGAAATCTTTCTGCTTTTGTGAATAAAGCGTTGATTAAAGGTTTGTGATCTGTAAAACAATTAAACTTTCGACCTTCAAGTATAAACTTAAAATGTTTAATTGCAGTATATAATGCTAAAAGTTCTTTGTCAAAAACCGAATGATTGGTTTGTGCTGTGGTTAATTTACGGGAAAAGAATGCTAAAGGAGCAAGAAATCCCTTATTATCTTTTTGCTCTAAAACTGCACCCATGGCAAGGTTAGAACAATCGACTGAGAGAGATAAGATAGTATCGTCATTATTGCAAGGATGAGCTAAAACTACTGCATTACTTATTGCGTCTTTGGCTTTCGAAAATCCGTCTAAACATTGATCAGGCCAACTATTTATCTTTGTAATTTTATCATGAGATAAACTGTTACAAAGAGAATATAGGGGAAGTAATATTTCAGCAAAATGAGGTATGAAACGATGATAAAAATTCACCATACCTATGAAACGTTGTAGTTGTTTGAGAGTTGTCGGTAAAGGGAAATTATTAATGACTTCGACTCTCTCAGTTGACGGTAAAATACCTGATGAAGAGATGTGATGACCTAAAAAGGTTAAATTGTCAACTCCTAAGATACATTTAGATGGTTTAATGTTAATTCCGTATGTGTCTAATCTCTTGAAAACCTTTTCCAAATGTTCCAAATGTTGTACATCTGATTGACTTGCGATTAATATATCATCCAAATAGACGAAAACGAAAGGTAAATTGACAAGTACTTCATTCATAAAACGTTGGAAAGTTTGACCGGCATTGCGTAGACCAAAAGGCATGCGGGAAAATTCAAACAGTCCGAATGGAGTTGTTATAGCTGTCTTATAAACGTCATTTTCAGCGACAGGTATCTGATGGTACGCTCGCACCAAATCAACCTTGGAGAAAATAGTGCAGCCGTGCAACTGAGAGCTAAAGTCGTGGATATGAGGTAATGGATATCTGTCTGGAATGGTAATCGTATTTAGTTGTCGATAATCTCCACAAGGTCTCCAGTCATTCTTCTCTTTTTTCGCCACTAGATGGAGTGGAGAGGAAACTTGAGAAGATGATGGTTTGCAGATACCTAATTCTACCATGTTATTAAATTCTGTTTGAGCTATTTTAAATTTAAGATTGTCTAATCTACGAGGTCGTGAAAAAGGTAAATGACCTTCAGTAACTATATGATGTACAATAGAATGTTTAATAGGTAAATTGTAATCTGGTGAACTAATTAGATTAGGAAATTGTAAAAGTAATTTGTTATATTTATCTGTCAAAGGAAATAATTTAAGTGTATCTAATCTATGATTGTCTAAAGGATTATTTTTAATAAAACAATTAACTGACAAATTAGTCTTGTTATCAATTATTCGAGCTCCTTTAAGATCGACAACTAAACCAAAATGAGACAAGAAATCTGCTCCGACTATCGGTATGTCAATGTCTGCTATATTGAAAACGAAAGGAAATAATCTACGTAAGTTTAGATTGACTTTTAACAATTTCTTACCGTATGTAAAAATGGTTGAACCGTTAGCCGCGGTTAATATCGTATCGAAATTCTTTTTTAAATCTGTGAAAGCATTGCGTGGCACCACAGATAAATCGGCACCAGTGTCAATTAGGAAGTTAATTTTGTTAGATCTATCGTAAATAAAAAGTCGACGACGTTTGCTGTTAGAAATGTCAAAATCAGACGTCATAAAATTATCAAACTTCAGTCATCTTTGAGAATTATCAGATTTTTTTCAATTCTTACTGAATTTGCACCATTCACCTCCACAACGATAGGCATTGGCACCATAAAGTTGATGGTAGTAACAAATAGTATTGTCTGTACGATCAAATTTATTGGAAACATTATTACGGCTGGGTGAACGATTGCGATTAGTGGTACGAGTTTGTGAATTGCTTCTACTTTGGCAATTGTTGCAGCATGAAGTAGAAGGTTGAGGCTCGAAGGATTGATTGGAAAGTCTGGATTCTAAAGAGTTTAAACGAGAATTAAAATTTTCTTGTTTTTGTAATACTTGATTAATTGAATCATGGAAAGTGATTGAAAAATTTTTGATAGTGGTAGTTAAATCTGATAACGGGGTTGACTCAGAGTCAACAGGATTTTTGGAGTACGATGCAACCATTGAATTTTGACAGGACTCCCAGATCTGATCCGCAATATCTAGAATCTCTTTTGTGTCTGTTTTCCCTGAAGCTGTAATGGCAATATATACTGTTTGAGGCAAACGTCTTTTCCATAGCTTTATCAATAAATCTTGACTAACCATTCTGAATCCTCCAACCATATTCAGCATGGATCTATAGAAATCTGAAGGTTTCAGATCGCCCATTTGGGAACCTGATAACAGATCATTCAGACGTTTTTCCTCACTCGATGATAAACGTGAAATTAAAACTTTCTTTAAATTTATATAGAGATCCGTTTCCGGGGGATTAGATATTATATCGTATATACTATCTATCACATCTAATGGCAAATTAGCTATAACCTGATCATACTTTTTCTTGTCATTGACAATTTTTGCCACAGAAAACTGTGATTCGATCTGGGTAAACCAAATTTCTGGTTTTGATTTCCAGAATGGGGGTAATTTGACAGAGGTGACATAATGGGTTTGAGGAAAATCCTCGTCTGAAGGTTGTCTTTGCATAACTAATCGATTGTGATTGATTGATTGATTGATTACTCTCTTAGATAAAAAAGGGAATGTACTTTAACTCACTCACCGACAGATGACAGTACTTGTAATGTACAACTTCAGTTGATTGAATTAGGAAATTACCATAAAATATAGGAACATCTATTCAAATTTGGAACCTCTATTCAAAATTCATCGGGAAAATTCTTCTCTTCATAAAATGGTCAATTTATAACGGTAGTTGATATATTGAATCTCTTCTTGAAATTATTGATAATAATTGTTCCAAAACAGGAAAATGTTGTACTTCGGTAATTATATCTGAGATATTCTTCTATCTTTTGAAGTGTAAATGATTTTATCTCTCCTTCAAATTAATTAAATAACGTAGATTTCATCATGTAAGTTATAGGATAACTTCGGACATATGTATCGATCACTTCTGGTATATATTTATCACGTTGGACATAAAATTTTCACTTCTGGCATATATTTATGACGTTGGACATAAAATTTTCACTTCTGGCATATATTTATCACGTTGGACATAAAATTATCACGTCGGGCATATATTGATCACGTCGGGGTCACCAAATTTATAGCGTTATCGCTATAAATAAAATTAAAATCGAAGTAAATATACTTATATTTGTTTTTAATACATGTTCATATTTTATGTGATTTTGGTATTTTTAAAGTATATTGATATTATATTTTTATATCGAATGTTTTTTATTTTTCTTAGCGACTCCATGGAAACTTCTCCATTATGGATCGAGTTTTAATTTTTGTTTCTTAGCGACTCCGTGGAAACTTCCCGCTTTTGGAAGTGAGTGAGTCGCTATAGTCGCTATAGGAGGCAATAATGACGTCGTCAAGGTATACAAATACTGGTCCATTCAGCAGGTCAGGTCCCAAAATTCTTTCCATAGTTCGCTGTAGCATTTGCGGACTATTGGACAAACCGAAAGGCATAACGACAAATTCAAATAGTCCCATGCTAGGAACACAAAACGCAGTTTTCTCTCTCGATGATTCTTCTAAGGGAATCTGCCAAAAGGCCTTACGTAAATCGATAGAAGTTAGGTATTTCGAGTCACGAAGCCGATTTAAAATAGCGTCCACTCGGGGAAGGGGATATGCATCCTTGTAACTGTAACCGAATTAAGTTTACGACCATCAAAACAGGCACGAAGTTCACCATTTTTCTTCTTTACTAGCAAAATAGGGGATGACCAAGGAGAGTTCGATGGTTGAATTACACCCAACTTTAGCATATCATTTACTTCAGCATGTAAATGCTTTTGCATAGCTGGGGACAGAAGGTACTGCCGCTGTTTAAATGGACGAGCTTCACCCCTGTAGATGTAATGTTCAACCAAATCGGTACGACCCAACGTGTCAGAAACTAATTCTTTAAAACCATCAATGGTCTGATTTAAAATTTGAACTTGAGCGGGAGACAAAGATTCACGGGACTGAATTGCATTCAATAAGGCGACATCTACTGGCTGATCGACCGACCACGAATTCTTAGAAAAATGAAAAGAGATACCGAAAGCTTTACCAAAACCAACACTAAGTAGGAAAAATTGACGGATGGAGGGGACTATTAGACACTTAACAAATTTAGGGTGACAGAGAGTTCGGTTTCGCCTAAAACGTCTTGCGTTGCATAATCGGAAGTCGAGACAATATACGGTAATCTAGAGATATGATAGGGGATCTCAAACTTATCCAAAAATGCAAGGCCAGAACATCCAATAATGGTATGTGAGGCCCCACTATCAAGAAGACACAGAACAGGAAAGGTTTCCTTTAACTATAACATAGAGGAATACAAGGACTCGTATGAGGGTTTATCATAAAATTTAGATTCAGTCACTAAATAGAATAAAAAACGAGATCCTTCTGTTAGCTGCCAAGCCTCCAGGACCCTGGAGCCAATAAGAAATCTTGCGACTGGAAACGTTTCTTAAACTCTAACGCAATACCTTTATTCATATGCATATCAGCTGATACACAATGTGCTAACGAAATATCGGAAGGTAACTGAAATAAATCCCAATTGGATTCGGAAAGACGTAAAGGCGAGGTGAACGGTAAGTCATTGGGGGAAGAAGCAGAACCCGCTAAAAGTTCCTCTGCAGAAGGAGAGTCAACATCCGAAGATAGGGACGTAGCAGAATTTATTTTTCTTTTTCGTTTTTTTTCTAGTTCGCTTCCGGATTTACGGAAGCCTTGGACGGCACAAATGTTGCTGCCGGAGAAAGAATTTTCGTTACCGGAGCCATATTGTTCTTGGATACTTGTCGGCTGTCTTTCAATTTTGTGACACGTTGCATTTGAAGTATCGTCTCGGACACACGAGTTCTCTCCAGAGGATGTGATTGAACCGAAGGCCTCGACACGATACCTGCTTGCCCGTTTTTTGGCAAACTGTTGACACATGTATTGCTAGAGTAACCACGAGTACCACATTTATAACAAAAAGAAGTCCTAACCGCAGTACATTCTCGATGTGAATGTCCCATATTCTGACAATTCCAACAAAACACTGAAATAGGGACCGTAGAAAAGTTTTGGCTTAGAGCCGGAAGGTAAATCATGTAAGAATAAGCGCGCCAAATCTGGTTCTAAAAGCCCGTGCTTCCTTGATGGAGGCGGCGTATACCGTTCGTTTCGGGATTTTAGTTCTTGAATCGTCCGACATTTTTCTACTAGAACTTTCAATGATTCGGTATCAATCAGGACTAATTTTTCATCGAAATAGGGATTTAAGTTCCGATGGATTTGCTTGACAATATCGTTCTCCGTCCTGGGAATAGGTAACCGACTCAACAAGGCTTCCATAGAAATAATACCGTGCATGTAATTTCCCATTAGGCATGTACATTCACGCAGCTAGAGAGATTTGACAACACCGGCAGCCGTAAATTCGTCCGTTGATGGAGCATTCCAGCTCTGTTATTTCATTGCAGCCAGCTGGCACGCGCGATGTTGTAATTCTTCTCCCCATGCCTAGCCCGCGACTACACACACGGTATAAAATAAAACATTTTCCGAAGGTCCCTGCGTTCTGGCCCGGATTTCTGCTAGAAGGTCATCTTCGTAATCTACTGGGAGAAAATCCCGCTTGAGACAGGCTACAAGCTCTGTCCATGAACGTACCTCTTTCTTAACGTTACGATTCCATAGCAACGCAGTACCGGAAAATAAACCGCAGCCGTAAAAAGATCATCAGTAGAAACCTTTCGGGCTTCACACAGTTCATTGACCTTTTCAAGAAATGACATAAGATTGTCCCGAAAATTGAATACCCCATTTATCAATTGCCAGAGGTTTAGAATAACCCTGTAAAACCGTAAATGTGTTTGCATTTCCCGAATTTACCGTAGAGGATGCCACTGGTTCGCTAACACTGTTTATCTTTAATTTCAATTAAAAATCCCTCAATGACAAGGAGGTGGGACTCAAATGCTTCAAGTAGTTTACAATCAACATCGTATCGCATGCGCCAATCTCGACTGAACACGACGAATCTCCAAGCCAGGCAACACTTGATCAGGTTCCGAGACTACTTTCATAAGGGATTCTACCGTTTCCAAAAGCTCCGTACTTTCGCTCTCAAAAACAAAATCATCATTAGGCTGCGTGTTTTTTTGCTAAAATTTCGCGTAACTGAGCACGTCTTAAAGCTTGGCTATCTTTGAGTATCAATCCCCTACTCTTAATTTCGAAACAAATTTCCTTTTCTAATAAATCGTTCGGCTCCATTGCCATTTTGAATGAAAAAAAAAAACTATTACCCCAAATTTCGGCCTAATATAATATAAAATGACCTCAGCGTCACAAATAACACGCGCAAAATATTCTAGTAAAATGGGTTATTTTTGACCCTCCA
This sequence comes from Rutpela maculata, assembly GCA_936432065.2. Classification (NCBI taxonomy): domain Eukaryota; kingdom Metazoa; phylum Arthropoda; class Insecta; order Coleoptera; family Cerambycidae; genus Rutpela; species Rutpela maculata. Next base: position 71,670,470 of record OW386291.2, on the reverse strand, counting down.
AAATTTCTAAACCGGTAAATGGTAAACTACATTAAAAATATCAAATTGCCTGATTTCGCAAGTACTATCAAAACACATTAAAAGTACAATACAATACACAAAAAACATCAATAAACATACAATAAACAATGCACAATAATCATAAAAAAATATACACTAAACAGCACGAAAATATCTCACAAGATAAGAGCTCGTAAGCTAGCTGCCAGCTGATTTTTCAAAAAAAGGCACCACGTTGGCTACTCGCCAAGTGAAAAGCTATTATTCTGCCCTCACTAATTTTAGGGGCCTACTTATTGCCCGAACATGAGACTCATTGGGTGTGGATCCTGCTAGATCAACTGGCCGAGCAATTACAAAAAAATAAACTCTTACCTTTAAATTATAATACTCAAAACAGCATCAGATGGACAATTTAATCGTAGTGCTCCAAGGTTCATCACTAAATAATCATTAAGGGCGCCACCTTTTTATTTAAAGTTAATTAATCTACTACTTCTACTGATAACCTGGTAAAAAAGGAAACCCGGGTTTCAGAAAATTTAATGTTAAATAACCCATATAAATAAACGACACACTGTTAAAACAAATGAACATGTATTAACATTAAATGGGTTACTGCTTACACAAAAAACTACTAAGTAACATAAAATTACCGTAATTCAAGCATGAATACGCAAAATTTAATGGACGTCTCCATATACTAATTTATAGAATATATTAATTAGGACCCAAAAAAATAAATCAGAACAATTACTTAACCTATATCAAACAAAAGTAAGGAAGGGGTTTTGGTTACAAGATTCCACATAATAATGGTAAACCATAATGAATAACTGATTACTTTGATAAGGAAATAAACAGAAATATATCAGTCTCACAAATAAAGCCGAACATAATTGCTCCAATAACTCTTCCTCCCCTCTTTCAAAATTCCCGCTAATTGTATTTCTTTCATTTTTTGGACAATTGAAAACATTTGCGACAAACTTTGGTCGGTTTGATTACAATGCGATTCGGTTTTTTTTTTTCTGAGTGCGCGTACCTCAGCGCTCAATGCGAAAACTCTCGCCGACTGTATCAATGCAATCCTTTCACCTACAACTACAGTCAAACCGAAGAACGTAGTGGTTTCATTACGATGAAATACGTTCAATTTTTCACAGGCCCGCAATATAAATTGCCGGCCTTTAAGGCCCATATTCACAAGAGATAAGTTTGCTTGTTTGGACGAATACTATCATCAAACCATTTCGGTTAGTGATTTGATAAATTTTTCACTTTTCGACACTAGCTTCTAGAATATAAGTAGATAGGTATAATTAAAGAACAATATGAAATATCGTTTACTTGTCACTGTGACACCAGATATTTTGATTATTTTGCAATAGGTTTATTGTTTCTTTTTTTTTTTCAAAGTCGAACATACATATGTCCCCCAATAAGTTGTCTAAACATGTCTCCCGCTAATAAGAAAACTAAAACCACAACGTGGTACAGACTTCTAAATGAGGAATCCAATGATGTTTTGAGTGCAATCGAATTGAGTTCATCACAAAATCATAGTACCTATTTTCACATCTGACCATTTATTAAGTACTTCGGTTCAAACAGTGAAGGAAGAGAGATTGTAGTGCTTATGGCTTACAAAAGCCAATGAAAGATTAAAGGGTAGAAAGGAAAGGAATATTTAATCAGTGTGTCTTAATATGGGCGATGCAATATTAGTCCAGTCAATGAAAGAGTTGTAGAGAACATTTTGGAGGGGAGAATTTTTCTCTTCAGGAATGTGTTGGGGGTAGTCAGGAGGTAAATATACTAAAAGTCCCCGCCCCTAGCCCCGCCGCTTCAGTAGGAAAGGGGGGTGGAAAGGTTCCTTTTTTCGATTCTTCGCTTATAACTCGGAAACGATGCGTCGTACGAAAAAAGGTAATCTATGCAAAATTAAACGTAATTAAATTTCCCACAAGAATGTTTATATTCATTTTCTTCCTATGTGTTATATTTTACGAGATATTCGCCAGCGAAAATTGATAATTAATAAAAAAAAATCAATTGTGTACCTTGAATATTTCTATCAAAGCGGTTTACCGTGGTCTGCTAATAAATCACAGTCACAAAACAATCTTTATTTTACAACACTCGACGTATTTACTAACGTAATATTTTGTCGAAGTCTCGGCATTTCCTTAAATATACAGTGTGACTCACTTAAAATGAAGATACCTTTATAACTTTTTCATTTTGTTTCCGATTTGAATCAAATTTTACTCAAGTATAGAACAAATTAGGATCTACTTATGACCAGAAAATCAGTCACCTGCTATAAAGGCAAAGCTACCTGCGGTACCAAAATATGAGGAAAAAGATTAAAAATCATATTGATTTTTAATCTTACGAACGATGAATTTTACGTAGCCACCACAAATTGCGGAAGCTGAGGACCCCCTTTGCCAGATGAGCTTATGTATGAAATATCCCCCATCAATAATCAAATCAAATTTTGGTGTATGTACGTTTGTGGCGCCGATTGGATGCATTTTTTAGAATTTCTAACATTCAAAATGTTTTATTTTTTTCAGCATATTTTGGTACTGCAGGTGGCTTTGCCTTTATAGCAGGTGAATGATTTTCTGGTCATAAGTAGATCCTAATTTATTCTATACTTAAGTAAAATTTGATTCAAATCGGAAGCAAAATGAAAAAGTTATAAGTGTATCTTCATTTTAAGTGAGTCACACTGTATATTTAAGGAAATGTCTAGACTTCGACAAAGTATTACGTTAGTAAATACGTCGAGTGTTGTAAAATAAAGATTGTTTTGTGACTGTGATTTATTAGCAGACCACGGTAAACCGCTTTGATAGAAATATTCAAGGTACACAATTGATTTTTTTTTTATTAATTATCGATTTTCGCTGGCGAATATCTCGTAAAATATAACACTTAGGAAGAAAATGAATATAAACGTTCTTGTAGGAAATTTAATTACGTTTAATTTTGCACAGATTGACTTTTCCCATACGACGCATCGTTTCCGAGTTATAAGCGAAGAATCGAAAAGAGGAACTTTTCCACCCCCTCCCCCCTGAATCGGCGGGGCTAGGGGCGGGGACTTTTAGTATGTTTACCTCCTGACTACTCCCAACACATCCCTGAAGAGAAAAATTCTCCCCTCTAAAATGTTCTCTACAATCCCTTTTTGGGCATTCATTGATTGGACTATATACTGAGAAATTGTTTCTTTAATTTCATTGAAGAATTTTTTTCAATTTGTTTAAAATTTTGGATTTTTTTGTAAACAAATTACATCTCTTTTTATTTTTTTTGACTAAGGAGTAAAGGCCTCTGTTATTTAAAACTGTTTCTTATTTCGTTATTTTATCTATAGGCCACGTAAATGAACTTGTTAATAGATGTTGATATTTTTTAGTCTGCGTAAGCCTTCGTATGGGTCCTATCAAGTAAATTTAAGGTTTCCCACCTTCTCCGAAGCATATAAGTTATCGCAGCAACTCTAATAAAAAACCGATTTTTTGACAATTATTCTTTTTATATTCGTGATGAAGTAAAAACAAAAACTTTGCTGTATGGCGAACAGAAAAGCATTAATCGTTGAAAAATTGGTTTGTTGCACCATTATCATTGGTCTATAAGCTCGAATTGGAGAAGGCGAGAATTTTGAAATTCACTTAACTAAATTCGTATACATATATATAAATAACATTTATTTTTATTTTTTCCTGACAACAGAACATTTGCAGAAAAAATATATCGTGAATAATTTAATATTGTCTAAAAGTTATTTGTGGCATTTTCTTTATTTTTTCTATTTTATTTTTGGGTTTTGTTATACCCCCTTCTATCTTCAAAATAGTGCAGAGATAATTTACAAAATATATATATTATATATATATTATATTATATTATATTATATTATTGGAAATTATCTGTACGCCCGTGACTACATCAAAGGATGCAGTTCGTGGTTATTTTTTTGACAACTAGTATATAGATATAAAAATATCAAAAATAAATTATTCACTGACATTTCAGAAACTAAATTCGTTTCCTTTCTCAAAGTAAAAATAAAATCTTTTCTTTGATCAAAGAGAAGATACTTTGAGAAAGAAAGTTGCCGAAACTTCAGTGAATAATTCATTATTGATATTTTTATATCTATATTTTGTTGTCAAAAAAGAACAACCTCTAACTGCATCCTTTGCTGTAAATTAACGGACTCAGAAGTTATTTCCAATAATAAATATACTATTTTGTAAATTATTTAGACTATTTAGAAGGTATATAAGGACGTATGTGGTAATAAAACCACATATTACTCTGCATTAATATAAAGATAACCTGAAAATACGATCCATGATTAAACATAAAAATATCCTAAGAATAATTTAATGTTATACACATATAATTTGGCATTAGTATAAAGATAACTTGAAAATATAATCTAAGATTAACCATAAAAATATATTCTCAAAATATTCTAGATTCTCCAGAGAATATTGTGCGAATTATTCCGCAATTATTCTAAAGAGACATATAGTTGTACCGTTTGTTACTTCTAGGAATATTCTTAAAAGATAATAATTATTTTCGTGTTATTCTAAGAATAATAAAATATTCTGTAGGAATATTTTAGGTCTATGTTTGTGCTATCTGGGTTCTTCCCATTTTTCGTTTTCAGTCATGCGAGGACTTGCTGGATTGGGTTCTTTTTGAGGAAACTCAATATGTCCTGTAAAATTTTGCCACCCCCTCTCTGAATCCTGAAGTGTCCCTTAAGGAGAAAAAGGTATCCCCCGTTTTCAAGGGTGGAGAACACGATAGTTGCATCAGTTTCTCTTTTAGTCCTCAAAAACTACCCTTGCATGCCCAAAATCATCGGTTTTTCTTATAGTGAAATCACAAGCGCTCAATGGATCAGGTTTTCTAGGGAGAGAAATTTTTTTATTGCAGCTTAAAAGGAGTTTGATAGAACGGCATATGCGCATGTATATATATATATATATATATATATATATATATATATATATATATATATATATATATATATATATATATATATATATATATATATATATATATATATATATATATATATATATATATATATATATATATATATATATATATATATATATATATATATATATATATATATATATATATAATATTCGTGTATGTGCATAGTCCACTTTTTATTGTTTATTATGTAGATGATTGTTTTTTTTGACATTATGTACAACATGATTTTTATTCTTATTCTAGACGTGCGTTGTATATTACTATTATTAAATTTTAATTTATTCTTCGGTGTTCACAAATTAAATCATAGAGAGAGGGAGTCGTCTTCCTCTTACGCCGTCTCCATACAGCGATCCAGCGAGGACCGACGCACAAAATATGTGCCGTAGCTGTCGGTTGTGTATTCTCGGCATATACCTTCCATTTGTTACTTCCTCAGTATTGAGGACCCTTGAGAAATATAATTAAATGCAATATATATGGGTTAAGGACTAACTGTACGCATACGTAGGTATTGGAAAACCCCGATCCAACAAGTTCTCGCATGCCTGATAACGAAAAATGGAAAAAATGGGTGGCATTATGCTGGTTAGGAGTGGGAGGCTAAACAATATCAGCATCGTATTCCCCGGCCTTGAAAACGTGTAGAAAACAATTTTCAGCATGTTTGGATATTTTTTGCATGTTCCGGTATTGAGGGAGGGGGTGGTTTCAACCCCCGTTGGTCGTTAGGATGTCTGGTTGCAAAGTTTTACAGGACATATTGAGTTTCCTCAAAAATAACCGATCCAACAAGTCCTCGCATGCCCGACAACGAAATATCCGAGGAAAAATCGAAAATGGGGGTGGTTTCTTGGGGTTTGGGGGTAGTTCGAGAGGGATAGGGACCGCGCGACTATTATCATTATGTTGGCCGTCCTCGAAAAAGGGGGGTAGCCATGTTTGGTCGCTACCCCTGCACTTTTGGGGTTTCACACTTTTTGCAAGTTTCGTATGGACTACTATCTCAATACAAAATTACACCAATAAAAAACACTGTATACTACCACAAAGACACAGACATAGTTATAAAAAACGAAAAATGGGCGCTACTGCTACACAAAAACATATCGTCCCTGAAATCAACTTTTAACACGAAACGGAATATTTACGCAATTCCCAAGGATAATCCCTCGAAGGAAGCGACCCGATACCAAAACCCAAGAAGATCTCGAGTTAACATAGACTTTCATTTGTATACTTCTATTTCACCTGTAAATTTTAATTTTAGTAATTTTTATCCTTATCACGCTTGTATTATATAAATATAATATTTTATCCACATGCCAATTATTATTGCTATTCTCGTCTATTATTTTAAACTTCTATATTTTATACATTTTAATTTACTAATGTTTACATTTTATTTACTACTTTTGCATTATATCCATTCAAACATTTTTCAATTTTCAAAAGTTGTTGCATAACATCAACTTTTTCATTAAGGGAGAAGTTGCTATGTACAATTTTACGGTATATTATAAAGATATAAAACAACATTCCAGGCAGTATCATACTACAATATTAGATAACAGCTTCCTTTTGAGAATTGCTTACCTAAGTATCATATTTCAATCCAGACTCTCACAGTTGCCAATTTGCTATCCTGCATTTTCTTTATTAACGTTTTGCTGACATCAATGTTAGATATTATAAATGTAGGTAGGTAACAGACGCTTTTAAGTTCTACTGAACTTAAATAATACTCACATTCACGTTAAATGCAATTTTAACTTTATTAGGAATCAACGTTGATTCCTCATCTAACAAAATAAGTATTTTTTAAAAAACCTAAAACCTCATAAGAAAGTTTGGTTCAAATTAATTGGACTGTGTATATTAAGATCATCTGATCTTTTTTATGCAATACGTATATTTTCAAGACTCAATTTAAAACAATGAAATTAACATATTGTATCGAAGTGTTTATAACATTTTTGTTAAAAGTTAAAAATACCAAATATATATGGATTTATATTTCTCTATGTCGGTATACAGTTACTTCTAGTTTGTTAAAGCAATAAAGACGTAGTATACACCGAGTACGTATTAAGATTTTTAAAGAAAATTATAATGTACGGACATGAAAGTGATATATTGTGTCAGATAAGAAAAGTTCATGTGGACGTATCTGACAGTTCATCTGTTGGCTATTTCCCTTTGGACATAGAATTAGCACTGTAACATTTCAGTTATTTTTATGAATTCAAGATGACAAGTGTTTATGTTGATGGCCATGTACCTGCTACTAAAGTATGTAAGTGCAAGGGAGATAGCTTATGACCATCATTAACGATAACCATCACGCCTGCCAGAGCCTTCTCTAAGACAAATGAAGGTGCGAGCTGACAGCCAGCTCATTTAGTCGGAAAGTTGTAATTATAAGGCGTGGTGATTGCGTTTCATCTGGCCAACTTGGCACCATTGGGCAAACAAAGAATGACTAATACTTATTATAACAGTGAAACTCATTGGCGTCACTCAGAAAACTTGCAGTATATATATTACATATCTACAGTATGTCCTTGGGTTGAGTTTACAATAGCAAACATTTTTTATTTCTTATTTTAAGAAAAATATTGATTGTGTATCATATTCATTCTTCGTTCCACAAGTTATTTAGAAAAAGAAATACAGTAAAAATGAGGTAAGAGAAAAATACCATAATTGTTAAATTTACACCAAAATACGGCATATACATTTTGTACTTAATAGTTAGTATAATTAGCATTAGCATTTTAATAAAATATTGGACAGTAAAAATTAAGAGAAATGTTGCAAAAATGTTTAAGTTACATCAAAAAGTCTATTTGATGAAATGTTACGAACTGGAGGAAAATAGTTATCTACAAGTAAACGAAATATTTAATGAGAAATTCCTGAGTGTACATATGAATTGGAGTATTATTTATTAAAAACTGATTAGATTATGAATTTGAAAAAAAATACTTAAAGTGACGTGAAAATGTTGATATTTTTTCGAATTGAATTTAGTACAATATACTGCAAAAACAAAGAATAAGAAATGTGGATGCATCTGAAGAAGTTTCCATAAGCACAAAAACACTTGAACACTGCATTCGAATACTGAAACTAAAGTGCAATTAAAATATCTCAATATCTATACTAAAATGTCACGGTTGAACGCACTCAACTAATCCTGTCATCCCTTCCTAAACTCCGGTAAAGTGACTATTTGGGATAGGCCTTTTCTCACTATACATACTAATTTTATATTTTGTTGTTTCTAAGCTTTCCAAAGCATATTATCTATTCTTTGTTACGTTTCTAATTAACCTTAAGTAATTGATAATAATTATTATTATTTCAGTTCTTTTGCTTGATGAAGTTTTATCCTTTATATTGCCTAAAAGTTGTTGCAATTTATTTCCTGATGTATGAAGAACTGTTATATCTAAGTTTCTAAAAATCCTGCTTATGCCACCGGTAAATCGGGGTTCATATGGACTTGCCACTTTTAAATTCCATTAGGTTTGAAAGGTCGAAGAGTTTGCATTTCCTAATTAATTCATCAACTAAACCTACAGGGTATCTATTGCTCCTAGCTCTACTCTCAATTAAAGCTTTCTCTTTTGCAAATCTTTATTCAAAGGGGGACTCAATAGATAATAAAATAAGATGTTCATGCTAGTTATTGCTGTGGACAATGTAATGAGTTATTAGGAATATACGAATATGAGTGCTGGTGCTTTTCTGTATACATATCAAATTCTTAATTACTATCGTATCTAAAAATGTCCAGTGTACTTCTATGTGAATTTCATTGAAGTAAAACGGCTATTCAATTTCGAAAAATAGTTGTCGACATCTGGTAAAATTTGGATTCGAAAGGATTAAGGATTATAGAATTTGTTTGAATTGTTATTTGAAATTTATTTATCTTGTGTGGATTGTGAGTTTTTTATTAATTAATTTAGTTTTTTTGATTGAATAGTTTTATTTATAATTATAATAATTTTTTGTCTACTTTTTATGGATATAGGGAATTTTTGGAGTTGCATCTTCAAGAACTCTTGGAAGATGTCCCGGTAAGGATTCGACGGCAAATGTGGTTTATGCATGACGGTGCCCCTCCACTCCAGGTTAGTTGCATGATAATATTTGGACCAGAGATGGGCAAAGTATTCATTTAAATTACTTCAAGTATCAACTACCAAATAGTTAGTTGGGGTAATTGTTGCATCAAGTATCAATTACTTTTCAAAAAGCAGAATACTTCAAGTATCAAATACTTCGAGGTAATACTTACAATTTTGGGTGTAAGTACTACTTGTACTACTTCAATTCTAACAAGTACATTTAAATACCCACTTCAAGTATTTTCTTGTTGTATCAAGTATTATACTGTTTAAAAGTAAAACTCTTACAAGTTCATTTAACTATTTCAAGTGCTTTAAATTTTTTATTTGTATCTAAACCCATATTTATGTGTAAATATTTTTGTACATTGACATATTTTTTATATTTAGGGTATATTTAAATAATGATACAGTTTTTTGAATTTGTTTTATTTATTTACTAAATAAGAAAATTTTGCTCCTAAAAAACATAACATTCCATTTCATTAATGTATTCTAAAATAACTAAAAGTAAAAATTTTTAAATAATTTTCCAGATTTGACAAAATTTCTTGAATATTATAGTCTAGGAGATAGCTCGATATATGAGGCCTGGGATATAACATGTTAGCAGCATTGCTGTTATGTTTTAGCAAAATAGGCAACTGAAAGGGTTTTGTCTGTCTGTTTGTAAAATAAGTAGACTAAAAATTAAAAAATACAATTATATAAAAAAATATTTTTAAGAAAAAGCTTTTATTTGAAAAAACTACTAAAAAGTAAAAATAATTTTTTCAAAATTCATACACCTGGAAACTAAAAGCCTTGGGGACGGTCAATTGAGCAAAGTAACTATTGCAATAGCGCTATATGACCGCCCCCAAAGCATTTGGTTTCCAAGAGTATGAATTTAAAAAAAATTATTTTTACTTTTTAGTAGTTTTTTCAAATAAAGGCTTTTTCTTAAAAATATTTTTTTTATGTAATTTTATTTTCAATAATAGCTCGTGAACTATTGATTACATCGACATGTTATACATACATAATTGGAAGAGAATTTATTTCTATAAAAGGTCATTTCTTTGAATTTTTCTCACACATTTAATAGTTGAATAGGAATAATGAAGTTTTGGTTGGCATAAAAGGGCATCAGAACATTCATGTTCTCGTTAAAATGCCAGGATACACGTTTTGCGTCCCATGAATTAATCGAATTAGCTTCATTTTATTGTATTGTTGTCTTATAACAACACGGTATCTGTCGCGGTTGTCTTCTGGGCGTACGACCTCAGCAAACTCTTTTTCATTGGACGTTTTTTAACAACAACGATTCCCTGTAATATTGCCATCTGCTGCAGCTGAGGTTCGAACTCAGTAGAAATAACAGCGACTAACTACGTTGTTTCACTCAATCGCGGTCTATTCCATTGCTACAGTTTCGTTAACTCACTAAAAAAGGTACTAAACATCCATACTCTAGCCAGGAAACCCGTGTTCTCAATGCAAGCACTGAACCACTGAGTCGGTTTATAGTGGAGTTGATTTAGGAAAGGGTTGGGAAATTTTTTAAGATGGATGCCCTGCGGAAATTGTTTGTCATGACGAGTATAAGAAAACCCTAAAATCTTAATTTCCAGAAAGGGGTGGAACTTTGTTTTTTTTTTGGCCGAAAAAGGGATTTTTGGACATTTTAAGGGTCAAATTTGTAGTTTTAATTTTATTTTGACCACTTAAATAATTAGTTAGGGGACGAAAATTTTATTCTCAATATTAAAGGAACCTTCAGTTTAAATTTGGTGAAGATCAGACTGCCCCCCCCCCCCCTCCTAATATAGATATATATATATATATATATATATATATATACGAAAGTAATTGAAAAAAATTAATTTCGGCTATCTTGATCAGATCTCAATCGATTTGGCTAAAATTTGGAATGGAAGTAGTCTTTATCACACAAAAACTGTTTACCAGATTTCAGCCAAAAATATTAAATAGTTTGGCTGAAATTGCAGTTTCAGTCAAATTTTCTGAAATTTTTAAATTGAAATATCTCCGGACCTAAAAGTCGAATCGAATTTTGATTTGTGGCAAAATATAGGTTATTTTATGTACTTTTACATGATATAAGTCAAGATTCACTTGTTTTTTGCATTCGGTCGTTTTTTAGTCATTTGCACTAGATATACACCGGGTGCCACAGGCTTTATTTTTTAACTTATCCATTTGAAATTTGAGGTGCATAAACTACCTGTAAAAATGTATTTTTGGACATAAAAATAGTATCAGACCATTTCCGGTTTATCCGGAAATGACCGCAACTTTCGATTTTTAAATAGAACACCCAGTATATTTTTACATATTTGGATTCAAGACAACATTCTGAGTATACCATGAGGTTTCTCAAATTTTTGAGTCGATGTTCAGTTTTTTAAGCATTCTAAGCATTCTAAGACATTCGTCAAGAGTGCTTTGGAATACCAAAATCCCTTGGACTTTGCCTGCCGTAGAACAAATTTTGGTATTCCAAAGCACTTTAGACGAATATCTTAGAATGCTTAAAAAACTGAACATCGACTCAAAAATTCCCAAAAATCTCATGGTATACTCAGAATGTTGTCTAAATCTAAATATGTAAAAATATACGAGTTTTCCATTTAAAAATCGAAAGTTGTTGTCATTTCCGGATAAACCGGAAATACCGTTTTATGTCCAAAAATACATTTTTACAGGTAGTTTATGCACCCCAAATTTCAAATGGATAAATTAAAGAATAAAGGAAATATAGAGGGGAGCCACTAGCCTGTGGCACCCGGTGTATATATAGTGCAAATGACTAAAAAACGACCGAATGCAAAAAAAAAAGTGGATCTCGACTTATACCATGTAAAAGTACATAAAATACCTACCTTTTGCCATAAAGCAAAATTCGATCCGACTTTTAGGTCCGGAGATATATTCAATTTGAAAATTTCAGAAATTTTGACTTAAACTGCAATTTCAGCCAAACTATTTAATTTTTTTGGCTGAAATCTGGTAAGCAGTTTTCGTGTGATAAAGACTACGTCCATTCCAAATTTTAGCCAAATCGGTTGAGATCTGATCAAGATATCCGAAATTTAATTTTTTCAATTATTTTTGTGTATATATATATATATATATATATATATATATATATATGTATATGTATATATGTTATATAAAATTATACGCTTATTATAAAGACTTAGTCATAACAAACCTCCACATGTATATCATATTACATGATAACGACTTCTCTTATTAATCGCTTATCTTAGAGATATTATATTTCACCTTTGTTTCTCACATTTTATGCTGACTGTCGAATTGCATTTCCTTTGTTCTATATTTTGCTTACTCAGGTTCTGTATGTTATAAATACGACTAGACATGCTTTGTAAAGTCAGTTATTAAACTCACTTAGAATGAAACACTTCTAATTATTATTATATTCCTTCTCCAAGAGCCAACGTTGGCTCCTTTTAGTAAAATAAAAGTTTTTAAAAAAGTCATTCATGTGAACCGTGATCTAACATTGGCGCAGTCGGTAGGATCCGTAAATATCATCAGAACAAGAAGCCTAACTGGTAGTGAAGCGTAAGAGAACAAGGAGAACATCTGCAGAAGGTGCCTAACTAGTGCGTGTATCTACTTGAACAAGGAGACCTTCCTCACTGGTGGTGGCGGATCCCAATCCCTTGACGGACGAAGAACCTACCCATGGAGATGAAATTAACGTAAGTCATTTAAGAATCATCTCGTACCATTTTTATTATTTTATTACTTTTCGCAACTTATTTTATTAAAAGTGTATTATACTGCTAATACACTCGGCGCACAAAGCCAGTTCTCTTGTCAAAGTGAATTCATTCCTTTACAAATACAACGAAACGGGTTCATTTAATTTTAAGTTATTTATTCTCGTATTATACTGCTAATACGAAACGTTGTGTATTATACAGCTAATATACAATCCATTTACGCACGCAACGTAACAAGCTAATTTAATTTAAGTTCGTGTCATACTGCTGATACGCAACCAATTTTTAATTCAAATAATCTCTAAATACAAAAGCAACAATGCCAGATAGAGATACAGCTCAACCAGAAGCTCCCCAACCAATAGTACCGGCATCAGCCGAACAACAACAACAACAACTACAACTACAACAACTACAACAACTACAACAACTACAACAACAACCAGAGCAAATTGAGCCTTACAAGCTCTCTGAAATATTTTCTCTAATACCTGAATTCGATGGCAATGCCATTAATTTACAAACATTCCTCAACTCCTGTCATTGTGCCCAAAGCATGGCAATTGGAGATCAAAAAATTCTTTTGACCGTCCACATAAAAAATAAATTGAAAGGCAAAGCTACCGAATTAATAAACTCACGTAATCCCGGCACATGACCAGAAATAAAAGCGCTACTGGAAACCCACTTTGGGGACTCCAGAGATTTAACGGCCCTAATTCAGGACCTGCAGCGCATTCACCAATCCGCCCTAACATTTGTATCGCGTCTACAGACGCACAACGCGAAGATGCACGCCGCAGTGCAAAAACAAAATCTCACGGGAACGCAAAGAACGGCACAATCAGATCTAATAGAAACCATGGCGCTAAACAATTTATTAACAGGCTTAGAACCAAATTTAGGCCGCATCATACGTTCTAGCAATCCTCCTAGCATACTAAAAGCTGTAAGCAGAATTCGTAGAGAGCTACAACTCTCTTATTTCGAGCAACAAAAATTTCCAAAAAATAGTCCGGTCAAAAATCCTATTATTCAACAAAAACGACCAACTTCAAGTTTTCAGCAGAAATTCTGTTCGTTTTGTAAACGAAACGGACATGTCATAAATGAATGCCGTACAAGGCAACAAACACAAACAATGCCGTCAATTTCACAAAACTTCCAACGACCAAATTACCCAGGGAATTCAAGTTTCCAAAACTTTTCACAAAATAATCAATTTAGCCAGAGGACATTCCCTCAAAACGGCCAACCTAATCAATCACAACAAAACAGGCCCTCAGCCACAAAGCCGAACCCTAACTTTACGCAACAACGACCATCTGCTATTCAGCCCAACCCAAATTTTAATCGCTTTAATCAGCAAAAAACGCATCATTTGAACTATGAACCTTATGATGATCAATGTAATTATAATAATCAATACAATGACTATTCACCCGATTATCAAAATGCAAGTGACAGTTATGAAAATTATAATTTCGAAACTAACCAAAATTTCCAAGAGAATTATACAGCTAATTCTCAATATGAACAGTACGAGGATTATACTGCTAATCCTCAGGATTTTCGCTTAGATCCGGAGTACCCCACAGATACTCCAATACAACAACCAGACCAATTCGAACCAATTACGGAACTAGAAACTCAAATACAAACTATGAATCTCAACGACAGTTTCGACCCGTCCCTGAACTTCCCAGAACAGAAGTTCTTTTAAATACACCCCCACATACCTTACTAACCGTAAACTCAAAAAATCTCTATTATATGAAAGACGCAACTGGTAAATTTAAAATCTTAATTGACACAGGTGCAGGTATATCAATTTTTAAACCTAAAACAGCTGAAAATTACAGGCGTAGATCTCCTGAAAATGTAATCATACAGGGTATCACTGATCAAAAAATTTATATCAACGAATCTGTTCTCATCCCCTTTTCAGATGAGTCACACAAAGTTTATATCTATAATCTAGATATAGATTTTGATGGATTATTAGGTGCAGACTTTCTAGAATATTACGAATGCAAAGTAGACTTTAAAAATAAACAACTAGTCACAAATTTCAAAACCGTACCACTATTTAAAGTTACGGAAGAAACTACAGTAAATTTACCCTTACAACCAACTATTAATTCTGATACAACAAATTCAAATTTAAGCAACATCAAAAATTTAATTTCTATGGAACCCCGCATGGAAAAAATTTGTAAACTAAAATGTAACCTGCGAAATACCGAGGCTATACTGTTAGCCGAGGAAAACGAGAAAGTACGCTTACCAAATGCAATTGTCAAAATCGATCACAATGGAGAATTTCTAACTTCAATAATAAATGCAAACGCGATCCCAAAAACCATAAACTTTTCAAACCTTAACCTGGAACCAGTACAAAAATTCAAGTCAATTTTTAACTTAAACGCTCAAAACTCTGACCAACAACAAATGACGGACAGATCCTTCGAAATCAGGAACGAATTGCGCTTGGATCATCTAAACGAAGAAGAGGCCGAAATAGTAACGCAGCTTTATTTAGACTTTCAAGATATATTCTATTTAGAAGGAGACAATTTGACCTTTACCAATGAAATCAAACACCCTATTGACACCGAAAATTCCCGACCGATATTTACTAAATCGTATCGATATTCTCAGGTCCATAAAGAAGAAGTTAAGTCCCAAGTATCGAAAATGTTAAGTCGAGGTATTATTCAACCTTCAATCTCACCTTGGTCCTCTCCTGTCTGGGTAGTTCCCAAAAAACTGGACGCTTCTGGTAAACAGAAATGGCGCGTTGTAGTCGACTACCGCGAACTCAACGAGGTTACAATCGGTGACAAATATCTTCTGCCCAACATTTCCGATCTTTTAGACCAACTTGGCAAATGCCAATATTTCACAACCTTAGACTTGGCTTCTGGTTTCCACCAAATTGAAATTAATCCCGCAGATATTGAAGAGACTGCTTTCACAGTTGAGAACGGTCATTATGAATTCGTGCGAATGCCATTTGGACTCAAAATCGCTCCATCAACTTTTCAAAGAGTTATGGATAACATCCTGTTAGGTATTCAAAATGAACGATGTCTCGTCTACACGGACGATATTATTATTTACTCCCCTACAATTCACGAACACATTTCCCGTCTAACTGAAGTCTTTAAACGCCTTCAAAAAGCCAACCTCAAAATTCAATCAGACAAATGCGAGTTTCTCCGCAAGGAAGTCGCTTATTTAGGACATCTCATTACAAAAGACGGCGTAAAACCGAACCCTTCGAAAGTTGACGCTATCTCAAATTTCCCTCAACCGAAAAATCCAAAAGTAATTAAATCATTTCTAGGCTTAGCCGGATATTATAGGCGCTTTATCCCTAGTTTCTCCAAGATAACCAAGCCCCTAACAAGACTACTACAAAAAGACATACCATTTCTCTTCGACAATGATTGTGTAAATTCTTTTCAAAATTTGAAACAAACATTAACAACAACTCCGATATTAATTTACCCTAATTTTGATGAACCTTTCGTTCTAACCACCGATGCGAGCGCATTTGCCGTCGGCTTAGTGCTGAGCCAGGGGCCTACTGGCAAAGATTTACCCATTGCCTATGCTTCTAGAACCTTGTGCAGTGCAGAAACTAAGTATTCAACGATTGAACGCGAGCTTTTATCGATAGTATGGAGTGTAAAGCACTTTAGACCATATCTGTACGGTAGAAAGTTCAAGCTTGTAACCGACCACAGACCACTCACCTGGCTATTCTCTATAAAAGACCCAGGAAGTAGACTTGCCCGTTGGCGTCTCAAATTAGAAGGGTACGACTACGAAATAATTTATAAACCCGGCAAAATCAATAAGAACGCGGACGCACTTTCCAGAATCAAAATTAATCATTTTTCCGAATGTTCCAAATTCTATTCAAAGGTTCTAGCCGCGAATAACGAAGAGTCAGACGACGACGAAAACCCAGACGATAATAACGAAATCACTAACGAACAAATTTCCCGAGAATTTGAAACTTTCACCAACCTATATAAAACATCTTTAATAGATTATTCAAAAATCAAAGCCTCAAACAAACAACTCTTATACCGAGAACATAAAGATATTATAACCTTCTTCCAACAAAATAACTTACAAGATCTACATCACAAAATTATCGAGGACATATTCGAAGAAAACCCCGAATTTCATAACAATAAAATCAATATTGTATCGAGCAAAACAGTCAGACATAGGAGATATTTTATCATCCCTCTACCTTTTGATATCGAATCTGTAATTGAACATCTATTTTTGGTACTATTTAAAAACCAAGATGTTTTAGATCTCTCCAAGACATACTTTGTCGAAAATAACTTAGACCTCCCCATTCTTGAAATCCTATCATTCATTTTTGCGGAAAAAGACTTAAAAGTAGTAATTTGTCAAGATATCGTCAGAACCGCCGACGAAGATGAAATTCCAATTATATTGGAGCAAAATCATTTTGGTAAAAATAATCTACACCGCGGAATAAATGAAACGATTCGAAGAATCAGAGAAAAAGTACACTTGGCAAGGTCTAACTAAAGACGTTGAAAATTTTATAAAAAATTGCGAAACTTGCCAAAAGACTAAAGTATGCCGAAAAAACCTTAATAACCCTCTAGTAGTCACGGAAACCCCAAGAACACCATTCGAAAGAATTAATATCGATCTGTTTGAATTCCCAACTCGAAATTACGCGTTAACTATTCGTGATGAGTTAACCAAATTCACACAAGCCTATGCAGTCCCGGACAAATCCGCAAAATCCGTCGTAAATACCTTGTTGTTATACTTTCAACATTACGGTACCCCGTTAAGAATCCATTGCGATTACGGTGGCGAATTTGACAACCGTTTGCTCAAAGATCTCTGCACCCTCTACGACATAAAATTAACTTATTCAAGCGTAGGACATCCCCAATCGAACGGATCCATAGAAAGATTTCATGCTACTTTAGCTGAAATGATAAGAATTCATAAAACTGAAAACCCGAACGAACATCCGTTCACGATTTTACCATATGCAGTAATATGCTATAACAATTCGGTAAATAAAACACACGGTTTCACCCCATTTGATCTTATCTTTGGTCATACGTCTAACAGACCACCTGAAACTTTATATAACCAAAAAGAGTTAATAACCAAATACGTTAGAGATTTAAACAACAGAATATCCCACTACTATAAAATAGCCCGTAGTCGAACACAATCTCAAAAATAGAAAGCAAAAGTTCGTTTCGACAGAAATGTTCCCCAAAAACGCCCCAAGTACAAAATAGGTGACTTAGTTTATGTAAAAGAATCACAAATTAAGAACAAACTACAAAACAAATTTAACGGTCCTTTTAAAATAGAAGAAATTTTCCAAAATTCTGCTACCCTATTAAATCTCGAAACAAAACAAGAAACTAAAGTAAACTTTGATAGAATGAAACCATATACTGAAAATTAAATTTATTTTCAGGTTTTTCCTGCTGTTCGGATCAGCACTCTGTCAATACAAAATTACCCCGATCAATAACACTGTTGGTGTATACTACCACCAAGACACGGACATCGTGGTGACAAATGACAAATGGACTCTGCTACTGCAAAAAACATTTCATCCCTCAAAATAGCTTTTGACAAAAATCAAAATATCTTAGACAGAATCTTGTACACTCTCAATAATGGTGATCATAAGTCAATTATTTTTACGAGTGAAATTAAAACAAACTTTAACCTTTTGACACAAATATCCAACTCTATAAAAACAAAATTTGACGAAATCTTTTCAGACACAAAAAGATATAAACGAGGAATACTTAACGGTATTGGTACAATATTCAAATCCATAACTGGAAACTTAGATGCTGAAGATGGCCAGTACTATACTAATTGTATAAATAAACTAAATAACGACGAACATCAATTGGAAAACTTAATCAAAAATCAAATTTCAGTTACAACTTCTGTTATTAAAAACTTCAACTCGACTATACAAAAATTACAAATTAACGAGGAAACGTTTAACAAAAATCTCGAAGAAATCGAACACACAATTCAAACCATGACTCAAGCTATCGAGACTGCTCACATAAAACTAAAATTCATATACATTTCCGAACAACTAATGGCAAACTATTGGTATATCGAAGATAATTTGAACGACATTTTAAATTCAATAACATTTGCCAGATTAGGAATCATTCACACTTCAATCATAACCCCTAATCATTTGGTAACAGCATTACAAGAAATTTCACAGAGCTTACGAAGGAACAATTTGGCAACGAGATTTCGGTCAATTCCCTTATTTTTAAAATAAGGATGTATAGAGGGTTGCTTCAGAGAGAAATTACGTTTAGTAAATACTCTGCCTTCTAGAAGCATATTTTTGAACATTTGCTGCCCATCTCAGGCTAACCAATTCGATTGTAGTGAACAGCGACTGCGAGATGGCGCCTTCGATTTATTTTGCATGTCACAGTCTTAAGATTGTGAACATGTACCATGTCATCCGAAATCTCGTTGCCAGTCACTGCATGCCTACCTTGCACTGATGAGAGCCAACAGCTCGAAACTGCAGTCTGCAAGTGGTGTGCAGTGGCTGACACGAGAGTTCCTTTAATTTAGGAATAAGTCTTTCGGTCGGTGTTTGCTAAAATCGAATTACAGCGTTTCGTAGTAATATGTGATTATTACACTTAACGCGCCAGACTTGCAATTTGTTGTAGTCTGGTCAATTTCCTTATTTTTAAAATAAGGATGTATAGAGGGTTGCTTCAGAGAGAAATTACGTTTAGTAAATACTCTGCCTTCTAGAAGCATATTTTTGAACATTTGCTGCCCATCTCAGGCTAACCAATTCGATTGTAGTGAACAGCGACCGCGAGATGGCGCCTTCGATTTATTTTGCATGTCGCAGTCTTAAGATTGTGAACATGTACCATGTCACCCGAAATCTCGTTGCCAGTCACTGCATGCCTACCTTGCACTGATGAGAGCCAACAGCTCGAAACTGCAGTCTGCAAGTGGTGTGCAGTGGCTGACACGAGAGTTCCTTTAATTTAGGAATAAGTCTTTCGGTCGGTGTTTGCTAAAATCGAATTACAGCGTTTCGTAGTAATATGTGATTATTACACTTAACGCGCCAGACTTGCAATTTGTTGTAGTCTGGTCAATTTCCTTATTTTTAAAATAAGGATGTATAGAGGGTTGCTTCAGAGAGAAATTACGTTTAGTAAATACTCTGCCTTCTAGAAGCATATTTTTGAACATTTGCTGCCCATCTCAGGCTAACCAATTCGATTGTAGTGAACAGCGACCGCGAGATGGCGCCTTCGATTTATTTGCATGTCGCAGTCTTAAGATTGTGAACATGTACCATGTCACCCGAAATCTCGTTGCCAGTCACTGCATGCCTACCTTGCACTGATGAGAGCCAACAGCTCGAAACTGCAGTCTGCAAGTGGTGTGCAGTGGCTGACACGAGAGTTCCTTTAATTTAGGAATAAGTCTTTCGGTCGGTGTTTGCTAAAATCGAATTACAGCGTTTCGTAGTAATATGTGATTATTACACTTAACGCGCCAGACTTGCAATTTGTTGTAGTCTGGTCAATTTCCTTATTTTAAAAATAAGGATGTATAGAGGGTTGCTTCAGAGAGAGATTACGTTTGGTAAATACTCTGCCTTCTAGAAGCATATTTTTTTGATCATTTGCTGCCCATCTCAGGCTAACCAATTTGATTGTAGTGAACAGCGACCGCGAGATGGCGCCTTCGATTTACTTTGCATGTCGCAGTCTTAAGATTGTGAACATGTACCATGTCACCCGAAATCTCGTTGCCAGTCACTGCATGCCTACCTTGCACTGATGAGAGCCAACAGCTCGATACTGCAGTCTGCAAGTGGTGTGCAGTGGCTGACACGAGAGTTCCTTTAATTTAGGAATAAGTCTTTCGGTCGGTGTTTGCTAAAATCGAATTACAGCGTTTCGTAGTAATATGTGATTATTACACTTAACGCGCCAGACTTGCAATTTGTTGTAGTCTGGTCAATTTCCTTATTTTTAAAATAAGGATGTATAGAGGGTTGCTTCAGAGAGAAATTACGTTTAGTAAATACTCTGCCTTCTAGAAGCATATTTTTGAACATATATATATGTATATATATATTTATATATATATATATATATATATATATATATATATATATATATATATATATATATATATATATATATATATATATATATATATATATATATATATATATATATATATATATATAGGTATAGACGGTATATTGTGTAGCCCGATATATCGACAGGTCGTTCATTAGCCCGGCATTTCCCGAGTGTATAAATTAACAAATTTATTAAATATGGCGATTGTTATGAATCTTTTCTAATAGGAAGCCACTAGGGGTAGCTAATTATTATTTTTCTTTCAATTATATAAACATGGCATATTTCAGAGCCCGGATATATTTACTGATCCTTTCAAAGCCCGCTGTATATAAGAATATAGCTAGCGTTCGTTCTCCGTCCCAGCGATGTTGCCAATGTAATCGGGCCTCAGTAGGTTATATTTTTATAATATATATTTCTTTGATGCATGCATCGTCACGAAGCACAACATAATAGGAGTACTTGCTATACCGCGCCACTACCATTACTGTTTACAGTAGAGATGCTAATGGAGGGCCAGCTATTAAAGGAAATGTATTCATTCTTTGATCGCCAAAATAATATAACAGTTACGTTTTTTATTATTCATTGTTACGAATTTGAAGATATATTAAAAGAACCTAATAAAATATTAGGTAACTTTTTTATGCAAATAGACATTAATTATTAATAACTGATAATGTAATTACTCCGTGGTAGGCCTATAAGTATTTAAATATTTTGAATTTGTCCTCATTTTTTGTTTTCCACTTTTGAAGTATTGCCTTATTAACAGTAAAATAAAAAGATGCAAAGGGGTAGAAATTAAATTACGTTTATTTACCTAACATAGATATATCAAACGAATTGTTTTAATAGTACAGTAACATCAGGTATAATAGTAAAAGAATCCCTTGATGCAATTTTTCTTTTGAAAATGTACTTATTTTGAGACAGCAAGTGACCTTTGTGTTTCCGAGTACATGGGTCAAATATGAGCAAAAAATGATTACCATAAAATAACAACAAAGCATGAAGTTCTCTTTGAAGTATTTATAAGTTTTTATTTAATTTTATTTCACTGTCACTATAATACTTATAGGCTTAATTTTGAAAAAGTTATTACAATGACCTTTACTATGTACCAGCTGTCCCAAGTTAACATCAATTGAAAGTTGCATTATATGAAATAAGTTTTCAGATTCAGTTTGTCCCACTGTGCAAAGAAATATCTTTAAAAATTAAAAAATGTATATTTTCTTAAATTGCGCAGAACCCTTAAAGTGTACAGATAAACGTATAGGGACAAAAAAGTGTCTTCTTTACAAGAGCTCTCAAACAAAAAAAAAAAAAGAAAATAGAAATCGAACCATTAGGAGCTGAGATAAAAAAATATTCATTGTGGCTAATGGCAGCCATCTTTAATGGTCGCCATTTTGGTGTTGCACGGATTTTAAAGTGGCTCCCTATCTGGAAAGTTACCTTTTGGCATCAACTATGACCACAGAAAGTGGCACATCCCAATCAAAAAGTGCAGATTATTGGCTTATATAGCCATGTACCCGACGTACTATAAAGCACAAAGTTCCCTTTTAAGTATGGCAAGCAAAAATTTAATATTTTCTTTTATTGCTTATATGTTATATGCTTGCACTAATAAAAATAATAATTATTATTATAGTCTAGTACCTAGAGGTGAAAATATGCAAAACTTCGGAATAATGTCATATTGAATGGATTTCGTTCATTTTGGAAGTATAAGCTTCACACAAAAGTTTCTATATTGTGCGGGGGCTTGCTAATTAGGGGGTAAGTGCCACCCCCTCTCAGGGGGTGGCACTTAAAAAATATATATATTTATTGGAGCTGAAGTATAATCAAATTTTAAGAAGAAAAGGTTCTATGCAATTTTTCACACAAATTGATAGTTTTTAAGTTATAACTTCAAAATTGCGATTTTAGCTTAAAAAAAAGTTTTCCAAACGGCTTTCGTCAGGTATCTCGAGAAGTATTACTTTATCGAAAAAATGTTACAGACCAATTACATAAAGTACAAACTGGGAATTAATTATATTTTTTGTTTATTGGTGTAGGATTAATAATTTCGGAGATATTTAAGTTTACATTTGGCATCCAAGGGTTCATAAGATAATTATTTAGAGTGAGAGTTAAATATCTCAGAAACTGTGACACATACGTCAAGGATGCTAGTAGGTAGAATAATAGGTTATTAATTAAGCTTTCAACTGTTTTTTTATTTGTTTCTATAGCATAAAAAACAAAGACGTTATGACCGAAGCAATGTGCGTCTACACATTTTTTTTAAACAACGTCGCCATTTTGTTCCTGTAATTAGCCAGTAATTAAAAAAAGGAATTTCAAACACTGTTTCTCATTAATATATAGCATGACGTAGATGTCAAATTTTTTGGTTTGTATACAGCACTTGCTTTAGAAAAAAATACAGTTTAAACTACAAAGGTATTTTCGATAAAACGATATTTTGTTTTCCTTGTCCAAATGGGTATCTCAATAAATATTAGTTTTATTGAAAAATGGGTAGAGACCAGAAATAAAGCTCATAAACTGATAATGAATTTAGCTTGTTTATTTATTTACATAGATTTAATAGTTTCGGAGATATGAAAGTTTACAAATGGCGTCCGAACGTTTATATGTCGTAAAATGCAGTTTTTAAATGTTAAATATCTCAGAAATTGAGACACCTACGTCACGCATACTAAGAAA
Source organism: Rutpela maculata (assembly GCA_936432065.2). NCBI lineage: Eukaryota > Metazoa > Arthropoda > Insecta > Coleoptera > Cerambycidae > Rutpela > Rutpela maculata. The sequence continues at coordinate 71,646,587 of OW386291.2, read as the reverse complement.
TGAAATTAAAGACAATTAATTGCGCTTTCAAATTATTTTTTACTCGTTCCTGTAGCATAAGAAGTAAAGAAGTTATGATGTAAAAATGAGCGTATTTATATTTTTTTATATAAAAAGGTCGCCATTTTGTTACTCTAATTAGCCAGTAATTTAAAGAAATTATCTCAAATACAGTTTTTCGTTAGGATGTAGCATTACCTAGATGTTCAAATTTGTTTGCTCATTTAAAGCACTTGCTTTAGAAAAAAATGCATTTTAAACTTTAAAGGTAATTTCAAAACACTTGGATACCAAATATAAACTTAAATATCTCCGAAATTATTAATCCTACATCAATAAACAAAAAATATAATTATTTCCCAGTTTGTACTTTCTGTAATTGGTCTGTCACATTTTTTCGATAAAGTAATACTTTTCGAGATACTTGACGAAAGCCGTTTGGAAATACCTTTCTTTTAAGCTAAAATCGCAATTTTGAAGTCGTTATAACTAAAAAACTATCAATTTATGTGAAAATTTGCATAGAACCTTTTCTTCTTAAAGTTTGATTCTATTTCAGCTCCAATGAATATATGTATATATATTTTTTAAGTGCCACCCCCTGAAAGGGGGTGGCATTCACCCTCTATAAATTAGCAAGCCCCCGCACAATATAGAAACTTTTCTGTCAAGCATTTACTATTATACCTCCAGAAATGAACTAAATCCGTTCAATATGACATTATTCCGAAGTTAAAACCTCTAGTTACACTGTACTATTAGTGCAAGCATATAATATACTTGTGCCCGACATTAATTAGTCTTCGCAGATACGCTTAAAAAGGAATTTGTGTGATATTCTTTTCTTTTCTTTCTTTTCGGGTTCAAAAGTTACTAACAATAATTGCAAAAAAATGCAATGCTTTTTCGTCAATATTTTGAAAATTAAGCAAGATAAGGCACAACAATATACGTAACTTTTCGGTAGAGCATAAAATTCTCTCGTATAATGGTTATAATAAAAAACGGTACATTTGATAGTTAAATTATCGTTATTAAAGGTAGTATAATATTTATATTTTATTTTATATAATTGTTTATAATTATATAAAAATTTTGTTTAATAGTTTTCTCAATCTAATGTAATACTGCGTATCGTCATAATATGTTTTCTTAATGTATATGGGGAAGCTAGTTTAGGCTGACCTCTTCCTTTTGTGCGTAAACTCTTTTGTGCACCTTTTTTTCTTACATTCTTCTACCTACATTCAACTTAAATCTGGTGACAGTTGCTTTCTTGCACAGAGCAATAAAACAAAGCGTCTCAAATGCCAAAAGAACTGTTTGTTGCTAATGGTATACAAAATCTACTGTTTAAAGCAAGATAGAGTTATATTACAGTAATCAGCCATAAATCTAACTAAAAAATTATTAGTCCTAAATTACTATGACGAAAATAAAATGTATAAATGAAGTATAAAGAATTATGTTAGAATTTGTTAAAATTAAATAATCAAAACATTAGAACACATTACAACAAATTAACTGAGCAGTTGGAAATTTGAAATAAAATGAAAGTCATTGTTTATAAGAAGTGCTTTAGTACAGAAAAAATAATTTTCAATTCCGTAAAAATACATGGCGAAAACTGCAGTCCTAGAGGTAATGACGTATACTTCACGAAAAGAATTATTTGTAGAAGGTACAAATTTTTTCTTTATTTTTTGAATAGACACGTGATATTTTTAACTTCAATATTTTATAAACAACTCGAAAAATAAAGCAATAAAAGATATAGTTTCACTCACTTTCGTTACAGATTTATGCATTATTACACTATACTTCTTAAATTATACAGAGACAGTAATTACTCCCACATCCAGTGGAAGTATAGTAACGACAAAAAAATTTAAAAAATTTTTTTTGTTCAAATAGGCTTAGAATGTCATTAAACGTCGAGATTTTAAGTTTGAGCGAAAAAAAAATGTTTGTCTGTCTGTCTGTCGGTCTGTCTGTAACTTTTTTTTGTGCGCACGTTTACTCAGGAACCGTTTGAGATATTGACTTGAAATTTGGTACACATATGTACTTTAACGAGATCTAGAACTAGATTATATTTTCATCTTGTTCCGTCGAAGGGTTGGGGAGTAAATTGGGGTAAATTTGGGGTAAATAGGTAAATCTAGTAGGTAAGAGTCCATAAAATTGGTATTTAGTATATATAAGAGAAGCTAAGGTCTCAAAAAAAAATTGACATTAGCCACCCCCATTACCACCACCACCTCATTATTAAAGGGGATGAAAAAAAATGTGATTTAGTGTGTGTACAAGGACCAGAAACCTCAAAATATTTTTTTACTTCATCCACCCCCCACTACCACCCTCGCCCCACTACCGATGTGGGGTATCGTTTTATGGGTTTCTGGGGTAGAGGATTATTAAAGTTCCGTAAATAATTATTTCCACATACAAAATTTTTTCGTCATGAGTGACTTGGATAGAAAATCTGGATATGGAAGTAGTGATTCCTTGGTCAGCGGTTTTTTAATGGTTTTTATTTTCTTGCTAGTTAACAATTTATCAGAAAGTTTTTTGTCTATTTTTATTCAATGCTTAGATTTAGTTCAGGACTTCTTATTGCACTTGTTACCACACCAAAACCAAAAACAAACTAAAATAATAAAATCGGGGCAGAAAGAATTCCTTAATCACCTTTTTTGATGCTGTCATAAAGTTGTTTAGGGCAAACGCTCTGCTCTTTTCCCACTAATATTTTCGTTAGTGTTTTCTAACTGTGATTAAAATATACCTTTTTTATTTAAATATGTAGGTATATTATTTGCCTACATATAATAAAACAAGAATAGCAATAGGCTATGTTTTGATTCTAACATGTGTTAAATAAAATGGACATTTCGGACAGAACGCTTTGGTTATGCAGACAAAATTAATGTTTTGAATCTAGTTTTTGTCAATTTCCACGGCATACTTGATACGAGTATTTTCTCGATTTTTGAATTATTATTCACAAAAGAATTTTCATGTTTATGTATACGGTTGTTTTTGTTATTTTTTTCTATCTAAAAAAAAATATAAACACATTCGGCGATTATTAATAACAAATTGTTTATTAAAGAAACAAATAAATTCACAACAAAAAAAATTATTTTTTCCACCTTTTGGATAATTGCAAATAATAAATTTAGGAATAAAATTTTTTCTTAATAACATGTTTAAATAATGAAAAAAGACAAAAGTGATTATAAACAATTAAAAACAATTTTTAAGAATTTTTTTTAATCATAATATTCCATAACAAATAAAATGGCAGAAAAATATTTTTCAAAAATACGTAATTTATATATTTGTTTATAAAATTTGTTTAAACAAGTAGCAATAAAAATTTTAAGTTTATGTAATCTTATAGTATTTTTGAATATAAAAACAGTAAGAGTAATTAAAATTAATAAAAAAAAATTTTTCCATCGGGATATTGTTCCTTTAAGTGTTTAAATAATAACATAATTTTTATGAATTTTAAAATTAATATTTAATAACAAAACATATTTTTACTTGTTTCGGACGGTTCCAGAGCATCGTAACGCCTTAGTGTTCGCTGCGCGGAGCTCTATTTTCAACATTAAATCATTAATAATCTCGTTAATAATGGATGTAGAGTTTCGGGAGTCGGGACTTTTTTATTGGGAATTTCTTCCTCTTTAAGAATCTTTCTTTCTTTAAAATTTTTAATAGTTTTCGAGTTATTTGCAAAAAACGGAACTCGTTATTTTTTCAATTTTCATTAGTTTATAACTTTTGCAATTATTTATGTGCGGGTTTAAAACTTTTGCACATTTTTCTAGACGTCATTCCGAATCCAATGCAATCAAGGTAGGTGCATGACGTCAGATGCACCATGCAGGGAGACCGACTAGAAATATAAATTCAAATAACCATCATAAAAATATATGTATTCATTAATAAAAAAACCGCTGCCTAAAAAATCACTACTTCCACATCTAGATTTTCCTGCCCAAGCCTTTTACTGCAAAAAAATGTCGATACTATATTTGCAATCCACTGTGTAAAAATAATTGTTCATAGAACTTTGATAATATAATATTTGAAATGGTCTATCCCAAAAACCCATAAAACGATGTGCAACATGGTAGTGGAGGTAGTAGTGGGGGAAGCTGTTGGCAAAAAATTTAGAGGCTCTTGTACACATAAATCATAATTTTATTTTTTTATTCCCTTTAATAATGTGGTAGAGGTGGTGGCGAGTGCCAAAAAAGTATTCAGGCCTTTTGTTCCTTTATACACACTAAATCACAATTTTATCTTTTTATTCCCTTCCATAATCACCTTCAATAATTTGAGCAAAAAAATTTTTTTTACGATTACTATACTTCAACTCCACTACGTGGATGTGTAAGTAATAAGTATTCTGCAGTTATGACGTTGTTCTCTTTTGCACGTCCAAATAGAATAAAACGATTCAAGTTACCCCATCTAAATTGTGTTTTTAGAGACCATGTAGGCTTAACAGGGAACCAAGACAGATCACGTCATGCAGTTAGGTGCACCATACAGTAAAGGGAACCCGACTTAAAAAACCGCTTCCTAAAGAATCACTATTTCAACATCCAAGTCTTTTACAAAGAGAAAAAATTGATACTGTATTTGCAGTCCATTATGTGGAAATAACTGATCATAGAACTTTAATAATATAATATTTGCAATTGTCTACCACAAAAGCCCATAAAACAAAATGCCATATCGACAGTGGGGATGGTAGTGGGGGGTAAAGCTGATGCAAAAAAAAATTAGGCCTTTGGTACTTATACACACACAAAATCACAATTTTATTTTTTTTTCGTCCTTTAATAATGGGGTAGGGATGGTAATGAGGGTGATAGTGGAAGTGGCTGATGTCAAAAAAATTTTGACTAGGTACTTGGCTTCTCGTACATACACTAAATCCCAATTTTATAAACTCTCACTTGCTTGCTTTGCCTATTTATCCCCCCATCCCAAACTTCAACGGAATAAGATCAAAACATAATCTATTTCCAGATCTCGTTATAATACACAGGTGTCCCAAATTTTGAGTTAACATCATAAACGGTTCCAGAGTAATCGTGCGCACAAAAAAAATTACAGACAGATTTTTTTTGCTCAAACTTAAAATACCTTTCGTGGCATTCCAAGCCTGTTTAAAAAAACATTTTTTTTACCTTTATTATACGTTCACTCCACTATGTGGATGTGGAAGTAGTACCAGCTTATAGTGATTATGGACAATGCCTATCTATCCTTATAATATGTAAAACATCATTCTGCATAATAATAATTATTGTTTAATGACCGATATTTCTCCATGAAAATTTTAGTACCAAAATTATAATAATTAAGTATAGTATTATTGAATACTGAATGCAAAAAAACACAATCCTAATTTAGGGTCAGATGCTACTATACGTCGGACAAATGGTAGAAAGTATTAGCGTAGAAAAGTAGCGTATAAGTGTAGAAAAAAAGTATTAGCGATTTTTTTACAAAAAAAAACTAGTAAGATGTTCTTAATCAGCACCTTTAGAAACCCATTTGTACAAGATTACATCGTAGTGAATTCAAAGATGTTTGAGACAGGGGCCGTCAAAAAAACTATTTTTTCAACTAAAAATAATTTTTATCTGTAAAACGGATTCTCAAATGAAACAAGGTATTCTACATTTTTTGTTCAGAATAATGTATTATAAAAGTATGAATTGATTTTACAACAAAATAATTGTTTATTTAATAAGACAAAAATTAAAAAGTAAAATAAATAAAAAATAAATAAATAAATAAATTAATTAATTCATTAAATTAAATTAATTGCCCAATAGCATTTGTTTTCATGGTTTACTTAGGTTTTTATTGAAGATTATTTGTTAGAAAAATGGTAGGTATAGTAGGTAGAATTTTTGCCTTATTAAATAAATAATTATTTTGTTGTAAAATCAATCCATACTTTTACAACACATTATTCTGAACAAAAATGAAGAATACATTTTTTTCATTTGAGAATCCGTTTTATAGATAAAAATTACTGTTTTTGACGGCCCCTATCTCCAACATCTTTGAACCCATGTTCGATTCAAAGGGTTTCCCAAAGGTGCTGATTAAGAATATCTTACTAGTTCTTTTCTGAAAAAATCGCTAATATATATTTTTTGAAAATCTACCTCCTCTTTCCATTCTAGAATCGAACGCCTCCGTCTAAAATTAAATGTGGTTATGTCTAAAGACTTACTCTATAGGTATATAGTCACCATTAAAATTTCAAAATATTCGGATATCAAATGAGCGAGATATGAGGGTGGCTCCATGAAAAGTGCGACACACTGTATATGTACCTTTTTGTCAGAGCATAAAATTCCCTAGTATAATGGTCATAATAAAAAAACGGCACATTTGATAGTTAAATTATTATTATTATTATAAGTAATACAATGTAAATAATTAGTTTTAAGTTAAAAATTTAGTTTAATAGGTTTTCTTAGTTTAATGTAATACTGCTATAGTAATAATATTTTTTCCTAATGCATATGGGAGGTCGAAGATAGTTTAGGCTAACCTTTTCCTTTTGTGTGTAAATTCTTTTGTACACAATAAACGTTCATTTATTTATTTATTTTATTTACTAAAATTGTACCGGCCGCCAAATTATCAAAAATGAGGTACAGAGACGCTTGTCATTTTTTTTATACTCTCCTCAGTCATTTAAAATGCAATTAAAAATCTGAAAAAGCACACATCATCTGTAGGTTCCAGAAAACATTTTTCAAAACACAACGGATTTTTTAAAACTTATGTTGCTATTTAAATTAAAAAAAAATGTTTCCTATTGTTACCGCATTTTGAGGTTTTCGGGTCTTGATATAATCTTATAGAAATATATTTTTAACCATCAATTTATAAAAATAAAAATTTTTACTCACGTAACGGGGTCATAAAATTATGAACAATCCAAAAAAAAATCCACGAATTTACTAGCTGATAAGTTTATGCATTCGTCAATTAACAAATAGAGCTTTTGATATGAAATTGGAACTGGCAGAATTTTTATTTTCACATGAAAAATAGTTACAACGATGTTAAAAAATTGTTTACATTTCGGTGAGCACGTGGTCATACGCTTCAAGCGATCTGTTTTATATTTATTGCCGTACGCCCCGCTGAGTTGAGCGGGTGCCTTTTCTCTGGTACCTTTCTACATTCAACTTAAATACATCTTACAATACAGCCCAATAAAACAATCAAAGCGTCTCAAGTGTCAAAAGAATTATTGAAATTATTGGCCTGTTTGAAGCACGATGGAGTTATATGACAGTATAGTACCTAACGGTAGGAAGAAATATGCCAATATGCACCAAAAAATTATATTTTGTAAACTAGTGCCTAAAGATTTATAAAAGAAACTACGGAAATAGCAACAAGAAAATATGGGGACAAGATAAATCGAGAAATATAAGTATATCATATTTTTGATGATGTATCTATTTTATTGATTCCAAAAAATATATGTTGTGATAATATGATATAGTAGTTAAAGATTGTACTAAAGACATGCAGTGAGTGTGTCAGAACAATGTGATATGAAAAGATAAAAATATATTCATTTTTTATTTTAATGTTCCCATTATCAAATGTCTTTTTCAATTCTCTAATAAGGGTGTAGCTATTATATCTAATGCACATTTTTTCGAATTTAAATCGGCCCAGCCGTTCAAAAGATATAAATTCTTTTCGAAATATTGGTATTTTTGATTACCCCTAATGGTGGAGTCAAATTAAGCATCAAAATAGGTGAATAAGGAATTATCTGGCTGCAGCAGTCTTATTGTTTGAATTTGTTGCCAGTATATATAACAGAAAGTGTATGTGAAGTTTTGCATTAAATCGGTCCATTGCTGGTAAAATTTTAACAATTTATTTTTAAACAGTGAAATTTTCTGCTATTTTCTTTATTATCTCCGGTCCTAGAAATCGTATCGCAATAATAAAAAGAGCCATTTGTTCGCAATAAAATTTTAAATAAGGCTAGGCCTATGAAACACTTTCTGATAATTTGTTAATTTATAAAAAAATAATAATCACCAAAAAATTGCCTTTTTTGGTTATTTAAGAAATATAACGTAATAATGAATCAATTTATTTTTAAAAATGTAGGTTTTTAAATGTATTTTACAATGGTATTAAGAAAAAAAATCTTCATTTAAACTATTTTTTTGAAATTTGTTTATAATTTTCAAAATTATAGTTATAAACAACTTCAAATAATCCTGTGGATTTTTTATAAAACTAAAAACTCAAACGAATTACGAAAATAGATGAAACATTTAACATTTTTCTAAAAAAATAATTATCTACTTGCATTTGGAGCTAGGATACGTCAGTTTTTGTAACTAAGTCGCTTATAAATAAACAAATTAATATTTCTTCTTAAAATTGAGCCCCGTTATTCTTTCAATACCTATATTTTTGTCTCATCTAGTTGAAAACAAACCAGAAGCACAATGTTTAAAAGATAATGTATAGAGGCCCGAAAGTCGAGCCTTTGGAACTTATGTTAGAGGTCCGATAATTGTCAATTAGCTCTAAACGGTATATTACTGTTTTACAAATTAGACTTTAATATTTTAGACGATAGCACTTTTTACCAGGATGCGGACGTCTAGGGTTCAACTCCTGACCGCGAATATTGTTTTTTTTATTGTATCGGTGATATTAAAAATTTTACAAAGCTGTGTCCATGGACATAAGGATATTCGTTCAGATTAGATTAGTTCCTCCTTTTCGCGACAAAAATTAAGAAAATAACCGCTCTATTCAATGTTATTTCAAAAATTGTAATTTTAGATTATTTTCAAATATCAGAGACAAAGATGTAAGCTTTAAAAAACAACCACTCCAAATTTCAAAAAGAAATAGTTTTTTGGTTTATTTATAAGTGACTTTAATGCAAAAACTGACGTATCTCGACTCTCGACCTCAAATGCAAGCAGACCATTATTTTTTTTTTAAGAAATGCTATATATTTCACGTATTTTCATAATTCGTTTGCCGCTTTTAGTTTGATAAAAAAGATCACAGGGTTATTTGAATTTATTTACAACTACAATTTTGAAAATCATAAACAAATTTCAAATAAACGGTTTAAATGAAGATATAATTTTTTCTTAATACCATTGCAAAAAACATACAAAAATCTACATTTTGAAAAAAAACATTTTCTCCTACGAGTCGATGCCCTTAAGCAGTAAGCGATGGAAATTTCGAATTTATTATTGACTTTTAGCCGTTTGAAAACATATTTTGGGTTAAAATTTCGCACGAGAGTTTAGTTCAATAAAATAAAATTGATTCATTATTACGTTGTTTCTTAAATAGCCAAAAAAAGTACTTTTTTGTGATTTTTATTTATTTATTTTTAAATTAACAAATTATCAGAAAGATTTTTCATAGACCTAGTCCTATTCAAAACTCAATGCCCTATTTTTATTTTTGTGGCACGATTACTAGGATCAGAGATAATAAGGATAATAGCAGAAAATTTCACTGTTGAAAAATAAATTTTTAAAATTATACAAGAAACAAAACTGCCTATAGCACTTATACATAAAACAAATTAAAACAATAAAATAGCTACAGTTCCATTCAAAATTTATAAGCGATTTAATGCTAAAGACTAATATTTTATACCCTAAAACCCAATTTTATCGACTCTACAACAACCCTTCAACGGAATAAGATCAACGGAAAAATCTATTTCCAGATCCCGTTGTAATACACAAGTATACCAAATTTTGAGTCAACATCATGAACGGTTCGAATCGTTTGCACAAAAACAAATTGCAGACGGAATTTTTTTCGTTCAAGCTGAAAATATCGATGTTTCATGACATTCTAAGACTATTTAAAAAAAAAACATATTTTTTTACTGTTACTATCCACTAAACTACGGGGATGTGGAAGTCGTCATGGACAATGCCTATCTATCCTTATAATAGGCACGTAAAACGTCATTCTGCATAATTATTGTTTAATGTCCCGATATTTCTCCATGAAAATTTTAGCACCAAAATTAATAAAAATGAGGAATATTATTGAATCATGAATGCAAAAAACCACAAACCTAATTTAGGGACATGGAAACATTAATTTAGTACAACAAATGGACAAAGTCAATGCATTTTATACTCGATTTTATATTTTGTTATTATAATTTTTCTCTTTTGATATAAATGCTACCTTTTATTGCTCTATTTGAAATTATGTATTACAATTCAAAAAACGTTTTAAGATGTTTAAGATGCTACTATTTTGCTTTCATAGCACCGTACCACATAATTTATAATTCTTAGAACGTATATACAAATTTTTGAATTTAGAAAAATTATTCGAATATGAAGAAAGAACTTTCATTCAACGATTGTGACTTAATAAAGAAAGTATTTAAGAGGAAATAAGAATCGAACGCTATCGAGCCACTGCAACGATGCCAAATATCGGGCTATATAACGAGCGATGGACATCAACTGTATAAGAGTCTTGGATATACAGGAACAGCGCCGCCTGACTCAGAAGTGCTGAACTAAAAGTGTATCTCGGAACATGAAAATATGACTTTTTGAAGCCCACCTCAAAATTTTGCAGGGAGGAAACTAACATGATTTGCGACCATTTAGTGATGATATACACGGGGGTACGTTGATGAGCCCGACCCCGGGCTTCACAGGGTCAAATCGGGCTGCACTACAACCGCTCAGTATATGAAACGGGCCTGTATATGACCATGCATATCTCTATATATATATATATATATATATATATATATATATATATATATATATATATATATATATATATATATATATATATATATATATATATATATATATATATATATATATATATATATATATATATATATATATATATATATATATATATATATATATCAGGAGGGGAGGTGGTCTGGTTTTCACCAAATTTAAACTGGAGGTTCCTTTAATATTGAGAATAAAAGGATACCATTTTCGTTCCTTAACTAATTGTTTAAGTGGTCAAAATAAAATTAAAACTGCAAATTTGACCCTTACAATATCCAAAAAACCTCTTTTCGGCCAAAAAACCACGGCTCCACCAAGATTTTAGGATTTTGTTATATTCATCATGACAAACTGTTTTCGCAGGGTCTGCATCCATCTTAAAAAATTTCCCAACCTCGCCATTTTCTTGACTAAATCGACTCCACTATTAGTGTCTTTCACCATTTGCCATCTGATTTTCCATGAACCATTAACCGTTCTATGTTTTCCTTTTCGGTTGATATGGCCAGAAACATCATAGGATGGAAAGTTCTCGTCAATAGGGAGATATAGTGGACCTCCGATCTGCTTCAATTGTTCGCAATTATGGTCACATATTACTGAATTCACCAGTCACGAGTCTTCACGACGCTGCTTAAATCTTTCTATTTAGATTTTACTAATCAGATTATCGGCAGTAAATTGCCATTTAGCAATTGCAAAAAGCGAAAAGGCCGACCTGCTGAACGTTGTGCTGATATCAGCAAGGAGCTGATGGGAAAAGCTTTGGAAAGGTTGTCTGGCACTGACAATGCCGGTGGGTTTGGATGTATGTCAGCGGTTTTGCATTTGGGGCCTGTCTAGTTTTATGTGGTGTGCGTTTATGGTGTGTAGCGATACCAAGTCGATATCGCTCCACCTACGCATAATTAATGCAACATGAAAGACAACTTAATTAAAATTCGGTAATATCGGCTAAAGTTCGCATTAGATTACTGTACTCATCGCAGTAGTTAAAAACGATTTTACCGAAAACGCAATAACCAACAGTTAAATTAGGCGTAGCTACTATCGTTTCTTCGCGTTGGGAACTCGAGCATCGGGTCATCGCTCTCTTTGAGCTGGGTGTTCAAGCCAAGCGCATGTTCTGCGCGATATCTACAACTAATTTCAATCACTTAGTTGGACAGAAATCCTATAAGGTAGGCCGTTTTTAATAAAGTAATATATAATCTGTGGGGTTAAGCGCGATTGTTTTTTCTATTTTAGAGATTTTGATTGAATTTGAAACTTCGAATAGTTGGAAACTTCGAAAAGTTGGAAATTTCGAAAACTTGGACATGGTAAATGTAACGTGATATACGTACAACCAACATGGCGTAAAAATTGTTTTAGTGGGATGCCATTAGCGTAACTGGTCGTCGGGTTGATGCCTAGATAAAATTTCATTGCTTTCTTAGCCGCTAAATATTTTTTAGATCCTTTAGCGTGTAAATATAATTTTAAACTCATGTCGGTATCTGGCTGAAAGCCGCTTTGCTTTGTGCGATTATTTACTCTGGTGTATTCGATGTTATCATGCAAAACTTTTCTTGCATTTAAGCCGTTTTGGTGGCCTAGTAGTTTCCTATTTTGCCGGATAACATTGTAAGACAAGCGTCCTGTTTTGCCTTCAGCCACCATCTTGTATAGCACCAATTTGCCCCGGTGCATTTACAAGTTATCAATTGTCAGTTTTAGGCTTTAAGCCTTGTTTTTTAACCATGTTATATGTGGTTTCGACCCTTTTAAACATTTAGCTTGTGTAAATAGTTTTGGCCAAGGTTTTTTTGTAAATTCTATCTCTACGGGGAGTTGTAACATTTACCTCTACATGTGATCTAAAACATCTGCTAAGACGTCAATAGTGAGAATATGAATGTTCTACTACCTGTTTACGCCAATCAAAACTCCATTATTTTGAAAATTATTAATTGTACGAGAAAAATACAAATCAACGAAGTTTTAGAAAATGAAATATTCATTCGATTAAAAATATATAAAAGAGTATGAGCGGGTAGCAATGTAAAAAGTGCCCCCGCACCTATCGAACTAAAATGGCTTCCATAAGATGTCTCGTATGCTGACTGTCTTGTGTACAAAGTTTTAAGCTCGTGAACTCTGCATGGGGTGGAAAAAACAAATAATTTACCCCTAAATTTTTTATTTCTTTTCTCACCTCCTATTTGACGGATCGCTTTGTAATTTGGCCCAAATGTTAGGAGAGTTTATTTTAAAAAATATTACTCTTCTACGATGATTTTATGCATTAAAAAAAATTAATCCATTTTTTCAATGTCCTGAAGGGTGACTACCCTGTTTGACACTATTACCATATTTTGATATAATATGTATTTAAACTATAACTATAACGTATAACAGTTATAGTTTTATTAATGTGGTGGAACAGGATAAAAATAGATAAAAATTATCTGAACTTGCAATATTACGAGTATATTATTTAATATTTAGATAGGTAATCATATAATTCATTCAGACAAGAGTAACTGAGTGATACAAAAATTGGACCCATATTGCGAGCAAAGGAAAAAGGAACCCGACCAGAATGGAAGGATGTCTCAAACAAAGGAGTAGGATTGAAGGCTTTGTGGTCGCATTAGACGGGCTGTTATTATTTTTATATACGAACATCTATAAGACTTATTTTATTAACCATTAGGAACATGATAACAAAATTATTTATCCAAGTCACTTTCCCCATCTAACTGTGGCAGTAAAGAGAGTTTTATTGGTTGATTCGATTATAGTACCTACAATTTTTTTTACATATTATAGGTTGTTTTAAATTAAGTGAGATGATTTTGCTCTCAGAACTATTGCTATCAATTGTAGAACTTTCCATTTCGTGCATAACACTAACTACTATCTAAGTTTTTTTAAAAAGGAAAAAATTAAGTATTAGGTACAACACAAATAACATAAGAGAATCACGAGTACGATACACACACTCAAAATTCCGGAGATAAGATACTTTATATGAGAACATAACAGTATGAGATGGAGCTACGGAGATTCGTAAGACAGATGCAGCTGCGGCAGAGCGGGGGCGTGAGTAGCCAGCGGTCCGGCAGCCAATTGAAAAATTACTTATTTTTTATTTTTAGTGCCTCTTCAACTGTCACATCACGCATTTCTGACAGCGGGGTATCTTTAAATGCAGCTTCTACTTCGAGGGCACGCACCAAAGCCTCGCTAATACTTTGATGCCGCTATATTCTAAGAATTGGTCTGACCTCTTCGGCCCTGATGCCGTCTGAAAAGGCTCCCACGGCTAGTTGTTCCTGAAATTCTCTTGGTGCACTCGGATATGCCAGGTGTGCCAGTCTCTCTATCGCAGCTTCGAATTCTGGTAAGCTTTCCCCCAACCTTTTGCGTCCTCGATTTTAGCTGAGCCTGATATATTTGGGCAAGGTGTTGGTCGCCATATCTCAAGTCTAATGCAGCTTCCAAGACTTTGAAGTCCCTACCAGCTGACCTCCTTTCTCTCTCAATTGTCGTTTAAGGCGCTCCACTTCTCCTTCGACCCCACTCATCTTTTCTTTAATGTCGCTTACTTACTCTTGGACTTGACTGACTTCTGTCTTGACCACATCTACTTTATCTTCGACCTTGTGTATCTCTTCTTTGATTCGTTAGTGATTGAATTCATAGCGTCTTGTTGAATTTTCATTTGATCGCTCAGGATTTTCCTCAGTTCTTCCTGGCGTCTTTCTTGTTTTTCTTTTTCTTCTTGGCGTTGTCTTTCTTGTTCTTCTTTCTCCTCTTGACGCCTTCCCAGGTAGAACACATACGTCATTATAACGTCTAGTCAACGTCATCCGAGTCGTCCATTTGACGTCCTCGACGACGGCGATTTTACGTCTATTACTGGTCACAATATCAGCGTTCTTTCGATGTCGAATAAGGACGTCAAATAAACGTCGAAGGTGACGTTAATTTGACGTTATTAGACGTAAATGATCGCCTAATCGACGTATATTTTTGGGACAGATTAGTGAAAAATAGCTCCCCCCCCTCTCCTCCCATACATTTAGTACTTTTTAGGGCGAGTTGTACCAACTAATTTCAAACCAACTTCAACTTGTAATAATCGTAACCTTGGATTTTGATCTTGAATTTAGTTGGTACAACTCGCCCTAATTGTCATAATATTAACTGAATTGATGATAAAATTTTTGATAAAATTCGTTGTTTTAGTCATTAAATTATTTTAGAGTCCTGCTAATTTCATCATTTTTCAAGACTATCAAAATAAAAGGTCTGAATGTTTACTTTAAAATTAATAACAGCAGAATAGATAAAAAAACAGTTGACATCACTAATCCATTTAATATTACAGAGACTTTTAAAACTGCTACATGATGACAACATGAACGACATGAAGGAAGTAGAGGCATTGCCAACATGTTTCTTTCTAGTTATTATATTCTATATCGCCGACAGTGCTGCCAACACGATGATGTGTGAAAATCTATTTCTTTCGTGCTAATCAAACAATTTTGGTTGAAATATAATGATGGAAAACGCTTTTTAGCTGTATTATATACAATTTCATCTTTCCAGATTATTATAATTCCAAACATAAAGAGCCGAGTATAAAATTCACATATAATAATAATAATAATAATAATAATAATAATAATAATAATAATAATAATAATAATAATAATAATAATAATAATAATAATAAGTGGTGAAAAGAATGATAATAATAATAATAATAATAATAATAATAATAATAATAATAATAATAATAATAATAATAATAATAATAATAATAATAATAATAATAATAATAATAATAATAATAATAATAATAATAATAATAATAATAATATTTATTTATCTCTAAAACAATTACAATAGTTTACAAATAATATCTTATAATATTTAATATTAAGAGATAAATAACAAGGGTAATTTGCAGAAGTCCAAAGGCTTGATTGCAAAAGGGGAATAGCATTTTACTATACATAAAAATAAAGATAAAAATTTGCAACGAAACTTTCCTAGACTTAAATCTAAATTGATTTGATTGCCTCGTAAGCTTCGTGCGATTTTAATTATTTTGTGAATTAAGATGTTTGATCATATTTGAATGAATGGTTTATAGAATAAAAACAATATCTTGATATGAAAACTTTAGTACTTTATTCGCTGTTTTTTTTTAATGATTTAGATAATTTTAATTTAATTGTCCCGTTTCTACAAATCTATGAATACTTTTATAGTCTATATTAGATATCCATTTTTTTATTTCAAATTTATAGCGTTTAAAATAATTTAATTGTTTTATTTTATCTGGCAGTAAATTGTATAGTCTGGGAGCTAAATAAGAATAGTGTTTCATTCCTATTGTTTTTGAAGCCAATTTTACTTTAATAGTGTGATGCTCTCTACTTCTTGTACAATATATATGATCTACTAACTCATGTTGGTTACGTATTTTAAAGTCATGTTTTAGTATGCATTCACAGTAGATTTGCCTTATATTAAAAAATTCCGATTCTTTATACAGTGCGTCGGTGGGATATAAAAAGTTTCTGTTATATATGATTTTTAAAAAGCGTTTTTGAATCTGTTCAAGTGGTTTTAGAGTTGTTTTATTTGCAGATCCCCATCCTATAATTCCATATTTTAAAATTGATTCTATCATACCGACATAGATGATTTTAACGTGCTTCTTATCTGTTAATATATTACGTACTTGCTTAAATCTGTATAGGAGAGATCTTAGTTTCTTTACTGTATTTTCTATTTGATGCTGCCATTTTAAATGTGGATCGATAATAACGCCAAGATAGTTTGTTGATGTACATACTTTTATATTAAGGTTTGTATTTTCGATATTTATCTCTGTAAAAGTAGGTAAAGTGTTTTTATATGAGCTGAAAGGTAAGTAGTTAGTTTTTGATATATTAATAGTTAGTAATTTTGCATCAAACCAGTCTTTAATGATTTTTAGTTCCCTCTTTACAGTGCCCTGTATTCGTTCCCATGAGTTTCCCGTGAAGAACATGGCTGTGTCGTCTGCGAAAGATATTATTGTGCCATTCGTGTTTAGGGTAAGCATATCATTAAGGTACATTATAAACATTATAGGAGCTAACACTGTCCCTTGTGGGAGGCCGTAAATAACTGTTTTTGGTTCACTTAGTACATTTTCTATTTTGACTACCTGCGATCTATTTTCCAAATAACTTTTAAATAGGTTATGACTTAGGCCTCTGATCCCATAATTTTCGAGTTTATCAAGGACATTTTTGTGGCTAATGGTATCAAATGCCTTTGCCAAATCAATAAAAACACATAGCGCTGGTTTGCTTTTATCTATTGCCTCGTTTATGTTTTTGGTCAAGTATGCAATGGCATCATTAGTAGAAAGTTTGTCCCTAAAACCAAACTGTTTATGTGATAAGAGGTTGAATGTTGTCAGATATTTTACCAGTCTAGATTTCAGAGCCTTTTCAAATATTTTTGATATATTAGATGTTAATGATACGGGCCGATAATTTTCCATTAAACATTTATCTCCTTTTTTATATAATGGTTTAATAATTGCATTTTTAAAAATATCGGGGCAAATACCTGTTTGAAATATTTTATTTATCAGCGAGACAAGTAATGGGTTTATAATTTCGGCAGCTTCTTTTAGAATTTCAGATTTGATTTCGTCTAAACCCTTTGCTTTATGGTTCTTTAATTCTGAAATATAACCTTTAATTTCCTTTTCATCTACTGGTGACAGAAAAAAAGAGTGATTTGTAGTAGATATAGGGAATTCTCTCTTAGGTTTTTGTATGGAGCTCGCCAGTTTGGAACCAAGTTCTGTATAAAAATTTACAAATTCGTTTGCAATTTGAGCTTTATCTGTAAGTGTAATATTATTGGTTGAATTTATTTCCTTAATTTCGATATTTTTTGGTTTACTGTTTGTTATGTTTTGAGATATTTCCCATAATGTTTTACTGCAATTAATATTTTGTTCTATTTTTGTTTGGTAGTATTTTTGTTTCTGCTTTTTTACCAATAGATTGATTTTATTTCTATATTTTTTATATCTGTTTTTTAAATCCGTATTTTCAGGTTGTTTTTGTAATTCTTGGTACATTTTATCCCTGGTCTCAATTGACTTCACTAATCCTCTATTTATCCATAGCTTTCGCTTTTTGTTAATTTTAATTTTGATTTTTGTTGTTGCCATTTTTATTGCCGTTTTTAAATTATTTAATAAGACATTACTCACTAAGTTGATGTCATTTGTTTTATAAAATTCTTCCCAATTTGCTTCATTCATATGTTTTCTTAGCAAGTCAAAGTTTAATTTTTCTATGTATGTTTTTTGTATTAGCTCATTCATTTTATTTTCGTTTTTTTGGGGTTTTTATAAATGTTAATGTGGCATAGTGGTCTGAAAGTGTGGAAAGGAGAACTATCGGTGTTACTTTTAATTGTAATATGTCTTTGCTTTTTAGAAAAATGTGGTCGATGCAACTCTTACTATTGTTCTGTACTCTTGTATGAGTATTTATTAGTGAATAATACCCTGCTTGGTATAGAGTATCAAGATAATCATTTACTTGTCGTTCATTTGTTAAAATATCTATATTAATATCTCCAGTTATTATTGTACAATCAGCGATATCTAGACTTTCTATATAAATTCTTAAATCATATATGAAATCTTCTACGTTTAGAGATGGAGGCCGATATATACCTACAATGATAATTTTTTTATTTTGTATTTGAATGTTACATTGAATTATTTTAATCATTCCTAAATTTATATTTTTTGTAGTATGTTTTAGGCTACTTTTGATGTACATTATCACACCATCATTTTGGTTAAAATTGCCATAGTTATAATATATACTGTAATTTTGCAAGTTAAAATCATTTATGTTTTCTATTTTCCAGGTTTCTGTGAGGCAGATACTAGTGCGTTTTCCGTATCAAAATTATGGCAATCGTCTACTGTGTTTATTATTTTTGTATCAAATTTCAAATAATTAAAATCCCTAATATATGGGTCCATTTTAATTTATATATCTAATAGACATATGTATTCTGAAAATATAAAATGGTTTAAAAAAAATAAATAAATAAAATACAAATTGGCCTAGATTTACAATAATTTGAAATATAGAGATAATGATAATAATAATTTTTTTTTCCTTATTTATTTTTCAACGTGTTTGATCTCTTGAGATTATTTTCTGGCTCTTGAGTTTGTTCCTTACTTTTCCTAGTCCCTGCAGTCGGATTTGTGAAATATTCGAATGTTTTATTTTTGCTTGATAAGTCGTCTGTGATAGTGTGGGTTTGGGCTGCTTGTCTTTGTTGAATATTTCTTTCTTCGGTAATTTCCTTTTCGGGCTGTTCCTCTTCTATTGTTATTATTGGTTTGTTTTTCAGCTCCTCATAAGTATATGTCTCTCCATTTACTATAAGCGTATTATTTTTTATAAATGCCACCCAATTATTTTCTCTTGCAATTTTAAGATTTTCATATAGTATTTTTCTTTGTGCGTATTCCTCTGGGATGTAATCATTTGATAAAAAGATGCCTGTGCCTTTTAAATTTTTTGAATTAGCTAGGATTTCTAATTTTAGTTGAAAATTCACGAGTTCTATTACTAAAGGGCGATTTTTTTCCTGTGTTTTTTTGCCAATACGATAGCTATCCCTAATATCAGCAAATCGACAATCTATATTTAGTTTCTCGGTTATTAGTTCAAGTAGAACCTTAATTTCGTCTGTTTTGTTTTCCTCTTCAATGAGACCATAAACAATTAAATTGTATTTTTTCAATTTACGCTCCGTTGTTAATAATCTTTCTCGTAGGTTTTTATTTTCCTCTTGTAGTTCGTTGTTTCTTCGTTTTGATTCTTCTAATTCGTTTTTTATTTCAGTTTTAATACTGTGTATTTCTTGTTTTATTTCATTCTTATTTGTCTGAATTTGATTTTCTATACTGTCACTTTTTTTTAACACACTTTGTAGTAGCTGATAGATTTCTTTATTTGAGATTTCCCCTTCACGTGGCATTTTATATCTTGTAGTTTTGCAAATATTTTGTTTTATTTATTTTTGCTCACTGGGTATATTATTATATTCAATTAGAGTCCTTTTCCTTACCACAATTTCTTATCTGACTGTCATTTAGTTTTTATTTAATTCACTATTTATTACTTTTTCTGAGATAAGAAGTTTTTTTTTTCTTTTTCTTTTTAATAATAGGTATTAACACTATATTTACTAAATTATTTATTTATTGTCTTTGTCCTCGTTTTGTTACTAATTAGTAAACAATAAAATCGTACCTTATTCTTTTATGCGTTGTCTTGCAAAAAAATTCAAATTTTTCTATGCTTTTTATCACTTTAATTTCACAATTCTCTGCCGAGCACACTTTCTACTGTACGTACTATACTTGACCAATCAATATAACCCATATGGTGGTAAAGGAAAATGACATAATTACGTTTCACTGACGTCATTCTGGGTACGATTTATTGTTTATTTTTAATCATAACATTTGCTGTCTATGGTTTGATTAAACTTAATTAAAATAGTTTTTCTGTGGTATATATAACCTAAAATGGACGTCTAAACGACGTTTTTTGTGTGACATCGAAAAGACGTGCATGTCTGTACGTCTAATCGATGTCGTTTTTAGGTCAGTGGACGTTAGTTATAATCGACGTCGTAACAACGTACGTGTTCTGCCTGGGTTATTTCCAGGTCTTCCATTATTTCCTTCAATTCGTGTCTTTCTTCTTGACGCCGCCTTTCTTCCCCTTGACGTCTTCTTTCTTGCTCTTCTTTTTCTTCTTGACGTCGGTTTTCTTGTTCTTCCTTTTCTTTGCGATGTCTTATCTGAAGTGAAATAAGTAAACATGAATGAATTATATGATTACCTATCCAAATATTAAATAATATACTCGTAATATTGCAAGTTCTGATAATTTCTATTTATTTTTATCCTGTTTCACCGCATTAATAAAACTGTAACTGTTATATGTTATAGTTATAGTTTAAATACATATTGTATCAAAATATGGTAATAGTGTCAAACAGGGTAGTCACCCTTCAGGCCATTGAAAAAAATATATTAATTTTTTTTAATGCCTAAAATCATCGTAGAAGTGTAATATTTTTTAAAATAAACTATCCTAACAATAATATTATTTGTGCCAAATTACAAAGCGATCCGTCAAATAGGAGGTGAGAAAAAAAATAAAACATTTAGAGGTAAATTATTTCTTTTTCCACCCCATGCAGAGTCCACGAGCTTAAAACTTTGTACACAAGACAGTCATCATACGAGACATCTTATGGAAGCCATTTTAGTTCGGTAGGTGCGGGGGCCCTTCTTACATTGCTACCCGCTCATACCCTTTCAGTATTATCAACCGGTAACGAGATGCTTTTGAACATACGTGAAAATTGCGTATTTTAGTGATTTTTAATGGTCTTGAGGCACGTGTTAGCGTTATCCGATCGAGTTGAAATTTTGTATAGATCATTTTTTACATAATTGAAACCACTTTCGGGGGTGAGATCGAAAAAATCAAATGTCGCAAAATAAGGACCACCCTAGTCCGATGTCTTGAAGTAAATGATCATTATTCTGCGTCCATTCAAAGAAGATGTTAACAAAAGCCTCTTGTTAAGACATTTTGAGATGAAATGGTCTCATAAATGTTTTACAAAGCCCATAGTTTGCTAGGAATTACATTTCAAATTAAGCTTTCCATTATCCGATGGCATTAAGTAAAACATGATTTAACATCAAATCAAAAAAAGTTTTACGGCGGAATGGTCTCTTCAAAATTTCTCGAAAAGCCAACAGATATCGAGAAAATACGATCAAATTGCATTTTTGCTCTCTGGTGACTTAAAGTAATAAATTTCACGCTACCTTGTCGAATCGAAAATAGTTGTATACAGAAGTTTGCTGTCACGGCCTTTTGAAATGAAGTGGCATGTGGCAAATTTGTGTAAAGCCAATCGCTGTTAAGAAAACTTGGTTTAAAATGTATTTTTAATATGCTATGATTTTAAGTAAACGATCATTCTTGATGGTCGGATCCAAAAGTTGTATTTGTATACAACTTTTTGGATCCGAGGATCATATGTATGCCCCCAATTAGGACATTTTAAGACGAAATGGTCTGTGTAAATGTTTCGTAAAGCCTACCGTTTGCATGGATACTCGATTCAAAATCTGTTTTTCACTATCCGATATCTTGAAGTAAACGATCATCAAAGCTTCCAGTTATGACATTTTAAGATGAAATGGACTAGCATATGATTCATAAAGTTTACCGTTTTGGAGAAAACGCGAATTAAAATGTGCCTTTCACTGTTCGATGCCTTGAAGTAAATGATTACTCTTCTGCGTCGAATCAAAAAAGATGTTAACAAAAGCTTCTTGTTAAGTGATTTTGAGACGAAATGAACTCATAAATGTTTCGTAAAGCCCATCGTTTGGAGGAAATTAAACATAAATTATTTCATGCATCGACTACTTTTTGGTTAATAAAATTTAATTTGGAGTCATTACTACCGAAAACTATAAATCCAACGCAAATTCAACAAGTGAGACTTCTCGTATAGTCTTGCTGACAGAAATCGTATTTTAGGAAAAAGTATGTGAAAAAATGTACGGGGGAATTCGAAATTCGGAAAATAAGAAGGCCCTCCTGTTTCTAAGCCCCTAACCCCATGTATATGATAATTTCCATTTCCAGACCCAATAAAATTTGGTGTGAAAGTCTTCATGAGATATTATCTGAAAATCTCCATTTGTATGCCATCTTTATAGAGCTGTAGCTTCCTTATGAAGCTTTTAGGATATACCTTCAGTAGAACTTTTATACTTTTCTTAACGTACTTAGGAAATACCCTGTAGATAATACGATAATTAAATAGCTTTTACGTAAATAAAATACGTAACTTTCAAATATCCACCTAATTTATCAAGAGTAAGGTAAGGTACCTTTCTTTTAATTAGTATAAACAAATCTTATGAAGGAAGTTGTAAATATTGCCGAGTGTAGTTTTAACAAATAGTTTTACCCACATCTAAAATTGAAATATATTTCGGTATTCAGTATTCGGTTTTATTTTTGAGAAATTAGTTCAAAGGGTTATACGAAGGAAGATGTCTCATAAGCAAACATTTACTTAGGAAATAAAGGGCATATCAAGATAAGCATGTAAAATCTGCCCCCAAACAAAATTTTGTTTGTTATCAACTATTTGAAGGGGCTTACCCTAGATATGATTTTTCCAAAATTTCAAGCCTGCAGCCGCCATATTGGGTGAGTGGTGGGGTTTTTTATTTTTGTTTTTTAAAATTTTCTCGGATACCGTTGTACGAAAAAATCCGAAAAAAATCACAGTTGTTACTTGCATGTTGGACTATTTAGCCATTTTGTTTTCATAATTTTTAAATACAAATTTCCTATGCAAAGAAAATTTGTAAATTTTTGCATACAATTTTTTGGCACTTTAAGAAAGAAGGCCACTCTGAATTTTTCATGTCCAATTACTAATGAAACATCCTGTATATTTGTTAACAAAACATGCGTCCAAATGATAGTGAGGCGCGTATAAGAGAATGGTCGGTAATTCAGTTTTTCGTTTTTTTAACTATCTTCCACATTTTTTAAAAATATGAAAATAACTTGAGAATAGGCCTTGATAAATGAGTAATTTGCGATGAAAAATTCAGAGTGGCTTTCTTTCTTAAAGTGCAAAAAATTTGCAAATTTTTTTGAATATGAAATTTGCATTTAAAAATTATGAAAAAAATTGGGTAAATAGTCCAACATATAAGTAACAACTGTGAATTTTTTCGGATTTTTTCGAACAACGGTATCCGAGAAAATCTTTAATAACGAGAATCAAAAAAACCCTCACCACTCCTCCAATATGGCGGCTGCAGGCTTGACATTTAGGGAAAATCATATTTAGGGTAAGCCCCTTCAAATAGTTGATAAACAAAATTTTGTTTGGGGGCAGATTTTACATGCTTATCCTTCTATGCCCTTTAACAGTGCATCAATATACACATTATTTAAAATGTTCCAGTCCAAGCGTATAACTATTTAAATTAATACAGAGCAATGAAGCATAAGCATGTAAATATTTTAATTTTAATTTAAGTTTTAATAATCATCCAGTAATTTTACAGACAGAAACAAAATTCCTCGGAATACTACTTGACGAGAATATTAGTTGGTCCAGACATATCGACCACTTATCCTCTAAGTTGGTACAATCCTGTTTTGCTATTTCTAATTTAAAAAATAATTTAGACCGGTATACTATGCACTAATTTACTCAAAATTATCATATAACATAATAGTGTGGGGTCAGAGTGTGGATATTCAGAGAATATTCATACTACAAAAGAGAATATTAAGAATTATATTTAACATCGACTTCCGAGAATCTTGTAGAACAACATTTAAAAATGAGAACATTCTTACTTTAGTGTCTATTTATCTTTACAAACTATTAACTTACATTCACATAAACAAACACAAATTACCAATATCTAAACATCAATACGCCACACGAAATAATGATGATATCTATATAAATAAATATAATCTAACTACTTACAGAAAATCACCTATTTGTGCAGGCAGCTATTGTTACAATAAACTACCACCGAATATTAAAAATATAAATAACATCAATAAATTTAAAGCAGAGCTAAAACGATTTCTGATTTCAAATTGCTTCTATACTTTGCAAGAATACAATTCTTTTTGACTTCATCCTCAACTCGCACTTTGTTTACTTCCGCACATTATACTATCCGTATGTATTTGTGTATATATGATATTGTAAGTGTATGTGTGTCTATATATGCGTGTATATATATGTATATTTACATTTATGTTTTTGTGTTGTTTGTACTAGTATATGTATGATATATGTATACTATTATTTAGTTTTCTATATTTATTATGTACCTTTTAATTTGTATTTTTTGACGTATTCTATCCAATGTATTATTGGCCAAAGGGATGAATAAATTTATTATTATTACTATTATTATTATTATTATTATTATTATTATTCACGTAAATAAATAATGTCATAAAAACAGAAATTTAAAGGGAATAAATTCCATTTTATAGAATGTTCAGGTGGAAGATCATATCACAAGCAATATTAAATTTGTTTTAGAGTTTAAATTAAATTGCTGTAAGCCATAAAGATACCATATTTCTGAAGTGATAACAAACTGAAAGAATTTTCATTAATAAATTTTTTTGAAATTTATTTGAAAATGTTCAGTCGTTTCAGAAATGTTTGTTAAAATTAAAATTTACACAGAGGTAGAAAAATAACAAAAATATGGAGAATTAAATTACGAATTTAGATTTGCTTTCAAATTTAAAAATAAGAATATTAGAATATTAATAACTAGAAATAATAAATTTAAATGTCAAGAAAAAAATTGAGAAATAGTAAATTTCAATTGCTTTGAATTTTACCATACAGGGTGTTTTAGTTAAAAGTCCCCGGGCCATTATCTCGAAAGCTGACAGAGATATTTGAACTCTGTAAATGGCGGATGATTCATACCAAAAAGACAATAAACAAATATAGATAGAATTTTTGCTTTGGAGTACATAGTGGTGCTAAATTATTTGTTGATGGCTGGAACTGTTTACAATATGATTCACGTAATTAAGGAGTAAATTATAAACAATTTTAATTATATCGAAAATTTTGAACTACACGATTCTTTTTCTTCATCATTTTGGTCTGTGTAAATTTTGAAAACTCCTGTAACTTCTTTGTCAATAATATTAGAACATCGGTTATTCAGAAGTTGTACTTTATTAAATACAATACTTTCTATATTATTGCATAGTTTGAAAACTTTTAATTTTCAATAATTCTTCAATTCTCTAAAAGTTGAAATTGGTAAGAATTTTCAAAATATATAATAATATAGAGAGTATTGTATTTAACAAGAAAAAAGTTCTAAAAAGCCGATATTCTAAAATCATTAATAAAACAAGCTACAGAAGGCTTCAAAATTTACACAGACAAAAAAAAATTAAGAACAAAAATCAATTAGCTCCAAAACGGCTAATTTTTACAAAATTTTTGATACAATCAAAATTGCTCATAATTTCTTCCTTACTCCTTAATGAATCTTAATGGAAGGTTGCAGCCATCTGAAAGTAATTTAGCACCGCTATTCTGTGCACTGCGAAGAAAAAATTCTAATTGCAGTTATTTACTTATTTGGTAACAATCATGCACCATTTACAAATTTCAAATATAGGAGCTCTCGTGTGGTTACTTCAGAGAGAAATTACTTTAGTAAATACTCTACCCTCTAGAAGCAGATTTTTGAACTATTGCTGCCTATCTCAGGCTAACCAATTCGATTGTAGTGGACTACGACCGCTACATGGCGCCTCACGTTTTTTCTGTATGTTGCAGTCTCAAGATTGCGAACATGTACCAAGTCACCGAGTATCTCGTTGCCAGCCACTACATGCCTACCTTGCACTGAAGAGAGACAACAGCTCGAAACTGCAGTCTGTAAGTGGTGTGGAGTGGCTGACACGAGAGTTCTTTTAATTAGGAATAATTCAGTGTTTGCTACAATAGAATTAAAAGCGTTTTGTAGTAATATGTGATTATTTCACTTAACGCGACAGACTTGCAATTCGTTGTGGTCTGGTTTAATTTCCTTATTTTTTGGTATAAGGATGTATAGAGGGATGCTTCTTCGGAGAGAAATTACGTTTAATAAATACTCTACCCTTTAGAAGCAGATTTTTGAAATATATATACACGGTGGTCCATAAGTAATGGTCCATAGAGCAACAGTGGCTTTCTGATATTAGAATATTACGATTTAACTAAACTTATAGTACAGTAAATATAGTACAAAAGTTACCTAAACCTAAACATCCAAAAGGTATAGGCAATTCTTGTCCCAGATTGTTCATTATCCTCAGTACATCACGCCATGAAAAAT
This sequence comes from Rutpela maculata, assembly GCA_936432065.2. Classification (NCBI taxonomy): domain Eukaryota; kingdom Metazoa; phylum Arthropoda; class Insecta; order Coleoptera; family Cerambycidae; genus Rutpela; species Rutpela maculata. Next base: position 71,619,659 of record OW386291.2, on the reverse strand, counting down.
CCCGAGGTTTGTGGCGTCGGGTTTGGGAGGGAGGAGGGCGGGGGTATCCTGACTATCATTTTTCCGCAGTTATGCTCTGATATCTCCAGAACTATTAAATTCATCAAGATCATGAACATAAACAAAGTTGTTATACATAAAATTTTTGATAAAATTGGTCCTATTCATATTTTTGATCAATCTAATAGTTATCGAGATATGGAGGGGAGAAATCTGTGAAATGTTAAAAATTGACAAATAAAGCTAAAAATTGCCTTAAATTTGTCTGATTTGAGCTTAAATTGTTTGGATTGAAGTAGGTGAGAGTTGAAAAAGGAATCCGGAGAAGGGAAAGGATGACGGCCTTGAATACAATGAAGATCAGGTGGGCTGCTTGAAGGGAGGGCCGACCGTTTTACGACCCTAGTTGTGCGACAGCATTCCGTTCAGTAGGGCGTACCTATCTACTCGGGAATGTTGTTTAGTTTGGAAGTGTGCACTTTTTATAAACGCGAGTTTTTGTGTAATCGACTGAGAGCAAGTATAGTTCAGAAACGGCGTCATCGAAAGGGGGTGATAGTTACTTTAAACGAGGTAGTAGATTTTTTTATTTTATCTTGTACATATTGTAGAGAGGTGTTATATGGAGCAAAAGAAACTGAAAACTTGAATGCCTTACGATACAAACGTTACTTGACAACAATTGGTAAACAACCCGTACATGCTAACTTCAAACTAGCCGCACTTTCACCAACAGAGGACGCTGCACGATAACACTCTTTACTAGTGTACCATCAAGTGCAGCTCTGGCATGGTGTTGCAAAAGATCTTTTAAAGTGAGGTTGGAAGAAGATTGGAAGACAACTCCGCCCAGTGATTACATCAATGGCTGCTGCACCAGATGAATTACTGCGGCTTATTTTCTATTATTGCACGATGATTGCACTCGAAACTGTGAGTGCAGGAAGAATGGTCTGCAACGTTCAAGAATGTGCATAACGTTTATAGGTCTACTGCACCAATATAGATGAACCTGAAGAGTTCGATGCTGAGCAAATTTTAGTGTCAGATGATGTTCTTCTACTAGGAAAGGACTATGATTCAGATGACAGTGAAGAAGAGAGCAATGATGAAATCGAATAAGTTTGAAAATACTTTCTGATCGTGTTATAACCTTGAAAATACATTATTATCTTGTAATAAATGTGAGACACATCAAGATTTGTCTTTTTTACATTTCAAATCTCAACTTTTACTGTTTCTGTTTCTGATTTAACCGTCTTCCTGTCTCCCCTCCCCACCCCTCTCCCCGTCCCCTCTGGTACCTTGGTTACCATAATTTATTGCTTATTCATGCTCTACTTCAATCCAAACAATTTAAGCTCAAATCAGACAAATTTAAGACAATTTTTAGCCTTAATTGTCAATTTTTAACACTTCACAGATTTCTCCCCTCCATATCTCGATAACTATGGGGTCGATCAAAAATATGAATAGGATCAATTTTATCAGAAATTGTATGTACAACAACTTTGTCTATGTTCATGATCTTGATAAACCTAATAATTTTGGAGATATCAGAGCAAAACTGCGGAAAAAGATAGTCAGTGATACCCCGCCCACTTCCCTCCCAAACCCGACGCCACAAACTTCGGGATTTTTCATGGCGTGTTGTACTGAGGATAGTGAACAACCTGGGACAAGAATTGCCTATACCTTTTGGATGTTTGGGTCTGTTATTAAATTTACTGTACTATTACCTTAGTACAAAAGTTAATATTAACAGAGATACAGGGTGTTAAAATTCAGTATTATATTTTTAATTTTCTCATATAACTTTTGAAGTTTTTCAAGTATTGTTTAAAAATTGGTGAATTTTTGATATGAAAAACTCAAATCTGCTCCCATTTTTTGTATAGATCCTAGAGGGCGCCTCATAAGCATTGTTTAAGGTGTAAATGTACTCTTAACTTTTTTACCCGTAACGTTATCCCTTTTTTTGTTAAAAAAATCCTAAACCTATCTCATTTTAGCAAAAAAAAGTATACTTGTCATTAGTCTTATAAATTGACGTTTTCGAGAAAATTGCATTTTAACATTCACCCTCATAAATCATTATAAGAAATATTAACGTAGTAGGCGCCTATGCCAACAATACTTTTGACATTTAAAAATTGTAATGTTGACACTGTTACGTAGAATTAAAGCACGAATTATCAAGTTAATTAATTTTATTTGAAAAACAATGAACAGAAAATTCAATTAAAGAAAATTATGGTTTAAACAAAGGTTCAACGAATAAAAAACAGAATGGGAAAGGAAACTCAAAAAAAGATATTATTATTTCAGAGTAAATGTTCAATATATCCACCATTCTCCTCGATTCATAAAAGATCGCCTCATATTAAATAGTACCATTGGATCAAAAAAGGCTGCTGCTGCATTGATTTCTTGCCAAAGATGTGCGTGGGTGTTTATAGGATTTTTGTAAACAATATCTTTCATTGCGCTCCATATACCGAAATACAATGGGTTAAAATCTAGACTACGAGCTGGCCAAGGAAACGGACTACCACGACCAATCCAGCGCTCATGAAAAATGGTGTTTAAATAAATTCGTACTTGATTGGAAAAATGTGGCGGAGTACTATCCTGCATGAACAACATAGTCCAGTAGAATTAGTAAAAAAAAGACTGAAATTTATTGTAATTCGTTTCAGGATGCCACGTGGATTAAACGATAGTTTTATTGATTACGAACATGGCCCTGAATTTGGTCCACTTTTTGACCCCCGGAACATTGTTTATTTAACGATTTATTGTTGAAAAATCCCAAAAAAATCGACTTTTTTAAAGATAACTCAAAGACCTTTGACGATCGGTTTTTCAATTTGTAGATACTGTTAGAACTTTGAAAAACGGTTAATTTGAGAGATGTTTCGTTTGAAACTCTTGAAAATTTGTTTAAATAATTGCAAAAAACCGCGAAAATTTTAGCAATTTGCAAATATTTTTCACTCTTTAACAAAAGCACTTTAGTTCTTGAAACTTTGAAGAAATATGTCTTTTATTACCCCTAGTTATCCCTAAAATTTCATAAAAATGTTTAATTAGTTTAAGAGATATTCAATTAGTTTATTAAAAACATAAATAATGTAAAATGCAAATTCACCCAGTTCCCGTTGTCGTAGAGGGTTAATCTGGACATCCCTTTTTTTGTTGAGACTTAAACTTTATGTTTTCATTAATGGCAAATCAAATTTGCATTATTTTCAACTTCAAAATGGCATTTGAAAAAGTGCCACATTTTGAGGTTTGTTTTGCTAACAACTTTTAAACAAATGAAAATTTTGCAATATTGTTCTCATATTTTTGTTGCTGGGGCCTTTTCACACATTTTCAGAAAAAGGAAATGACTCTGTAGCCTTATTAGAAGCCGAGATGATTTTTTTTTAATAAATTCATAAAAAAAATGTTATCAAAAATAATTGTTTATAACAAATTACTGTTTAATCAGGAAAAAATCGACATGACAGATATTATTATTTCATCACGCTACCCCTAATTAAAAAAAAGAAGTAAAAATCGGAGAAACGGTAAATTTTTGGTTGACGGATTTGAACTCGCCTCGATCATTTTATGAATGTGTTACAGATATGATTCATGCTTCTCACTCCTGTTCTGACGCTGATTTAAAATTAATTATTGTTATCGTTGCAAATTGAATTTTTTCCACCAAACTCAGCTCCATTACAATGATAGACTATTAAACTAGTTGTTCGCTAAGTTTCAGCTGTTAACGTTTATTAATAAACAAATTACGAATTTATTAAAAAAAAATCATCTCGGCTTCTAGTAAGGCTATAGAGTCATTTTTTCTTTTGAAAATATGTGAAAAAACCCCAGAAACAAAGATATCAGTACGATATTGCAAAATCTTCATTCGTTTAAAAGTTATTAGCAAAAAACCACCTCAAAATGTGACACTTTTTCAAACGCCATTTTAAAGTTGAAAATAATGCAAATTTGATTTACCATTAATGAAAACACAAAATTTAAGTCTCAACAAACAAAATGATGTCCAGATCAACCCTCTGCGACAACGGGAACTGGGTGAATTTGCATTTTACATTATTCATGTTTTTAATAAACAAATTGAATATCTCTTAAACTAATTAAAAATTTTTTATGAAATTTTAGAGGCAACTTTGGGGTGATAAAAGACATATTTTGTCAAAGTTTCAAGCACTAAAGTGCTTTTGTTAAAGAATGAAAAATATTTGCAAATTGCGAAAATTTTCGCGGTTTTTTGCAATTATTTAAACAAATTTTCAAGTGTTTTAAACGAAACACCTCTCAAATTAATCATTTTTCAAAGTTATAATAGTATCTACAAATTGAAAAACCTATCGTCAAAGGTCTTTGAGTTATCTTTTAAAAAGTCGATTTTTTGGGATTTTTCAACAATAAATCGTTAAATAAACAATGTTCCGGCGGTCAAAAAGTGGACCAAATTCAGGGTCATGTTCGTAATCAATAAAACTATCGTTTAAACCACGTGGCATCCTGAAACGAATTACAATATGCATATTTGCTAATTCCACTGGCCTAACATATTTTGTCCCAAATTGTAGTGCATCCAACATATCAATAAAATCATCTTGTAAGAAATGTAAATAATTGTTACCATTTAAATTTCTTGGCAATTCATGTGGTCCTAGGAAACGGTCCCCAATGATCCCACACCAAACATTTATTTTGAACTCATGTTGAAAATGTCGTTCTCGCTTTATATGAGGATTTTCAACTTCCGAAAAACGAAAAATGGTTATTTCTTAAATTGAAGATACCTCGGCGGGTAAATGCAGCTTCATCCGTAAATAATATTCTGTTGACGAATGAGTGGTCAATATTTTGTCTGTTCCAAATATCACTTGCAAACTGATATCTTAGTGGAAGATCGGCAGGCAATAAATTTTGAACGGGAGTAAAATGGAATGGATGGTATTTTTCTGTATGCAATATTTTTAGAATGGAAGTTTTACTGATTCCTGTAGCTGCACATAATCGTCTTGTATTAACTTGTGGATCATCTGCAATTCGAACTAATATTTATTCTTCTTGGTCAGACGTAATAATTTTCGGTCGACCTAAATTATCACGTTTAGGACGAAATGAACCACTTTCGCCTAAATTTCTGAACAGATTTTGAAATAATCTACGATCAGGTTGTAATCTGTTTGGAAAATTTCGCAAATACTCACGTTGCGCAGCACGTCCATTGTAATTCAGTTGAATAAATATTAATCATATCTCTCATATCTGAGTTTGAATGATTATTATGTTTCGGCTTGTTCTGATTTTCGTTAATTAACTGATATTAAGAGAAATAGATAAATAAAATTGCAAAAAATGAATGTCACGACAATTTTTAAATGTCAAAAGTATTGTGGGCATCGGCGCCTACTACGTTAATATTTCTTATAATGATTTATGAGGGTGAATGTTAAAATGCGATTTTTTCGAAAACAGTCAATTTCTAAGACAGGTATACTTTCTTTCGCTAAAATGAGATTGGTTTAGAATTTTTTAATAAAAAAAGGTTATGGGTAGAAAAGTTAAGAGTATATTTACACCTTAAACAATGCTTATGTGGCGCCCTCTAGGATCTACACAAAAAAATGGGAGCAGATTAGAATTTTTCATCTCAGAAAACCTCCATTCACCAATTTTCACAACAAAACTTGAAAAACTTCAAAAGTTATATGAGACAATTAAAAATATAATATTGACTTTAACACCCTGTACCTCTGTTAATATCAACTTTTGTACTAAGGTAAGTTTTGTTAAATCGTAATATTTTAATGTCAGAAACCCACTGTTGCTCTATGAACCATTACTTACTGACCACCCTGTATACGTTTTTCATACCATCCTGAACCCGAAATATGTATACGTACGGAAGGTCCTGAACCAGCCGCGAAAACCTGAGCCGTATATGTGGCTCAGGATTGCCTACCTTTAAGAAATATAATTAAATGCAATATACATACATGGCTTCAGGACTGTACGGATACATAAATATGGTCTATGCGACCTTTGCGACCCTAGCAACATGCGCAATAACGAAAGTAAACATTCGAGTTACCTGGTTGTTAAGGCGTTGCTAGCTATGAAAGTAGAACTTTCGTGGCCAGGACAAAAAAATATTAAAAAAAACAAATTTTAACGCTTCATAAGTTTGCATATAGTTACCTTGCGTTGGATTTCTTGGGGTAAAACGAGTCACGAACAATATTGGCTGTTTCTTGTATCCCATTGTCATCACCACCAAACATATTTGGATATTTTAGTTTGAAACCAACAGAAATTAAAATATTTAATAAAATAACTTCGATCACTGATAGTAATTGTGTCGTTGGCATGGAAACAATTTTCATACGCAGCCTCCTAAGCTATAAAATTTATTAAAAACTTCAAATAATTTCATGAAATAATTAGTTTTAAATTATTAAATCCCATAATATCTTTCGGTAGTAGAAAAAATATAATACATTTTACGATGCGAAAGCCCTGTTAGGTGTTCGGTGTTTTTTGAAAGGTCTCGGCTTCGCCTTGACCATTAAAAAATCCCCTCACATCTGAAAGTAAACTTTCGCATCTAGTAATGTAATTAACTATTTTTGGAAAAGGTACCTCTACGGCAGTTTCCAAAGCCAAGTAGTGTAGCAGATTAATTAAAAAGAGATTTCAAGAGCTAAGTAAGGTAGCACATTGATTAGCAAATGGAGGGGCTGTTCAAAAGTCTAACTGTAGGATTAGGTGAGAATCGTTTGGAACCTGAGAGCTGTAGAATTAAATCTGCTATGAAGATAAAAATAAGCGACGACTTAAACTTAACCCTCCGACCACTAATTGTGTGCAATAAATTTATGTCAAAAATGCTTGTAATGTTGTTAATTTGAGACCGTAGAGCACAAAAATGCATATCCTCGTCTTTCTTTCTTTAGTACAGGGATACGGGGTAGACCTCAAAACCTGTCAAAAGTGGATTGTAAGAGGTTTATTAGGTTTAGAAATGGGGTTTGTTTAGAAATGAGGTTTGCGAAAATCGATAAATAATGAAAAAATAATTTAGTGAACGCGGCTTACCAGTTCGGAATTGTCGGTCACTGACCCGCTAGGTGTCAAACTTTGTAAAAAAAATACCTCCAAAAAATTATAAGTTTACATATAGTTTACGCATAGTTCTAGTTTGTTCACTGACGGAGACAGACATACGATTATATACAGTTATGAGAGCTCATACGACCCTCTCAAGTGGTTGCAGATAATAAAGGTTAAATAAGTATAAAAGGTATGTTATCGTATTGAAAATATTCGGGTGGGTATTAAGTGCCTATAGTGTGATTCGTTATAAAATGGATAATGCTTGGATAAGCTGAAAAGTGCAGTAAATGTGCATGAAAATTGGACTTGTAAAACATGTTCAACTGAAGAAAATAATTCAGTTACTTTTGATAGTCTGTTAAATGAAATGAATAAACTTAAGAAAAAAGAAACGAAAATTTGCAAAAACTTCTGGATGAAAATGAAAAAGTTAATTTCCTGTTAAATGATAGATTACAATAAATTGAAAGTAATCTTTCGTCAAATAAATCCTCATGTCTGTTGTCGGTAAAATTAACTAGCAAAACTGCTGCAAAAACATAATTTGTAGTTAAAACAGCAATTGATCCAGTGTCACGAAAAGTGAAAATATCCAACACCAAATTATTAGCCAGTGGCGGGTTAGCAATAAATTGTGACAGAACTTCGTTTGATATAACAAAGAGCAATTTGGTAGGCAAATTTAGAATAGAACAGAATTTAGAATAGAATTTATTTCTTACTTCATCTTGTAATACAGGTATATGAATAATATCAATGTTGCTACAATATAAATAGAAAAATCTCGAGCAGTAAAGTAATAATACAATTATAAAGAGAACAATAGTATAAATATGAACGTATACACGTATAAGCACATAAATGCATATATAGATTACACTCATATACATATTGACAATATGCAGAGTACGCACGCATATATACATACAAGATATACAATGAAAGAAAGAAAACACATTGAGGCATGTGTATTAGTAAAAAGAACATTAGAATTGAATGACTGAAAAATCGGCAAATATATTTTGTCGGACAATTTGAGAATTGGATTCTACATATATATTCTGTATATTTCTACAAACTGTCCGACAAAAATTTTGGAACGTTAAGGGTGTTTACCACCCTAAACATAACATAACATAACTTTAAAACATTTATTGATAACCAGCTGATTTTTTCAAGATTGCTTAATAAAAATATGTAGAATCCAATTTTCGAATTGTCGGACAAAATATATTTGCCGATTTTCCAGTCCGACGCGTGGAAATCGTCTTTTTCATGGCGAAGAGGAACGCCGCGTTTACGAAAATTTTCGCAAAGGAAAAAAGTAATATACTAGGCGCAATTATGCCATACAAGAAGTTATACGAGGATGTGTATAAATTGCATTTATGTACGCGGGCACCTAGACTATATAATTTAGTTACTAAGAATGAAATGATTTGTATTTTATCTATTCCGGAAAAAACTAGTGATGGAGCCGATTCTACACAATTTGAGCAAATAAGTGATAATTATGTAATGTACAATTTACAGTTGTTCCTAAATTTTTTGACGTTATTTATTAGTTTAATATTTGATGGAAGCAAATTATAAAACTTAGGCCCTAAGTAATTTATGAACTTTTTGTTTATGTTCTTTCTATTTAATGGGGTGGCTAAATGCTAGTTTTTTTCTAATTCGAGTATTATATTCGTGACTGATATAGTGTTTAACTTCTGTGTGCTTATATACAAAGCAACAAGTTGAGGTATAAAATATGCTACGAACATTACATATAGTTTCGGAATATAATAAATTTGTTGAATATAGGTGATTTTTCTTTAAGATTATTTTCAAAATTGTGTTTTGCGCTACTGTTAGCTGTTTTAGCGTGTTATTTTATAGATTATTGTATAGACCGTTCCCCGCACTATTTTGCCATAGCGAATAAGAGATTCAAGCAGTGTTTGATATAATGTTAGTAATTTAAGAGTTGTCTTAAAATGTAAAATTTATGTATACGACATCTTATTTTTTATTGTTAAGTATTTTACATGACAATACCATTTTAGATTTTTGTCAATTAAGTATTTAGTACTTGTGGTTTCCTTGCAAGCTGAATTTCAATTAGTTCTAATTAAGCTAGAGCTTTGAAATTTGGCACACGTGTATAAGTCCGGTACCAATGCAACATAGTATAGCCATTATCGGTCTAAATCCAATATGGCGGACGTCCCAAGATGGCGAATCGCCTTTCTTTTCACAACCCCCTTGGTTTGACCAGTAAAATACGACAAACTATGTGACGTCATTCTAAATTCAATATGGCGGACCGCCTTTTTCTTCACAACTTCCTTGATATGGGTATCAAATGAAAGGGTTTGACGAGTAAAATACGATAAACTATGTGAGCTACTTTATAATGAGTTTCATACAATATTTTTTTCTCAGTCCTCAGTCTCTAAAGATCGTGAGACAACTTCAATTATTTTCAATGCACTCATGGATCCGGCTGTACATCACAGTGAAATAATGTTACTTTTTCTTCGTCATACCTCCCACGTAAGTATACTCTAATTCCATTGTTTTGTTGATGGTAAGTAACGCTTTATGTACCAAATACCTGTTGCCATTGGCAACGGGTCGTTATTTTGCATAACGTCTCTAGGGAAATAAAGTAAATTTGGTAAAATTTTCTTTTTTATATAACAAGTATTACATTAAATGTTTTAACTTTTTTAGAAGTAAATCCAGACAAGCCTTACATTCTATCTTCTACATCCGACATTATTTTCAAAAATGTTCAGAGCTATTATAATAATATGATTTAATTTATTTTGACAGTAGTTGTCATTTGAATAGAGCCGCGTCCTTTCATTTTATTGGCGGTTTTTGATGGATATTCCAAGCATCACTATCTTTACTTGCTATGCTAGCTATTTAGCATTTGGCCATAACAATATTAGCACTGATTTCGAGATCCTCGATCTTCTCTTTGGTATGATCAACGTCATAGATAAAAGATTTATATATATGACTAGCTGACCCAGCAAACGTTGTTTTGCCATATAAATTATAAATTTTTGCCAAAAAAATAAAAAGAAAATTTCTTATCACCTAGGGGTATACAAAATAGCCTACGACCTATTCTCAGACCTACCAAATATACCCAAAAATTTCATAAAAATCGGTCAAGCCGTTTCGGAGGAGTTCGAAAACAAACACTGACACGAGATTTTTATATATTAGATAACACAGCCACACACAAAAAATAAAGTGTCTTGACCCCAGAGACTGACTAGGTAGACTTTATGTTTTTGCGGGTCGCTGAATCCGAATCCGGGGTCCATTTGATCCCATGTCATCAGGTTTAAGGTTATTTGAAGGTTAAATTGAGATATGACCGTGAAAAATTCCATAAAAAATTTATGTTTATGTTTTTGAGGTTGCTGAATCCGAATCCGGGGCTTATTTGATCCCATGTCATCAGGTTTAAGGTCATTTGAAGGTCAAATTGAGATATGACCGTGAAAAATTCCGTAAAAAATTTATGTTTATGTTTTTGAGGTTGCTGAATCCGAATCCGGAGTTTATTTGATCCCATGTCATCAGGTTTAAGGTCATTTGAAGGTCAAATTTAGATATGACCGTGAAAAATTCCGTAAAAAATGTATGTTTATGTTTTTGAGGTTACTGAATCTGAATCCGGGGTCCATTTGATCCCATGTCATCAGGTTTAAGGTCATTTGAAGGTCAAATTGAGATATGACGGTGAAAAATTCCGCAAAAAATGTATGTTTATGTTTTTGAGGTTGCTGAATCCGAATCCGGGGTATATTTGATACCATCATGTCAGAATCATGGTCGAATGAAGGTCAAACACAGAAATTCAATAATACAATTTTTTTTGACCCCGGATTCTGAAAAAGCAGAAAATTTTACGTCCTAGTCAGACACTTTATTTTTTTTGTGTGGCTGGTGTAATCAACGTTTACAATGAACGCGCCCAATTATAGAGCAAGCCCAAAGTAGGGTTATGTTTATTATATTATTATAAAAACATATTAATCCTAAGAATGCCAAAAGAAGGTGAAGCAAAAGCTAAATTCAATATGGCGGAGGTCCCAAGATGGCGGATCGCCTTTCTCTTCACAACCCCCTTGATATGGGTATCAATGAAAGGGTTTGACTAGTAAAATACGATAAACTATGTGGCGTACGTCCCAAGATGGCAGATCGCCTTTTTCTTCACAACCCCCTTGAGTAAAATACGATAAACTATGTGACGTTATTCTATTCAATATAGCTGACGTGGGAGAGATGGGAAAGGGATGTGAAGGGGTGGGAATAGATGGGGATGGGGTGGGAAGAGGTGGGGAAGGGGTGGGCAGAGGTGGGGATGTGATGGGTAAGTAGTGGGAAGGTGTGGAAAGGTGTGGAAAGAGGTGGGAAAGTAGTGGGAAGGTGAGGGAAGAGGTGGGGAGAGATGGGAAAGGGGGGAAGAGGTGGAAAAGGGAAGTAGAGAGGTGAGAAGACGAGAGAGGGAAGGGTTGATGGCGATGGCAAATAAAGGGGTTTTATCTGTCTGTTTGTTTGTAAAGACTAAAAAGTAAAAAATAAAATTATATAAAAAAAATTTTTAAGAAAAAGCTTTTATTTGAAAAAACTACTAGAAAGTAAAAATATTTTTTTAAAAATTCATACACCTGGAAACCAAAAGCTTTGGGGCGGTCAATTAAACAAAGTAACTATGCAATAGCGCTATATAACCGTTTCTGTTTCTTTAATTATTCCTTCTAATTTAATAAAGTCTGTGTTAATTATTTCATTCGAAACCACATGTGTTTCCCTGTTAGCTGTATTTTCTGTGCTATATTCATCATGAGAGGGTAGTGATCTGTGATGTCATATGCCACCACGAAAAATTCATAATATAGTTTTTTTAAGTTCAAATTTCTTCTAACAAAGATATGATCAATACATGATGACGAAGTTTCTAAATAGTTATTTACTAAAGGATTATTTCAATTTAAAATATCAATATTCATGTCGCCAGCAATTAGGATCTCAATTTCAAATAAGTTGGTATACACGTTAGGGAACCAAAGTGCAAAAAGGCTCATCCCAACTTCATACACTAAAACTCTACCTTGCTTACCTTTGTCAGTACTAATCCTCTCTTATAACAGCTTTAGTACATGTGTGTCGTACTATTTGTTTGAAAATGCTGTTGAAAAGTTGCCTCTTAGTTTTGCTAGCTCAGTCGAAACTCTTTCTGTGGGTCTAAAGGGGGTTGCCAATAAATTGAATTTTGAATTAATTTTTGAAAATGAATTTGCTAACTTGAATTGAAAAGTTTTTCTGAATTGGAATTGCCTCTAAATTGCTTTGCCCACTAAATTAAATGCTGGTTTCAAAACACTCTTGTTTGATTGGTTGCATAACTTTCTGTTTTGAATTGATAAGGTAAATAAAAGTTTAGAATTGAAATTGAAAAGGAACTAGTTTTATTTTTTGTTTGTAATAAAATATGATGTGAATTTTATGAAAACTTAAATTACTGCCCTAATTTCTCTATTTCCGGCTAGCTTAAATTTATTACAAATGATCAGATTCGATCGGTAAAAGTCGTAAATGTTCGTGCTTAATCTAACGTTACTGTTTATCACATGATTGAATTATAGTTTTTAAGGTTATATTTGCGCTCTATTAAAGTTTTGTTCGAAGATTAACATTTTTAATGGTTTTAAACTGTTTGTGATTGTCTTGCTCAAACTGCGGAGTGCTCTTCTGGTTGGGGTCTTTGGATAATTTCCTTGGATACAATGAGCAAGATGCATGAATTTTAAAAATGCATTAATTTATTATTTTTTCATTATACATATTATATAAGCCGAGTATGTAATGAAAGGAAACTATAAAAAAAGTTATTTTGTAAAAAAAAATCATTTTAAAATTCAAATTTTATCGGAACAAAACCACGTGACTATAAACGGTACTGATGTCATCTGGCATAACGTTTTAGTTTCATCCATAGACCGCAGATTTCTAAATTCACCGGTGGAGCACATCAGTAAGAAAAACATTATATGATTGGCTAATTTGAAAAACACAGCCAATCAGCTTCGTATTTTATCCACCCAGCGGTAAATTTAGAAAAGTACGGAGACAAGTGACAAGTTTGATAGCTTTGACAGTTTACATCTGCTAGTGCTGAAATATTAAATTGTGTGTTAATTAAATGTTAAATTTTAGTCTGCTGACCTTTAAATATCGATTTGTTTATTTTTGTAAAAATTATTAGTGTATTAATTTATCTAAGTGGTAAAAATGACGAACAGCGACTTTGTGCAAGCTCAAAGTGACAATTTGCCGAAAATCGACGTGTTTATGATGAGCAATTTTTTGGTAATAATACCGATTATATCAGTGCAGAAATTGGAGGTGGAAAAGCGACAAGGATGCATCATTCATTGTTCGTAACAATAAATTTGTTTACGCTCACTTTTATCCTTTTACTGCAGTTAGATTTAGATACCTAACCTCAGAATATGTAAACATAATGCATTATTTTAATATTTTTATCAACATTAACTATTGTTTTTCGTCTCAGATTATATAACTTTCTTATATTAAATAGTTTGCCACCACTAAGTACATAGATTAAATATCTGTTGAAAATAATACTAATAAACATTGCCAATACTAAATGCCGGATGACGTCACACGCAAATGGCGGGAAACTTGCTTCGTTTGAACGTGTCTAAATTCTCAGCGAAACTAAATTATTTTTTTATCCTTTAATTCCGATAAAAAAAAAATAAAAAATACATAGAAAATAACGCTTTTTAGTGATCTATTATTCGGTGATGTCAAAAAAATTTATGCATTTTGCTCATTGTGTCAATAATTGTTTCCATGGGATCAATCTGTAGAATAGACTTAACTGGAGATGAAAGTGCCGGGCCTTATAGTTATTAAGGTACCAAGGGTGTTATAAGGATAATAACGCACCGAGGTCGGCAGTGTACAATCCCGAGGGCCTCTGGCCCGAGGAAATGTACGTCGACCGAGGGCGTCATTATCCTATAACACCCGTGGTTCCTTGAACGTTTAATGTCCTGCAAGTCTGTTATTTAATTCGATTTTTTTTTTTTTTTGACATTTACGATTTAATAATTTGACATCTATTATGTTCAGAACGATTTGATTTAAAAGAGAGTAAAAATCAAAATTGTTTGTAAACGCCGCCGTTGCATAGCAACGCATTTTGTTTGTCAATAACGCTATCATAATTTGCTTGTTTTGGGTTGTATTATAATTTTATAATGCCCTAGGGCGTTATAGATATTCATAACGCCCTAGGGCGTTATTTTTCATTTAATGTATCTCAAAATAGGGTAGTTATTGTAAAATAACAGACTTGTAGGACATTAAGGTTATATTTGCGCTCTATTAAAGTTTTGTTCGAAGATTAACATTTTAAATGGTTTTAAACTGTTTGTGATTGTCTTGCTCAAACTGCGGAGTGCTCTTCTGGTTGGCGTCTTTGGAGAGCTAATGAAATTTGTTAATTTCTCGCTGGATTCTTGTTTTCCTCAAGGTAAGTTGTTGTTTTCTTATAAAATACTACTTAAACTTGCCTTTGGCTGCTTTGCACTTTATTTTTCTTGAATTTTCCAGTAATTTTCTTTATTTTATAAATCTTTTTCAACAACAACGCTTACTCTTTAGTGATTTTTTCACTCTATTTACTTTGTTCTCAGCCCGTTGCTACAGTGAAAACCTTTGTACACCTCGCTTTTCATAGCCCTGAACAATTTTTATTGGTGGAAGAACCAGGACGTCATCCTCTGACGCGGACTCTGACATCTCACCTGATCTTTGGCCTACTTGATGATTTTTTTTATGAATTTTTGGAAAATGTAATTTTTATTAATTTTTACCGGTGTTTTTGGCTGTATTTTGTGACTGTATGCTATTACTGGACTTCTTAGGATCATTTTGCTGTAAGTCTTAGTTAAACTAATTTTGACATTTTCTTTTATGCTAACTAACCAAGTGAAAATTCTAATGATATTTTTTTAATCTTTTTCAGAGTGTTTTGCCACTGGATTTGAACTCTTTTGCAGCAGATGAAATTGAATATTGTCCTGGATCTAATTTTGTGTTTCTACAATAAATAATTTAATATGAAATTAATTTTGACTTTGTACTCTGAAAGTTTACTGATTAAGCTACCGCAGCTATCGTTAAATGTTAATTTAATACACTGCGACTGTCTTAATAAAATCTCAAAGGTTTTTGTTATTTCTTTATTTTTAGTTTTCTCAATTTTTTTATTTTCTCTATGGTTTAGTCTACGATAGGTAAGTTAACTTTTTTGATTTTGAGCTTTGTCTTTTAAACTTGAGATAAAAATACATGTCTATATATGTTATATAAAATTATACGCTTATTACCAAGACTTAGTCGTAACAAACCTTCACAGGCATATCATATTACATGATAACGACTTCTCTTATTAATTGCTTATCTTCAAGATATCATATTACACCTTTGTTTCTCATAACTTGTGCAGACTGCAGACCTGCAATTCCTTTGTTCTATATTTTGCTTACTCAGGTTCTGTATGTTATAAATATGTCTAAACACGCTTTGTTAAATCAGTTATTAAACTCAGTTAGAATGCAACACTTCTAATTTATTATTATATTCCTTCTCCAAGAGCCAACGTTGGCTCCATGTAACTAAATAAAAGTTTTTAAAAAGTCATTCATGTGAATCGTGATCTAACATTGGCGCAGTCGGTAGGATCCGTAAACATCATCAGAACAAGAAGCCTAACTGGTAGTGAAGCGCAAAAGAACAAGGACAACATCTGCAGAAGGTGCCTAACTAGTGCGTGTACATCTGCGAGAACAAGGAGACCTTCCTCACTGGTGGTGGCGGATCCCAATCCCTTGACGGACGAAGAACCTACTCATGGAGATGAAATTAATGTAAGTCATTTTTAAGAATCATCTCGTTATTTCATTTTACAATTATTATTTCTCACAATTATTTACGTGTATTATACCGCTAATACACTCGGCAAACAAGCCAGTTCTATTATCAAAGAAATCCTGTACAAGCTACAACGCAACAATTTTAATTTTAAGTTATTTATTTTCGTATTCACGAAACGACTGTGTATTATACAGTTAATACACAATTTATTAACGTACGCAACATAACAAACAATTTTAATTTAATTCTCGTATCATACTGCCGATACGCAGACAATTATTTTAGTTCAAAAATCTCTAAATAAAAAAGCAAAATGCCTGATAGAGCTCAACCAGAGACTGTTCAACCAGTGCCACTGGCACCAGCCGAACAACAACAACAACAACAACAACAACCACAACAAATTGAGCCTTACAAGCTCTCTGAAATTTTTTCACTAATACCAAAATTCGATGGCAACGCCATAAATTTACAGACATTCCTAAACTCGTGTTCCTGTGCACAAAGTATGGCAATTCATGACCAAAAAATTCTATTAACCATGCACATCAAAAATAAATTAAAAGGCAGAGCCGCCGAACTTATAAATTCACGCAACCCTAGCACATGGCCAGAAATAAAGGCACTACTAGAAACTCACTTCGGAGACTCCCGAGATTTAACGTCCCTAATTCAGGACCTACAACGAATTCACCAATTACCTAGTGAATCCGCCTTAACATTCGTTTCGCGTTTACAAACGCACAATGCGAAAATGCACGCTGCAGTGCAAAAACAAAATTTAACTTCGGAGCAAAGAACCGCGCAAACAAACCTGATTGAAACTATGACATTAAATAATTTGTTAACGGGTCTAGAACCAAATCTAGGCAGAATAATACGTGCCAGTAACCCTCCTTCTATAATGAACGCGATTATTAGAATTCGTAGAGAGCTACAACTCTCTTATTTTGAACAGCAAAAATTCCCAAAAAATAGTCCAGTCAAAAATCCAGTAATTCAACAAAAGCGACCACAAGGTCCCAATTTGCAACAAAAGTTTTGTTCCTTCTGTAAACGGAATGGACATGTAATAAGCGAATGCCGCACAAGGCAACAGTCTCAAAACTTCCAGAGACCAAGTTTCCAAGGAAACCCAAACTCACAAAATTTTTCTCATCAAAACTTCGCACAAGCGAGTAATAATCAATTTAGTCAGAGGACATTCCCTCAAAATAATCAGCCAAATCAATCACAGCAAAACAGGCCCTCAGCCATAAGGCCGAACCCTAATTTTATGCAACAGCGACCATCAGCTATCCAACCTAACCCAAATTTTAATCGCTTTAACCAGCAAAAAGCTCATCATTTGAATTACGAACCCTATGACAATTATGATAATCAATGTAACTATAATCAATATAATGACTACTCACCCGATTATCAAAACGTAAGTGATAGTTATGAAAATTACGATTCAGGCAACGCTCAAAACTTTTCAGATAATTATACGGCTAATTCTCAATATTATGAGCAGTACGAGAATTATACTGCTAATTCTCAAACACTACAGGAGGATTATACTGCTAATCCTCAGGATTTTCGCTTAGATCCGGAGTACCCCACGGATACTCCAACACAACAAATAGACCAATTCGACCAAATATCAAACCAAATACAAACAATGAATCTCAACGACAGTTTCGATCCAATGCTGAACTTCCCAGAACAGACGTTCATGTAAATACGCTTTCTCACACCCTATTAACCGTAAATTCAAAAAATCTTTATTACATCAAAGACGCAACCGGCAAATTTAAAATTTTGATTGACACAGGTGCAGGAATTTCAATTTTTAAACCTAAAACAGCTGAAAATTATAGACGTAGATCCCCTGAAAATGTAATTATACAGGGTATTACTGATCAAAAAATTTATATCAACGAATCTGTTCTCATCCCCTTTTCAGATGAGTCACACAAGGTTTATATCTATAACCTAGATATAGATTTTGATGGACTACTAGGCGCAGACTTTTTAGAACATTACGAATGCCGAGTAGATTTCAAAAATAAACAACTAGTCACAAATTTTAAAACCGTACCACTATTTAAAGTCACGGAAGAAACTACAGTAAATTTACCTGTACAACCAACTGGTAACTCTAACATCAAAAACCAAAATCCAAATTTAGGCAACATCAAAAATTTAATTTCTATCGAACCTCGCATGGAAAAAATCTGTAAATTAAAATGTAAACTGCAAAATACCGAGGCTATACTGTTAGCCCAAGAAATTGAAAAAGTACGCCTACCAAATGCTCTCGTAAAAATCGACAGCAACGGAGAATTTTTAACTTCGATCGTGAACGCTAACGCAATACCGAAAACTATAAATTTCTCTAACCTTAAACTAGAACCAGTACAAAAATTCAAATCAATTTTTAATTTAAATACTCAAAATTCCGACAAACATCCACAGACAGACAGATCCTTCGAAATTAGGAACGAATTGCGCTTGGATCATCTAAACGAAGAAGAGGCCGAAATAGTAACGCAGCTTTGTTTAGACTTTCAAGATATATTCTATTTGGAAGGAGACAATTTAACTTTTACTAACGAAATTAAGCATTCTATTGACACCGAAAATTCCCGACCGATATTCACTAAATCGTATCGATATCCTCAAGTCCATAAAGAAGAAGTTAAGTCCCAAGTATCGAAAATGTTAAGTCAAGGTATTATTCAACCCTCAATCTCACCTTGGTCCTCTCCTGTCTGGGTAGTTCCCAAAAAACTGGACGCTTCTGGTAAACAGAAATGGCGCGTCGTAGTCGACTACCGCAAACTCAACGAGGTTACAATTGGTGACAAATATCCTCTGCCCAACATTTCCGATCTTTTAGACCAACTTGGCAAATGCCAATATTTCACAACCTTAGACTTGGCTTCTGGTTTTCACCAAATTGAAATTAATCCCGCAGACATTCAAAAAACTGCTTTCACAGTGGAAAATGGTCATTTTGAATTCGTAAGAATGCCTTTTGGACTTAAGAATGCTCCATCAACGTTTCAAAGAGTGATGGATAACATTTTGTTAGGTATCCAAAATGAACGATGTCTCGTTTATATGGACGATATTATTGTTTACTCCCCTACTATTCACGAGCATATTTCTCGATTAACAGAAGTATTCAAAAGATTACAGAAAGCCAATCTCAAAATTCAACCCGACAAATGCGAGTTTCTCCGCAAAGAAGTCGCTTATTTAGGACATCTCATTACAAAAGACGGCGTAAAACCGAATCCTTCGAAAGTTGACGCTATTCTAAATTTCCCTCAACCAAAAAATCAAAAAGAAATTAAATCATTTCTCGGCTTAGCCGGATATTATAGGCGCTTTATCCCCAATTTTTCCAAGATTACCAAGCCCTTAACAAAACTACTACAAAAAGACATACCATTTCTCTTCGACAATGATTGTATAAATTCTTTTCAAAATTTGAAACAAACATTAACGACAACTCCGATATTGATCTACCCCAACTTTGATGAACCTTTCGTTCTAACCACTGATGCGAGCGCATTTGCCGTCGGCTCAGTGCTGAGCCAGGGGCCTATTGGCAAAGATTTACCCATTGCCTATGCTTCTAGAACCTTGTGCAGTGCAGAAACTAAATATTCAACGATTGAACGCGAGCTTTTATCCATAGTATGGAGTGTAAAGCACTTTAGACCATACCTGTACGGTAGAAAGTTCAAACTTGTCACCGACCACAGACCACTCACCTGGCTATTCTCTATAAAAGATCCAGGAAGTAGACTTGCTCGTTGGCGACTCAAATTAGAAGAGTACGATTACGAAATAATTTATAAACCCGGCAAAATCAATAAGAACGCGGATGCACTTTCCAGAATCAAAATTAATCATTTTTCTGAATGTTCCAAATTCTATTCAAAGGTTCTAGCCGCGAACGACGAAGAGTCAGACGACGACGAAAACCCAGACGATAATAACGAAATCACTAACGAACAGATTTCCCAAGAATTTGAAACTTTCGCCAACTTATATAAAACAACATCTTTAATTGACTATTCGAAAATCAAAGCCTCGAACAAACAACTTTTGTATCGAGAACATAAAGATATTATAACCTTTTTCCAACAAAACAACTTACAAGACCTACATCACAAAATTATCGAGGACATATTCGAAGAAAACCCCGAATTTCATAACGATAAAATCAATATTGTATCAAGCAAAACAGTCAGACATAGGAGATATTTTATCATCCCTCTACCTTTTGATATCGAATCTGTAATTGAACATCTATTTTTGGTACTATTTAAAAATCAAGATGTTCTAGATCTCTCTAAGACATACTTTGTCGAAAATAATTTAGACCTCCCCATACTTGAAATCCTATCATTCATTTTTGCGGAAAAAGACTTAAAAGTAGTAATTTGTCAAGATATCGTCAGAACTGCCGACGAAGACGAAATTCCAATTATATTGGAGCAAAATCATTTTGGTAAAAATAATCTACACCGCGGAATAAACGAAACTATTCGAAGAATTAGAGAAAAATACACTTGGCAAGGTCTAACTAAAGACGTTGAAAATTTTATAAAAAATTGCGAAACTTGCCAAAAAACTAAAGTATGCCGGAAAAACCTTAATAACCCTCTAGTAGTCACAGAAACCCCAAGAACACCATTCGAAAGAATCAATATCGATTTATTTGAATTCCCTACTCGAAATTATGCTTTAACCATTCGCGACGAATTAACTAAATTCACGCAAGCATATGCAGTCCCGGATAAATCCGCAAAATCTGTCGTAAACACTTTGTTGTTATATTTCCAACATTATGGTACCCCATTAAGAATCCATTGCGATTACGGTGGCGAATTTGACAACCGCTTGCTCAAAGATCTCTGCACCCTCTACGACATAAAATTAACTTATTCAAGCGTAGGACATCCCCAATCGAACGGATCCATAGAAAGATTTCATGCTACTTTAGCCGAAATGATAAGAATCCACAAAACTGAAAACCCAAACGAACATCCTTTCACGATTTTACCATATGCAGTAATATGCTATAACAATTCGGTAAATAAAACACACGGTTTTACCCCATATGAACTTATCTTTGGTCATACATCTAACAGACCACCCGAAACTTTGTACAACCAAAAAGAATTAATAACTAAATACGTTAGAGATTTAAACAATAGAATATCCCACTACTATAAAATAGCCCGTAGTCGAACACAATCTCAAAAAGAGAAAGCAAAAGTTCGCTTCGACAGAAATATTCCCCAAAAACGACCTGAATACAAAATAGGTGACTTAGTTTATGTAAAAGAATCACAAATTAAGAACAAACTACAAAACAAATTTAACGGTCCCTTTAAAATAAAAGAAATTTTTCAAAATTCTGCTACCCTATTAAATCTCGAAACAAAACAAGAGACTAAAGTAAATTTTGATAGAATGAAACCATATACTGAAAATTAAATTTATTTTCAGGTTTCTCCTGCTGTTCGGATCAGCACTCTGTCAATACAAAATTACCCCGATCAATAACACTGTTGGTGTATACTATCACCAAGACACGGACATCGTGGTGACAAATGACAAATGGACTCTACTAGTGCATAAAAATATTTCATCCCTCAAACTAGCTTTTGACAGGAATCAAAATAATTTAGACAGAATCTTGAACACCCTCGATGGTGCTGATCAAAAATCAATCCTGTTTAGAAGCGAA
The DNA here is from genome assembly GCA_936432065.2 of Rutpela maculata. Classification (NCBI taxonomy): domain Eukaryota; kingdom Metazoa; phylum Arthropoda; class Insecta; order Coleoptera; family Cerambycidae; genus Rutpela; species Rutpela maculata. Next base: position 71,597,767 of record OW386291.2, on the reverse strand, counting down.
GTTAAAACAGAGTTTAACCTTTTAATGCAAATAGCTAGTTCAATAAAAACGAAATTTGACGAAGTCTTTTCAGACACAAAGAGATATAAACGCGGAATACTTAACGGTTTCGGAACAATATTCAAATCAATTACCGGAAACTTAGACGCCGAAGATGGCGAGTACTACACTAACTGTATAAATAAATTAAATAATGACGAACATCAATTAGAAAACTTAATCAAAAATCAAATCTCAGTTACAACTTCTGTTATCAAAAATTTCAACTCAACTATACAAAAATTACAAATTGATGAGGAAACATTTAACAAAGATATCAAAGAAATCGAGCACACAATTCAAACTATGACTCAAACGATCCAAGCTGCCGAAATAAAACTAAAATTTCTATACATTTCCGAACAACTAATGGCCAGCTATTTGTACATCGAAGACAATCTAAACGATATTTTAAATTCAATAACATTCGCCAGATTAGGAATTATTCATTCATCAATCATAACACCTGATCACTTAGTAACGGCGTTACAAGAGATTTCACAGAGTTTGCGAAGGAACAATTTACCTCTTCCAATTAAACTATCAGCAGTTGCTCAATATCTGGATATTATTGAACTAAAAGCTTTTCAACTAGATTCTAACTTAATATTTGTTTTAACAATACCTCTCATTGAACCTCAAAATTACAACACCTTTCGTCTGTACCCTATACCTATACTTGATAACAGAACTGGTCTACATCACTTTTTATCTATTTCACAAAAGTTTATCGCGAGAGACGATGATTCTTTAATGTACATACCTATACAAAATTTGAAAGAATGCAAACCACTTTATTTTGGAACCAAACTATGTTCGAACCTGTTTGCTTATCCTATCGACCAAAATGCCATTTGTGAAGCTAGAATATTAAAACCATTGCCGAAACTCCCAGAAAATTGTCAAACTTCCTTCATCATTAGTCAAGGATACAACGTCCAAGAACTTGAAGACAACACATGGCTAGTAATTAATTCCGAACCACTTCACATTACCATCAACTGCCCGAAGAGAGAATCCATAACAGAGCTAATTAACAAAAATTCCATCATAAAACTACAACCAGGATGTTACGCCTATGCAGGCATTACTCGAATACAAGCCAGTGCTAAAGACTTTTCCGAAATTAAGGACAATTCACATCCAATCCAAATTCCTTTTGAATGCTGCAATCACATGCCCGACAAAATCGAAATCCCAAAATTAAAACCGCTTAAATTAAACAGTCTCGACGTAGAAGATTTAGATATTGCTAAAAACAAACTAGAGCAATATTCCAAAGACCTAGACGACCTCATAAACGAACCTTTTGTGACCAAACATGTATCTTGGTTCACATACTTCATAATCACTCTCATCATTCTATTGGTTCTACTTTACATAACTTGTAAATGCAGAAGAAGAAGATGTGGAGCATTGCGAATCCAACCCTCAACGGATAACCCTCCTTCACCTCCTTCAGAGCGAAGCAGAGTATTTACCAAATTTCCTAGACTGATCCCTCCAAGAAAGCGACCCGGTATTAGACCTCAAGAAGAAGAGGACATCGAGTTAACATAGACTTTCATGTGGAGTTTTACCCTTGTCTATTAATTTAGACTATTGTATTTTATCCTTATTACGTTATGTAATGTTTTATTATCGCTAACCAATTTTAACTTTTACATTATTTTTATTATTTTGCTTTGTATTCATTCAACATTGTTTTATTTTATTTTTGCATTATATTCATTTAACGTTTTAACAAATTTCAAAAGTTGCTGCATAACATCAACTTTTTTATTAAGGGGGAAGTTGTTATATAAAATTATACGCTTATTACCAAGACTTAGTCGTAACAAACCTTCACAGGCATATCATATTACATGATAACGACTTCTCTTATTAATTGCTTATCTTCAAGATATCATATTACACCTTTGTTTCTCATAACTTGTGCAGACTGCAGACCTGCAATTCCTTTGTTCTATATTTTGCTTACTCAGGTTCTGTATGTTATAAATATGACTAAACACGCTTTGTTAAATCAGTTATTAAACTCAGTTAGAATGCAACACTTCTAATTTATTATTATATTCCTTCTCCAAGAGCCAACGTTGGCTCCATGTAACTAAATAAAAGTTTTTAAAAAGTCATTCATGTGAACCGTGATCTAACATATATATATATATATATATATATATATATATATATATATATATATATATATATATACATATATATATATATATATATATATATATATATATATATATATATATATATATATATATATATATATATATATATAGATCCTTCTATCAAACCTGAAGCAATACATAATCCGTACCATCCTGAAGCACCGGTTTATAGAATAGATAGAGGAAAAGTGATGACATATTCGGGTGTATATTCGTTATGGCATAGCCGATTCTGTAAGATATACAGTGATATTTTAAAAGATAAATATTGAAGTATATTTACACATAAACCGCACTATCCTGAAGCGTACATATTTTTGGTACCATCCTGAAGCTAAATATACAACAATAGGTAGGTGTACGGTTGTTCCTGAAGCATAACCATGTTGCCGTACTTAAGGCTGTTATTCCGCTAACTTATTTGCAGTTTTAAGCACAGTACCAGATGATTTCATATTTTGTTACCAACGAAAACAGAATAATTTAACTTAAGAAGTAGAAAACGACAATTACTATGTGGACCTAATTTTATTTTGAACATGCCAGACGGACATTTTGAAAGTTGTTGAGAATTCGTTTACTAACACAATGATATGAACATTTTTTTCTCTACGTGCGATATTTACGGTTTTAGGAATGGTCCGATCAAATGCAATATACTCTTCGTTTTTGCAAAGAGTATAATAAGTTACATATTTGTTGAAATTTTAACGAAAATGAAGTTCAACTTTTTTTATTAGATACCTATTATTCTTATCAATCCTTTTTCCTGAACTGAGTATGTTGTTACTATTATAATTATCTGTCTCATTTCTTTTTTTTTAACGAAAATTAAGTCGCAACTTTTTTACACTATTATTATAAATCCTATTTTCTGATGATGAAAACTATTGTTTACTTTAACTACTATATTAATTGTGGTGTCAGTTTAAATAACTAAAAAAATAACTTTTTAATAATACATAGAAAAAAAAATCACATATCTAATGACCGATTACACTCTACACAATCAGTTGATGTCATTTTAAATAATGTTGCACATTCTAAGGATACCTCCTTTAATTTTTTCTTTCTGCAAATATCAGTTTTATTTTATTATATAAAATTAGTATATCTAATATTGCGCATATAACGAGTGTAAACTGGGCCGTTTAGATTTTTAATTGCTATCATCTTTCGATAATACCAGTAACTATCAAAATTTCAATTTGATTCGACTTTGTGTCCGCAAATAATTGCGCTTACCAGAAATATAACTGATACGATTAACATGTGTCGATGAAATACATTATAAGTACTTTTCATTTTCGTTTCTGCTGAGAATATAATAATTAAACTAGCTACAAGTTTTTTAAATAGCGCCAGTCTTCGTTTTAAAATTGCGCTAGTGCCTATCTCTATATTACTTCCACATCCAGTGGAAGTACAGTAACGACAAAAAAATTAAAAAAAATTTTTTTTGTTCAAATAGGCTTAGAATGTCACGAAACGTCGAGATTTTAAGTTTGAGAGAAAAAAAAATTTCTGTCTGTCGGTTTGTCTGTCTGTAACTTTTTTTGTGCGCACGTTTACTCTGGAACCGTTTGAGATATTGACTTGAAATTTGGTACACTTATGTACTTTAACGAGATCTAGAACTAGATTATATTTTCATCTTGTTCCGTCGAAGGGTTGGGGGGTAAATTTGGGGAAAATAGATAAATCAAGCAGGTAAGAGTCCATAAAATTGGTATTTAGTAGAGTTTACAAGAGAAGCTGAGGTCTAAAAAAAAATTTTGGCATTAGCCACCCCCATTACCACCCCCACCCCATTATTAAAGGGGATGAAAAAAAATTGCGAATTAGGGTGTGTACAAGAACCAGAAACCTCAAAGTGTTTTTTACTTCATCCACCCCCACTACCACCCCCACTACCACCCCCTATCATCACCTCCACCCCGCTATCGATGTGGGGTATCATTTTATGGGTTTTTGGGGTAGAGGATTTCAAATATTATATTATTAATGTTCCATAAACAATTATTTCCTCATACAAAATTTTTTCGTTGTGAGTGACTTAGATAAAAAATCTGGATGTGGAAGTAGTGATTCCTTGGGCAGCGGTTTTTTTTTAAATAGTGCGCGCATCTGGAATTGTAATTACAGCCAAGGTTTTAGACGCTTGTACAATTTTCAAGAAATCCACGTAACCTTTTTCACACCCCGGCTAAGTCATTACTTAATAAATAACAAAACTAGGAATTCCCATCGGCATCTTTTTATAGTACAACAAAATTTACAATTTCTTACAGTGGCCAATAACTTTATTAACCTGACCATCTGGTGAGGATAAATATTTTACAATTATTTTCTACCTTTTAATTATCCTTCCTAAAAACTTCGAGTTGAAGTTGAATGAAGCACAGTTACAAAATAAAAAAACGAGTTAATTTGGCGAATTTTTAATAAGTTGTAGATTAATAAATAAAGATATGTTACGGTTAAAGTGCTAAGTTGACTAATTGGATAGTACTGAGTGATAGACAAGTTGGATAGTACTGAGTGTCCACCTAGTACGCGGAAGTCCAATATCTCCCTTAATAAAAGAGTAACGCTGTTTCTTTTTTGCAGGCCTTTCAGTCCTATAGAGTAGCACAAACCAAAAATAATTTCACTTGTACAGGGTGTTCTGCCTTCCCTGGGCCGGTATCAACTTCGTTGCTTTAAATGGTGGCATATATTTTTTTATCATTTTTTTAAATTCTACTCTTTATTTTAGTATGACTTTCATCACATTGCCTTCTACCTAAACTTCATATTTTAATTTATAAAACATTCACCATTAACCATTTAACACTGTATTTTCTGAAAATTAAAAGATAGAGGCATAATTTTCTCAGAGAATCTAGTCGAAGCCATGTACTTTTAGAAAAAGTATTGAAATATAAAAAAATTATATAGGGTCCTCATAATTCTATGCCAACTTTCGTCAATTTGAATAGTAAATAAATCGGTTTTTTTTTTCAAATAGAACACCGTGTACGGCTATACGAAGCACCGATAAGAACTCTATCAATTTGCTGAAGCATTCCCTAATACTAAATTAACTAGTTTTCCTTAAAAATGCATATTTATTGAAAATTATAAATTTTGTCGTTTTAAAGCCGAAAAATCATAGCCGCTTGTTAAAAAGTTCAAAGTTGTCATCTAAGTTATCTTTGTTCTAAGTCAAATTTCTAAGAAAATGAATTTTATAAGAATAACTATTTATTTTATGACTTGATTATGCAATGTAACAATTAAAAATAAACTGTACAGTAATTCATGTATGAAATTTTATTTTATTTACCTATGATCACTACTGTAAATAGTAAAAAACACACTACCTGCCATCTATGTAAGTTGAATTTTACGCATTGTAAACAAAACGCACTGTAAACAAATCGCACGGTAAACAAAACGCATGGGACACGCAATTATAGGTGGCTTATATCGCTGACGCGGGGTTTCAAAGAACAAATGCGCCTACTTAATTTTCAAACGCTGTCAAAACTGACATAATATTTGTTGAATAATATTGTTGATTAGTAAACTAAATCCAGATTTTACTAAATAACTAAATAAATATGATCGTAGGTAATAGCGTATTACGTAATGAGAATTGTAAGGAGCATAATTGCTTTACAACTCGAATTATGTACTATACTTTACCTACGATCATATTTGTTTATTTATTTAGTAAAATCTGGATTTAGTTTACTTGTCAACAATGTCATTCAACAAATATTATGTCAGTTTTGACAGCGTTTGAAAATTACGTAGGTGCATTTGTTTTTTTAAACCCCGCGACAGCGATAAAAGCCACCTATAATTGGGTGTCCCGTGCGTTTTGTTTACCGTGCGATTTGTTTACAGTGCGTTTTGTTTACAATACGTAAAGTTCAACTTACATGAATGGCAGGTAGTGTGTTTTGTACTATTTATAGTAGTGATCGTAGGTAAAGCATAGTACATAATTCGAGTTGTAAGGCAATTACGCACTCATGGAAATACGCACACGCCGCTACGCGGCATCGTGCGCAACTTTTCCATTCGTGCGTAATTTGCTTCTTACATTACTCATTACGTAATATACTATTACAATACAAAAGTACCTACTAAATATTAGGGGCACAGATTAACTATTTTAGATATATGTTATATAATAACAAAGTTCAAACACAGATGAAGTTACGTAGAGGCAATTATTATAATTTTGAAGTTATGGTTAGGGTTTAGACGATATTCTGCATTACAAAAAATGCTATTTGACTGATATTATCAAACCAGAAGAAGTTTAATTTTTATTGTCTAGGTACCAACTTTGTAAATTAAAATCTTGCGGAAGATCAATTTCTTCGCTGATTTTTCGGGCACAGGTTAATCTGTGGCCGTAACAGCACTATTGTATTGTAAATAAAATAAAACTCTTTTATTAACTGAGATATAAAACTTCGGCGTATTAGGTGGACATCCGGTATTTAAATTAACGAAACCTTTCTTTTGATAGAAAAACACTTTTCCATTAAAATAACTACGCAATTTGGTTCATTTATGTACTATCCAGCTAGTTGACAAACAATCCAAGATATATCGCTAAAGTATTAACCACGAATGGTACACCAAATATAACCAACTGTTTGCTTAGTTTCTAAATTTTGTGTATAACTTCTTTGAGGTTCATAGCAATTCATATTTTCGTTTATATGAAATAAGCAGGTTAGCCATCTGAAACTTAAATTATTTTATTGAAAACGTGTACTGTTATGTAACAAGGACTAACTTTTTTACCCCAAAAACCAAGTTTAAAGTAAAAAAAATTGAAACACCTTACCTACTAACTTTGAGACTTAATAGTAGATGTTACCACTTAAAATACATGTGTTATATGTGTGTATGTGTGTTACAATATTAGAAATAATACGATGCTCTCTTAAAAACCTTTCAGACAATAAATAATAAACGGTGAACATCAGTGAGCCTTCCGAAAACGCTCCATATATCATTAATTACTTCCACATCCAGTGGAAGTATAGTAACGACAAAAAAATTGTTAAAAATTTTTATTGTTCAAATAAGTTTAGAATGTCATGAAACGTCGAGATTTTAAGTTTGAGCGAAAAAAAATTTCTCTCTGTCTGTCGGTCTGTCTGTAACTTTTTTTTGTGCGCACGTTTACTCTGGAACCGTTTGAGATATTGACTTGAAATTTGGTACACATATGTAGTTTAACGAGATCTAGAACTAGATTATATTTTCATCTTGTTCCGTCGAAGGGTGGGGAGTAAATTGGGGTAAATAGGTAAATCAAGCAGGTAAGAGCCCATAAAATTGGTATTTAGTATATACAAAAGAAGCTAAGGTCTCAAAAAAAAAATTAGCATTAGCCACCCCCATTACCATTATTAAAGGGGATGAAAAAAAATGTGATTTAGTGTGTGTACAAGAACCAGAAACCTCAAAATATTTTTTACCTCATCCACCCCCACCACCACCCCCTATCACTACCGATGTGGGGTATCGTTTTATGGGTTCTTGATGTAGAGGATTTCAAATATTATATTATTAAAGTTCCATAAACAATTATTTCCATATACAAAATTTTTTCGTTGTGAGTGACTTGGATAGAAAATCTGGATGTGGAAGTAGGGATTCCTTGGGCAGCGGTTTTTTTTTAAAGATAACACCTCGATAATTTAAAAAAAATAACTTGAAATTATCATTGTCTTAGATTTTCTATTTAAAAAATTCTTCGAAAACAGGTTCGCATCCCGTAGATCTACGCCTATGTAAATAGTTTTTACAAACGTCTTGACACGGATATACATGTAATGGATTTGCCATGGATATAGCTTTTAATAAAACGGAACAATGTCCCAAATTATAAATAAATTAATAAACATATTTCAGTTACACCCCGAAAACCATATAAAAAATTAAATTTAAGCAACCTGTATCTCAAAAGTTAATATTTTTACTCATTTATGGATTCTAATATTTTCCGTATTAAAAAGTGATACACCCTTTTTATACCAGTTAATAGGTAACGTATAAAAAATTTGAATAACGCTTACTTTTTGAAAAAAATGTTAAATTTACTAATATTATCAGGGTTCACTTGTTACCATATAAAATAATTGAAGTGTAACACTATTTAGTTTTTGAGGGAAAAAATAAAATTTAATTAGCATTATTACGGCCGATTTAAGCATTTTTTTTCTCTTATGGACCCCTTGTATGTTAAGAATAAATAACAATGTTTTGAAAAGCAATGCTGAATTATTATATTATATTATATTGTTTTATACTGTAATATTAAGTACCTATATTATATTATTTTATTTTATATATATATATATATATATATATATATGGATATATATATATATATATATATATATATATATATATATATATATATATATATATATATATATATATACATATATATATATATATATATATATACATATATATATATATATAAATATATATATGCATATATATATATATATATGTATGTATATATATATATATATATATATATATATATATATATATATATATATATATATATATATATTGATATGTTTTCTGGGTACTAAAGAAAGAGAAAGAAATTTGTTAATTTAATTTTTAATTAAATATTAATCTAGAAAGCAGAAATTTTTATATTCGGCGCCACTGCTTCCTAGTTTCCCAGCAAACACACATTTATTAGCATGAGTTACCAATAGGTGTCACTCTATCTCAGTGCAGATTCTTTAGCTCAAATTAATAAAAGGCAAATTAAAATCATAGATCAAATAATAACAATTTTATTTAAGAAAAGTAGATCAGATTAATTTACAAAATTTTAATTTAGTTGAACCTTGGCCTTGGGTTTCTTATATTTAGGAAACAAAATTCTGCCCTTTTATTTTAATTACAAATACTTATTCTAAGAAAATGAAAGAAATCTTTGCTTTATTTAATATCGATAAAACAGGTACCTGTATGCGACGTGACGTCCCGATACGAATCACTGATTTGTTGCACTACACTGTTGTGATCCTGGTTATCTGCAAACTCCCTCGATTTCTCGTTTCGTGCCTTTGTGGTGATTTTGTTCCTTGTGAAATTTGTTCAATTTGATGTGCCTTGGACGACTTTGATGCTAAAATATTGGATTAATACCGTATGGCTTACTTGAAAATCCGGTAAGTCAAATTTGACAAACAGCTGACATTAAGGTTATATTTTGATGATAATTATTTTGTTTTTTAAGCCTTGCAACATTGGTTCTTCTTACTTCTCAACTTATTAATGTTTGATTTACATACTTTTCTTCATCTGAATTTGAATTTTCTTTACTATTTGTAATAATTTCTGGACTCAATTTTGAAAATAACTCTCTTCCTTTTATTACAAAATCAACAACTTATAACAAACTTTTCATGGAAACGTTCCTTGTTTCTTGAAAACGTTGTTAATTAATGACTTTTTTCTGAAATTAGATAACTAGACCTGTCAAAATTTCATAAATTTTATTTGGTTATGAATTTAAATTTTTCTTTTAGACCTTCTCTGTCTGTTTTACTGTTTGAAACAGATTCCTTATTTAATTCTGATTCTTTCAGTATCCCTTTTATTTCTCTAGGCTTTATATTTAAGTAGTTCCAAAACGTTGCATGATTTTCACATAATTTCTATTTTAAACAATTTACACTAGATTTGATGCATGATTTACCTTTCTTAATCTTCTTACTAACTAGCTCTCTTAATTCTAATTAACAAATTTACTTTTCAGTATGAATAAATGCTAACTTTATAACTTTTATTTTTCAGAACTCGTAGTCAATGTTTCTTCAGTCCTTGAAGTAGTGTCCTTTTACCTACCGAACTGAAAATCATTTTGAAATGTTCTTTGCAGTGTTTTCTTTCAACTGCCTGCATAATAAATAGGAAAACAATGTTTTTAACAATCTAATATTTAAATAACCAGTGACAGCACACAAATTATGGTTACTGATGGTCAACACTGAAACTTTAAACTACAATTAACATATGGAATTCAGGGATGTATTTCTCAGGTTTAATCTAAGGTAATAGTCTTTGATTTTAAATGTTTATGATTTAAACCCGAGCACTAATTTTCGAGAAATCTTAGATTTAAGTTTTATTTGTGCTCCTTTTCTTTTTAAAGAGTCTTTATGTACACTATAGAATGTTTATTCAGTTTGTTTGTGAATTTTCACTTCCTTTTATATTTTTTTTCACCTATATTGTTTAATATTTTAGTTTTAAATTATTTTCTTGCTTTAATTTGAAGTTTTAAATTTTCAGATGTGGAAATTTACATTTCCTATTTTGTGGAAGTTTTTCCAGTTTGATGAGCTCCGGATCAACCTATGATTGTCTATTAGCCAGAAACACTCTAACGATGGATTCCTGATATTATTTTTCCACCTTTGGTTTTGTATTTAAGAAGTCTAGCTTCTGAAGATAAAGTGAGATTTTACAAATTTTAAACCTACTTATTTTAAAATTTAAGCATTTTACAATATTTATTGTTACTATTTAATCTCTGTCTTTCAATTTAAATTTGTTTACTGATAGAATGTTTACTATCGATAATTCATGTTAGTTTTAAAGTTTTTACTTTGTAATCTTTGAATTCTTTGATGCAGAACTGCAAACAGTGGCGTAGATTATTTATTTTGATAATGAAACTTATTGTCTCTCTCATGAGCCAAGATATCATATCATTTTACTCCCTCCAACTAATTAAATTTGAAAATTTGAACATTTTGAAAATTCTGAAAATTTCATTAGTTTGACAAATTTGATGGGATATCTTGCACTGTTAATCTTTGTTTTTGGTTTTCAATTTATTCACTTACATAAGAAAATTATTTTGTACATGTTTTTGCTCATTAATGTTTTAACTTTGTTTTAATTACAAAGAACCGATCCTAATAAAATGTAACACCTTGCGTAAATTGTTGTTTCATTTATTTCCTTTTTCTTCTTTGTTTTGAATATTCTAAATAGAATAAAAATAATATTCTCTGGCGAATCGTATTGCGATTTTGTTAACGTATTTAGGACGCGTGCATCTAAACATAATCTTATTGAGTCATTTTTCTTTTTTACTATTACCAATGGATTAATGTAATTTGTTTTTGCCGATTCAATGATATCAGATTGTAACATGTTTTGTAATTCATTTTGCACTTGTTCTCTGTACTTAAAAGGAATAGGATAATTTTTGCTTTTAAATGATTTTGTTTCATCTACCTGTAGTTTGTGAATATAACCTGTTGCAACTCTTGGTTCATAGTTTATTAGTGAGATATTTTTTTGTAAAAGTTCATGAATAATTCTTTCATATTTAAGTGGACATTTTATATCAATATTTTTGGGCATAATATAATTACTATTCATAACATATGTGGGTACGCTCCCCATCATATATTCCGCATTGGCTTGATCGCCGTTTAATTCATTTCTTACCGCATTTTTATTTTTGATACAGGTGGTCATTGTGCCTCCCTCGTATCCCGCATTTTTTTCGACATGGGTGGTCACTGTGCCAACCTCATGTCCCGCATTGACTTTATCGTCATTTAATTCTTTAATTGCCGCATTTTTATTCAATATAATCTCATTTTTACTATATATAGGTAACGTCTTACCTTCTAATCTAAGGAATCTTGTTCCCAAATCAATATTAGCCCTCAATTTATATAAAATATCTTCACCCAGAATAATGTCAAAATTTAATTCAGGTACTATAAATAATTCACATTTAAAATTGTAGTTTTCTACTTTAAAAGATGTTTGCAATATGCTGGTGCTTTCAGAAAATTTTCTGCCATTGGCGTTAATTAATCGTATTCTTGCAATTCTTATACATTTTTGGGCAAATTTATCCTTATTTTTGTTAAATAAACTCTCGTTAATCATTGATATTTCTGAACCGCAATCAATAAGTGCATCTAACATTAAACCTTGCATATTTAAATTAACCATTGGTAGGTGACTTTGTTTTGTTTCATATAAATTTCCATTTTCGTTGTCCGTTGTGATAAATTCGCGGGCGTGAGAATAGTTGGTAGTTAAAACATTTCTTTTTAAAAATCCTGCTGTCGAGTATTAACTTGGGCTTGTGTCTCAATTTTATGCATTTCGATTTGATTTTGTTGTCCATTTCTCTGTTGTACGTTGGTGTTTGCTACCTGTGCGTAGGATCTTGTATCCTTTTTCTGCTCATCGTTTGCTTGTGGCCTGTTTTGTTGGTTTTGGTTTATTCTTTGCTGATTGTTGTTGTAGTACCCATTGTCGTTTGTCCTTTGCTGATTGTTGTTGTTGTAAGACCTTTGTTGATTTCCGTTGTAGTTGTTGTTTTGATTGTTATAAAAGTTTCTTGGTTGATTTCCATTGCCTTGGTTGTTATAGTTATTGTTTCTTCTTTGTTCGTAGTTTTGACCTGTGTCATAATTTTTGCTTCTATCATCATATCTCCTGTTTTCATTATTGTAGTTTTGTTGAGTGTTTCTTCTCCATCCAGTGCGATGGTCGTCTATGCTTCTTATGTATTCTATGAGACTGTCCAAAGTTGTGATTCGTTGTGTAATGATGACACTGTGTACATCATCTGGGAAATGACGTGCTAAATACCTAACCATTTCACTCTCCGTGAAAGATGGTTGTAGATGTTTGATATTATATACCTTTCGCAGTATATAATTTTCCCTGGATACTCCGATGTTCTCACTGTATTTTCCATTAAAGAGATTTAATCTAATCTTTTGTTGATTATACTCCCCCCAATATTGTTTCATTACGAGCGATTCAAATTCCTCGAAACTACTGAACCTACTCTCAACAGTGGCGTACCAAATTTCAGCTTCACCACGTAACGTGTTCTGTATGACTTGTTTTATGTTTGTCCCAGGGTGTACCGTTTCTAGATGTAGTTTAAGCCTAGTAGTAAATATTTTCGGGTGTATTCTCGAGTCACCGTAGAAATAAAATTGAGATTTCTGGCATGCGTGGTTGATTGTATATCCGAGGTTAGCGTTCGCTCCTTGTTTTCCTTCTGATAACTTCGTATCCATTAATTTTATCCGTCCGTCCTGTTCTTTTAAAGTTGCCGTGATTGCTTCATTTTGTCTTTCCAGTCGACCATCTGTCTCTGAAAATCCTTCAACTATGAATTTTTCCACATTAGTTTGAATTTCCTTTTCTGACTCTTTCACTCTATTGTGAATTTCCATAGCCAAGTCTTCTTTAATATTTTCTAATCTTACTTCTACCCCTTCTACTCTGAGTTTCATTTCCGTCATGTATTGATCAAATTTTCCGTTGCATTCTTCAAATTTCTTGTCCATTCTCTCGTTTATTTTTGCACTTATCTCTTGCTTGTTTTCTTCAAATTTCATGTCCATTCTCTCGTTTATTTTCGCACTTATCTCTTGCTTGTTTTCTTCAAATTTCTTGTCCATTTTCTCGTTTATTTCTTCTTTTGTGCTATCTATTTTCTTATTCGTGTCGTCTATTTTTACACCTATACCTGTCATCATTTGCATGAGTTGGTGGAGTATGTTTGCTTCTGTCTGTTCAGTTGTTTGTATTGTGTCTCCTATTTGTGTTGGTTCCTGCTGTTGTTCGGTCTGCTCCTGTGTTGTTGTTTCTTCTTGCGTTTCTGTTTCGCCTGCTGTTTGAGACGTAGATGCCTCTTGTTCATTATTACCTTTCATCTTACCTGACCTTAGTTTCATATAATTTTATAACAGTGAAAATACCACACCAATACTCTTTTCAGAATTCTCAATTATTTTTACCAAAGCCTTTTGTTTTAAATTTTATTTTAAAATTTTGTTAAATAAATTACTATGATTATTTTGCTCTTTTATTTGCCCCACGTTGGGTTAGACATTTAAATGATATGTTTTCTGGGTACTAAAGAAAGAGAAAGAAATTTGTTAATTTAATTTTTAATTAAATATTAATCTAGAAAGCAGAAATTTTTATATTCGGCGCCACTGCTTCCTAGTTTCCCAGCAAACACACATTTATTAGCATGAGTTACCAATAGGTGTCACTCTATCTCAGTGCAGATTCTTTAGCTCAAATTAATAAAAGGCAAATTAAAATCATAGATCAAATAATAACAATTTTATTTAAGAAAAGTAGATCAGATTAATTTACAAAATTTTAATTTAGTTGAACCTTGGCCTTGGGTTTCTTATATTTAGGAAACAAAATTCTGCCCTTTTATTTTAATTACAAATACTTATTCTAAGAAAATGAAAGAAATCTTTGCTTTATTTAATATCGATAAAACAGGTACCTGTATGCGACGTGACGTCCCGATACGAATCACTGATTTGTTGCACTACACTGTTGTGATCCTGGTTATCTGCAAACTCCCTCGATTTCTCGTTTCGTGCCTTTGTGGTGATTTTGTTCCTTGTGAAATTTGTTCAATTTGATGTGCCTTGGACGACTTTGATGCTAAAATATTGGATTAATACCGTATGGCTTACTTGAAAATCCGGTAAGTCAAATTTGACAAACAGCTGACATTAAGGTTATATTTTGATGATAATTATTTTGTTTTTTAAACCTTGCAACATTGGTTTTTCTTACTTCTCAACTTATTAATGTTTGATTTACATACTTTTCTTCATCTGAATTTGAATTTTCTTTACTATTTGTAATAATTTCTGGACTCAATTTTGAAAATAACTCTCTTCCTTTTATTACAAAATCAACAACTTATAACAAACTTTTCATGGAAACGTTCCTTGTTTCTTGAAAACTTTGTTAATTAATGACTTTTTTCTGAAATTAGATAACTAGACCTGTCAAAATTTCATAAATTTTATTTGGTTATGAATTTAAATTTTTCTTTTAGACCTTCTCTGTCTGTTTTACTGTTTGAAACAGATTCCTTATTTAATTCTGATTCTTTCAGTATCCCTTTTATTTCTCTAGGCTTTATATTTAAGTAGTTCCAAAACGTTGCATGATTTTCACATAATTTCTATTTTAAACAATTTACACTAGATTTGATGCATGATTTACCTTTCTTAATCTTCTTACTAACTAGCTCTCTTAATTCTAATTAACAAATTTACTTTTCAGTATGAATAAATGCTAACTTTATAACTTTTATTTTTCAGAACTCGTAGTCAATGTTTCTTCAGTCCTTGAAGTAGTGTCCTTTTACCTACCGAACTGAAAATCATTTTGAAATGTTCTTTGCAGTGTTTTCTTTCAACTGCCTGCATAATAAATAGGAAAACAATGTTTTTAACAATCTAATATTTAAATAACCAGTGACAGCACACAAATTATGGTTACTGATGGTCAACACTGAAACTTTAAACTACAATTAACATATGGAATTCAGGGATGTATTTCTCAGGTTTAATCTAAGGTAATAGTCTTTGATTTTAAATGTTTATGATTTAAACCCGAGCACTAATTTTCGAGAAATCTTAGATTTAAGTTTTATTTGTGCTCCTTTTCTTTTTAAAGAGTCTTTATGTACACTATAGAATGTTTATTCAGTTTGTTTGTGAATTTTCACTTCCTTTTATATTTTTTTTCACCTATATTGTTTAATATTTTAGTTTTAAATTATTTTCTTGCTTTAATTTGAAGTTTTAAATTTTCAGATGTGGAAATTTACATTTCCTATTTTGTGGAAGTTTTTCCAGTTTGATGAGCTCCGGATCAACCTATGATTGTCTATTAGCCAGAAACACTCTAACGATGGATTCCTGATATTATTTTTCCACCTTTGGTTTTGTATTTAAGAAGTCTAGCTTCTGAAGATAAAGTGAGATTTTACAAATTTTAAACCTACTTATTTTAAAATTTAAGCATTTTACAATATTTATTGTTACTATTTAATTTCTGTCTTTCAATTTAAATTTGTTTACTGATAGTATGTTTACTATCGATAATTCATGTTAGTTTTAAAGTTTTTACTTTGTAATCTTTGAATTCTTTGATGCAGAACTGCAAACAGTGGCGTAGATTATTTATTTTGATAATGAAACTTATTGTCTCTCTCATGAGCTAAGATATCATATCAATATATATATATATATATATATAATGGAGTAAGTGTGATATATCAGACCATTACATATCCTTAAATGCTTTAACTGTTCGACATACGGTCATACGTTAAGAAATTGCAAGAAAAAGAAAATGGGGAAATGATTTGCTTAATAATAATAGCAGTTAAACTCGCAAGTGCATTAACTGTGTAAACTATACTAATAAAAATGAAAACTGCAATTTAGACGTAAATCACAATGCCCTAACTAAAAAGTATCCATCTATATACCGTGTGTGTAGTCGCGGGCTAGGCATGGGGAGAAGAATTACAACATCGCGCGTGCCAGCTGGCTGAAATGAAATAACAAAGCTGGAATGCTCCATCAACGGACGAATTTACGGCTGACGGTGTTGTCAAATCTCTCGCGCTACGTGAATGTACATGCCTAATGGGAAATTACACGCACGGTATATAAAATGCCCTGACTGACTCACTGATCTATCAACGCATAGCTCAAACCGTTGGGTCTAGAAACTTCAAATTTTGCATAGAGGTTCCCCGAATGACGTAGACACTAAAAAGGGATTTTTTGGAATTCGACCCTAAGAGGGCGAAAAAAGGGATTGAAATTTTAGGTTTTCATCTCGGAAACGGTTAGATGCGTGAAATTTGGAAGAAATATTTTTTGTTGAAATCTGTTAGATACGTGTAAGACAAAATTTCGATTTTCATTTTTTGAAGGGGTGAAAACGGGGGTGGTACATGGTTTAAAGCGCATTCGTATTTTTGAAATCGCGTAAGTCAGAAACGCGATTATTCGGGGGATGAACTCCTCTAAGGAAATAAGGAGACACGTATTCGATGGTTTTCAAAAAGAGACCCCAAAAGGGGTGAACGTGGAGGGGGAGGTTTTTAAGCTTTTCGGAAACGGTTAGACCTAGAAGCGTGAAATTGTGCAGAAATACTCTTTGTTGAAATCTATTAGACACGAGTGAGACGAACTTTCGATTTTCACTTTTTGAAGAGTTGAAAACGAGGGTGGTAGATGGTCCATATCTCTGAAATCTGAAGTCAGAAACGTGATATTCCAGCGACGGGTTTTTCTGAGGAAAGGAGACACATATCCGACAGTGTTCAAAAAGAAACCCCCGAAAGGGTGAACGAGGAGGGGGAGGTTTTCGGAGACGGTTAGACCGTGAAATTTGGCAAAAATGCTCTTTATTGGAATCTATTAGACACGAGTGAAACGAAATTTCGATTTTCACTTTTGAAGGGGTGAGAATGGGGGTGGTAGATGGTTTAAAACGCACCCGTATTTTTGTAATCGCGTAAGTCTTAAACGTGATTATTTGAGCGATGGACTCTTCTGAGGACCCGAAAGGGTGAACGGGGACGGGGAGGTTTTTAAGATTTTCTGATTTTTGTAATCGCGTAAGTCTTAAACGTGATTATTTGAGCGATGGACTCTTCTGAGGAAATAAGAAGGCATATATTCGACAGTTTTCAAAAAGAGACCCTGAAAGGATGGACGGGGAGGGGGAGGTTTTTAAGCTCTTCGGAAACGGTTAGACCTAGAAGGTTGAAATTGTGCAGAAATACTCTTTACTGGAATCTATTAGATACGAGTGAGGCGAAATTTCGATTTTCACTTTTTGAAGGGGTGAAAATGGGGGTGGTAGATGGTTTAAAGAGTACCCATATCTCTGAAATCGCGTAAGTCAGAAACGCGATATTCCAGCGACGGGCTCTTCTGAGGAAATAAGAAGATACGTATTCGACGGTTTTCAAAAAGAGACCCCCCGAACGGTTGAACAGGAAGAGGGATGATTTTAAGCATGAAATTTGACGTACCCGCCCATGTGCTTTATTGTCGATAAAAATTATTTTTTTTTTGTTCAACTCGCTCTAACATACAAATAGAATAATGAATTGTTATCAAACGAGTGTACTTCCTGAGGACTATTATAGGAGTACTCACACAGTAGGCTAGAACCACCTTTAAATGAAATATTCATGCACTCTGTCAATTCCTACGGGAAATGGTAGCTTTATCTGTCCCGAAACAATTCCCGTAAAATTTGAAATCATTCCCTTGGCTGTTTTCTAGAAAACTCACTTTTAATTTTTTTTTTTTTTGAAAACTGATTTTTTGCATTGATAAAAACAAGAATCTACTACATTTTTGAAGTCTCTGAATACCCGGACATATTTCAAACAACCTATCAGTTAAGTATCAGTTATCTTCTTAAATCCGTGATTCTTACGTTTATACAATAGACAAAGACAATATCTATTTTCATCGTGCGTTTTTTGCATGATTGCTTTGATTTTAATCATGGTCACAAAAAATTTTCACTCTTGGAGTCTTGGATTGTTTGCCTAGTGAATTCTAAAGAGTAACTGACCGAGCGACGCCAATATTCTTTGGCAATGATGACGGTCTCAGATATCTAAGGTCGAGCAGGACTACTGCTCTTTACCATAGTACATCGCTGTAGACCTGGACCGGCCTCGTGCGGGGTGGGCGAGCTTACTTCACATTAACCCCACTCACAAATGTGAGCGGTGTGGATAATTTCGACCCACTTCCCCGGGTCTTGGCTTGTTGGACCTTGCTGGCTAAGGCCTTCATCTTCTGGCGCTCTTCTGTCTTGATGATCTTTCTTCGCCAGCTTGTCACCCCCCGGGTCATCTGTCTGTTAGGAAACTTTGAGGTATTTTTGGCTGGGATTGACTGCCGGTACGCAGAATGTCAATTGACATCCTGCCATCCGGATCATCGGTTAGGTAGGGATGAGCTATGTAGCTCGAGGAAGTGCAGACTTAAGTGCTTTGGTAGCACTTTCGGTCTGCACGGATCTAGGACACTACGGGTACTGGACGGCGTCTCGTCTGGTACCTGCAGGGTAGTGGGTGGGTGGTTGGGTTATCGTCATGTCTCTTCTGTGGGTTTTCTTCATCGGCGGTGGTATGGTTCTCATATTCATCCGTTATCTCACTGAGCGAATGGAAAGTTTACTCAGATGGCCAGTAGAGGGGCTCGAATTTCCCTAGCAAATCCAGTTACGCAAGTAGTAATGTTATTCATTGGTTACGGATATATTGGTAGACAAAAATTGCTGTCATTTAAAATAACATAAGAATAGATCTAATGATTTTGTCTAAATTGACTACTTGGAGAGTTTATATAACCCGATTATTATCAAAACGTCTGGAGTTGTCGAACATGAAGGTTTCTTGTATGTTATTTCCCCAAATTTGCCTTAAGTTTAAATTTGTATTGGAATGTTTAATTTACTTTCTGGATTGATATATTAACAAGCTTATCAATGCAAAAAATCAGTTTTCAAAAAAAAAAAATTAAAAGTCAATTTTTTAGAAAACGGTCAAGGGAATGATTTCAGATTTTAGGGAATTGTTTCAGGACAGATAAAGCTACCATTTCCCGTAGGAATTGAGAGAGTGCATGCATATTTCATTTAAAGGTGGTTCTAGTCTACGGTGCTCTGTTATAGAAAATCCTAGGATGCCACTAAGAGAGAGATCAGCTATTATGAATATTAGCGAGTCTGAACTCCAAAGAATTTACAAGGCAAAGAAAATTAGGGCATATAAAGCAAATTATAAACATACGCTTGAAGAGGGAGATGACGGCCGTAGGTTGGATTTTTGTTTGACCATTGGAGAACAAATCATGGAAGAGATTTTTTCATCATTTCATAATTTTCTCAGATGAATCCACATTCACAACCAATGGTGTTGTTTCATCTCAGAATTGTCGGTTTTGGGCTTCTGAAAATCCAAATTTTAGAATTCATTGTAGAAGACAAGATTATAAAAAAGTGAATGTGTGGTGTGCCGTTTCTTATCACGTTGGAGTTATTGGACCTTATTTCATTGAGGGGAGGTTAAACCAGCACACTTATTTACATCTTCTTGAAAGATTTTCTGAAGAACATTTAAATATTTTAAGAGATATGCCTTTAGTTAATTTTCAACATGATGGTTGCCCTGGCCACTCCACAGAAATGGTTAATCGGTGGTTGAATTTAAATTTTGGAGAAAATTGGATTGCCAGGAATGGACCGATCAAGTGGCCGGCGAGATCCCCAGACCTATCAATATTGGATTTCTTTTTATGGGGTCGCCTCAAGCAGTTGGTTTACGCTGAACCACTACCTAACGATGTAGCAGTATTGAAGCAGAGAATTACAAATGCCGTAAACTCCATACCGTTAGATCATATTCGAAACAGTTTTAAGAACTTCAGGCGAAGGATCGAAATGTGTGTGGATGTGGATGGTAGCTACGTCGAATAATAAAAAAATTGTAAACATTGTTTTGTATTGGTCAATAATTAATTTGTTTGTTAATCTGTTATGTTTTTGACATTTATTACTTGTTATAATTTTTAAACCTCATTAATCTTCTGTTAGTAATTGGTTCTTGTTTTACAATTAGTTCGATTAACATTATACCTTTTTACATCTCGTATATTAAATTTTTTATTTACCAATAGCCTACTTTTTGAGATGATTAACATTTGTTCCTACACAACTTTAAATATGAATTCAACTCTTAATTCGCAAAAAATTGGAAGTTTCAAAAAAATAATTTTATATTCCTGAAATTTGGTATAGAGGTATAAAATTGTATTCTAAATAACTTTTCTTAGTGGAATTTTTGCATATTTTGAAAAATAGAGGTACTTTATTAGTGGTGATTTTTACAACTATGCTTATAAAACACCCTGTAGAACACCAAATTAAGTCATCTTTGGTATACTTTAGTTTTACAACAAGCAGGACTCAATCCCCAAATACCATTCCTAAATTCCAAATTTTGGTCCATTACACCTCTTGTTACATCTATCCTGGGACACACTGTACATATATATATATATATATATATATATATATATATATATATATATATATATATATATATATATATATGTATATATATATATATATATATATATATATATATATATATATATATATATATATATATATATATATATATATATTATTATTTCTGCTTACATCATTGTTAAAAAATATTATTTTGGGTATTCAGCAAATAACTTTCAAAGAAAACATTCGTTTCTTTCATATACCATTGGTGCAAGTCTGACCAAAAAAGGAAGATCGACAAGACTCCCCCCTACGGTGACTTGTCGGCTTCTTTCATACACCTACCATATCTAATATTCAGCATGAAAAACAATAAAACAACCACTCTTTCTATATATTGATGATTCAAGTCTGATCATGTTAATATATATAATATTAAGCATCTCTAGCCCTACCTAGAGGATACTATATCACAATCAAACGTTTATTACATTTTAAAGCCAAGAAAATACTAAAAAGCACAAAGAAAATAGTTATAAAATTTCGCTCACCGCATGCATGTCCAATAATTGAAGTATATCATATTATCGATGGATTAATTCCTTTAAACATTGTACAATCAGTTTTTTGACATGAAAATATTTCATTTTTATTTTCTAATAGTAACTTTTGTTTCGAATTGGATTTATGTCCTTCTGACGAGTTCTAAAGAGAACGAAAAAGATTGTACAATGTTTAAAGGAATTAATCCATCGATAATATGATATACTTCAATTATTGGACATGCATGCGGTGAGCGAAATTTTATAACTATTTTCTTTGTGCTTTTTAGTATTTTCTTGACTTTAAAATGTAATAAACGTTTGATTGTGATATAGTATCCTCTAGGTAGGGCTAGAGATGCTTAATATTATATATATTAGCATGATCAGACTTGAATCATCAATATATAGAAAGAGTGGTTGTTTTATTGTTTTTCATGCTGAATATTAGATATGGTAAGTGTATGAAAGAAGCCGACAAGTCACCGTAGGGGGGAGTCTTGTCGATCTTCCTTTTTTGGTCAGACTTGAACCAATGGTATATGAAAGAAACGAATGTTTTCTTTGAAAGTTATCTGCTGAATACCCAAAATAATATTTTTTATATATATATATACATATATACATACATATATATATATATATATATATATATATACATATATATATATATATATATATATATATATATATATATATATATGTATGTTAGATCACGGTTTACATGAGTGACTTTTTAAAAAGATTTATTTACTTAAATGGAGCCAACGTTGGCTCTTGGAGAAGGAATATAATAATGATTAGAAGTGTTTCATTCTAAGTGAGTTTAATAACTGATTCAACAAAGCGTGTTTAGTCATATTTATAACATACAGAACCTGAGTAAGCAAGATATAGAACAAAGGAATTGCAGTTCTGCAGTCATCACAAGTTATAAGAAACAAAGTTGTAATATGATATCTTGAAGATAAGCAATTAATAAGAGAAGCTGTTATCGTGTAATACGATATACCTGTGAAGGTTTATTATGGCTAAGTCTTAATAAGATAGCGTGTAACATTATATAACAACTTCGCCCTTAATAAAAAAGTTGATGTTATGCAGCAACTTTTGAAAATTGTTAAAACGTTAAATGAATATAATGCAAAAATAAATTGAAACAATGTTGAATGAATACAAAGCAAAATAATAAAATAATGTAAAAGTTAAAATTGGTAAGCGATAATAAAACATTACATAACGTAATAAAGATAAAATACAATAGTCTAAATTAATAGACAAGGGTAAAACTCCACATGAAAGTCTATGTTAACTCGATGTCCTCTTCTTCTTGAGGTCTAATACCGGGTCGCTTTCTTGGAGGGATCAGTCTAGGAAATTTGGTAAATACTCTGCTTCGCTCTGAAGGAGGTGAAGGAGGGTTATCCGTTGAGGGTTGGATTCGCAATGCTCCACATCTTCTTCTTCTGCATTTACAAGTTATGTAAAGTAGAACTAATAGGATGATGAGAGTGATTATGAAGTATGTGAACCAAGATACATGTTTGGTCACAAAAGGTTCGTTTATGAGGTCATCTAGGTCTTTGGAATATTGCTCTAGTTTGTTTTTAGCAATATCTAAATCTTCTACGTCGAGACTGTTTAATTTAAGCGGTTTTAATTTTGGAATTTCGATTTTGTCGGGCATGTGATTGCAGCATTCAAAAGGAATTTGGATTGGATGTGAATTGTCCTTAATTTCGGAAAAGTCTTTAGCACTGGCTTGTATTCGAGTAATGCCTGCATAGGCGTAACATCCTGGTTGTAGTTTTATGATGGAATTTTTGTTAATTAGCTCTGTTATGGATTCTCTCTTTGGGCAGTTGATGGTAATGTGAAGTGGTTCGGAATTAATTACTAGCCATGTGTTGTCTTCAAGTTCTTGGACGTTGTATCCTTGACTAATGATGAAGGAAGTTTGACAATTTTCTGGGAGTTTCGGCAATGGTTTTAATATTCTAGCTTCACAAATGGCATTTTGGTCGATAGGATATGCAAACAGGTTCGAACATAGTTTGGTTCCAAAATAGAGTGGTTTGCATTCTTTCAAATTTTGTATAGGTATGTACATTAAAGAATCATCGTCTCTCGCAATAAACTTTTGTGAAAGATAAAAAGTGATGTAGACCAGTTCTGTTATCAAGTATAGGTATAGGGTACAGACGAAAGGTGTTGTAATTTTGAGGTTCAATGAGAGGTATTGTTAAAACAAATATTAAGTTAGAATCTAGTTGAAAAGCTTTTAGTTCAATAATATCCAGATATTGAGCAACTGCTGATAGTTTAATTGGAAGAGGTAAATTGTTCCTTCGCAAACTCTGTGAAATCTCTTGTAACGCCGTTACTAAGTGATCAGGTGTTATGATTGATGAATGAATAATTCCTAATCTGGCAAATGTTATTGAATTTAAAATATCGTTTAGATTGTCTTCGATATACAAATAGCTGGCCATTAGTTGTTCGGAAATGTATAGAAATTTTAGTTTTATTTCGGCAGCTTGGATCGTTTGAGTCATGGTTTGAATTGTGTGCTTGATTTCTTTGATATCTTTGTTGAATGTTTCCTCATCAATTTGTAATTTTTGTATAGTTGAGTTGAAATTTTTGATAACAGAAGTTGTAACTGAGATTTGATTTTTGATTAAGTTTTCTAATTGATGTTCGTCATTATTTAATTTATTTATACAGTTAGTGTAGTACTCGCCATCTTCGGCGTCTAAGTTTCCGGTAATTAATTTGAATATTGTTCCGAAACCGTTAAGTATTCCGCGTTTATATCTCTTTGTGTCTGAGAAGACTTCGTCAAATTTCGTTTTTATCGAACTAGCTATTTGCATTAAAAGGTTAAACTCTGTTTTAACTTCGCTTCTAAACAGGATTGATTTTTGGTCAGCACCATCGAAGGTGTTCAAGATTCTGTCTAAATTATTTTGATTTTTGTCAAAAGCTAGTTTGAGGGATGAAATATTTTTATGCACTAGCAGAGTCCATTTGTCATTTGTCACCACGATGTCCGTGTCTTGGTGATAGTATACACCAACAGTGTTATTGATCGGGGTAATTTTGTATTGACAGAGTGCTGATCCGAACAGCAGGAGAAACCTGAAAATAAATTTAATTTTCAGTATAATAGGGTAGCAGAATTTTGAAAAATTTCTGTTATTTTAAAGGGACCGTTAAATTTATTTTGTAGTTTGTTCTTAATTTGTGATCCTCTTACATAGACTAAGTCACCTATTTTGTACTCAAATCGTTTCTGGGGAACATTTCTGTCAAAACTAAGTTTCGCTTTCTCCTTTTGTGCTTGTGTTCGATTGCGGGCGATTTCATAATAGTGGGATATTCTATTGTTTAGATCTCTAACGTATTTAGTTATTAATTATTTTTGGTTATATAAGGTTTCGGGTGGTCTGTTGGACGTATGTCCAAATACAAGTTCGTATGGGGTGAAACCGTGTTTTTTATTTACCGAATTGTTATAGCATATTACCGCATATGGTAAAATTGTGAAAGGATGTTCGTTCGGATTCTCGGTTTTATGAATTCTTATCATTTCAGCTAAAGTAGCATGTAATCTTTCTATGGATTCGTTCGATTGGGGATTTCCTACGCTTGAATATGTTAATTTTATGTCGTAGAGGGTACAGAGATCTTTGAGCAAACGGTTGTCAAATTCGCCACCGTAATCGCAATGGATTCTCAATGGGGTACCATAATGCTGAAAGTATAACAACAAAGTATTTACGACAGATTTTGCGGATTTGTCTGGGACTGCATAGGCTTGCGTGAATTTAGTTAATTCGTCGCGAATGGTTAAAGCGTAATTTCGAGTGGGGAATTCAAATAAATCGATATTAATTCTTTCGAAAGGTGTTCTTGGGGTTTCCGTGATTACTAGAGGATTATTTAGATTTTTCCGGCATACTTTAGTTTTTTGGCACGTTTCGCAGTTTTTTATAAGGTTTTCGACGTCTTTAGTTAAACCTTGCCAAGTGTATTTTTCTCTAATTCTTCGAATCGTTTCGTTTATTCCGCGATGTAGGTTATTTTTACCAAAATGATTTTGCTCCAATATAATTGGAATTTCTTCTTCGTCAGCAGTTCTGACGATATCTTGACAAATTACTACTTTTAAGTCTTTTTCCGCAAAAATGAATGATATAATTTCAAGTATGGGGGGGTCTAAATTATTTTCGACAAAGTATGTCTTAGAGAGATCTAGGACATCTTGATTTTTAAATAGTACCAAAAATAAATGCTCGATTACAGATTCAATTTCGAAGGGTAGAGGGATGATAAAATATCTCCTATGTCTGACCGTTTTGCTTGATACAATATTGATTTTATCGTTACGAATTTCGGGATTTTCTTCGAATATGTCCTCGATAATTTTATGATGGAGGTCTTGTAAGTTATTTTGTTGGAAGAAAGTTATAATATCTTTGCGTTCTCGGTATAAGAGTTGTTTGTTTGATGCTTTGATTTTTGAATAGTCTATTAAAGATGTTGTTTTATATAAGTTGGCGAAAGTTTCAAATTCTTGGGAAATTTGTTCGTTAGTGGTTTCGTTATTATCGTCTGGGTTTTCGTCGTCGTCTGACTCTTCGTCATTCGCGGCTAGAACCTTTGAATAGAATTTGGAACATTCGGAAAAATGATTAATTTTGGTTCTGGAAAGTGCGTCCGCGTTCTTATTGATTTTGCCGGGTTTATAAATTATTTCGTAATCGTACTCTTCTAATTTGAGTTGCCAACGGGCAAGTCTACTTCCTGGGTCTTTTATAGAGAATAGCCAGGTGAGTGGTCTGTGGTCGGTTACAAGCTTGAACTTTCTACCGTGCAGATAGGGTCTAAATTGCTTTACACTCCATACTATCGATAAAAGCTCGCGTTTAATCGTTGAATATTTAGTTTCTGCACTGCACAATGTTCTAGAGGCATAGGCAATGGGTAAATCTTTGCCAGTAGGCCCCTGGCTCAGCACCGAGCCGACGGCAAATGCGCTCGCATCAGTGGTTAGAACGAAAGGTTCATCAAAGTTAGGATAGATTAATATCGGAGTTGTCGTTAATGTTTGTTTCAAATTTTGAAAAGAATTTATACAATCATTGTCGAAGAGAAATGGTATGTCTTTTTGTAGTAGTTTTGTTGAGGGCTTGGTAATCTTGGAGAAATTGGGGATAAAGCGCCTATAATATCCGGCTAAGCCTAGAAATGATTTAATTTCTTTTTGATTTTTTGGTTGAGGGAAATTTAGAATAGCGTCAACTTTCGAAGGATTTGGTTTTACGCCGTCTTTTGTAATGAGATGTCCTAAATAAGCGACTTCCTTGCGAAGAAATTCGCATTCGTCGGGTTGAATTTTTAGATTGGCTTTCTGTAATCGTTTGAAAACTTCTGTTAATCGACAATAAGATCGTCCATATAGACGAGACATCGTTCATTTTGAATACCTAATAAAATGTTATCCATCACTCTTTGAAATGTTGATGGAGCATTCTTAATTCCAAAAGGCATTCTTACGAATTCAAAATGACCATTTTCAACTGTGAAAGCAGTTTTTTGAATATCTTTCGCATCAATCTCGATTTGGTGAAATCCGGAGACTAAGTCCAAAGTTGTAGAATATTGACATTTGCCTAATTGATCAAGGAGGTCGGAAATATTGGGTAGCGGGTATTTATCGTCAATAGTCAGTTCGTTGAGTTTTCTGTAGTCCACTACAACTCGCCATTTTTGTTTACCGGAGGCGTCGAGTTTTTTAGATACAACCCAAACCGGAGAGGACCAGGGAGAAATCGAAGGTCTAATGATGCCTTGATCAAGCATATTAGAGACTTGTGTTTTGGCTTCCTCTTTATGGATATGAGGGTAGCGATATGATTTTGTGAAAACCGGTTCTGAATCGTTCGTGTCAATGGAATGCTTAATTTCATTAGTGAAAGTTAAATTGTCTCCTTCCAAGTAGAATATATCTTGGAAGTCTAAACAAAGCTGCGTTACTATTTCGGCCTCTTCTTCGTTTAGATGATCCAAGCGCAATTCGTTCCTAATTTCGAAAGATCTGTCTGTCTGTGGATGTTTGTCGGAATTTTGAGTATTTAAATTAAAAATTGATTTGAATTTTTGTACTGGTTCAAGGTTAAGGTTTGAAAAGTTTATGGTTTTTGGGATCGCGTTTGCATTTATTATTGAAGTTAAAAATTCTCCATTGTGATCGATTTTGACAATTGCATTTGGTAAGCGTACTTTCTCGTTTTCCTGGGCTAACAGTATAGCCTCGGTATTTCGCAGATTACATTTTAGTTTACAAATTTTTTCCATGCGAGGTTCAATAGAAATTAAATTTTTGATGTTGCTTAAATTTGAATTTTTTGTATCAGAATTAATAGTTGGTTGTAAAGGTAAATTTACTGTAGTTTCTTCCGTAACTTTAAATAGTGGTACGGTTTTGAAATTTGTGACTAGTTGTTTATTTTTAAAGTCTACTTTGCATTCGTAATGTTCTAAAAGTCTGCGCCTAATAATCCATCAAATTCTATATCTAAATTATAGATATAAACTCTGTGTGACTCATTTGAAAAGGGGATTGAGAACAGATTCGTTGATATAAATTTTTTGATCAGTAATACCCTGTATAATTACATTTTCAGGAGATCTACGTCTGTAATTTTCAGCTGTTTTAGGTTTAAAAATTGATATACCTGCGCCGGTGTCAATTAGAATTTTAAATTTGCCGGTTGCGTCTTTGATGTAATAAAGATTTTTTGAATTTACGGTTAATAAGGTGTGAGAAAGCATATTTACATGAACGTTTGTTCTGGGAAGTTCAGCATTGGATCGAAACTGTCGTTGAGATTCATTGTTTGTATTTGGTTTGATATTTGGTCAAATTGGTCTATTTGTTGTGTTGGAGTATCCGTGATCTAAGCGAAAATCCTGAGGATTAGCAGTATAATCCTCCTGTAGTGTTTGAGAATTAGCAGTATAATTCTCGTACTGCTCATATTGAGAATTAGCCGTATAGTTATCTGAAAAGTTTTGAGCGTTGCCTGAATCGTAATTTTCATAACTATCACTTACGTTTTGATAATCGGATGAGTAGTCATATTGATTATAATTACATTGATTGTCATAATTGTCATGAGGTTCGTAATTCAAATGATGAGCTTTTTGCTGGTTCAAGCGATAAATTTGGGTTAGGTTGGATAGCTGATGGTCGCTGTTGCATAAAATTGGGGTTCGGCCTTATGGCTGAGGGCCTGTTTTGCTGTGATTGATTTGGCTGATTATTTTGAGGGAATATCCTCTGACTAAATTGATTATTACTAGGTTGTGCGAAGTTTTGATGAGAAAAATTTTGTGAGTTTGGGTTTCCTTGGAAACTTGGTCTCTGGAAGTTTTGAGACTGTTGCCTTGTGCGGCATTCGCTTATTATATGTCCATTCCGTTTACAGAAGGAACAAAACTTTTGTTGCAAATTGGGACCTTGTGGTCGCTTTTGTTGAATTACTGGATTTTTGACCGGATTACTTTTTGGGAATTTTTGTTGTTCAAAATAAGAGAGTCGTAGCTCTCTACGAATTCTAATAATTGCGTTCATTATAGTCGGTGGGTTACTGGCACGTATTATTTTGCCTAGATTTGGTTCTAGACCCGTTAACAAATTATTTAATGTAATAGTTTCGATCAGGTTTGTTTGCGCGGTTCTTTGTTCCGAAGTTAAATTTTGTTTTTGCACTGCAGCGTGCATTTTCGCATTGTGCGTTTGTAAACGCGAAACGAATGTTAAGGCGGATTCACCGGGTAATTGGTGAATTCGTTGTAGGTCCTGAATTAGGGACGTTAAATCTCGGGAGTCCCCAAAATGAGTTTCTAGTAGTTCCTTTATTTCTGGCCATGTGCTAGGGTTGCGTGAATTTATAAGTTCGGCGGCTCTGCCTTTTAATAACCCTTCTGCAGATGTTCTCCTTGTTCTCTTACGCTTCACTACCAGTTAGGCTTCTTGTTCTGATGATGTTTACGGATCCTACCGACTGCGCCAATGTTAGATCACGGTTTACACGAGTGACTTTTTAAAAAGATTTATTTACTTAAATGGAGCCAACGTTGGCTCTTGGAGAAGGAATATAATAATAATTAGAAGTATTTCATTCTAAGTGAGTTTAATAACTGATTCAACAAAGCGTGTTTAGTCATATTTATAACATACAGAACCTGAGTAAGCAAAATATAGAACAAAGGAATTGCAGTTCTGCAGTCATCACAAGTTATGAGAAACAAAGGTGATATCTTGAAGATAAGCAATTAATAAGAGAAGCTGTTATCGTGTAATACGATATACCTGTGAAGGTTTATTATGGCTAAGTCTTAATAAGATAGCGTGTAATATTATATAACATATATATATATATATATATATATATATATATATATATATATATATATATATATATATATATATATACATCCCGCTATCAATTCTACGTCCTTTCATGAACCATACAATTCTGCGTCCACCAGAAGGAGAGGCCCTAGCAAATCGTTTATAGAAGTATATCGACTTATTTTTAACGTAGATGGCGCTAGTCGGTTTCGTTTTTTTCTAATTGAAGAATTCGGAAAAAAATGTTCTTTCAGGGACCATACATTTCTGCGTCCTTTTATTCTACAATCATTTCCAACTCCGATGTATATTTTTCTTACATACTGCGGTTGATTCTGCGTCCGACATGTATATTTAGTTGCATATTCCTATCAGTTCTGCGTTCTACAACGTTGCCAAATTTACAGATGCGTGCTCGTCAATAACATGTATGAATAGAATGTCTAGGATATTTGCCTCTGGGTTAGAAAAGTATTCTAACTGAAATGTGGATGTGCAAAGTAACTATAAAATAGTGTTATATGACGGCCTCTAAAACTTTTGGTTTCCAGATGTATGAATTTAAAAATATTTTTTTACCTTTTAGTACATTTATATAAATAAAAGCTTTGTTTTAAAAATATTTTTTTATATACGGTATGTCCGCGGATGGGGTTTACAATACGTGTAATGGCTAAAGTTTTTAACTTTTCGAGAAAATGTTATTCTCTATAGAAGTTTTTGCTTGCCTAAAAAAAAGTAATGACGTTGACAAAAATTATATTTTTTATATGGGGTGATCAAAAATTACATAAACTTAAAATTCCGTGAGAGTAAACTGGTTTCATTTTTTATTTTGGAACAAAATGTGAAATAAAAAAGTTGTTTTAAATTAAATCCAAAATTTCTATTGAATGTTGCAATTAGTGAATTTTTAGTAAAATATTTGTCAGTTTATTTAGCTAATTGCATTTTAAAATTTAGAGACTCCATCTGCATAAGATGTATTTAAAAAAAAATGTAATGGTATTATCTGTATTGTATATAATTTTTTTAAATTAATGAAAACTAGTTTGACATAAAATATGATAAAAACTAATAATAATTATTGCTGCTGGTGACAAAGCTGCTCGAAATGATGCAGAATGAAGGTTTCTAATATATTTCTTCACAGGAGACATATTGAACTAATTATTTATTTTTGGGGTTGCCTGTGTTTCTATCTCTCTAATTATAAAAGATAGAAAGTCAGATAAATAGAAAAATTTTTAGAGAAGTTTATGAGCATTTCAAGAGCACTTTTGGATTTTTTGTAACTTTTTATTTTTTAAATGACGTAAATACTACATTCGTGGATTTTAGAAAGCATCGCATATTTCCTAAGTTAAATTGATTCGTTAATTTATCTTAAATGTTGTATAAGCACTTTTTTAAGACAGTTATAGTAAGAGTAAGAAAAAAAATGTCGTTTGTTCTTGAGATATTGTTTGCAACTTTTGGTTTTTTATATTGGATTTCCTGTGTATTCGATAGTACTTTCAATTCTATATTTAATGTTGTACTAACGTATAACAGTGTAAACTATGAAAATACGAAATTTGCACGATTGTGGTTTTTCTCAATTATTTTAAAAACAAAAAGCTAGATCAAATCTAAAAGCGCCATTGAAATGCCCAAAAAAATTCTCCACAACGGTGCCCACTTCTATCTTTTTTAATAACGGAGATAGCAATACACGCAGCCTCAATTACGGACACATTGTTTATTAGAGTAATTTCAAAAATCAGTTAAAATAGCATTAAACTAAGAGAGAGCAGAGGAATTTACTCATATCCATGGGCTTCGATGATTAAATTTAAAATATTATTTTAATTTTTGAAATCAATAAATACTTTATATTAGTTTATAGATCCACTGTAAACTAGACTAATTAAATATTTGCATGTCCATCGTCAAAGCAAATATTACTAAAACCAACTTACGAAAGATAATGTAAATGTATCACTACCACCCATAAATTGATATACCTGCAAGCCTGGTTCTAATAGTAGGTCAACGAAACCATCAGTTTATCATTTCTAGCCGAAGACTTTACGTATTTGGTCATCTCCAGGAGACCCGTATACGTCATACGAATCTCCTTGTAATATGCAAGCAGGATATCCGTGTTCCTTCGTAAACAGGCTTTGTAATGAGGTACTCTGATAGCAATGCTTCCAACTGACTTTAGAAATACTATACTCAACAGATGTTTGAAATGTTAGGAAAATTATGATTTTCAACTTTGCATTTACGCATCGACAAAATTTAACATTTAAAGTTTTGCCAAGGTTGTCCAACCAATGAAAAGCCAGAATGAAGCAACCAACCTGTTTTTCAGCTGCAAATTTTCCTTTGTTTTTTGAAAACATAGTAACCGATTCAGCAAGTGGGGCGGCATTACAATAATTTTTGCAAACGTCAGTTCACATCAGTTGTAAAAACTGTGCGAGCATCTGCACGTGACGTCACAGCTAAACTCAAAAATATGTGTTTCTTAAGATTTAAGAGTATTACGCAGCTATTATTAAAATTTCTGCTTGGTTCCCGTATTTTCAACTAAAATTTAGTTCAGTGTAATGTTTGTGAAGTTCTAAATACTTTGTCCTAATAAAATAGGACTATATTTGTAGGTTGGAAATCTAACCTGTAATTAGCAGACAATTTTTATTAATCAACAATGTTGAAAAATTATTTACGTGAATTTTTAAATATTTGCATGACGGCCCCAAATGTTCAAGATTTGGTGATTTATGTATTTATTTTTTTAAATTTACTTCCTATATCTAATGTTTTCTTTTGCCTAAATTTTTATTCATGAAATAGACAAGACGAATACCATTCGTGATATAATTTCGTCTGGCAAAATTTAATGATTATTGTACTCGAGTTTGTTGCTTTGGAAATTTCGCTCTCGACATTGACAAAAATAACTCGCCTGACGGCTCGTTATTTTTGTCTGTCAATGTCAATCACGAAATTGCCAAGCAACAAACTCTCTTAATAATCACTTAATTTTGCCGACAAAATTATATCACTTATAATATTATATATGACAATAGCATTCTAATAATAAAATAAATAGCAAAATAATTTTTGTTTTTGATGCATTATGAAATTCGTCATATGACTGTGAAGAAAATAAATAATATGAAAATGTATGTGCGTGTGACTGTTTGTGTATGTATGTCTGTGTATGTGCGAATTTGTCGTACACTGCTCAACATGAAAACTTGACACTTAGGCGTAAAATTTTAGAGTTCCAAGAAGGAATACTGTTGAATATTTGCAAATTTCTCGTCGGACTGAACGTTGCTGAGAAAATTTTCTATCAGGTTGATTTTATATTTTACCAAAACAGTTTGAGAGAATTTAAAATATATGCAAGATATGCAATGATGGAAAATTGCGGGTGAGTAGACCAATTATACGATAATAATAAATTCCATAATAACTGTTTTCTTGTGGAAAAAAATTAAATTGATAAACCAACAATTTCGTTCGTAGAGGAGGCACATCAATGATCATTTGATCATTTTGTCTTAATAAATTTTCTAAATTCCTATTTCATTCAGAAGTAGGTTTATGCGGATGGAAATTCAAATTGAGCATGGCCGTTTGCAAATACCTATTTGGCTAATACTTTGTACAAATATGATACAATTTCCAGTTACGTGGTGTCCTTGTGATTAAGTATACTTCCTATTTATTTTAAGTAGCAACACACTTTATTCGTTTTATACTAAACTTATACTAAAAATACCTTAATTACATTGTAAAGTAAAATTAATATACACATCACCTAATCTACTCGAACTGAGGGACACACTGTATAATATATAATTTACAGTATGTACATGTTTGTGTCTATGCATTTAATCAAGAACTTATTTGCTCTAGAATGATCAAAACCATAGTTTATGTAAAACATTATAGTTTACATATCTCTGGTGATCACTCCGTATGTCGTACATGACCCAATTTCAATAGAACGTATTCTAGCATGAAATACAAATGTCAAGTTATCGTGTTTACAAGAAATGGCTTTACATACATACACCTGCAAGAACACAGCCATTTTCTATTGGATATTTAGGCTCAGCGTCCTTTGAAATGAATATCTGTGCAAAATGTTCACCTATACCGATTAAATCAAATTGGTTTATAAATAAGTAAAAAAAAGTTACATTAACGCATTTTTTTAACAAATATATAGTCATACTACGGTAAGAATAATATTCAATTTCACTAGTTGTACCACTACTATTAAAATTTGGGAGTCCCGGGCAACAACTAACTATTGGGTAATTCACAAAAGACCTTTTAAATCGAGGTGAAAAGCCGAGCAGATTCCTCAGACAATCTATCATTACTATTCTTTACCGTCGTATGGAATAGATGTATCGTTTGACACATAACCAACAAATTGTGTATCGTAACTACTCTCAAAGGAATATTTAAACTATTTAAAAAAAATGTTGGATTTGACTTTTGGACTGTCTCTCAGATTTGAACTAAGTTTAGATAGGTTAGGTGACATATCGATTTTTCTTCAGAATGTTATGATATTCTTATTAACTATTTGAAAAAGTATACCATATGTATTCTATTCCTGTGGCACTACCAAGTCAATAGTACAAAATTTTAATCAAGTCGGTATTTGCAGTTAGCCACGGATAACTGCAGTAACTGTTATTAAACGATACCCAAAGAATACAGATCTGTCTAAATTACATCAAATGAAAACTAAATAACATCTAAAATCGTCTAAAGCTTAAATAAATTATAAAATAAATTTAATATAAAAAATATTCTTTAGGTTGATCTAATATAGAGGCATTTTATAATTTACTTTAGACAAATTAATATTTGTAGTCATTTCAGTTAATCTAATATACATAGATACAGAAATTATTTTATATCGGGAAACGTTAGTATCCGAAGTATCTGAACATAGGAAATACAGATTTCTAGACTAACTCTAGATTATCAAAATCTATATATGTTTTGCATGTCTACAAGATGTTGGTAATGTGCGATTTTTTTAGATAAATAATTCTGAATCTAAAATTTTGCGAATGTAAGAATGCAATAAAATATATACAGCGTGTTCACGGATTGGGTTCGGAAGAGGGAAATTTTTTTATTTTTAAGTTTACAAGAAAAAGTCATTCTTTACAAAAACGCCTGATTTTTATTGATAGTCCGAAAATTATACTGTTTTCCAGAATTTATAACAGAGTAAGTGAACATTTGGCAAAATGTGAAATATTACAAAGAATGAAGTACCTTTAGTTGTAAAAATATTGAGAAATGGAATTTTAAAAAAATGTTAAGGATTAAAAGTTATTGAAAATCTTAATCTCCCACTGCGAATTTATTTTTCTGTTCAGGAAAATTTCATGGTTCAATTCCATGGCTACTTGGGAGCCTTGAACTTATTGTAGATTTTAAACGTTGAGATATCAAAAGGTCTTCGCAACAGTATTTAATAACAACTTAAACAGTTTAAAAGAACAGGTTAAGGAAAAACTGTTGACAGAAAAGCGAATCTTTGAAAAAGTAGTGAGAAATAGTTTTCCAGCAGGTCAGATTTCAATATTGACTATAACTTTTAATCCATAATATTTGTTTTAATATCATTTTTTAAAACATCCACAAATAATGCTCTTCACCCTTTGTAGTTTTTCATATTTTTGCAAATATTTTCAGACTTTTCATAAAAAATAGGCGTTTTTATAAAGAGTAACTTTTCCTCGTAAGCTTACAAATAAAGAGTTTTTCACCTTCGTAACTAAATTCATGAACACATAGTATATTTCAGATTTAATTTTGAATTATAAAGTTACGGAATCTGCAAAAGCTTAAAGTAATATATAAAATTTAAATGTTTTCATGTGAACGTAATCCATGAATCTTCCATCACTGCAAGTCAAAACATGCGTTGACGTTAACTAGCTATCGCTAAAATAACAGGCCTTATGAATATTAGCGACGTTGCCAAAATAAGGGACGCGGAAAAGGCCTTATTGGTAAAACAAGAATATACAAAACGTATATTTACATGACAAACGGTGGCGTCTCGGTAGTAAATATGGTGAACTAAAAATATACAAAATATTTCATTTCTCTATCAATTCTGCGACCGACACGCTCTTAAACTTTTGCCTGTAGAGTCTGCATTTATTTAAGAAATAATTTAAAAATGAAATCCGTGAGTCACGGTTAGATTTGCTAACTTGTGTTAAATACATAATCTATGTATCTTGGCGGGAAATGGAAATAACATGACTTGTAATTCTGCGTCCGATATACGGTCGCAGAATTACACCGGACGCAGGATTAAATGTAAATTGCCTATTACCGGACGCAAAAATGATGGCGGGATATATATATATATATATATATATATATATATATATATATATATATATATATATATATATATATATATATATATATATATATATATATATTTACTAAACGTAATTTCTCTCTGAAGCAACCCTCTATACATCCTTATTTCAAAAATAAGGAAATTAACCAGACCACAACAAATTGCAAGTCTAGCGCGTTAAGTGTAATAATCACATATTACTACAAAATGCTGTTTAATTCGATTTTAGCAAACACCGACCGAAAGACTTATTCCTAATTAAAGGAGCTCTCGTGCCAGTCACTACACACCACCTGCAGACTGCAGTTTCGAGCTGTTGGCTCTCTTCAGAGAGCCTACAGCAACAGCAATTAGGAATAAGTCAACGTTTTGTAGTAATATGGGATTATTACACTTAACGCGCCAGACTTGTAATTTGTTGTGGTCTGGTTAATTTCCTTATTTTTGAAATAACGATGTATAGAGGGTTTCTTCAGCGAGAAATTACGTTTAGTAAATACTCTGCCCTCTAGAAGTATACTTTTGAACATACATATATGCATACATATATATATATATATATATATATATGAAATCGGATTTGAAGGAAACAACTACTCAGCGGGCAAATACCCCGACCTGCATTGAATTACACCTTCCTTCAAATCGTGATCAGTAACCAACTATCATTTGTCTGTTCCTAACCAGACATAGACCGGTTTCGAACTTATTATGTTCTCATCAGTATGCCATAGGTCATGGAACAGACAAATGATAGTGGTCAACTTGCTAGTCTTATACAAACTGAATCAAATGGAGTAACGGTGAGAGGTAAACTCTCATATATATATATATATATATATATATATGTTTTTATATCAAGTCGAGATCCGAATAAATTTATGACAACCCGAGATCCATCACAACAGAAAGACTTTGTTGAGTATACTTTTCACAGAATCTTGCTTCATTATCCTCTTAATCCATAAACCAACACAGGGGAAACAAATTCAACCTTTGAATTTTTCGTGATAAAATTTATACAAAACGAGATCCTTAATAAAAACCAAACAAGTCGAGATCCACTAATGTATAAGTTGATGTATATAGTGTAAGATGAGATCCTGCGATGTTGTCATACTTCTTGGATAAAAGCGCGCCATATCTCAAAGAGCCCAAAGGGCACTTTGCGCGCTTTTTAACAAGTGTTTGTGACTGTGAACTGCTGAAAAAATGCCTAATTGTGGAAAGAAACTAGTATGTTTAGCTTTGGATGTAAAATCAACCACAACTGGTGGTACACAAGAGGGGAGTTATGAAAAGCTTTTAAAATGTACATATTACTTTAGAAATACTAATAACTTTTTCAAATTTTTCAATTGAATATTTCAATTTTTATTTTCCTCAATTTTTACATAATATAATGTCCCCCACTTAGTTTTTTTATTTTTCATGTTGATGAAATTTTTAAAATATGAGAAAGTAGAGTTTTTAGCAGTTATGTGTCACTTTTCATATAATTTGCAAAAAGTTTATAACTGAAAATTTTATAAATGCAAGTGCTATGTGTGCAAATCTGCTATTGATTTAAAAATAACTTGAACGAAAATCAGAGCAGAGTGGAGAGGTGAGGCAGCGAGGCGACCTCAGGGCGCCAAAATTTTATCACAATTTTGTTCTTAATTTCGTAAAATAAAATAGAAGTGTATCTATAAGTTGGGACTGAATTCTTAAAATGGTCATAAACTGACATTATTGGAAGAAGGTACCTACATAGTAAATATAGTTCCAAGAAAGAGCAATGTGTTTGGCTGGTAACTACTAAAAGTCGATTGCGTAAATCAGATTCACTTTTGGTGAATTCTTTTGGTGAATTCTTCGCTGTATCTAAACACGCTGCAAAGAAAAATAGCAATATCACTAAAATATTAAATCTCTCCTAAAACTGTTTAATTATCTTACGGAAACTTTTTCTTAAATGGCCAAGTTTTAATTTTGGTATGTAAATAAAAAAAAATACTTTATAGAAAAGCTTACAAAACAGGGGCAGGTATGGGCCTTCATTTTTTTATTAAGGATAATTTCCACATTAAATTGTCCAAAATCAACCATTCTGTACACCTACTGCTATTTAGTTTTATGTTCTATTTGTTTTATATTCTATTTAATTAAGGTTTTAGTATGTCGCTCAAGCCGCCGCGTCGCGTCGTCTTGAAAAAATGGTGCTCGAATTCAATTTTTTGCTTGTCTCGTTAACTATCTTATCGATATCGAAATTATGCTTCATATAAAAAAATAAGGTTTATAAAATTCTCTACAAAAGATGTTATATACATTTTTTTGCATCTAGTATTATACTCTTTGCAAGTACGAAAACGTAGAGTATATTCCATTTTGTAGGCACATTTCTAAAACAGTAAATATCTCAGAGAGAAAAAAAGCCATATAATTGTGTAAGTCATAAAATTCTGAATGGCTTTCAAAATGTTGCCTGCCTGTGTCTCCGTCCGATAGGTTTCTTGTAAGCACAATAACCTAAGAAAAGTCCGATTTTATTGAAATTTGGACAATAAGTCAGTTAGTACAGTAAGTGAAGCTTTTAAATCCCAGCCCGAAAACGATTTAATGAATTTCCAATTTTTTTTTCTTCAACATGCTTCATAAAGTATGTACATAAGAATCTATATTGTCATTTTCCCTGCTTTTTGATTATGGGTTGTCGCAAAAAAACAAGAAATACACATGATATGATAGAGAATCAAATTATAAGAAAGAAAAGCCATGAACTTTTTTGCTAAAATGCATATTTTTCGAGATATTCCGAACTGAAAATTGCAATTTTTACCCCCTAAAATCAGTATTCCTAGACGTTTTTTTTAAATTACTCGAAAAATGTGGACTTTAATAAATAAATGCAAG
Organism: Rutpela maculata; assembly: GCA_936432065.2. NCBI lineage: Eukaryota > Metazoa > Arthropoda > Insecta > Coleoptera > Cerambycidae > Rutpela > Rutpela maculata. The sequence continues at coordinate 71,558,332 of OW386291.2, read as the reverse complement.
GGTACAAAATCGAAGCTTTTACGAAAACAAATCGAATTATTTTTTCTTTTTTTTTTCTCTCCAATGTTTAGTTTTGGAAATATGGCGTTTTCAAAATGGCGCCGAAATGTTCAGAAAAAATATACGACATTAAAATATAAAATTACTCAAAATCTACAACTATGAGAAAATTTTTATTGTAGAAATTAAAGGCATTAAAACTTTCTTTGGATTGAGACGTATTACGACCTTTTATAATGAAAACTAAAAAAGTTACAAAGAAAAAAGTAGCGCATTTAAAAATTTAGGCGCCATTTTTTTTAACTTTTATTGCTCTAATTTCTTATTCAATTTTTTTTAAATCCTTCTAGATGTTGTTAATGCATATTAATACTAACATGTTTAAATTTTAGAATTAGAATTTTTAAAATAATTATTTTTCATTCTGTACCCATTTTCAATAATGAAAATTTTCATAATTTTCTGGAAAAAATCGGGATTTCGGAAATTGCTCTGAAAATATTTTTTTATAAAAAATTGTAAGAATACAAAATTGAAGCTTATAAAAAAACGAATAGTTTGTTTTTTTTTAATTTTCCTTCGACAAACTATGCAAGATATATAAAAGTTTAAAAGATGGCGCTTGAGCGCATACGCAATAAAATTATGTATTTAAAATTGAAATATGTCAAAAACTATAAGATTGACAAAAACATGATATAAGAACGGAATGAAGCTTGTAAAAAATGAATAGTTTGAGTTTTTATTTTTTTCCTACGACAAACTGTTCCAAAGATATGACAGTTTGAAATAATGTTGAAACTTGTCAGTTTCTACGCGCATTTTAAATGTCTATAGTAGGTAGAGAAACGAGCGAAACATCTATTTTTCGAAGAATACGCAGAAAAAGCGGGTTGCATTGCACTTTAGCATGTTTTACAGTGTAGATTAAAAATGTTATTTAATTAATTTACTAATTGTATTAATTTGATTTATTTATAACAATCTGTATTTTTAATAAAATTAGACATATTACTATAGGTACTCTTTTGTAACCATTTTTAATCCACCATTTTTTTAATAAATTTAATCATATTCAACGACCTAAGAAACATAAGTATATGGATTTTCATGAATTTATTTTTAACATTAGAATTATTAATTTTTCAGCATTTAAGGGTGGTTTTAACCCTTAATATTTTCGTCTTTCCTATATTTTGACCACATAATCATCAGCGACCTCAAAAAACATAAGTATGTGGATTTTCGTAATTTTATTCATAAAATTAGAAGACATTAATTTTTCAGTAGGTATTTAAGGTTGACTTCAACCATTTATATTTTCGTCTCATAAGTTTTGACCCCACAGTCATATTCAGCGACCTCAAAAACATAAGTTCGTTAATTTTTTCCTACAATTAGAAGAGTTATCAATTTTTCAGTTTTTTATTATTACGGGTTTCCACCCGTAATAATAAAAAGCAGGTAATGCGACAATATAGATTTTGATGTACGTATTTTATAAAGCATATTGCAAAAAAAATTAAGCAAATTCCTTTCATCGTTTTCGGGCCGGGAATTTTACCATTTTTACTGTTTCGCTTACTGGACTAAGTGTTACCTAGAGAAAGAACCCTATTGATTTTGAAAGCAATCGATCAGTAAATATAAAGGTTATGAAACATTTTATGAAAAAAATACAGGTGAAGAGTGTTATAATCTTTCATAATATTGAAGGTTTAATTGCCATACTTGCAATTTTTATCATCTCCCGATGATTCCATCTTGATTTTTGAAACCTTGGCTAGTATACTATGCGGTATCTTTGTGTTTATAGAATTTTGTCAAAGGCGTTGCAACATTCTTCACGCGAATTTTCTTCATAAAATGTTTTATATTTACCGACAGATTTTTTTCCAAAATCAATAGAGTTCTTCTTCTAGCCAAAACTAACATACTCTCCAAATTTCAATAAAGCTGGACTTTTTTTTCTCAAGTTATCGTGCTCACAAGAACGTGACAAACAGAGAGACAGACGGACAAGCGGACAGACTGACATACGACTGACATTTTAAAGTTATTCAGAATTCTATGACTAATACAATAATATGAATTGTATTTTTTCTACCAGTGATATTTACGGTTTTAGAAATGTTTTGATCAAATAAATATACTATTCTGCGAAGAGTATAGATAGTAATAGTTACGAAGAAAATGTATATGGCATTACCACCCCACCCCATTATTAAGGAGGATGAAAAAAAATGTGATTTAGTGTGTGTACAAGAACCAGAAACCTCAAAATTTTTTACTTCATCCACCCCCCTACCACCCCCTATCACTACCCCCACCTCACTATCGATGTGGGGTATCGTTTTATGGGTTTTTGGGGTAGAGGATTTCAAATATTATATTATTAAAGTTCCATAAACAATTATTTCCACATAGAAAATCTGGATGTGGAAGTAGGGATTCCTTGGGCAGCGGTTTTTATGGGAGGAATAATTTCGATATCGCTAATGATTAGTAAGACATAAGCATAAAACTGATTCGGAGCACTATTTTTCCAAGATGATGGCACGAGCGCAAGGGATCAAGTTGGGGACTTTTAGTGTATTTATAAGTAGGCTTTAATGAACATCTTCACAAAGTTTCAAATCTTCTTTCCCTCTAATTTTTCCTATTTGACTGGAGTGTATAATAAAAGAGTAAAATTAAGTAAAATATTTAAATATTTTCACTAACACATCTCAGAATTAAAAAAAATTACTAAAATTTCCTAGCAAAATTGCGTACATTTTATTGATTATAAAATATCATGGTTCTTTCCAGAAGCCCTAGGATTTTTGCGAAAAAGAGAATTTTACAATATCCCTGCGACATATCCATCTACGTCATGCACTTTCACTTAGGTACTCTGCTGCACGTACTAGGTATACATTTATAGTACAGTACGTAGAGGTAAAAAATACGCAATCGTGGGTTGAATATTATATTTTTTCTAATAATACAAATTGCAAATTGGAGAAACAGAGATTTTAAACATTCACGAATTCTTTTAATCCATTTTGAAAAGCTCTTAGTTTCCTCATGTTTGCCTATTTGTTAGAACATTATAATATTAAAGGATATTCAAATAATGCTAATAGTACAATTTAATAATCTTTCTTATTTTATTTGTAGATTGTTTGGGACAAAAATTTCTATTCAGATACAATAAGAATTTTCTGAACTATTTTATTTTATAAAAACCTACTTTCCCGCCAAAAGTGCTTATAGAACAATATAATACTCAACCTACGCAATATGTAGCAATAATCTCATATGTAATGGGTTCATGGGTTATTATTGTAGTAAATGGTATCATCTTCAGTTTCTATATGGTGCGGATACTTGCTCTGAAAATCACCCCCAATTCTAGATATTTAATATTTGAAAATGTATTACTGATTCATTTTTGGGATTGTTGATAACGAATCTGAAGTAGAAATTAAAAAAATGAAAATGATGGCTCTAATATGGCGGACGGAATATTTTCCTAAAACAAACGTTTTAAACAAACAAAAAATTTTAAGCATCTAGGTGATACTGTCTATCAACAAAAACAATATTTTTGAAAAAAAAAAATAAATTACTGGACAATTACTATAACAAAATGGCGAAATTTTGTTTAAAAAACTGTGAAAGCGCACGTTGTTTAAGCCATAACTTCTTTATAAACAAAAAAAAAAATAATTTTAAAGATCGATTCATTTTGTTTAATTCTGTCCATTAGAACTTTTGATGGAAATGTCATAATCCTATATAAACATAAAATAAAAACTAATTCATTCTCAGTTTATAAGCTTTAATTATGGTATCCATCTTTTTTTCGTTAAAACTAATATTTATTGAGATATTTGCCAAGAAACAAAAACTTTACGATTTTTAGAAAATAACTTTGTAGTTTAAAATGCAGTTGTTGTCCAAAGTAATTGCTATAAACCTACGAAAAAATTTGAGAAAGTAGGTCATGGTATGTATCATCGAAAAACGGTATATGATAACATATATTTTAATTACTGACTACTTACATTAACGAAATATCGACGTTTTTATTAAAAAACTGTGAAGTACATTGTTTCTGTCATAACTTCTTTATTTTTTATGATACAGAAATAATCAAAAAATCATTCTAACCCTAATTAAGGTCTTTCATTTTGGTTATTACAAATTTTATCGCAAGTGCCATAGTTTCTGATATATTTAACATTTAAACTAAATACTACTATGTCTTTATACTTTCGGATATCCGAAACCATAGATATTAGAAAAAAACGAAATTCATCTTCAGTTTAGTAGCTTTCTTGCCTCCAGCATTTTCTCGCTCAATGGAATACTTTTCGAGTTATTTGACGAAAATCGTTTTGAAATACCTCTTTTTCAAGCAAAAATTTCAATTTTCAAGTGGTTATAACTTAAAGACTATCAATCTATATGAAAAACTGTATAGAGCCTTTTCTATTAAAATGTGATACTCTTTCAGCTCCAATGTTTTTCATTTTTTTTATTTGCCACCCCCTGAAAAGGAGTGGCATCCACTCCCTATAAATTAGTAAGCCGCCGCACAATATAGAAACTCTGCTTTGATGCATTTACTATTAAGCTACCAAAAATGAACGAAGTCTAATTCATATGACATTATTCCGAAATTAAAAACCTCTAGTTACTGTACTAATAGTAAACTTATTAAACTTATATTTAATTAATTACCTAATAAGCAGAGACCCAAAATAATGAAAATCTACTCCAGTGTGGGTCAACCTTATTAACTAGATCTGATTTTGTTGCAAATAAACGACGCGGCATTGCCAGATATACAGGATCTCGTTTTGTTCATAAAATATTATATACTAGTTCAGCACAGCAGCGCCCTCATAAGTGCGTTTGGTTTAACTACTCGTGTATAAAAATGGATAAAAAGTGAAAAAAGGAGATCCGAGGTAAAATTCACGTGCACAGTTCTACCGTCTATATTAATTGAATAAACATGATATACACATAGAAACAAGTCGAGATCCGTTTCGGATCTCGACTTGTAAAAACGGATCTCCACTTGTATACTTTATATCGCGAAGGGATCTCGACTTGTTCACAATATATATATATATATATATATATATATATATATATATATATATGTATAATTCGATTTTAGCAAACACTGACCGAAAGACTTATTGGAGTAACTTCTTTCAATGTGAAATTTGAGATCGGCAAGACATTATATAAGTAATCTAGTGGACTATTCAAACTGTTCGGTATGTCGGCTAATATTTGATGAGGAATGTTATTGAAATATGTATTAAATTCATTTGCACCAATGTTGGGGGTTTCTTGTGTACTGTTCTTGTTTCTAAAGTTATTTACTACCTTCCACATACTTTTAGAAGAGTTATTTGACTTCCTTATTAAAGTATCATGAGCTTCTATCCTAGTGTTACGTAACGCAGCGCAATATTGATTTCTATATTGATTTCTTTGTAGTAACATTTCTGGAGTTTTATATTGATTGTATAATTCATTGAGAAACGATAAGTGCTCTCTCATACTTCTTAGAGAGTTATTAAACTATGTGACGTCACCTGACTGACATGTAGGTCGATTTCTATTTTTAATAGGAAAGCAAGTTTCAAAAGTAGTAGTTAATATTTTATTGTGGAAAATGGAAAATTTGGTATCAATGTCAAAACTGTTATCATTAGCAAAATCCCATCTTGTTTCCGAAATGTGATTATGAAACATAAATTTACCATTAAGAGTTATAGGTCTAAAGTGTGTTATGATTGTCTTTTTGCTATTATTGTTAGTTAAAATTGTCGTAAACTCCTGTCCTTTATGATCGGACAAGTTAGCATTAACAACATTAGCTGTACAGCTGTAGTCATTATTTGGAGTGAAAACGTCTACGGCATAACATTATTTGTGTAAGTGCGCTGCCTTTTTATTTTATACATTTCCATATCTTTCATATTTCTTAGTTGAGAAATTTGTAACTGCAGGATTATAAACAAAACAAAGACAAAAGTATATTTTTACGCAAAACCGGAATAACCGAAAATAACACCAATTTTAAGTTTTTAAGTGAAACAGATTTTATATTACTTCCACGTCCAGTGGAAGTATAGTAACGACAAAAAAATTTTTAAAAATTTTTATTGTCCAAATAGGCTTAAAATGCCATGAAACGTCGAGATTTTAAGTTTGAGCGAAAAAAAAATTTCTGTCTGTCTGTCGGTCTGTCTGTCTAACTTTTTTTTGTGCGCACGTTTACTCTGGAACCTTTTAAGATATTGAAATTTGATACACACATGTACTTTAACGAGATCTAGAACTAGATTATATTTTCATCTTGTTCCGTCGAAGGGTTGGGGGGTAAATTGGGGTAAATTTGGGGTAAATGGGTAAATTAAGCAGGTAAGAGTCCATGAAATTGGTATTTAGTATATACAAGAGAAGCTAAGGTCTCAAAAAAATTTTTGGCATTAGCCACCCCCATTACCACCCCCACCTTCTTATTAAAGGGGATGAAAAAAAAAATATTGTGATTTATTGTATGTACAGGAACCAGAAACCTCAAAATATTTTTTACTTTATCCACCCCCCACTACCACCCCCTATCACCACCCCCACCCCACTACCGATGTCGGGTATCGTTTTATGGGTTTTTGGGGTAGAGGATTTCAAATATTGTGTTATTAAAGTTCCATAAACAATTATTTTCACATACAAAGTTTTTTCGTTGTGAGTGACTTGGATAGAGAATCTGGATGTGGAAGTAGTGATTCCTTGGGCAGCGGTTTTTTTAAGCCAATTAGAATGATAGTTGAGGAATTAATTATATTTTTACAGAGAAACTTTATATGGTGTAGGAAATTCTCTATTAATTTAAAATAAGAAAATAGGGGCCAACTTCTTTATTTTAAGACTATAACTATGAACAACAATATCATATATATAACAAAATATTAATTACCTTATATTATAGGATAATAAATAAAATTGAAATGCCGGGAAAACTGAAAGTATGATTCCCGACAGTGAGTAGTCCCCACAAAACACCGAATACCCCAAACACCACACTCGAAATATTCACCTGACCCGTGCACCGCCAACCATGCCGGCAACACCCAGAGAGGCCCCAAAAACATCCAGCTCCAAACCACCATCCTATATTTATACTAAGCCAAATACAGGACTGTAGTGCAGATCCAAGGCATCCTGATCACCCCTGCCTGGTGCCAACGTGATCGGTGAAACACGCACCAAGCAACACAATCAAGTGCCGTGCTGAAGCCCTCCTATGACCGTGGAAACCACTCGAGACGAAAAAAAAAATAGTATAAAAAAAATTGCGTGTGTATTAAAGGACGTAAAGTGATACAGTTAAGGCAGCAGGCATCCGATTTCTCTAATTATTTTAACTTGTTAAAAGGATTTGTTTTTACTCAAAAGTGGAGCTATCAAACAAAGGTCCAGTGGATCTAGTGGAACTTTTGGAATGCAGGTCATATTTTATCTATCCAACGCTCAACGTGCTAATATTATTATATAATTTTATATTAGTTTATTTGGAATGCATGCATTTACTTATAACTTAAAATTTGGTTAAATTGGTATACTCTTGATGGTAGATATAGATATTATCAATAACATTTTGCGGCCCGAAGCTCATTATGATACAGTCTAGAGTCTACAGAAAGTAGCTCTGTCGGCTTAAAGCACTTTGATTGTTTATTCACCGCAACTTCCATCACTGTCGACGAACGTCTAATAAATCAGGCTCCTTGTCTCTCCATTGATGTTTACCATGCATTATTTATACTATTTCACGAAGTTTTTTGTAAATGGTATCTTATTCTCTCCAATTATTGTCGGTATCTTTGGCTACAACCTTATGTTCGATTAAAGGAAAACAATCTTTTATATAATGTTAATATGATGCAAAATGTTCGTTTAGAGGCACGTTCAAAATTTGTGGAAGTTATACCGGGTGTCTCGTAAGAAGTAGACACAGACTAATTATATTGTATACGGAATTCTATACCCAAGGAAAAAATAAAAGAAAATAAGATATGTTACGTTAACGAGGACCAAAACTTTATAGCAACTACAGCAGGCGTAGTATAAGTATAAGGCGCCCAGGACTCCGCCATAATAAAAATGGCTAGATAAATTTTAACCATTTATATTGTATTCTTATGGCTTATTTATGATGAGCAACTCAGAGAAGTAAAGAATTTCTCATACACATTTTATACGAATTTTATCCAATCAACCACAATCTTTTGCATTCCAATGTTTAAAATAAAATTTCAACTCCATTTGTATAATTACGATATGCCTAAGAGTTGTGTTCGCCTCCGACGACGTTGCTAATTGTATGGAGTTGAAAATGCATTATCTGCTTGTAGATATTCTTCTTATTCGAAAATAAAGAATATCAGTTGATAATTTGGTATCTTTCCTTAAAATGCAATCCAGGTGAGAATCAGATACCAGTAGGGCATATACTGATTATTCAAAATAAGTTTTCAGCATTGAGCAGTAGCTGTCATCTTGTTTAATGCTATCTGAGTAATATGGTAAAATATAACTTTTTCCGCATTTTCCGTTCACGGCCGTTCTACAAAGTTGCGCCCCACTACATGAAGAGCATTTTTGTGTTAAGCAATTTTTTGAAGGCGTAGAAGCTTTATTTGAATTGCGAGTTTGCATGTATGTATAATAATGTTCAATTAATGTTTTGTGTATCTGTGACACAATACTTTTAGGAGTGACAAAATTTAAAGCATAGTCAACCAAAATTATAACCCAACATGGGACGACCTCAACACATTTAACCCAAGAGGAAGACTTCGAAAATATGGGAGAATTATCCGGAGATTTGATTCATTCTCTGAACATATAGATAAAAAACAGAGAATAGAGATACTGATAATATTATAACTTGCTTTGAATACCATCTCATTTAGTACACAGCACTAGCTTTAAGCATAAAAAATGTGTGTCTGTACCTGTTCTGTGCACACGATTACTCTGGAACGGTTTCTAATATTGACTTAGATTAGATACATCTATATTATAACGAGATCTGTATTATATTTTGATCTTATTCCGATGAAGGAATTATGGATGTCTTTTATGACCGCTGCGTCGAGTCGGTCTTTGAATGGATTTATAGTTATGGTTGTTGCAACACCCTGTTTAACGTCCTGCAGTACCCTTGTGAACTCACCCACAGCATTTTCCAACTCGGCGTCTGTAGTGATGTTGTTTGTAAGTGTTAAGTATCTATTAATGTGTGTCTTATAGAGACACCAGTCGGCGTCCCTATAAGACGTGACTTTGCGTGTAATGTCTTCCCTCAACATATTTTCCAACTCTAGGAAGATGGGATTGTGGTCGAATGTGAACTTCTCGCCACCGGTGATGTGGAGTTCCTCACATCTTTGTTGACCACTATGTCGAGGGTGGAAGGTGTTGTACAGTTATCTGGAAAATGCGTATGATCGTCCGGATACTGCAGCACGACGTTACGATTACTGACGTAATCGTACGTGTTGCCGTTCGCGTTGCTGCGATGGCAGTTCCATGCGCGATGTAGTGCGTTAAGGTCACCTGTGAGCAAGCATCGCGGGCTTGCGTTCAGCAAATTCTCAAGACAACCCGCCGTGCAGCCGTTCAAGGGCGAGTTATATGCGGCAACGATGCTCATGCCGCCGTCCAGCGTCACACACACGTTCTCCACGGACGTTTTCCGCAGAGTACGGTGCGTGTGTGCAATGTCTGTCTTTATGAGCACAGCCACGCCGCCTCCTCTGTTAATGTCAGCCCTATATTTTCGTATAGTCGTATACCCTCGGACATGTAGCTTGTCCCGTCGGTTAAGTTTCGTCTCATTCAGAAGCATAATGTCGATTTTGTGCCTCGTTAAATAATTTATAAGAAAGGGATTTTTTTTACCTATACCATTGGCTTTCCATGAAGAAAGTTTTAGCATAAAAGGCATCTGCAGGAAGATTCTGGAAGAAGGATACCACGACCTGGAACTTATCCAGGGAGGAAGTACACTTCTCGAGCTCATCACTGAGTTCAGTCATCCGTGCCAGTATCATATAAAAATTTACCAGAGAAACCAACCTCTCTGTCTGTTGTTGTAGCAGGCGGAATTGGTCCATTCCCAATTCCATTGAATTGGACGGCTGATTCTGCCGTCCATGCGTTCGTCTTAGGCAGTGGTGCCGCTACATATTTCATTTGAGGAGACGGTAGAACTCTAGCCGTCCGCTGTTCAATTTGTCCTATGCGCCTTCTGTACACGATACAGGCCACGCTATTGGCGGTGTGGGCTTCGCCGCAATTGCAGCATTTCGCCGGTTCGTTCTTTGGCTTGACGCATACCTTCGTCAAATGAGCACCGGTGCATTTAACGCAACGGGGAGCCGCGTGACAGTTTGAAGTAGCGTGTCCCCATTGCTGGCACCGATGACATTGAATAATAACTTTCGAATTAACCTGACGTTCCCATGTGACGGAGGTATGGTTCAGGCAACGGACCCGGCTCTGCAATTCCTTTAGCGTGACCTCGTTCGACATGATTATCTTGTACAGGGGGTTGCGCGTTCCTTGTGTAAATGTCGCGGACGACAATTTTATGCACTTGTTCCAGTTCTTCCTTCAGATCTTTTGTTTCTACGAACGCTCTGCCACTGAGCCATATCCCCGCTACGATGCAGTTTAAACAAATCTCATAGTAAATACACACCATCATCCACTACCTTTTTATAGTGTAGCTCAAAAACTGTCCATTTTCGAAGGTCGCCCATTGAGGCTCTTGTTCACAACGACAAGAAGTACAACATATTCGAATTTCAGATTATTTGACCGAAACCACTTTTACTTAAGAAATGTGCGTGGTCCTTTATCAAAATAGTCAAATAAAGCTCATCGAGCACTATATTTCAAAAAAATCAAAATCGGTCAACGCGTTCCAAAATAATGGAGCGTATTAAATAGCACACACTGTATACAGTGTGTCCCAGGATAGATGTAACAAGAGGTGTAATGGACCAAAAATTTTGGAATTCTGGAATCGTATTTGGGGATTGGATCCTGCTTATTGTAAAGCTAAAGTATACCAAAAATGACTTGATTTGGTGTTCTACAGGGTGTTTTATGAGCAAAGTTGTAAAAATCACCACTAATAAAGTACCTTTATTTTTCAAAATATGAAAAAATTCCACTAAGAAAAGTTATTTAGAATGCAATTTTATACCAAATTTCAGGAATATAAAATTATTTTTTTGAGACTTCCCATTTTTTCAATAAATTAGTATTTTATTTTGAACCATTCAATTAAAACTGCATAGAAATTATTTTTTGTGAATTAATATTTAAAGTTGTGTAGAAGCTAAAAGTAGGCTATGAAAAAAGCAGTGGATGATAACATTTGCTCCTACACAACTTTAAATATGAATTCAACTCTTAATTCGCAAAAAATGGGAGTTTCAAAAAAATAATTTTATATTCCTGAAATTTAGTATAGACGTATAAAATTGCATTTTAAATAACTTTTCTTAGAGGAATTTTTCATATTTTGAAAAATAAAGGTACTTTATTAGTGGTGATTTTTACAACTTTGCTTATAAAACACCCTGTAGAACACCAAATCAAATCATTTTTGATATACTTTAGTTTTACAACAAGCAGGACTCAATTACCATTCCAAAATTCCAAAATTTTTGGTCCATTACACCTCTTGTTACATCTATCCTGGGACACACTGTATATCCTGAGCCTATTTGAACACAAAAAAATTTAATTTTTTTAAAGATTACTTTCACGATGTAGAAGTAATTTGGTTGACCATGCAACATTGCAATTTTAGTACCTTGTCACTTTACGCACTAGTGTGTAAAGTGGATTTATACTTACATTTCTTGGTAACTATTTAATATAAATAATATTGTGTACAACTCTTGTGTAACTTGGCTTTGTTCACTCATAACTACTTTTTCACAAATAGGAATTTTGTCCCACTCGCCTATGGTTCATGAGACAAAATTCCTAATGGGGAACTTGCCCATTTTTTTGTTTGTTTCATTAAAGTGTGTATTAATGTATATAAACACGCCACACCGAATATCAGCTCTTAAATCGCAGTACTTACTTTGCAATAAATAATTAAAGTTGAAATTCTCACGAAAAGCACTGTGACGTCACCGGGTGAAAACTGGTCTCGCGTGGTGTCCAACAGATGGCGTACTTTAGCCATTCACCCTAATTAATAGACTGGGCGGCGGTTGGCTTTGAGACGTCCGCATATTCGGTCATAAGTCTTTTGTTTTTTATGTTAGAGAAAAAAAAGTGTCGGAAAGCTCAATTAATTCTCTTTACATAAGCTGTCTACAAATTTTTCGAAAAAAACGATAATTATCGAGATATTCGAGGAAATGTAGAAAATTACACGTTTTCCTATAGAGTGTATCTTAAAAAAATAATTTTTCTCAGAAACCTTTGTTTCGAAGGGCCGAGATTAATGGAGCGTCAAAATAGTACATGAGTGAACATCGTAAATGAGATCGATTTCAGTTAATTACCGATTAATTACGGCGACAAAATGGAGAAATTTTACTGAAAAAAAAAGTCCCAAATCCCGCCCCCTCTAATTCCTTAATTTTTATCGGAATTCAAAAAAATTTAAAAATGAGTTTTAGCAAATTTAATCATATTTAAATTAGCTAAAGTAGTGTTTTGGCGTAGGAGCAAAGATTAAAAAGTTGCCAACTGTAGAAGCTCAAAATTTGCGACTTTTTGCCGTACGTGGCCGACATTTCTGTAGTTATCTCCGAAACGAAAAAAAAAAATGAAAAGTCTAGTAATAGCAAAAGATTTGTAGTGGAAAATACTCGTTTGACCTTATTTTTTATTTCGAGCTAACTCCCACCGTTTTGGAGATATCTGCGACAAATAGCAAAAAACAGCTTACATTTCGGAGCCGAAAAAATTGCAAAAACATGCAATCTTGACACGTTCATATTTTTCGAGAAACACCATTGGGACGGCCGTACGATGTCGCGACGTAAAGAGGAAGTCTTCCAGATAAACTTGATCGTAAATTGCACGACGAAATTCGAAAATTCGACTCGGCACGAACGAATCAAAAGTAGCATTTTGTGACATTTCAGAATATTGAAGATGTTTTTGCAACGAATTTTAGGTTAGGTTGTGTCCACTGCTAGCTGTTTCTGACAAATGAGCATGCGAAAGCAGAATATGTGTCGCTTGATGCTGTCATCCGACTTTCACCCTCTGACGTTGTTGTAGAACTCTCCAAAATCGTCTTAAGTTGAAGACAGAATCAAAATTCGACTTAGGCAAAAATTTCATTTAAGGACATTTTTAAGAGTCTGCAGAGGCACAGATCAGTCCATAAGGACCATTTTGGGTTCTATAAGGCGTTGGAAATGACCAGGTGAAAATTCGAAGAAACACCGAACTTTCACTTAGGAAAAATGTTTTTGGTTTAGGATATGAGAGCAAAAGTATATAATGACAAAGATTTATGAATAATATACTGTGTCAAAGGTACCACAAATAGGACTTTGAAAAATAATATTTTTGAAAGGGCGTCGAAATTTGGCTCAAGAATCGATTTATCGAAAGTACGTCAAAATTTCACTTGCAGACTAATTTTTCAAAACTGCGTCGAAATTTGGCCTGAGAATCGATTTATCAAAAGTACGCCAAAATTTCACCCGCAGATTAATTTTTCAAAACTGCGTTGAAATTTGGCTTGAAAACTGATTTTTCAAAAGTACGCCAAAATTTCAGCCGCAGATTAATTTTTCAAAACTACGTTGAAATTTGGCTTGAAAATTGATTTTCCAAAGTACACCGAAGTCAGTTTAAAAAGTACCACGAAAATATACCTACTTTGAAATATTTTTTATTTTTTATTCCTCCATCAAAGACATTGACCTTTGATGTACATTCATTGAAAGCCCAATTCTAAAGTATGAGCACAAAATTTTAGCGATGCACTGCATCCAAAAGGCAAAATAGAAGATTTTGACAAAGCCGGCGTAGTGCCGATAAGCAAAAATTGATAAAAATCAATGCACATGTACAAGGCCGGTTTCTCGCATAGAAAGAGTTTGGATTGACTCAGCGGCTCGCAATTTGCTCGAGCGCGTTGAGTGGTTCAGACAAAGCAATGGTAGGAAAGCCAATAGCAGGGTTTTCCAAATGACAAAGTTACAGAAGAAAACGTCTTGTGCATAAAAAACCAAAAATTCAATTTTGCCTAAAAGTCGCTCGCAGGTGGGTTGCTGCCATATCGATAATATTGAACAATTGCATAGGAGCAAGTAAATCGTGAACTGATCGAACGCTGTTAAACTTATGCAGTCATAAGTCCTCACGAATGTGTTTGAGTACGTGAATCTCCACGATACAAGAACTTTAAAGCTAAGTAGTTTCTAGCGAAACTAAATTCATTTAGTAAAACTTTTTTAAGTTAATATCAGTCAGCCGTAATTATGAATTACAAATAGTCTTAGACTTCTCTAAAAAGCTCGCATTTTGATTCTGAGAAGGTATGCATGAATCTTTTCTACCTAATCGATCGTTAGCGTAAGCGTTCTCGCTTGTATGGTCTGAAACTCATTACCTTGATTGGGGAAGGCACGATTCTTATCTTGAAAATTTTGTATAACCATTTCTGTTAAATAAACGGATTCTTTGAACTATTGGTTCTTAACTGATCTTGAGACCTGTTGACGGTCTATAATCCCTGGAACATTCGCATCGAAAACCGGATGTGTCGAGTTAATTCACATTAACACTCGACCTTCTGGTTGCTTTACGGAGGTTCGATAGGGATTTTTTTATGCGTTTTTTGAGAAATCCCTGAGGGGTAGAATCCGTTATTAGCAGATCAAAACGTGGATACCGCGTACAAAATTAATCCCTCCGCAGAGAAATTCTTCGGTTGGGATTTTTTTATGCAAAAATCCAGAAAATTAAGAGGTACCTAAACCCCTAACGAGGGAATTCATGTCCAGAGAGAGCGTCATTACTGATCTGTGGTAGTGCAGCCTCGGTCCATTATCCGGCTATCGAAGTGCATCTTATCTCGAACCCGCCTGGGAGGTAGAAGAACGGGGTAATACGCGACTGGCGCCCCCTGAGAAATAAATTGGTGTCGCGTCATTTTGACGCCCGGTAGTGCGTTCTTCTACAACGTCACGTTTCAGGAGTGGGTAAAATCCGGCAGATTTTAATCCCTTACTAGAATGGGCTAAAGCTTCGCACTCAAATGGGCACTTCGCGCTCAATTTTAAATGCTTCGCACTCAATTTAACATTTTTTAGAAATTTAAAATTTTTTAAAAAAATTTGACCATTTTTGAGAATTTTACATTTTTCTGAAAGTTTGACATATTTCTGAATATTTGATTTTTTCAGAAAATTTTACATTTTCATGACAATTTGACATTTTTCTGAAAGTTTGACATGTTCTGAAAATTTTAAATTTTTCCGGATTCTGTCTATTTTCAAAAGTTTCATAAAAATTTGTCATCTTTGTCATTTGTCATTGAAAATTGGACATTTTTCTGAAAATTTGACATTTTTCCGAAAATTGATATTTTTTCTGAAAAGTGAAATTTTTTCAAAAATTTGACATTTTTCCGAATTTTTGACATTTTCCGAAAAGTGACATTTCTCCGAAAACTTGACATTGTTCTGAAAAGTAACATTTATCCGAAACTTTGATATTTTTCTAAAAAGTGACATTTCCCCGAATATTTGACATTTTTCTGAAAAGTTGCATTTTTCCGAAAATTTGACATTTTTCTGTAAAACGACATTTTTCCGAAAATTTGACATTTTCTGAAAAGTGATATTTCTCCGAAAATTATTTTTGTGACGTAGGTGTATTTTTGATTCACTCGGATTTGTTTTTTCTTCAATAGTTCCACCTACGTTTCAAATATCAAGTCGATATCTGTATCCGTTCGTCGTAAGAATTTTTCATTTTTGTGACGTGGGTGTATTTTTGATTCACTCGAATTTATTTTTTCTTCAATAGTTCCACCTACGTCTCAAATATGAAGTCGATGTCTCTACCTGTTCCTCTGTTGTAAAAATTTTTCTTCTTTGTGACAGTCACGTAGACGTAGGTGTATTTTTAATTCGCTTGAATTCCGTCCGTCTACAACATTTCCACCTTCGTTTCAAATTTCAATTCGATATCTACAACCGTTCCCGAGTTATCAAAGAAATCACTTGGAGGCTCTGCCACTTTAAGAAATATCACTCTGTACATCACACTTTACTTATGCGGTAAAACAAATGACATTATTATCGATCGAAATTTGTCGGCTGGTGTCATCTATTGAACGGTTGTTTACCATTTGGCAAGTAAAATTGAGGACACTTATGCAGATCGATAGTTTATATAATTGTCCTTGGTTTCAATCTGCATCGCGCAAAAACACGAAACAAATGTCAATTTAGACAAATCGCCCTGTATATGACTTTTTATCGCCTCGCAGATTGACAGCAGTGGACGAATCTGATTGGACGATTCAGAAAATCGATATTTAGTTATGACGTAGGCAGGGCCGGGATGAAAAAAAAAAAAAATTAAAAAAAATCCTCCACTTTGACCGCTCCTAGCTCGTTAATTTTTGGAGTATGACAGTTTAAAAAAAAGAAGACTTTTAGATAATTTAATTCTGTACAAATTCGTTAGGGCGGAGTTTTTTGGCCTAGGAGCCACCGTTTAGGAGTTATGGAGGTTTTAAGCGAAAAATGTACCATTTTGAGTCGTGCATCGCCATACATTTGGGTCGATTTCTCCGAATCGAATGTATTAAGGATAATTCTGATAGAACTGGGCGATTCCTCTAGAAATCATCTGGACCCTTGAGAAAATTTATTTTTGAGCTAGCTGCAGCCGTTTCCGAGATATAAACGAAAAAGGGCGAAAAAAAAGTAGCGTTTTGGAGTCGAAAAACATGCAATCTTAAAATGTTCATATTTTTCGAAAAAGGGGCGAGCGTAGAGGCGACTTCAATGTGAATATCAGTCGATATTCCGTTGAAGCAACGTCGAGCGCGGTTAGTACTTGGATGGGTGACCCACCTATCTTGGGAAATACAGCGTTCTCGTCCCACCTTCTAGAGGCTTGTATATCAGTGTATACTCGGAAGTTACGTAATTTCAGACGAGGATTACGTAGTGGATATACCATCCTTCGGAGGGGATGTAAAGCAGGCGGTCCCTTGTCTATTAAATGTTAGGCAAGTAAAAGATCCCTACTCTTCTTAAGGGAAGAGGTTCGGCAAAATTTCCAGGTTGGGGCTAGCTCGTCTCCTGGCGTCGGTGATAGGCCCTGGTAGCGGAAATAGGCCGACGTTAAATAGTTAAAAAAATATATATATATTTTTCGAAATACACCAGCGGGGGGACGACCGTACGATGTCGCGATGGAAAGAGGAAGAGCTCTAGTTGATCCGCATCATAAATTGCATAGGGCAAATCGAAAATTCGGCTCGACACGAACAAATGAAAAGTGACATTTTTTGACATTTCAACAAAATTGCAAAATACAACGACACGACAAAGGGAGCATCGTGAATAAAAAGTGAGGTTCGTAAAAATGCGTCCAGAAAGAGACGGGCGAATTTAATTAGTTAATTAAGAAGTTAATCGTTAAATGGAATCGAGGAAATATAGCCTATACCAGAAATAATTTTATTGTATGTACGTCAATACCATTCCGCGTCCAGAGAATTGAGCGTGGCAAAAGCCTTTGTTATTGTAAATTTGGAAAGAGTAAGGGGTATAGCTCGTTCGGATTTTAATATATAAACCGCTCTGCTGATATTTCTGGAGGATTTTTTTATTATTATTATTATTATTATTTTTTGTTGTCTGTGGGGTTTTTAATGATGTTAGTTTACGATTTTGAGTATTTTAATTCAATTTTATTTTTTTGGGCAAGTTCCCTATTGTGAAAAAAGTATCATTTTACACACTTATTGCATTAATAACTATTTCAAAATTGCTCAAGACGTCTACCAAACTGCAAAGTATCAAATATATTGAATTTGATGAACAAGGGGAAAGGACTGAAATTCAAAGGAAAGTGTGGAAAACATTAATTAATTATTGTGGAAACCTCTCCTACATTATGCAAGGAAACATTGCTTCTAGGAATTATTAACTTATCAAATGACAGATTGACTGTACTATAATATATCTAGACGAATCTATATTTTAATATTGAAAATGTTTTTTTCTTAAAGCATATTAAAATGTTTAAATTATGTCACCAAAAACAGAAGTAGAAGTGGGATATTGTTTTACTAGTAACAAAATGTTAGTACCGAACGCCACCGTGGTGGACATTGTTTTACTAGTAACATAATGTTAGTTCCGAAAGCGCCGCCGTAGTGGGTATTGTTTTACTAGTAACATAATGTTAATACCGAAAGCCACCGGTGGCGCGCTATCCACTAGCCACTTGTCATATTGTGTCAAAATGTAAGACTGTAGTTTAAATATTTGTACATTTATGATGAATAAATGAATTTTTGCATTTTAATACGCTTGAAGAAAAAATAGTATATATTACACGGAGTAGAACGCCTTTTTTTGTGTTTCGCCCAGTTTGCGGCTTCGGCTTCGCCTCAGCCGCAAATCCTGGGCTCAACACAAAAAAAGAGTGCGTTCTACTCCTAGTAATATAATATACTATTAATTTCCTATTTGGGGCCTGAATTCGTGAAAAGTGCATGTTGCATTTGTAGCATGACGTAGACAAGGTTACTATAGTTATAGGTTGCCTGGTAATGGCTGATTGCAGCATGTTATAGACAAGGTTACTAAATCTATAGGTTCCGTGGAGTTGTTGTTACTGGTGACTTTAATGCAAAGAATCCGCTTTGGGGATCGGCCGTGCGTGACAACAGAGGACTCGTGCTCGCAGAATGGCTGGCAGCACATGACTTCATCGTGGTAAACCAGGGAACCGAGGCCACGTTTAGGAGAGGTAACCAGGAGAGTGTCATCGATGTGACATTCGCGTCTGCGGAACTGTCTGAGCTCATCAGAAACTGGCGTGTCTTAGAGGACGAGATACTGAGCGATCATCTGATGATTGCATTTGACCTCCTTGAGGAGGTACCGCACAACAGCTCCACACAGGGCCCAGCCACTACCACACCAAAATGACGCTATAACCCAGGCAGGGAGAGTGCGGCCACCGAAAAACTTCGCCAAGAGTTTGGATGGCACCATCGAGGCGTTGACGAAGGTTTGCAAGGCCACCTTACCGGCGGCGGGGCACCCACGCGGTAGACCAGCATACTGGTGGAACCAGGAGATTGCTGCCCTTAGAAACAATTGCCTTAAGAGGAAAAGAGAGTGGACAAGATTAAAAACCATTCGCCCAGATGACCTTATAGCTCTCAACACAAGCTATATGCCCTACCGGGAAGCTAGAAGTGGGCTAAGGGCCAGCATTAAATCGTCTAAGTACAGATGCTGGGAAGAAATTATCGACAATGTCGATAACCACGCATGGGGCGATGGCTACCGCATCGTCTGTAAGAGGACAGGTGTTCGCAACCACCTGTCTCTGAGTACGGACCGCAAGCTATAACTGGTAGACCAACTTTTCCCGCAACGGGAGGAGACGATATGGGAAACAGAACAATGGGAGCTCCCACCACCCCCAGTCACTACTGATGAGGTTTTAACAGCTGCCGCCAGGCTTAAACCCAACAAGGCGCCTGGACCTGATGGTATACCGCCCGAAGTAGTCAAATTGGCGGCAAGCCAACATACCCAAATATTCACCGAAGTCTACAATGACATCATCACAACCGGAATCATACCTCCGAAATGGAAACGAGCCAAACTGGTGCTCGTGCCTAAGCCAGGCAATTTGCCTGATTGACACCAGTGCTATGTTGCTGGAACGAATAATTACATCGAGACTGACGGAGGAACTCGACACGAGAGGGGGCCTCTCTGATAGCCAGTACGGCTTCAGAGAAGGCAGGTCTACGATGGACGCCGTCCAGGAGGTCATGCGCATTGTACGCTCCGCGAACACAGGCAACTGGCGGCAGAGGGAGATCTGCCTGGCGGTCGCATTAGACGTCAAGAATGCCTTTAACACGGCTCCTTGGAGGCCCATTGTTGAGACGTTGACGCGCAGAGGGGTACCTATGTACCTTGTGCAGTTGGTGAAGAGCTACTTCACCGACAGATGCCTCCTGGTGGATGGTGATACTAGGAATGTCACGTGTGGGGTCCTGCAGGGGTCGGTCCTTGAACCACTCCTGTGGAATGTCCTATACGATGGCATTCTCGAGATGGACATCACCTAACATCACCAACGACTGCCGGTTAGTAGCCTTTGCGGACGACCTCATCGTGGTAGTCGTCGACAAGGCAGAGGAGCTGTTGCCAAGATTTCAGCGGCCATCGAAGATATCAACAACTGGATGACGACCCACAACCTGAAAATTTCTCCGGAGAAATCCGAGGTAATTGCACTTACTGGTCGCAAACACGTTAGGGATATGACAGTTAATATCCTTGGTAAGGATGTTACCACTAAGACTGCTGTTAAATACCTGGGGGTGTTTATAGACCAAAAGCTCACGTGGATGAATACGTTCTGTACGCCACACAAAAAGCTGAGAAATCGGCTATGGCTCTCCGGAGGGTCATGCCAAGAATCGGTGGACCAAAAACAAGCGTTAGAAACTCTTGAACTCGGTGGCCACATCGATCCTCTTATATGCCGCCCCGGCCTGGGAGGATGCCCTCAAAACTGCCAGAAATCGAGATCGCCTGCTCAGGACACAACATGCCATGCTACTGCGTGTCAACTGCGCTTATTGCACCGTCTCCACTGTTGCCCCCATCGACTTGCTTGCCAAGGAACGGTCTTATAACCACTCCTCGGACATAGCGACTAAGACCTTCAATAGGAACTGTCACGTCGAACGCTGGCAAGAACGATGGAGCCACGCGGCAGAAGGCAGATGGACACACGAACTCATCCCCGACATACGGGTATGGTTTACCCGTAAGCACGGCGACCTTAATTATTATCTTACGCAAGCCCTTAGCGGCCATGGTAACTTTGGTACCTACCTTAAGAGAATTGGCAAGAGAGAGAACGACACCTGACGGACTCACCTGAGCATACGTTGTTTCACTGCCCTAAATGGGCCGAAGACAGGGACATAGCTGTGAGGGCTGTCGGACAAACGATCACAAGTCAAAATATCACAAACATAATGATGGCCAATGGAGAACAATGGGCGATTATCAGCACCATGTGCTGCTGCATTCCACGGAAAAAAGACAAAGAAGAAAATAGGCATAACCAAAACTGAAAATACAGTCGCTACCTCCGATGCAATGTTTTGATACGGTTCCGGAGTAAGAAGAAGGGGGGTTTTTTAGTGCGGTCAAATCCCACATATCCCTGCACACTGGAACAACAGTGCTGGGAACCTTTTGAAGGTTTTTCCCTCTTTAAAAAAAAAAAATCAATAGGTTGCCTTGTAACGGCTAAAAATCTAACTTCATAATTTTCAATATCCCTCTTTGCGAAAGACTGTGAATTTTTTATTTGACTTTTTTGTATTTTTATATTTATAAAAATACAAAACATTTTTTAAAAAAGTGTTGTGGTATGTAACGATGATTTCTTTCGTTGTAACAAAAAATTATATTATGTTATTTAACGTATAAATATTAATAAATATTATTTTTAAATAAATCTGCTGCATATTTTCATTATTATTAAAAAAAAAAATGGAAAATATATTTTCAAAAGTGGTGACAAATTAAGCATCAAAATTGGAATTCTCTGGCTGCAGCAATTTTATTATATTAATTTTTTGAGGGTATAATAACAAGTGGAATGAAAAGTTTTGGATTAAATCGGTCCATTGCCTCTTTTAAAATTTAAACAAATATTGTTCTGCTATTTTCCTCATTATCTCCGATAAAATTATAAACAAAACTAGATATATTAAAAAACTTTTTGATAATTTGTTAATTTGTACAAAAATAAAAACCACTAAAAATTGCTTTTTTGGATAATTTAAGAAACATAGTGTATATAATGCATCAATTTTAACGAAAGTTGATGAAACTGTGCATTTTAAAGAACTAAACCTTCCTGATAAATTTTAGTGCAAAATATTTATTGAAATGGCTAAAAATAAAAAAGATTTGGAAATTTTAATCGTTTATTGCTTAAGTGCATCGACTCGTATAAGTTTTTACATGTACTTTACAATGGTATTAAGAAAAAAACATGTTATCTTCATTTAAACATTTATTTTTGAAATTTGTTTATAATTTTCAAAATTACAGTTATAAACAAATTCAAATAACTATGGATTTTTTATCAAACCAAAATCGGCAAATGAATTATGAAAATTAATAAAATATCTAACATTTTTCATTAAAAAAATGATCTAACTGCATTTGGGGCCGAGATACGTCAGTTTTTCCGTTCTCAGTTGCTTATAAATAAGCAAATCGATATTTTTGAAAACTTAAACTGGTTATTCTTCAATACCCATATTTTTGTCTCAGCTAGTTGAAAATAATCAGAAGTACAATTGTTAAAAGATAATGTATAGATGTCCGAAATTCAGATCTACCGCGATTATGTTAGAGATCCGATAATCCCCAAATAGGTATAAACGTTATATTATGGTTTTAAAAATCAGGCCTTAGTCGTCAGATAACCTAGTATGTAAGAAATAAATAATAAAGTTTTGTTGGACTTGGATGACTAGCGCTTTTTATTCCAGCATGCGGACGTCTCGGGTTCAAATCCAGATCGCGAATTTTTTTTTTATTGTATCAGTAATATTAAAAGTTTTAAAAAGCTGTATACATGGACATAAGGATAGATGTTCAGGTTAGGTTGGTTTCCCCTTTTCGCGACAAGAATTAAGGAAAATTACAAAAGAATTAAAAATCTGCGATATGTTCTTAAAGCCTGATACGATTAGATAAATTAATAATAATAATAAATAATAAAAATATTTATTTACAAAATATGCATGATATAGGTAAAATACATGGCAATAATTTTTAAAATATAGCGTAAATAAATATAAGGAAGAATCCATTTAGGCCCATCAAGGGTCTGTCATGAGGTGGCATGTGACTCAACCTTGATACTGTAGAAACAGGTTAACTATCACGTATATGCAATTAATCTACAGCACCAAGATTGAGCGATGTGTGTCCTTATAGACATATACACATACATACATGTACGTACACACATGCATGCAAACATATACATAACATTATTTCATATAATATAATTAATTAATAATTAATAATTAAAAATTATAATTAATTAGTAATAATATTACAGCTGAAAATATGACAAAAACAACCAAGTAAAAAAAACCATGTAAACTATGTAAAAAAACTATGTAATCAACATCACTATACACATAAGATAATAGCTTAAAATTAAAGAAAAAATATACTTCACATACCTGCATGTCTGTTAGACAAGTGACGTATGCAAAATAGTCAGACTTGTGCGCATTATTTCAGATGACAGTTTCAGATGACAGAGGTTGCAAATATATGAAATATACATGGAAAATAGAGTAGCATATGTGTATAATTTAAAACAGAATAAGGATGTATATATATATATATATATATATATATATATATATATATATATATATATATATATATATATATATATATATATATATATATATATATATATATATATATTCGTTTTTCTATCTTTACCAGACCCGTGCTACTTTCCAGGCCACCACAGACCCACCCGAAATATTAACATTTTGGGAGTATATATCTTATTCTTTCAACAGTTTTGATATTACAATTTCAGAGAATCTGAATGGGGTAAAGTAAAACAAACTTAAAAAAAATACATGATTATATCAACGTTAACAAACCCTTATTAAAATACCGCCTTGCTGATCCCGCTATATATAAAATATCGCGAATTCTCTACGTCGTCAGGCCCAGCAGCGTTGCCACCTATTTTAAGTCTACTATTTAAACAATCAAACTTGTTCTATACATTTTATTTTACTTTTGGATAATATTAACCTGAAGCATACCACCCAAAATTAATAAAAAAATTATTTATATGGTGTTTAAAATAAGTAACTTATTTTTTTTTAATAAATATTTCAATTAGCAAAAATGCAGGCCGTGCATTATACAGGGTGGACCATTAATAATAGGCCATATTTCAAGGGTAGATTCTTTGGACCAAAATATGAGGATATAACCAAACATGCTTTAGTAAATTGTTGCTGTGGAAAAAGATACAGGGTGTCTAAATTGTAATTTTTTTTTCTTATTTTTGCAATATCTCAACTGTCTGTTGACCGCTCTTCTCCCAATTTGGTAAAGGAACATTTTTTAGGCTAAGAAACAATAATTTGTGTATTACATTATGCCAGCCCGTGGAGGGCGCCTCATGAGCTATACCTGATGATGAACATTTCTTCTTTTGTTTTTATTACGAAACGTAGTGGCACTTTTGACTAGAAAATCTCATCCAGGAGTTATTTCTACATAAAAAAGGTACACTTGATAGAACTTGATAATTATAACCGTTTTCGAGAAAACGGCTGTATAGATCTCAAAAATTCTTTGAAAACAAACCCAATTTGAAAAGGAAAAATTGTATATATTGAAAAGGGTGCTTTGGTGTGACGTCTTATTTCTGTCAAAATGTCAAGCTAATGAAATTGTACGTAAATGACGTCACCAAAGCACATTTTTCAATAAATACAATTTTTCCTTTTCAAATTGGGTTTGTTTTTAAAGAATTTTTGAGATCTCTGCGGCGGTTTTCTCGTCGGATATCAAGTTCTATCAAGTGCACCATTTTTACGTAGAAATGACTCCTGCATGAGATTTTCTAGTCAAAAGTGTCACTACGTTTCGTAATAAAAAAAAGAGAAAAAATATTCATCATCAGGTATAGCTCATGAAGCGCCCTCCACGGGCTGGTGTTATGTAATACACAAATTATTGTTTCATAGCCTAAAAAATGTTTCCTTGCCAATTTGGGAGAAGATCGGTCAAGAGGTAGTTAAGATATTGCGAAAAAAATAAAAAAAAATTACAATTTTGACACCCTGTATCTTTTTCCACAGCAACAATTTACTAAAGCATGTTTGGTTATATCCTCATATTTTGGTCCAAAGAATCTACCCTTGAACTGTGGCCTATTACACAGGTTTACAAAAAAAAAAAATGTCCGACCAATGGGATCCCGCTACCGTACCCCGAAGGTTTTTAACGTCCTGAACACGATGCCGTAGTCCGTTTTGAGCCATCACTTCAGAATTTCGAGAAAACTTAACCGAAAAGTGCTAAAAATATCTGTTTCGTTCGTGCACAAATTAATTCACTCAATATATTGGGTTGAATTTTGTTACTCGGGGGTTGTTGGGGTTGCTGATCATGAATTGAAAGTCAGAATTTAGTAATTTCTAAATCCAAGATGGTGGATCCAATATGGCAGATGCTAAAATCCAGAAATTTATCAAAATTTGAAGATTGTGGCCAAAAACTTATTAGTTGGGGGTTTTTGGGGTTACTTGAGTGAATTAATTTGTGCATGAACGAAGGCGAAAAAGGTATTTTTAGCACATTTAGTTTAAGTTTTCTCGAAATCCTGACGTGATGGCGCAAAACGGACTACGGCATCGTGTTCAGCACGTCAAAAACCTTCGGAGTGTGGTAATGGCATCCCATTGGTCGGACATTTTCTTTTTGTAAACCTGTGTTATTAATGGTCCACCCTGTATAATAATATAAGTTAACAAAATAACGGAAATATATATCAATCATTGAAATCCTCCATTTTATTTAAAACAAATGTACGGAGTGTTCCATTAAAAAAAAAACAAAGTAAAGTTAATATCTCCGAAATTCGACTTTCAATTGTTTTTTGAAATAATGTTTGGAAAATACATGTCATTTCCCATAACTTTTATTTTTAAATTTTTTTACGTCACTTTAAGAATAACGAAGTTAAATTAGGTTCTAACATTCGCGCGACCGCCCTGTACATCCACCAGCAATAAAAAGCAGGAACATACTTATTTCGATAATTTATAAATTATCATATACGAAAAGTGCAACACTCGTCCCGTCGCCATTTTGAATATACATTTTCATAACGTTTTCCTTAAATATTGTTCATATAGCCGCGAATTACGAATTCCGACACCGTATTCACCAAAGAAAATCGACAAGTTTTAAAGCAACCAAACGTTCATAAATTCCTGGTGCGTCCAAAGTTATGTGTATTTTCTGACGCACTTGCACTGATTTTCTATTTATCTGCTTAATTTACCTTGTACTAGTAATCGAATGGGATCTTTAAAAATACTAGCTTATTTGAAATAAAATTCTTAAAAAACAGACCTGTCCGATATGTATGGGTCAATCCGCCATCTTGGAAAAAATACCAAAAATGGTTGAAAAAATCAAAATTGAGTCTATTCGAAACTTGGCAAAAATAAAACTTAACAATGGTCAAATATAATGCACAAAATCTGAATGCTGTAAGTTAAATAGAACGGTGAAAGATGGCGGACCAAGTAAAAAAAAAATTAATTCTTCGTCAAGTATCAAGGAGGCGTTGTGCGTCACTTTTTTTCTTCTATTGTAGGATTTTTTAGGTACTTTAAGAGGATAAAGTTCAATTTTTTTTATTTTCGAACGTTCATTTTTTACAATTTTCAAAAATGCATTTTCTTTGACCCTCCTATTTTTCACCCAATTTTTTGGTTTACTATGCGTATGCTTAATAAATTTCCTTTTCACACATGCACATTTTTTAAATAAAAAAAAAATGAAATGTATCCACTTAAAGGTACCTAAAAGTACCTACAATCGAACAAAAAAAAAAAGAAAAGAAAGGTGACGCACAATGTCTCCTTGATACTTGACAAAGAATTAAAAATTTTATTTTGTCCGCCATCTTTGACCATAGATGAGTTTCATTTTTGCCAAAACTGGTGAAATTACTCCTTCTTATCGAAAAGATATTCAATTTTGATTTTTTTGGCCATTTTTTGTTTTGTATTTTTTTTCTATACAAACCGGACAGGTCTATATTTTGCAAGAATTTTATTTCAAATAAGCCAGTATTTTTAAAATTCCCATTCGATTTCTAGTACAAGATATAAGCAGATAAGTAAAAAATTCGTGAAAGCGCGTCAAAAATTGCATATTAACTTTTGACGCACCGGGAATTTTTGGGCGCAAATATTTTTTTCGTAATCAGGTCATACCATAAGAATCAGTGGTAAAATTTCTAGTAAAATGTTGTGGCCGAAAATAATAAATTCTACTGTACTGCATCAATAGATAAAATATCTGAGTTGTACTTTTGTATTAATTCATATAACTAACCTAAAAATAGTTTCTTATTCAAATAAATTATACAAAACGAAATTTTCATAGTTTACCTACTTCCTTGGACCCGATAGAGTGTTGCCAGATTTCGGGTCTGTAGAAGTCAGCACAACATCTTGCCAGTCCCAGATTTTATATACAATATACAGTATTGACGTTCACGCCCCCTACCCAGTTGGGTCTGGAACTAAAACTGTATATAATGACATACAAAACTGTTTTAACAGACCCTCTTAAAATTTCGTCCCCACTATCTACTCATCCTTTTCTACCAGAAAATAAGGGAAAACGTTGACAGGCCCGCGGCAGGGTCTGGGAACGTCGATTTTGGTCTGGGAACGTCGGTATAATATAACGAAATTGGTCTGTATAAGCGGAAATACAAATATATATATACATATATATATATATATATATATATATATATATATATATATATATATATATATATATATATATATATATATATATACATCCCGCTATCAATGCTGCGTCCTTTCACAAGCCAACCTTACTGCGTCTCCCAGAAATACGTCAGTTAGCTCAAATCTAATGAAGTATATTGAATCTCCTAATCAAATTCAGTTAACATCTGGTTTTAAAATTGTAATAACTCAAGAAATAAAAAAGTTTAATATACAAGACAATACTGCGTCCTTTCAAAAACAGCACGTTATTGCGTCCGAGAATAATTTTATTTTTCTTTAATACAATGCTGCGTCCGCGATGACTACTTTTTGTGAAGCTTAGTATATTACTGCGTCCGGCGCGGTTGTCATATTTACCCTAATAATTCTATTGCACTTGTAGTAGAACAAATCTCTAGCCGTCAGTTATTTCTAAATGCCAGTAGAATTCGAAATATGATTTTTCTGTTGATTATTACTTTAGGATCAGTTTTTCAATTGTGCACTAAAAGTAGCCTCAAATTTGCAATATAAAATGATGTATTTAGGAGATCAATGAAATTTTGCATAGATGTTCATTTTTATTTACTCCTTCAGGAAGCGATAAGTTCACCTTAGAATAGAAGAGAGAGCATATGTTTCTTTCTCTTTCTTTTTGCACATATCTCGAATGATAAGCGTTTTAGTCTTGAAAGTTGAAAACCACGTTTCTTGAAGTTTGAAGTTCAAATGTGTTTAATAATAAATGCCTTCGGATTTGTTCTTTTGTAAGGAACAATGCTTTTTTGGCCCATCCGTGGTAAGGAGTGGAAGCCATCTTTTTTACTAATTTTGGGGTGCTGAAAACGAATCCGTCACCCGCTTTGGCGAAAAGTCTCGGAAACACATGAAAAACAACCCCTATTTGGATGCCACAAAGTGAAGATTCTCATTTTCCAAATCAAAAGTCATTTAAATAATTAAAGAAAACAATTAATATTTTCTGGAGAGTGATAGCACACCGTACACCCCAAAAGTGTGATAAATATTCAGGGATGAGAAATATTCATCTGAATTGACTATATCACCTTATTATGACAAAAAAACATCAAACTGGGTGATTAGGGAATTCTTTTGCAATTAAAACCAATAGAAACTCTAAAAAGATAAAATCCACCACCTTAATTGGTGAGGATGTGTAAGGGTATTCAGAAGTAATCACATAGTAATCACATTATAACCTGATAATAGCCATTTAATAAGGAGTTTTGTTTTTTTTTTTTAATAAATAAATAACCGTTTATTACATATTGTAATTTAAACCGTTCTTATGGGTGGTGAAGGGTGAGGGAAACAAGGGAAAACTCCTTTTTTGGCCCATCCACAGTGAAGTGTGGAAACCACATTTTTACTAATTTTGGGGTGCTGATTACGAATCTGTCATCCAAATTGGCTAAAAACATCGGGAAGACAGTAAAAAAACAACTCTTATTGAAATTGATATTAGAACTTGCAAGAAAAAGTTATTCTTTAGTGCAGGAAATTCTTTCATACTCAGTTTCATTAGGTAAGTAAAAACCGCTGCCCAAGGAATCACTACTTCTACATCCATATTTTCTATCCAAGTCACTCACAAAGAAAAAATTGTGTATGTGGAAATAATTGTTTATGGAACTTTAATAATACAGGGTGTAATCAGTTTCATGTCACTAAAAAAAACTAGTGGTGAGGAACAACTAAACGAATAAAAAACCTTATATAACATGGGGTCTAAAACCCATATAGAAAAAAATAGACAAAAATTTCGAAAGTTTTCAATAAATTGTTTGAGAACTGCTAGAATGTTGGAATAGGCTTTTATTTTCGCGTATGTCGGCGCCTCTAACCATCAAATACGCTAATACGGCTTTTTCAAAGTATCGCGCTCCTTTGTTATCGACCGCGCGTTGGCGAGGATACAAGTTGATAATCATACTTCTTTATGACTTTTTAAAAGTAGGTAAGGTAAGGTCTTTAGCGTTGCGGTAAAGGTGAAAGACGTCGGCGTTTTCTGAGTGCTTAGTAGATCGGAAGAAAACTATACTCCCTCTTGTGCAATATTTTAGTTTCTGTGGGCACTTCATTAAGTACACACGTCGAACCCGTTCATTGTTTTCATTCTTTTTGAATTTTAGGCCACGTATTTACAGTTAAGATTTATTTTATTGACTTACCGTTCAAGTCGTTAAGTTCTTGATTACGTACAGACAATATTTGTTCGTCCTTTTTGTGTTACTTTTTGGATTTTGGACCAAGTTTTTATTTTTATTATTATT
This sequence comes from Rutpela maculata, assembly GCA_936432065.2. Lineage (NCBI taxonomy): Eukaryota > Metazoa > Arthropoda > Insecta > Coleoptera > Cerambycidae > Rutpela > Rutpela maculata. The sequence goes on along the minus strand of OW386291.2, from coordinate 71,528,107 downwards.
TTTTTTTAACAACTTTAGTTGATAGTTTAATGTGGTATTTTAATGTGCATGGAAACCATAAAAAATGATCCTAATTTACCAATTGTGTTGAACGGAGTGCGTATGTCCTTAGTTCGACGTGCCGAAAAGTGTATTGATGCAGACGGAAGCCATTTCGAACTATTTTTCTAAATCAACATAATTGATAAGTTCTAGACTTATCGAATATTTTAGTTTCAGATACCTGATCGGCAATTCGTTAAATAAATCAGATTTTTTCTTAACTTAAAATGCACGTAATTATTTTCTGTTATCGTATCTCAGACGTCTAACTCTTTATTTCCCAATGTCATGCAGAACACTCATTTAGGTTACAAATGTTAATAAGCCACATTTAAATCTGATAAATTATAAACAACAATAAAAGCTCCAATATTTTGTTCTAAATTTAAAAAACACATGTAAAGAAATGCTGTGTTTAACTTCTATGCCCATCATTTGCTTTTGCAGTTCTGCAAAAAGAGATAACAAATTATTTACATTTTTACAATTGGTTCGGTTGAGGTGGTCATCAAAGGTGCCGCGCTTCTTTGCTTTGAACCGCCCAGCGAAAACGAGTCGGTCGGTAATCTTTGCACTTTTTTTATGTCAATTTAAAAGTTGTATAATTGGGAACTACTACACGTCCATTGACCCAGAAAGGCAGTGGTTCTCAAATGTTTCCTGCCCTAATATTCAAATTATTGACCTAGGTCAGTTTTTTTTTCAAAGTGCCCCTAGGGGTCATAAAGGTTTTTTTGTTTGTCTGGTTGGTCCCCATTACCAGTTTTTTTTTTAATGACATGGAACTGATTACACCCTGTATAATATTTGAAATCCTCTACCCCGAAAACCCCTAAAACAATACCCCACATCGGTAGTTGGATGGGGGTGGTGATGGGGGGTGGTAATGGGGGTGGATGAAGTAAAAAAATATTTTGAGATTTCTGGTTCTTATACACACACTAAATCACATTTTCTTTTCATCCCCTTTAAAAATGGGGTGGGCGTGGTAATGGGGGTGGCTAATGCCAAAAAATTTTTTGAGCCCTTAGCTTCTCTTGTATATACTAAATACCAATTTTATGGACTCCTACCTGCTTGATTTACCTATTTACCCCAAATTTACCCAATTTACCCTCCAACCCTTCGACGAAACAAGATGAAAATATAATTTAGTTCCAGATCTCGTTAAAGTACATATGTAGATTTTTCGCCAAAACGGACAACGACAAAATTAGTAAAAAAAAATGGCTTCCACACTTTACCACGTTAGAATTTTTAAAAACTGTTTTTATGAAGATAAAAGTTTTTGCGCTCATATTTAATATCAATTTAATTAATTAATTTAATTTAATTCTTCTCTAAAACAGAAACCAAATATTATCGGAAAAAGAGGGGATTATTTTCTTTCATATCTATCTCCAGTCTCAACTAAGGGTATTGAACTCCTTGTAAACAAATTAAAGTCTTCAAACTCTAGTGGTCATGATAATATTTCTAATAATTTGGTTAAAAAATGCAAATATCGGATAAGCGGTCCATTATGTTATATAATATACCTTTCTATAGAGAGAGGTGTATTTCCCAGTAAATTTAAAAGAGCCATAGTCTCTCCATTATACAAGAAGGGAGATCCAAATCACTATAATAATTATTATGGAGCCATTAGTCTACTATGTAGTTTCTCTAAAATTTTAGAACTTCATCTCAAGGAGCAATTATAAGATTTTTTACATCAGAATATGTTACTGTCTCCTACTGAACATGGTTTCACTACAAACAAAAGCACTAAGTCTGCGTTGTGTGATTTTCATCACAAAACCATTAAAGCTTTAGACAACAAGAAATCAGTTATAGGTCTTTTCGAAGATTTCTCACGAGCTTTTGATTTGATAGACCATCAGCTGCTTAAGGCCAAACTAGCACTATACGATATTCGAGGAACTGATTTACAAATATTTTCCTTCTACTTAGACAACAGGACACAAATTATAAAAATGGCTGGTGTAGTTGAAAGTAATATTTGTGATATTAAACAAGGAGTTCCACAGGGGTCAATTTTGGGACCACTTTTATATATTATATTTACTAACTATGTGGTCAGTCATCTACAAAAAATACCAAATGTTCATGTGATCTGTTATGTTGATGATACAAACATTCTAGCATACATGGTACTCGGGAAAACCCACTGTGCATTCATTGCACTCGACGAAACCCACTGCGCATCCATTGAAGTCGAGGAAACCCACTGCGCACAGAGCACATGGGAGGGTATCTGTCAAATTTCATGCTTAAAAACATCCGTCTCCCTGTTCACCCCGTTCGCGGCGTCTCTTTTAAAAAACCGTCGAATACGTGTCTCCTTATTTTCTCAGGAAAGCCTGTCGCTGGAATATCGCGTTTCTGACTTACGCGATTTCAGAGATACGGGTACCCTTTAGACCATCTACCACCCCCGTTTTCACCACTTCAAAAAGTGAAAATCGAAATTTCGCCCTACTCGTGTCTAATAGATTCCAATAAAGAGTACTTTTGTCAAATTTCATGCTTCTGGGTCTAACCGTTTCCGAAATGCTTAAAAACTTTCCCCTCCCCGTTCATCCGTTCGGGAGTCTTTTTTTGAAAACCGTCTTCTTATTTCCTCAGAAGAGTCCATCGCTCGAATAATCACGTTTCCGACTTACGCGATTTCAAAAATACAGGTGCGTTTTAAACCATCTACCACCCCCGTTTTCAAAAATTGAAAATCGAAATTTCGTCTTACACGATCTAATAGATTTCAACAAAAAATATTTCTGCCGAATTTCATGCATCTAGATCTAACCTTTCCGGAAAAACCTAAAATTTCAACCCCCTTTTTATCAAACAAAAAGGTATAATAATGGTTCTATTTATAGTTATTAGACTTATAATAAACCACACTATTTGACAATATTTGATGAACTTAGTATATTATTCAACGAATGGTAATAACTCACGCAGATGAAGTTTACAGTACGAGCCGCAGGCGAGTGCTGTAATTCATCAAGTGAGTTATTACCATTACCGCAAGTTGAATACTATACTTTTTTTACGATTACAACAATAAATATTAAATTGAGAAAATTTTGTTTAAATTAGGTACTCAATTTCTTTATTAATATAATTGACGGTAAAATTTAATTTAATTTAAGAATTTCTCTCGGACAGAGCCACACCTTCGTGAACCGCGTTACGTCGATTGGATAGGCTAGGCATGAAGATAAAGGTGATTGGCACTGTAACCCGGTGATTTATAATAACTCACTCATTGTAACTCACGTTATTTGTTTAAGGATACTATTAATTGTTCAAAAGCAGTTCATTAATTAGTATATACCCTAATAAGAGTAGATAAAATAACCAAAAGTAGTATATATTAGTCATAGTTTTTTTTGCTCCTAACTTAGCATATCTAGAATATTACCTACAATATCTTATTAATATTTGTAATCCTATTTACATTCACAATATGGCCTGTAATTCTCCTATTTCCTTATTCAAAACAGTAACCATAAAATTAGTATAATGTCCTGTAGACTGACTGCCTTTGTATGTTCATTCACTTTAATCATCTGAAAATGTCACGTTGAGTGCCGAACTGCGGTAAGGTGCAAGTTACAATAATTCGAACTCACCGGCTTTCCAAGTAAGAATGAAAGAATGACTAGATATTTATTAGCCGATGTTGTCAAATGTCGGACGCAGCATTATACGATTTTTGAATAGAGAATATTTGAAGTATATTTCTGTTCACAAATCTTTGCGCCCCCAAACATAATTCGATGGAACTAAAAATATACTTTTAGTTTCACGGAACATATGATACTGCGTCCGAATCCAAAAAAAACTCGGGTCGATATTTTGCTTAATTAAAATGAAACAGAATTTATTTCTATGTCTACATATAACCCAGGAGACGAAGAACATTTTGAGGTGCTGAAAATCGACCACTTCAGAGATTTGTTGAAGATAACACGGGAAAACAATACTGCGTCCGGTATACAGACGCAGTATTGTACAGGACGCAGCAGTGTATGGTACCGTGCACATGTACGGACGCAGCATTATTTACTGGACAAATATATATATATATATATATATATATATATATATATATATATATATATATATATATATATATATATATATAAACTGCATAATTAATATTATGAAAGAGTTGACATTAGTAATGAATGATTATATTTCAATTAAAATAAATATAAATAATGAAAATAGTAGATAAAATACAGTGGAAGGTGTAAGATCATAACAGAAAACATAACTGAATGTTACAGGTGGTAAGTATTTTTCTGGTCTATTAATTGGTGAATTTGTAATCTTAGTGTGTTATTTATCCATTTTTTTATTTGCTTCTTATATATGTTTTCAGAGTTTAAGTTCATTGGGAATAGTATTGTAATTTTTCTGCCTCAGGTAAGTAAAACAACGTTGAGCCATTGTTTCCTCTATTTTAGGAACAAGAAAGGAGTTATTTGTTTTATGACGGGTATTGTAGTTATGTTCAATATTTATTAGTTCTTGCTTATTCTTATATTGTCTCATTAAAATTGCAAAACAATATAGCTGGCGCATATCGAAAAGTTTCGTGTTTGCATATAAAGTATGGGAAGGGTACGTCCAGTGTTTTTTGTAAATTATTTTTAAAATTTGTTTTTGTATTATTTGCAGGCTTTTTAAGTGGGTATTTGTGGCCCTTCCCCAAGCAATAAGTTTAGGTGGGATTCTACAAGAGCATGATAAAGAGTCTTCATCTGTTCCACATGCAGTAGTTGGGATAACTGCTTAGATTTGTAGAGCAGTGTTCTTAATTTTTTTACTACATAATTTATATGATTGTCCCATCTCAGATTACTGTCTATATATATGCCGAGGTACTTAACATTATGGATAGAGGAAATGTCTACGTCCACATCATTGACTTTGAGAATTATTTTGTCATAAACTGGTAAGTGCTTGCTGTAGGATGAGAAAGGAACGTAACAAGTCTTGCTGTAGTTAACTGTCAACAGGTGATCATTGAGCCACGCAAAAATTTTTGGTAAATCATTTTCTATTTTTCGTTTTAAGACGTTCCAGTTCAATGCACTATAAAATATTGCGGTGTCATCAGCAAAACTTGTTATATCACCTTCCACCTTAATATTAAATAGATCGTTTAGATATATATTAAAAAGTATAGGTCCCAGTACGGTGCCTTGTGGAACTCCATATTTAACCACTTGCGTGCTACTGAGTATACCGTTGATATTGGTACATTGCTGTCTGTCTGTTAGGTAACTTCGCATTAGTTCATATGGCGTTACTCTGAAACCTATACTTTCAAGTGTTTCCAGAAGTTTAGTGTGACTAACTGTGTCGAAGGCCTTTGAGAGATCGACAAATATACATATTGTTCAGAAAACAATGCTAGCATTTTTTGTTTCTATAACTCAATTTGTTTTTAATTTCCATATCAACAAAAAATAATAACGCTACAAAAAAATATATATAAAAAGTCATTTTTCGGTCAACTTAAAAAATAATAAAAACCGCTATTTATCACCACGCGAGTGTCTTGTGTACCTTGCCACATTCCCATACTGGAGACCTGGAGTTGGTTGGGCCCAACTAGAAGAGAACAACACCAGGAAGTGCCGCTAGTACACGAGGTCCCAAGGTATTTCAAATTCAATTATTAATATTAGTTCAGTTTGTCAGCATTACGCTGAATGGTCCTTCGTCCGATTTATTTCCGCGTTAATAAACATTTTTGGTCCTTCGAGCCGGATACCTTAAAAAAGAAAACCAGCTTTGCCTTATATCCATCTAAAACCGTTTTAAATTAATTACTTCATAACTGACATTTGTTGCTTAAATTCATTTTGACACTAGCACACGGTGTTTTTTATTGAACCTGCTGCTATAATTAATTCATTTTCTTGTTTCCTCTAAACATATTTTCGTTATTATATTGTCATTCTAACGTATTTGTGAGTACTGATAAGAGAACTATTTTGTAATTTTATTTACATTTGGTTAATATAACTTTATTAAGGAGCTTATCAATACTTACAAAATGAAGTTTGAGGATTTTGTAAGGGAATGTAATGTGGTAATTAGAAAATTAACCGCCGTGTCAGAATACTTATCTGCCGTTGTGGCAGACACTTCAACGCACTCTATGTTTTATGCAAAATTTAAAAGATCTAACCTCATTTACGAGGATTTTCAAGAACAACGCAAATCATTAAAATTGAGTCAACTCTCAGTTGAAAATTTGGATCAACTGAATTCACTGGTGGAAGAAATAGATGATTTGCATGATAACATTCAAGCTGTTGATATACAATTAACCAAAATGGCATCTGCTGTTACTACAAATCAAAAGGTTGATGTTGAAAGCAATAAAAATACTGTTCATCTACCGGAGATTCAGATACCTAAATTTTCAGGTAATGCTGTTGAATGGACTTCATTCTATGAACTGTTTAAGTCATTGATACACAATCACACAAATTTGTCTAACATAGAGAAATTCCAATACTTAATAAGTGCCTTATCTGATGACCCATTAAAATTAGTGAAACATTTACCAATAACCTCTGATAATTATCATATTGCATTCGGAACTCTAGAGAAAAGATATGACAATAAACGCATACTTATTTCGACCTATTGGGGAAATATTCTTAATTCGCCAAAAGCTAAACCTGATTCCGCAAGTTCTCTTCGTACTCTCTTAAATATATTTTCTGAAAATATTTTTGCTCTCAATAAATATGAAATTGACTTGTGGGATTTTACTCTATTTAATTGGTTAATGCAGAAAATTGATCCCAATACTAGAAAACGGTTTGAAATGCATCATAGCATTACGGAGTTGCCCACATATGAACAGTTAATTAAATTCTTGACCGATCAATGCAATGCTTTGAAGTCTAGCACTATGTTGTCAAATATTTGTTCTGGTGTCTCTCAGTATTCAACTTCTAACACTGGAATATTTTCTCCTTCATTATCTCATAAGCAACATACGCAATCTCCCATAAAATCAAAACAGCAGTCTCTCGTGGTGGAAGCATCTTCTCAAAACAATATTGGTTCAGCAGTGCCTCTTGCAAAACCTCAATAAGCATCTTGCTTTGTTTGCAATGCTAACCACTCTATTTTTAAATGTGATTTATTTTTAAATAAGTCGCCTCAAGATCGATATAACTTTATTAAAGAATGCAGACGTTGTGTAAATTGCTTTGGAACACATAGTTTCTCGACTTGTGCTTCCCTGTCTGTTTGTCGCGTTTGTCAAAAACGCCATCATACGATGCTACATTTTCCACGTGAAGCAACTACGATCTCGACTTTTAATTCTACAGATAATGCCGCCGCTGCTGACATTCCTCAAGTTGTTGCTAGTGCTATTGCTCCAGTTACAGTTCTTTTATCCACCGCCTTAGTATCTATCTGTGATGCTAGTGGTAATTTTCAAACTTGCCGTGCTCTTATAGACAATGGCAGTCAAATATCAGTAATAACTGAGAAATGTCTAAACAGACTTAATTTACCGCTTACGCAATGCTCCGTTCCTATTCAAGGAATTGGTCGAACTTCTTCACCCGCTTGTACTGGCATGACTTTTTGTCAGGTCACTCTTATGTTTAGACATCATCCCAGTTTTAATATACAGGCAATGGTCTTGCCGGTCATCTGTAATGATATTCCGTCTAGTCACATTACCACTCAAGGTTATGAACATTTAAAAAACCTGCCTCTCGCTGATCCTGATTATAGGAAATCGAGTGAAATAGACATCTTGCTTGGTGCTGATGTCTACTCACAAATAATACAACCCGCTATTAAATATGGTCGTCCTGGTGAACCAATCGCAATGAAAACCATCTTTGGTTGGATACTATCTGGAAAAATTCATATTTCTACACCAGCTGTTGTTAACTCATTTCATGTGTCTGTTTATTCACAACTTGATTCCACATTAAAGAAGTTTTGGGAACTTGAAAGTATACCTGACAAAATATTCAATTCTCCAGAGAACAATAAGTGCGAGCAAAATTTTATCAATTCTCATACTCGTGACAAATCAGGCAGATACATCGTTTCATTACCTTTTCGTGAAGATATTCCTATTTTAGGTAATTCTTTTAATACCGCAATGCGTCGTTTTTTATCTCTGGAAAATCGCTTGAATAAAGATTCTACATTAAAACAAGAATATTCAAATTTCATGCAGGATTATCTTGACTGTGGACACATGTCTCCTGTGAGTGGTCAAAGTGCTTCCAATCATTCTGATTCGTGTTATTATATTCCTCATCATTGTGTGTTGAAGCCCGAAAGTTCTACCACGAAATTACGTGTCGTCTTTGACGCCTCAGCAAAGTCTACTAATAATGTTTCTCTGTATGACACCTTATTAACAGGTCCTAAATTACAACAAGACATAGTATCATTACCTTTACGGTTTCGTACCCATTCCACTGTACTTATTGCAGATATAAAACAAATGTACAGGCAAATTTTAGTAACATATGATCACAGAGCCTATCAACGCATATTATGGCGCTTTTCTCAAAACACTCCTGTTCAAGAATTTGAATTGAATACTGTTACATACGGAGTATCATCTGCTCCATATCTAGCTATCCGTACTCTTTTACAAATTGCTTCAGATGAAAAAGATAATTTTCCTCACGCTGCAAAAGTGTTACTTAGCGACATTTATGTAGATGACGTAGTCACGGGCTGTTCATCTGCTGAAGAAGCTATTACTTTACAATCTCAACTTCGAGATCTTCTTAAAAGTGGTGGATTTGATTTGAAGAAGTGGTCTAGCAACGATCCTATCGTATTAGACTCCATACCCCCATCATTACGCCAAACTAATTGTCAATCATTTGACACTGCTGATTACTTTCAAAAGGTGTTGGGCTTGAACTGGAATCCAACTTATGATTCCCCAACTTACAAAATAGACACTATCGACCGTTGTTGTACCAAAAGATCAATACTTTCTGAAGTCGCACGCATATTTGACCCACTTGGACTGTTAGCTCCGCTTACTCTTTTTGCAAAGCACTTGATCCAGATTCTTTGGACACAAGGATTGTCTTGGGATGAGGTTCCCTCCGCTGAGATTTGTTCACGTTGGTCACAATACAAGCGTGAGGAATTATGTCTCGCTCAACTTCAGTTACCTCGGCGCGTTATAACGGACAATTATCAAGCATGTGACCTTCATGGTTTCTGTGATGCTTCTGAGACTGGTTATGCATGTGTGGTATATTTTAGGGTTACAGAAAATGATGGTTCTGTACGCATTTTTTTGGTTTGTGCTAAATCTAGGGTGTCTCCGCTTAAGCGTATCACAATTCCACGCCTTGAATTATGTGCAGCACTGTTACTTTCAGATTTAGTTTATTTTGTACGTGACACCTATGCCAACATTGCTTTTAAAAAATATTTACGCTTGGTCCGATTCCACAGTCGCATTAACCTGGATTAAATCCTCTCCACATCAGTGGAAAACGTTTATTGCAACAAATTACACAAATTCAGGAAAAATTATCTCTGGAAAATTGGCATCATATTGATGGTATCGATAATCCTGCTGATTGCGCCTCACGGGGTCTTCTTGAAATGTTCTTCATGGTGGGCGGGTCCCAAGTGGCTCAGCTCTCCGCCTGAACTTTGGCCTATTAGTTCATCTTCTACCTTGCCTTCCGATGTAGACTTAGAAACCAATACAATCTCTCTCGTTGTCACTGGACAACATGATTTCATAATAATTTTATTATCACGATTTTCCTCTTTGCGAAAGGTTCAAGGAAGCATAGCTTATTTAATTCGATTTACCAGCTATTTAAAGGATAAAACTAATTTAATTCGAGGTCCTTTGGTAAATTTGGAACTACATAATGCGCTGCTTATCATTATAAAACATATTCAACAATTAGTCTTTGCTAATGAAATAAAGCAAATTTGTTCAAAAAGCCCTTGTGCTAAACCTATACGCAAACTTGCACCTTTCCTAGATCAGGAGGGTATTCTCAGGGTGGGCGAAAGACTTCGCCACTCTCAAGAATCCTTTGAGAGAAAACATCCAATCTTATTACCACGGGAATACCGATTAACTAAACTTCTTATTAATCAGTATCATAATAAGTATCTGCATCCTGGCGCAACCGCTCTTCAGGCTTTATTAGCGGAACAATTCTGGATATTGTCCGCTAGACGAGCAATTAATCATTGCATTTCTCATTGCTATCGTTGTTCGCGACATAATCCAAAATCCTATACACCTCTGATGAGTGATTTACCCACTCCTCGAGTCTCTGAAGTTAAACCATTCCTGCACACCGGAGTAGACTTCGCTGGGCCGTTTCATATTACTTTTGGTAGACGCCGGGGTGGTAAAACTCAAAAGGCATATCTATGCTTATTTGTATGTCTCGCCATTAAAGCTCTCCATCTTGAACTTGTTTCAGATCTTTCATCTGATTCATTTATGGCAGCATTATGGCGATTTGTTGCACGTCGAGGCCAATGCTCTCATCCTTACAGTGACAACGGAACTAATTTCGTTGGCGCTAATCGTCAACTGAATGAATTAACCCAAAACGCCGCCGGAGTCATGCAAATTAAGTGGCACTTCAATCCCGCGTCTGCGGCTCACTTTGGTGGTTTATGGGAAGCAGGAGTCAAATCAGTCAAACATCACATTTCTCGAATTATTGGTGATCAAGTACTGACCTACGAGGAGCTTAATACCGTTTTTCACCAAATCGAAGCAGTTTTAAATTCACGACCATTATGTCAGCTTAGTAGTGATCCAAATGATCTTCAGGCCTTAACTCCAGGTCATTTTTTAACATTATCTTCATTAACAACTCCTCCCGACGAGGAGTTAATCTCCGTACCCATAAATCGTTTGTCCAGATGGCAGTTGTTGCAACAAATTCAACAAGGATTTTGGAAGCGCTGGCATAACGAGTATCTTCACACTCTCCAGCAACGACATAAATGGACAGATTCTAAAAAACCTCCCAATATTGGCACCATTGTTGTCATCAAACAGGACAATGTCCCACCGCTAACGTGGCATCTTGGCCGAATTGTCGAATTGCACTCTAGTCCTGATGGGCAGACCCGTGTTGCTACTGTGCGAACAGCTAACGGTGTCCTTAAGAGACCTCTTGTAAAACTATGTCCCTTATCTACTCCTCACTAGTTTTGTATTATTATTTAACCTAGTTTTAGTTTCATAGTTTTAGATATATTTCTTGTACTCATAAATACGTTTCCCACGGAAATTACAAACTTTATTACAAATGCTTCGCCATTTGGATGGGCGGTATGTTCAGAAAACAATGCTAGCATTTTTTGTTTCTATAACTCAATTTGTTTTTGATTTCCATATCAACAAAAAATAATAACGCTACAAAAAAAATATATAAAAAGTCATTTTTCGGTCAACTTAAAAAATAATAAAAACCGCTATTTATCACCACGCGAGTGTCTTGTGTACCTTGCCATATTCCCATACTGGAGACCTGGAGTTGGTTGGGCCCAACTAGAAGAGAACAACACCAGGAAGTGCCGCTAGTACACGAGGTCACAAGGTATTTCAAATTCAATTATTAATATTAGTTCAGTTTGTCAGCATTACGCTGAATGGTCCTTCGTCCGATTTATTTCCGCGTTAATAAACACATATAGAAGGTTCTTTTTTATCTATGGATTTATTTATTTTTGATACCAACTGAGTCATTGCATCTTGTGTTGATTTCTTTTCCCTGAAACCAAATTGTTTATCGGACAAAATATTGTATTTTTTTTAAATAATTTTCAATTCTGACTTAATATTTTTTCAAAATTTTTTGCCAAGTTTGAGATCAAGGAAATAGGCCTAGAAGTTACCCACGTCTAACTTATTTCCTTTTTTATAAAGTGGTTTAATTACCGCCGCCTTAAAAATAGCGGGACATTTTCCAGTTGAAAATTATGTGTTAATAAGATATGCTAGCGGTTTGGCTATTTCACTGGCAATCCACTTTAGCGTTTCAGATCTCATACTATCCAAACCAGGACCTTTTTTATTTTTTAGGCTTTGTATAATTTCAATAATTTCACTTCCATCTTTGTTGGCCTTAGAAACAAGGTCCATTAGCCAGACTTCGTTAATGATTTATTTAAACATAATATTCCCCATGTCAGTCTAATACTAATTACAATTTGTAAACTTATGATTAATGCGCTTTTTTCTTTCTCTTTTTCTTTTTTTCTTTTTTTTTCCCTTATTTATTTTTTTTTCTTATTTCTTCTGTTTTTTTTTCTCCATTTTTTTTTCAATACATTCATGTATATGTAAATGCATTTTTTTTAAAATAATTAATTAATTTAATTTATATATATATATTTTTTTGTTTTTTTGTTTTATTACTTTTTTTTCCTCAGTGATACATTTATTTTCTTAACATCTATTTACAATTTTAATTTAGTTGATGATTTAACAAAATGATAAATATACATATATATTTTTACAATTGATTATTTTTTATTTATTTGCCTTTATCATGATTAGAGAATATTATTTAGGTATTATGCAAATCACAACTTACACACTTTTTATTTATTATGAAAATACCTACTTTCTGTATATTGTTGCCCTAATCTGGGCACGCTAATATACTAGTCATGTAAATACTTTAAAACACTCATTATTGGAGAATCAATCAAAACAACTACTCTTCTAGCTAATACTGACGAAGTATTGAATTACATGATAGGATTGCTAGCATTTTAAAGAAAAAAATATATATATTGAAAATACTTAAATCATTTATTCAAATTTAATCATTCACACTTTTTTATTTAATATGAAATTATCTATTTTCTGTATATTGGTGCCTTAATCGGGTCACGCTAATATACTACTTAGGAAAACACTTTAAAACACTCATTATTGGAAAACCAATCAAAACAACTACTCTTCTAGCTAATACTGACGAAGTATTGAATTAGGAATCCTATCATGTAATTCAATACTGAATATGAATAAAACAAAAATGGAATGACTATAATGTAACTTATACAGACGGATCCCAGCAAAATGAAAAACATGGTGCGCTTTTTATAATGAAAATAACAATTATACAAAGTGTATAAAACTCAATGACGCATACTCCATATACTAAGGTTTTTTGTATTAGTTGCTGTTGTATATTTGAGTAGTCAGTTTCTAAGTATATTTGTTGTTCTTTTATTATATCTTCATAATTCATGTTGTATATTGGCAGTTTGTCATGTTTGCAAACATCATTTACTCTTTCTAAGTATTTTATACAGCTCTCTATTAAAGGAGGAGATCGTTTTTTAATCTAATAATTAGCAGTTTGTACCAACATAGCCATGTGGAATATTTGACTATAAATGGTATCATTGATGGAGTACGTCTTTATGAAATATTTATCAGAATGATGTATTCGATATTCAAATGGTACTTCACGGGTTTCTGCATATATGATATCCAGTGGCGTGAATTTTAGATATCCCATACATATAACACTTATTCTGCATAATTTTAATTTTATTTAATGTTGTTTTACATGCCTGACTATAGAGGAAACATCCATATTCAGCAACTGATCGAATATAGGACTTGTAAAATATAAGTGAAACTGCTGGATCTGAACCCCAGTTAGTTCCATTTACTGCTCTGAGAAGGTTTATTATCTTTTCCATACGGGCGGCGATCTCTTCTATGTGTTTTCTCCACAAAAGTTTTTGGTCCATATAAATGCCAAGGAATTTCACGATTTTAGTATAAGGAAATGTATATTTCCCTATTATAATTGTATTCGGAAATTGGGTGCGTTTTCGTGTGAATGTTATAAATTGGGTTTTTTCTTGGGACATTTCTAGTCCGTAATTCGATATGTTGAAAAGCCCGATTCATATCGTGATAGGTTGTATTGAGGTCTTTATTGGAGGTATATATATAGTCCAGTCGTCTGCATACTGCAGTATTCTAATTTTTTGGCTGAAGATATTTTCTAAATCCGCTGTATATAAAATATAAAGCAATGGGCTGAGTATTCCGCCTTGGGGTAATCCTACAGACGTTTTCCTTGGTCCTATTATGTTGTTGTTAATTCTAATATATATACTCCTTTCGGTATATAATAGGCATATTCTTTGACAAAAGGATGGTGGGTCCCAAGATTTACTATTTTGTTGTGTAATAGTATATTACGCAATGAGTGTTGTAAGAAGCATATTACGCACGAATGGAAAAGTTACGCACGATGCCGCGTAGCGGCGAGTGCGTATTTCCATGAGTGCGTAATTGCTTTACAACTTGAATTACGTACTATACTTTACCTACGATCATATTTATTTATTTATTTGGTAAAATATGGATTTAGTTTACTTGTCAAAAATATTATCCAACAAATATTATGTCAGTTTTAACAGCGTTTGAAAATTACGTAGGCGCATTTGTTTTTTTAAACCCCGCGTCAGCGATATAAGCCACCTATAATTGCGTGTTTTGTTTACCGTGCGATTTGTTTACAGTGCGATTTGTTTACAGTATGTAAAGTTCATCTTACGTAGATGGCAGGTAGTGTGTTTTTTACTATTTACAATAGTGATCGTAGGTAAAATATTAAGTTGTACATTATCATATGCTCCCTTAATATTGTCACGCCTAAAACGTGCTCAAGCTGAAAATTATACCTGAATATCTGAATTGAAACGGCAAATTAAATCCACTCACTTCAACAAACAATATTTATTTAATAACAACAATAAAACAAAACACTATACTTACAAAAAAATATCATAAACACAATATACAAACCCACGACACAACGTGGTTACTGAAAGGCTTTCAAAGGGCAGAAGGCAGTGCCTCCCTTTCGGTGCCCGCGTCATTGTTTACATTTTCGTTTAAATACCCCGGTAGATGATACATTTCGTTTACAGTTAACATGTTAACTTTATTTACTAAATAGAACCTTGTTGACCCAGCAGTATGCCGATACGTGCATTCCAATGGTATTGAACCAAAACAATAATTTAAAATATTATTATGCAAACTAGTTATGGATTATTTATTTCTATTTTTACGATTCTATATTAATAAATTAAATCAGGAATTAGGTTTGACAATATCTATAAAAGCTGCCATTAAATATTCTTCATTGGTGTAGGCCCGGTATATATCTATGGTGAGCAAAGCTAAGTTGTCTAGTGTTGATTTAGTTTGCTTAAACTCATACTGGGTTTTGGGTAATTTTTCTTCCTTCTCTAACCACCACTGCAATCTGTTTTTAATCATTTTTTCCAGTATTTTAAGAAGGCATGAAGCAAAGCAAATAGGCCTGTAAGAGTCTGGAGAATTTGGTGGCTTATTTATTTTCAAGAAAGGGCACACTAAATAATTTTTCCAGCTTTTCGGGTAGTTTCCTGTTTTCCATATTTCATTTATGATATACAATAAAATTTCTCTTGCTTCTGCGGGTAAGTTAGCAAGCATTATATACTGTATTTGATCCATCCCTGGAGCAGGGTTCTTAGTATATCTGAGTGCAATGTTTAATTCCATCAAAGTAAACTCCTTATTTAAAAAATGCGTATCATCTGACCTGTTAATTTCATCTATATTCATTTGATTTACTGAACACGGGGCCAGCTTAGTGATGAAGTTCTCTACCCATTCTCCTTCTTGTATTTGTTGTGGTTGGGGTTGTCCGGTTTTTAAACACTTTACTTTTTTCCACACTTAAAGACACAGTTCTATTTAGACCGCTACAATATTCTCTCCAGTTTTTTCTTTTCGTTTTCTTAAATATTTGTTTACATCTAGCATCTTGTTTTTGTATTCAAAGAAGTTTGTTAAGTTGGGACTGTTTTTGGTATACTTCGTATAGCTCTGTTCTGTGTTTTACAGCATTTTCACACTCTTCGTTCCACCAGTGATGTTTTTTTGAATTTCTAGGTCCCGTTTTCATTTTGGGTATTGTAGCCGTTGCAGTGTTATTAATTATATTAACAAATTCTTCATAGCTGGGATTTTATTGGATAGTTCGAGAAGTGAATTTTAAATCAGTTTGAAATGATACCCAGTCTGCTTTTCTTGTATTCCATGTCATTTTTTTCATTTTTGGTAAAGAATTTTGTAATTTTATTACTATTGGTAGATGGTCCGATCCTAGAGGTTCTTGCATTACCATCCATTGCGATATGAGGGAAATATCTGGAGATCAGATTGTTAAGTCTATAGCAGACAAGTTATTATTTGGTAGATTAATTAGTGTGGGCGATCCATCATTTAATAAGACCAGATTCTGATCAGATATCGACTCCAGTAGGAATTCACCTTTTGCGTAATTATAAGCAGATCACCAGCTTTGTTGGTGGCAGTTAAAGTCTCCACAAATTAGAAATGGTTTAGGTAAATTTATAAAGAAATTATCCCACTGCAGTTTAGTGATTGAATTTTGTGGTGAGGAATACAAAGATACTATTGTTAAATATTTATTGTTAGTAATTTTGACTTTTACAGCAATAGACATAACATTATTGATATTAGTAGTAAGGTTAAAGGTCTGATAAGGAATATTATGTTTAACCAATACTGTTACATCATAACCACGAAATTTAATTGTTTGGTTAGGTTTAAATCGGGTTTCACTTAAAGTAGCAAAGTATCACTTGTTTTCAAAAAATATTCTAAAGCAGGCTTGTTCGCTATGGCATTCCATTGTAATAAATTAATACTTTCTGCATTATTTTTTACAGAATTGAATGTAAACTATTATGTATAATATTGTTAATTGTTTTTTGTAAATTATTTACATTCACCGAGCCGATATTGGTTTTACACTGATGTAAAATTGAATCAAAAAGTTCAGTAAAATTTGTAATTAGGCTTCCTCTATACTGTTTTCCTTTTCGTGAATGAAAGGAGATGTTCTATGTGGATATGTATAATTATGTTTTGTTGTTTTCTGGTAAGTTGCATTATCAATTACTGACTGAGAAGTAGTCGGTTCGAGAGAGGGAAAATATTGTTTTTGTTTGACGTTCTGTTTTTTGTATTGGGGTTTGAAATTAATTGGTGTATTTCTTTCAATTTCCGGAAATTCTTTATCATAATTATTAAGTAGTGCGTAATAGGGATTATGTGTTTCAAATTATTGCCTGTAATTATTGCCAGTTAGCGCTTGATTTTGTTTTATAATAGCTTGTTTTTGATATTCTGGACATTTTTTTCTAATTGATGTATGATCTCTTCCATTACATAATACACATATACCTTGATTCGATTGACATTCTTTAAACTGGTGATCATGTTGTAGAACTCTCCAAAATCGTCCTAAGTTCAAGACAGAATCAAAATTCGACTTAGGCAAAAATTTCATTTAAAGACATTTTTAAAAGTCTGCAGAGGCACAGATCAGTCCATAAGGACCGTTTTGGGTTCTATAAGGCGTTGGAAATGACCAGGTGAAAAATCGAAGAAACACCGAATTTTCACTTAGGAAAAATATTTTTGGTTCAGGATATGAGAGCAAAAGTATATAATGACAAAGATTTATGAATAATATACTTTTTCAAAGGCACCACAATTGGACTTTGGTCGAAATGTGGCTCAAGAATCGATTTATCGAAAGTGCGCCAAAATTTCACTTGCAGACTAATTTTTCAAAACTGCGTCGAAATTTGGCTTGAGAATCGATTTATCAAAAGTACGCCAAAATTTCACCCGCAGATTAATTTTTCAAAACTGCGTTGAAATTTGGCTTGAAAATTGATTTTTCAAAAGTACGCCAAAATTTCACCCGTAGATTAATTTTTCAAAACTACGTTGAAATTTGGCTTGAAAATTGATTTTTCAAAACTACGCCGAAATTGGTCTTAAAATAGATTTTTCAAAAGTACAACAAAGTCACTTTAAAAAGTACCACGAAAATATACTTTGAAATATTTTTATTTTTTATTCCTCCACCAAAGACATTGCCCTTTGATGTACGGTCATTGAAAGCCCAATTCTAAAGTATGAGCATAAAATTTTAGCGTTGCACTACATCCAAAAGGCAAAATAGAAGATTTTGACAAAGCCGGCGTAGTGCCGATAAGCAAAAATTGATAAAAATCAATGCACATGTACAAGGCCGGTTTCTCGCATAGAAAGAGTTTGGATTGACTCAGCGGCTCGCAATTTGGTCGATCGCGTTGAGTGGTCCAGACAAAGCAATGGTAGAAAAGCCAATAGCAGGGCTTTTCAAATGACAAAGTTATAGAGGAAAACGCCTTGTGCATAAAAAAACAAAAATTCAATTTTGCCTAAAAGTCGCTCGAAGGTGGGTTGCAGCCATATCGATAATATTGAACAACTGCATAGGAGCAAGTAAATCGTGGACTGATCGAACGCTGTTAAACTTATGCAGTTATAAGTCCTCACGAATCTGTTTGAGTATGTGAACCGCCAAGATACAAGAACTTTAAAGCTAAGTAGTCTCTAGCGAAACTAAATTCATTTAGTAAAACTTTTTTAAGTTGAAATCAGTCAGCCGTAATTATGAATTACAAATAGTCTCAGACTTCTCTAAAAAGCTCGCATTTTGATTCTGAGAAGGTATGCATGAATCTTTTCTACCTAATCGATCGTTAGCGTAAGCGCTCTCGCGTGTATGGTCTGAAAGTCACCTTGATTGGGGAAGGCACGATTCTTATCTTGAGAATTTTGTATAACCATATCTGTTAAATAAACGGATTCTTTGAACTACTGTCTCTTAATTGATCTTGAGGCCTGTTGATGGTCTATAATCCCTGGAATATTCGTGTCGAAAACCGGATGTGTCGAGTTAATTCACATTAACACTCGACCTTCTGGTTGCTTTACGGAGGTTCGATAGGGATTTTTTTATGCGTTTTTTGAGAAATCCCTGAGGAGTAGAATCCGTTATTAGCAGATCAAAACGTGGATACCGCGTACAAAAATTAATCCCTCCGCAGAGAAATTCTTCGGTTGGGATTTTTTTATGCAAAAATCCAGAAAATTAAGAGGTACCTAAACCCCCAACGAGGGAATTCATGTCCAGAGAGAGCGTCATTACCGATCTGTGGTACTGCAGCCTTGGTCCATTATCCGGCTATCGAAGTGCATCTTATCTCGAACCCGCTTGGGAGGTAGAAGAACGGGGTAATACGCGACTGGCGCCCCCTGAGAAATAAATTTGTGTCGCGTCATTTTGACGCCCGGTAGTGCGTTCTTCTACAATCACCACCGCATTTTCCACGTCGAATTTTGGCTCTGCATTGTTTATTGGTATGGTTAAACTGTAGGCAGTTAAAGCACTGTAATACAGGGGATACATATGGATCCACCTCACATCTGACACCATTCAAATATACATAATTAGGTAAAGTTTGACTGTCAAACGTTAATATACATGTTTGTAGTTTAATTTCTACTGTTTCGTTGTTTTGTTTAACTCTCTTGAGCATTCTCTTAACTTTAGTCACCGTATAGGGAGAAACAATATCAGATTTTATTTCTTCTTTGCTCATTGTTTTTTCAACACCACGAATAACACCCATTTTATTTATAAGAAAAGTTGAAATGTAGGTGGTACGTCTTTAATTTATTGTCAATAAAAATTTTATGGTTTATAAGATCATTAGCCGATATTGCACCTTTCATCTCAATTTTTATTTTATTTCTTCTTACCTTGGATATTTTTAACACTAGGTATGTTTAAAAAAATTATTTTTCCTAACTTCATCGGGTGCATATTACCTGCATTTTCATTTTCCGATATAACATAAAAGTAATACGGGCCTGTATCCGTCTCACTAAATAATCTATTTGTTTGCATTTCTTTCGTACTGTTATCATTTGCTGTTTTATTAAGTTTTTTATTCGGGGACGTCAAGTCCATTGTTTCGGTTTCTGCCGGCCTTTTATAATTAACGTTAGAATTACTAGTCTCACCTTTACTTGCAATATTTTCACGCATATTATCGGGGATAATATAACTAGTGTTATGATTATCATCGGTGATAGCCCGAGGTAAAACCGATGAAAATTGACCGAGTGCGAAGCACGAGTTCAATTTTCTATAGGTTTTAACGAGTGGTATCATCGATTATTAATCATAACACGTGTTATATTTGCTGAGAGAATATAATGAACGTTAACAGAAAAAAAGTCAAGCGCAAAATTCCATGAACTGGTTCCACTGAGATTCTTTATTAATTTTGGTATTTTTTGGTGTTTTTTTTCTCAATTAACATTCGAATCTCTTTCTCGCTAGCATCTCCCCATCGATGGTGATCTACTGGTTGAAACATTTTTCTGCTTAAGAGCATTGTTTTCTGATTTCGACGCGCCTATTGAAACTTTCTGTCACTTTGACAGTAAACTATTTTATTCATTAAAAACAAGTGACAGTCAATATGCGGTGATAAAATTATCACCGATTTGATAGCCTATTATGCTCTTTTGTTTTTGTATTTTAACCAATGAAATTATTCAAAAATGTACCATGTGACACGTGAATTATATTCTCAGTATAATAAAAATTTTCTTTAAAATATTTTAACTCATCTGGTTTACTAGCTGTATTTCCTCCACCTGGGTCCTCTAAAGTGTACAGGGCCCCAGATGGGACCCCTCTACCGTGTGACATTGCACTCGCTACACTAATAAAAAGTTTGTATGAAAACATTTCTTTTATAAATAACTATCAATAAAATTATTATAAACGGACTCTTTAAACACTAACTATCAAGAGCACTGATTTTCATACGCACTGTTCGACAATCTTCTGTAAACCTAACCGGATTTACATTTTTATGGATGCTATGATTGGCAAAAATCGTGTTGCACAGTTAGAGTTTGAAACTCATGTCCTATAAATGTTATTAAGTAACACCCCCAGAAAGGATGTAAACTACCATAAATCAAGATGTAACGAAAAAGCTATACTGTTGCTTATTCGTTTCATTTCCATAGTTTTTTTTTACATACAACCCCGTGGGGGTGGTTTTCAAGCACAGCGTCGAACATGGTCTAGTTTCTTCTCTCTTCCACACAACGCAGGTGTTTCGAATTTTTATAGAAGTCGAAACTTTTTATAGTCAAACCTTACATAGGGGGTAGTTTTCACACCCTCTGAGGGTTGACACTGTAGAATGTTGATGGTACATAAGTTTCTAGTTCTACTTTAGAGTACTACGCAGTTTCAGCTGATCATAGCATCCATGAAAATAGAAATCCTGTTGCATTTTACGTTTTTTTTTGTTTTTCTCGTGTCCTTTAAACTTGGGGATGGTTGTTCTCAACCTATAGGGGCAGTTTATGAAGATTACGTCGGACCTGATGCAGTTTCTTATCACTTTAACAAAACTTAGACATTTTGAGCTTTTTCAGCAATCATTGCTGTTTTGGATCGATTTTTTTATATATGGGGGCTAGTTTTCGCCCCTTCCTGGGGGTGTGTTTCATATCTTTTGTATGTACGCTGCTGTTTGACCTTAATTTGTATAATTCGATTGATTAAGATGTAACAATTATCCTTATAGCTTAATATTCTTTTTACCCCAATACAGGGGTGTTTTTTGACTCTAGCTAATGATTTTGGGGATGTACTATTTTTTTTAACCCCGGATTCGGATTCAGCGACCGAAAATACATAGAAATACATGGGTCTGGTTCACTGCTTTGAACTTTTTTTTTTGTGGGGCTGTGGTATCAAACCAAAACCATAGCGGGGTTTTATACTTCTGTTCTGCCAAAACTTATTAATAATGTTGCATGTTCTATGTGAATTTCCTACAAGTTCCATAGGTATCAGAAACTAAGCTAGTTAGCTAGTTTGGCAATCGGCCCAGAGATGACTGGCGGAGTCTGATTCTGCAGATTGGAGAGGACCTACCAGAAAATTACAGAATGAGAAGAGAACATTCTGGATCATCTTTGGGTATATAAAGGCATGGAGAAGCCCAGAGCGGACAATTTTAGTACAGTTCAATGAGCAGAGTAGTTTTAGTACAGTTCACTTAGCAGAGTAGTTCAGATAGTACGAGAAAGTAAGCAAAGTGATCAAGTAACTGAAGTAGTGAATTATATATAGTACACAGTGTAACATTAGTGAAGTATTTATTTGTTGTAATTAGTATGTAAGTTAATAAATTAGTGTTTAGTGTTACCCTGGTATTATAATTTTCGGATTCACGATACAGGGTGTTTACAAAAGGGTGTAACGGAACAATAATATATTTTATACATACCACTAGGCCTGGATGAACGTTCTAGAAAGATCTCCTATGCAGACCTCTGTAACGAAACTGAATAAAAATCATAAAAATGAATCTAATTAAATTAAAATTTATTTATATTTACCGTGAAAAAGGTGTATTAACAGAACACGCTGGCCGTGTGCTATTTTGAGGAATAATTTTTAGCTGTTGTATCGGTTTAGTAACTGTTGAAGTAACTGAACTGACCGGCTCAGAGGTACTTCGGAATGTGTAAACAGTGAGTGGTAGAATACTACTTAGTAAAGTAGAAATTTCAACTTTAAACTAGAAAGCACAATGTTAGAAATAGCTGATTTTTGGCCCCTATCGCGGAACGCATAAGTCCCAGAGAAAATGGTTGAAAAAGGCTCAAAATTAATAAGAATACATCTTCGAGGTATCAAAAGGCTGGAAAAAGCTATATTTCACCCCCAAAGACATAAAAGCAACCCCCAAAATTGCTTTGAATAATGCTTATACTGAAAGTGAAAATTATATTTATTTTATAATAACTATTAGGTATCGACTCAATAGATATAACAAAAGGGTAAAGACTACCCTATTCACACCCTATTTAGGGGTGGTATGGAATACACAGCATAGTTTACCCAGAAGTATCTTTACATGAAATAATATAGCAGAGAATAAACTAATATCATTTTCAACCCCTTACACTGATTAGCCATCTGTATACTGAAAGTGAAAATTATATTTATTTTATAATAACTATTAGGTATCGACAATAGATATAACAAAAGGGTAAAAACTACCCCCCTATTCACACCCTATTTAGCATAGCATATACAGCATAGCTTACCCAGAAGTACCTATACATGAAATAATATAGCAGAGAATAAATTAATACCATTTTCAACCCCTTACACTGATTAGCCATTTTTAATATTTATCTATTAAATGCAGACATAAGAACCAATAGAAACCTTTCATTTTATTTTAATTTGCTCTGTAAATACTCTGTACTAGATGCTGTTCCAACATATATAAATAACGGCAGTTTTTCTTTATAGGGATACCAGTGAAGTAACTAGACGTGATGGGGCTCCAGGACAAAAAATTGTTGGGGCCCCTTATTATATTATTTTCCTAATACCTAATCCTAATCCGAAAAAAATGTTTTTGATCCCAACATTTTTTTGATAAGCGGGGGGAAGAAATCCAAAACAATTTTTTTTGATCCCAACATTTTTTGATGAGCGCAGCGGGAGGAATCCAAAAAAATTTTAAAAATTTTTTATCCCAGCATTTTTTTGGTGAGCAGGGGGAGAAATCCGAAAAAAAAATTATTTGATGAGCGGGGGAGAGAAATCCGGCAAGTAAAAGATCCCTACTCTTCTTAAGGGAAGAGAGTCGGCAAAATTTCCAGGTTGGGGTAGCTCGTCTCCTGGCGTCGGTGATAGGCCCTGGTAGCGGAAATAGGCCGACGTTAAATAGTTAAAAAAAAAAAAAAATTCCCAGCCTTTTGATAGCACAAAGGCGTGTTTTTATTAATTTTGAGCCTTTTCCAACCATTTTCTCTGGGTCTTATTCGTTCAGCGGTGGGGGCTAAAAATCAGCTATTTTTAACATTAATAGGTATGCTATTAGAGGGCAAAATATTTACTAGTCAAATATTTTTGTCGAACTCCTCTATACGTTTCCTTAAATAAGTAAAGAATAAAAAATCAAACTGCAAACAACAGCTATTCTCCGGATTAATGCCCCGCCGAGCACTGAATTATGAATTACAAGCCTGGCCGCGTTTAGTGCAATAACTATGTATTGCCACAAAACGCTAAAGTTTCGATTGTAACTTTAATGACCTAAAAATATGATCCCTTCTTGGGGATAGGACATTTTATTTTCTAATTTTAAGAGTAACTCATTAAGATATTTGCTGATATTGAAGAAAACGAACGTTTGAAATGCTGGGTTGAGTGAATTGGAGGTGTTGTAGTATGTTTGTATCTTATGTTGATATTATTAGGCCACAGCCCTTTTTTTTTAATGATTAGTAACAGGCTGAATTTTCGTGAGCAGCTTCGTTTTGTCGAGACGCCCAACTTTTGTCTCTGCGAAAATTCTCGGTAGTGGTAGCTAATAGCAAAAATTATTTTTTCTATTTCACACGAATTAGACAATTCGACAACCTGTCAAATTATTTTGGTAATATGTTGTTGTTGACAAACACGGGGCTTATTATAATTAACTCGCGCAAACGTAACCAAGGCCATTCAAAAACAAACTCTTTAACAAACGTTTAACGAATGAAAAATATATTGCCAAAATAATTTGACAGGTTGTAGAATTGTCTTATTCGTGCGAAATAGAAAATATAATTTTTGCTATTAGCTACCACTACCGAGAATTTTCGCAAAGAGAAAAGTTGGGCGTCTCGTCAAAACGAAGCTACTCACGAAAATTCAGCCTGTTACTAATCATTAAAAAAAAGGGCGATGTTCTGTGGACTATATGTACATCGTGCCGAAAAGTTATTTTTTCTGAAATCGATCGACATTTTCGGAGCGATTTCACATCGAAAAATGCACAATTCCAATATTTTAGTCCGTTGCTAAGAAACTATCAGAAAACAGACCGGAACAGATCCGTTGCCAAACAACGATCAACAAAACCGTACGGGAATGTTACTTTTCCGGCCTAGGCCGGGAAAGTAACATACGTACGGTTTTTTATGTATATTTTGGACAGAAAATAAATACACGCAGACAAACCAACTCACATTTAAATTGCATTTATTAGTAAGCAGTTACATTGTAATGAAGAAATGTTATGCACTAATACAAATTCCTTAATTTATAATAATATTGATTGTAATTTCAGAAAAAATAGTATGTGTACTTCGGTGTGAAAGCACATTCCCGGACTTCGATGCTTGTTGCAATTTGCATCATTGTAAGGGAATGTATTGCTTTTACACCTAAATACACAATATACTATTGCTGTACAAGTATGGGGGAGACTTGCTTTGCAGAATTATATTAAAGAGACATACAGAGTGAAGATATCTTTGGTTACGCATATTTATCCATTTATTTAATTTGAATGTTATATGTTCCAATTTTCTTAATCCAAAAACTAATCGTAAGCAGCAATTTTGGAGTTTTTGAATACGATTAATATCATTGCTACTTACTATCAAGCAAGGATTCAGTAGCGGCGTTAGGGTAGGAAGGGCGCGGTTGGGCGACCGCCCATAGCGCCAGACATGAACGCTCATCCAGTTGCATATTTAGTCCAAAAAGTGCAAGTGTTTTATACAAGCTAATATTTTTAGCTTAGATTATATTTCTGCCGTATATTACGACTGTAGTCAGTCAGCCAGTTAGCGGGACATGTGGCGCTGGCGCGTTAGTAAACATGTCATAATTTTTTATATCTCTAAACTGTTTTTTACAAGCTGAAAATTTGTCGGTTAATTCAATTACGAACTCAAAACAAATAATCAGTCAGCATAATAACGAAACGCGTGGCGTCAGCACGGCTGCGTACTTGTCGCTAAAAAATGCTTCGCGAAACTGCTTTCTAACAGCTGAAATTTTGCCAAACATTCATTTATTTAATACTATTCCTGAAACAAACACTCAGTCTTAATATCCGTAGAACATATTCAGTCAGTCAGCAGTGAAACGAATTTTGAATTGAGAGCGCGCACGCTGCTTGTATTGTGGTAATTGCGGATTCATGGGCGACTAACCAGTTCTTTCATTTTTTTTATAGCTGCTGAAACTCTACTTGTTTTAAAACGTCCATGTCTCAATGGGAAAAGAATAAAATATTAAATAATGTAAAATGTAGGATGGGCGATTTTTGTTTATATTTTATTTTATATTTTAATTTACCAACGTTTCTTGCTGCCTTATTAAATACACATTTAATAAGGCAGCAAGAAACGTTGGTAAATTGATCTTTGACAATAAGTCATGGAGCCTATGCCCTATAGTATAGTATATCATTTGAAATGTGTGGAAGCTAAGCAGCAGGTGTGTCGTAGTTGTGAAGGAATGCGTGCTAAGTTAAGCATCAGTTTGAATGTATTACTCGTAGATAGAAGACGTATGTGCCCCTATAAATTATTGAAATTATCAAAAAAATTCCAGGAAGCTTTCACAAATTTGAATAAATTGAGTAAAAATAACTTCAAGCAAGTCTTCGATATAATAGAAGAATATGTGTGCCATTTATACGGATTGCAAAAAATCAAAAGTGTCAATGAAGCCCGATTTTTACTATTTAACAAAACGTATGGATTCAAAGATGAAGTCTTCAAAACTGATGCTACAAATATTGATGCTTCGAATTTTCCACCATATAAAGCGGAGTTGAAAAGACAATTACAACGCACTGCATACATTTTCATAATTTGGAGGAATGCACTTAAAAAAGAGCCAACTGAAATGTCTCCTGTGGGGAATGGTTGGCTGGAAGTCGATTTTTGAACCGATTTTGACGTATATATTTTTTCCTATTTTGATTTATATTAATATTTTCTATGTTTTTTAATCCAATAAAAATATCAGCTATAAAAAAAATGAGAGAACTGATTAGTCACCCATGAATTCGCAATTACCACAATACAAGCGGCGTGCGCGCTCTCAATTCAAAATTCGTTTCACTGCTGACTGACTGAATAAGTTCTACGGAAATTAAGACTGACTGCTTGTTTCAGGAACAGTATTAGATAAATTAATGTTTGGCAAAATTTCAGCTGTTAGAAAGCAGTTTTGCGAAGTATTTTTTAGCGACAAGTACGCAGCCATGCTGACGCCACGCGTTCCGTTATTATGATGACTGACTATTTGTTTTGAGTTCGTAATTGAATTAACTATTTACCAATAAATTTTCAGCTTGTAGAAAACAGTTTCGAGATATAAAAAATTATGACATGTTTACTAACGTGCCAGCGCCACATGTCCCGCTAACTGGCTGACCACGACCGGCTTTAATGTGAACAGGCCGGAGTGTACGATGTGGCAACGCTGCAATCTTAAACTCTGTCAGTCCTATTAATAATCTATGTAATGAAAGAAAAAATAGTGTAAATATTTCGTGCAAAGACGAGATTACCTTCGCCCCCCGTTTTCGAGGGTGCTGAACACGATGGAAGTGGTGGAAGAAGTTTTTGATCGCCGCAACCTCCTGAGTGTAAGAATTACATGAAAATATTTTTATGACAAAATAAATTATTTGCTTACAATTAATTTAAAAAACCTAGGTCGTTAACAAACAGCGTAACAATCGTCATATTCCTCAAAATGCACATCGCACACGATCTCTTCTCTTTCATCAACGCCTCAGCGATAACTGGTGGATGAGGGTAAGTTTCCGTTACACGGGGCACTGCACCAGACACTAACATAAACTTTTCCATTTCTTTTACATTCCTTCCACACACCATAAGCATCTTTATATCGTTCAGATTTGGATATTGCACTGTCATAAAAATGTTTTATGCACACCACTTAATATTTTGTAGGCTGCCAATTTTTCCTAGAAATAATCTTTAGCCACCGTTTCCTCAGTTCTGTCTGGTTTTTTGGGAAATCTAAAGGCTCGGACATAATCTTCAGATGAAGAACTGTAATTGCTTGTACAGCCAGGTACACAACATTTATCCGGCATGTTATTGTTTTCAGACCCCAGACCTAGAATTAATTAAAATTATTTTATTGGTTTTGGTGGTAAAAGTGAATTGAATTAAAAATATAGCTTGCATAAAAAATAAGGTTATAACGTAATTTGATGCACAAAAAGTGATTTCAGGTGCGAACGATGCGATAGATACCCATATAATTAATTAAAATGATAACTACTTACTTTATAAAACACAATTTGTGAAATTACACCGACAGAGAGGCACTTTTTATGTATTATAATGCCAATTTACTCGTAACAGGTTACTGCACAACAATTTAGTTTTGCCAAGAACGGGGACTGAAGCACACGTTGCCACATTTCCATATACTGGCCTGTTCACATTAAAGCCGGTCGTGGGCTGACTGACTCTACAGTCGTAATATACGGCAGAAATATAATCTAAGCTAAAAATATTACCTTGTATAAAACACTTGCACTTTTTTGACATGAGCTCTTGGACTAATTGTGACTTGTTGCATTCTCGGCAGCGGCCACGTCACTTTTAAGACTCTTAAATTCCCTATAGTCCACTCAAATAGTGCTGAAAAAGAAATACAACTTAAAACTAAACATATCTTGATGAATGAGGGTTCATTTTGTGGACATTTTCGCGAGGAATAAAACGATTTAAATTAAAATTAGTTACCACCTATAAGGTGCGGAAAAAAATGAAAACCACCCCGCGCATGTGTTTTCTCGAAAACTATAATAGATACGAAAAAAATGTTGTTGTTTATAATAAAATTTCATTAGAAAAAGTACTGATGTATTTTGTTCATATCTCTTATAGGTAACGGCACGGTACCTCATCCGGTAAGGCGTATTGAGTGGTGAATATGCTGACCGACTGTCTATCGCGTTCTGGGTTCGATCCCTAGCCCCGGTGCTGGCAATGTAGAAGAACGCACTACCGGGCGTCAAAATGACGCGACACCAATTTATTTCTCAGGGGGCGCCAGTCGCGTATTACCCCGTTCTTCTACCTCCCAGGCGGGTTCGAGATAAGATGCACTTCGGTAGCCGAATAATGGAGCAAGGCTGCACTACCACAGATCGGAAACTACGCTCTCTCTGGACCTGAATTCCCTCGTTAGGGGTTTAGGCACCGGTTTAGGCACCTCTTAATTTCCTGAATTTTTGCATAAAAAAATCCCAACCGAAGAATTTCTCTGCGGAGGGATTAGTTTTGGTACGCGAAAATCACGTTTTGGTCCATTAATAACGGAATATATTTCTCAAAAAACGCATAAAAAAATCTCCGTAAAGCAACCAGAAGGTCGAACGTTAATACGAATTAACTCGACATATCCGGTTTTCTATACGAAAGTTCCAGGGATGATAGACCATCAACAGGCTTCAAGATCAATTAAGAACAATAGTTCAAAGAATCCGTTTATTTAACAGAATTGGTTATACAAAATTCTCAAGATAAGAATCGTGCCTTCCCCAATCAAGGTAGTGACTTTCAGACCATACAAGCGAGAGCGCTCACGCTAACGATCGATTAGGTAGAAAAGATTCATACATACCTTCTCAGAATCAAAATGCGAGCTTTTAGAATCATTTCAGACTCTGGGTAAATGAATAATTAAGGCTGACTGAAATTAACTTAAAAAAGTTTTACTAAATGAATTTAGTTTCGCTAGAGACTACTTAGCTTTAAAGTTCTTGTATCGTGGAGATTCACATACTAAAACACATTCAGAGGACTTATTACTGCATAAGTTGAGTGGCGTTCGATTAGTCCACGACTTACTAACCCTTATCACAGTCGTTCAAAATTATCGATTTGGCAGCGTCTCACCTTCGAGCGACTTTTAGGCAAAATTGAATTTTTGGATTTTTATGCACAAGGCGTTTTCCTCTATAACTTTGTCATTTGAAAAGCCCTGTTATTGGCTTTTCTACCATTGCTTTGTCTGGACCACTCAACGCGCTCGACCAAATTGCGAGCCGCTGAGTCAATCCAAACTCTTTCCATGCGAGAAACCGGCCTTGTACATGTGCATTGATTTTTATCAATTTTTGCTTATCGGCACTACGCCGGCTTTGACAAAATCTTCTATTTTGCCTTTCGGATGCAGTGCATCGTTAAAATTTTATGCTCATACTTTAGAATTGGGCCTTCAATGACCGTACCTCAAAGGTCAATGTCTTTGGTTGAGGAATAAAAAATAAAAAATAATTTAAAGTATATTTTCGTGGTACTTTTTAAACTGACTTTGTGGTACTTTTGAAGACCAATTTTAGCGTACTTTTGAAAAATCGATTTTCGAGCCAAATTTCAAGGTACTTTTGAAAAACTAATCTGCGGGTGAAATTTTGGCGTACTTTTGAAAAATCGATTATCGAGCCAAATTTCAAGGTACTTTTGAAAAGTTAATCCGCGGGTGAAATTTTGGCGTACTTTTGAAAAATCGATTTTCAAGCCAAATTTCAAGGTACTTTTTAAAAGTTAATCTGCAGGTGAAATTTTGGCGTACTTTTGAAAAATCGATTCTCAAGCCAAATTTCAACGCAGTTTTGAAAAATTAGTCTGCAAGTGAAATTTTGGCGTACTTTCGAGAAATCGATTCTTAGGCCAAATTTTGACGCCCTTCCAAAAATATTATTTTTCAAAGTCCAATTTATGGTACCTTTGAAAAAGTATATTATTCATAAATCTTTGTCATTATATACTTCTACTCTCATATTCTGAACCAAAAACATTTTTCCTAAGTGAAAATTCGGTGTTTCTTCGAATTTTCACCTGGTCATTTTCAACGCCTTATAGAACCCAAAACGGCCCTTTTGGACTGATCTGCGCCTCTGCAGACTCCCAAAAATGTCTTTAAATGAAATTTTTGCCTAAGTCGAATTTTGATTATGTGTTCAACTTAGGACGATTTTGGAGAGTTCTACAACACTCCCCTCCTTTGGTTGAATCTTTTCTACTCATCGATTGCCTTTAATTTCCATATTCACTTGTATGTCTGTATGCCTTCATTTGACGGTCTGACCTATGGTACAGATGTTTAAAAATAACGGCCTTAATTGGGGCAGACGGCTGATTCGCCTATCTAACTTAAAAATAAATACATTTTTTAAACAATACGCCAAGTTGATACAACATTTTTATCAACTTAATTACACCCGCGTCGAGGTGCGAAGCGTAGCACAATTTTGATTAGCGTCCACTCTCACTAATTCGTTGCACTCGCTTTTTCGCCCTGGTCTCGCTCTTGCTTAACCTCGGCCCTTTCTAGAAGAGGCTGTCTATATCTCCATGCCGCAGCTTGGACGGTCCTCGCCTTTGAGTTCCAGACTTCACCATGCCGCGCCCTTGCGACAGGCTGGCTCATCTTTCCATTTCTGCACATGGAAAATGCAGTTCTGCAACTAGATTGACTTTTTAACAAGTCGTCGACTGGGACGCGTCGACTAACAAACACAAAGTGTTGTTTTTAATGAAATATTTTTCTAACATGAATTTTGTTAACTTATAATGGTTAGAAATTGGTTCTTTGTAAGGTAGATTGAATCGGCTTACGATACTCGTGCGGTCATCACAACTTTGTGAAAAAAGTATAAAAAAAAAAAATTTGAAGCGTTTTCTTGAGCGAAGAACGGCTTCTGAAACTCGTCTCGTAGTTTCTACTTCGTAAGGTAGATTAAATCGGCTTACGATACTCGTGCGGTCATCACGACTTGTGAAAAAAGTATAAAAAAAAAATTTTGAAGCGTCTTCTTGAGCGAAGAACGGCTTCTGAAACTCGTAGTTTCCATTTGGAGTATACGTTAATTTTGTTGACTTAAAATGATTAAAATAGAAGTTGTCTTCTTGCATAAGAAAAACAGCTTCCGAAACTCGTACTGATTCGTACTTATGCCTACGTCCATTACTCGAACTTGGCGGCTCTCGCTCTTGAGAAGCTAGGCTTACCGGATCGCGCTCTTGCGTCGGGTTCGCCGTCTTTCCATGTCTGCTCATGGAGTAGACTTTAAATTTTCGATTCGACCGCATACAAGTCAAAATCGCCACTTAGAATTTTGAGAAAAAATATTAAAAAAAAGCGAAAACGGCTATTAGCCGTGGCCGACCTCGGAAATATCTAGAGGCGACTTTTCTATGTCTGGCTCATCTCGAGCATCATCGGGATCTCGACTTATTACATCCTGCTCATCTTGAGCACTTGCGGGAACATTGATTTGAACTAGTGTGGTATCGCTACGTCGCTCTGACCTGGGCGTGATCTCATTGTCTGATGAGGAAGCGTCGTCACTAAGATGAGTTTCATCCGGACTATCTTCTGATTCTTCAGACAATTCCAATTCAACATCGGGATCTCCCTTAGGTGCCGGCCTGATGGCATCGACATGTAATCTCGTCGAAGTTACCCCCTTGTGAATGAGGTAAACTTCATCGGACAATCTCTTTAAAACCTTGTGTGGCCCACTCCACGACGGTGTGAAGGTATGATCCTTCCTGATCCTTTTAGTCATTACCATATCTCCCACTTTATATACGACCGGCGTTACCGCCACTTTGGGCGCGTAACGCCATTGGTAATTTGTTTGATTTCTACGAATCTCCTTGACTCTTTCAAGGCGGGGAACGTCCGCTTGATTACGACGCTCTTGTCTATAAGCGAACATATTCCAATCACCTATCTGCGGTAATTCATAGCCGAGTACTACGAAACTGGGCGTATGCCCCGTAGCGGCGTTTTTTCTTGTTCTCAAGATATATGCCATCTGACTAACATGTCGATCCCACTCGTCGTTGGGTGAACCATATAATAAGGTTTTTAAGATCTTCTTAGCTTCTTGCACCCTCCTTTCTATTGGATTGGCCTGTTGGTGGTAAGCTGCTGTGAAGAATCTTTCAATATTGTTACGTGTACAGAACGCATCGTAAAAGCCGGAATTGAAGTGGCCTCCCTGGTCGGAAATGATGACCCTCGGAACGCCATATCTCGCCACTAGTTCCTCTTCGATAAATTGTGCTATTGTTTTTCCACTGACTTGGGTGAACGCCTTGGCTTCGACCCACTTACTAAATACATCCTCTACCATTAATATATATCGGTTATCTGCATCTTTGGTTCGCTGAAGCGGTCCTATTACATCGACGCTTAGAACTTCGAACGGATGCGATGGAGCATGGCTTCTGAGAGGAGCCTTCGGTTGTGACTGTCTGCTTTTTACGGAATTACAAATAATGCACTCATTTAAATATTTGTTAACTAGTCTCGACAAATTATTAAAATAATAGCGGCCCGAGATGATTCTAACAGTTTCATCGCGGCCGGGGTGACCTACTTCCGGTCGGTCGTGAAAATGAGATATTACTCTCCTGACCATACGTTTTGGTACGTATAATTTTTCTTTGACATTTTCGCCTCTCGTCCAAAGTGTACCGCCTATCACTTGTCGTGTATTGACGAATTTCACCTCTGCCTCGGTTTTATCTGCTTGTCGCACTAGAGTATTCCATCGTTCAATTTGGTCTTGGATATCTCTGGAGTGCGTTTGCGCTTCTCTGACCTGATCGTTTAATTCCAATGTGGTAATCACTGATATTCGTTCCTTGTACGAGAATTTTGGTGGATACATTCTCTCCTCTTCGTCGTCTGCTTCGACGTTCGGGCCTTGAGGATTTCTGCTCAAATAGTCCGCCAGTATGTTTTCCTTACCAGGACAATGCTCTATCGAGAAGCTATATTCTTGAAGTAATAACGACCATCGTGTAAATTTGGTCTTTTCATCTTTATGCTTATTCAACCATAGTAATGCTCTGTTGTCAGTTAAGTAACGATGAAAGGATGGTCTGCCAAATAAATTTTATATTTCTTTATATAGTTAACGACGCTCAGGCATTCTAACTCGTTTATGTGATAATTTCTCTCTGTTGGAGACAACGTATTGCTTGCATAAGAGATGATGTGCTTCTGGTCGTTATCCCCTAGCTGATAAAGGACGGCCGATAATCCTATCAGGGATGCATCGGTTTGTAAAATGAACATTTTGTTAAAATCGGGCCGGTGTAGTCCTAGTGGTTGATTCAATACTTCTTTTAGTAAAATAAAAGCTTCTTGGGCTTCCGAATTCCACTTGAAGCGCCAGTCTTTCGAGAGTAGTCGGGTCAAGGGCTTAGTAATTATTGCTACATTAGGGATATATTCACGTACCCAATTACATAGGCCAAGGAAACTCTGAAGCTGGCGTCTCGTCGTAGGGGCCGGATAATTTTGTATCTGTAATATGTGTTTTTCTAACGGCTGAGTGGTGTTGGCATTTATTTGATGCCCGAGATAGGTTATGCTTGACGTGGCTACCGCACATTTTTCCGGTGACACCTTTAAATTATGTAAACGCAGGCGTTCAAAGACGGCTCTCAGATGATTTACATGCTGATTTATGTTTTCACTATAGATGATAATATCATCGAGATATACTTTGCAGAAATGATGCAAGTAGCCGGTCAATACGTCTCTTGCCATAAATTTTTGGAACGTACATAGAGCGGTCTTCAATCCGAAAGGCATCACGTTAAATCGGTAAGATGCTCCATCCAATGTTGTAAACGTAGAATAATTTTTTGACGACTCCTCAAGAGGGATTTGCCAGTATCCGCTCTTGAGGTCCAACACCGTAAATATGTTGGCGTTTCCTAGATCCTTTATACTCTCGTATATCTTAGGTAAGACGGATGCTTCGTCTTCCGTTACTTCATTTAAGTGACGATAATCAATGCAGAAGCGAGGCTTCTTGCCGGGCCTTTCTATTATAATGGGAGGCGAACTGTACTGAGCGGTACTCGGTTCTATAACTTCGGCTTTCAGCATCTCTTCAATTTGATCGTACATAACTCTCTTCTTAGTAGGAGACATAGGATAAGGTTTGATATTAAACGGGCGGTCGTCTTTAACTTTTATTTTATGTTTAGTTGTCACAGTGGTTGCTTGGGTAGGCACCGCGGTGAACAATTCAGCGAATTCCTCGAATAGAGGTTTTAAATTATCGTTTCCGATGATCAGTTCTTCGGGAAGCCGGCATTGCTTCTTTGCTTGATGTGCCGCTTGATTCCAGAAGACGGTTATTCGCTCTTCAGTGCCGACGTAGACACATTTACGTTGATAATCGAATACGACATTGTGAGCATATAAAAACGGGGCTCCCAGAATGAGCTCTTCGTTTAAATTTTGAATGACCTGAAACGTGGTCTGAAAGGGTACATCTAGTACATTAACGTTCATGGTCGTAGTCCCGAGGGATTCTACTAAACCATCGCCACAAGCCATAACAAACGTTTGGGGAGCTGTAAGCTGATCAATGTCGTTCAAAAATTTCGGTTGGATAATATTCCTTGTCGAACCTGTATCCAATAAAGCGTTAACCGCTCGATTATTAATTATAATCTTAATGCGAGGCAGAGGGAAAGCGTCGCTAGTTTGATTGATAGATTCTAATGGAGTGAATCGGTGGGGAGATAGGTTGACTTCTTGATCCTTAAACAGGTAATTAAGGTCAGGAAGGTCATCGAAGTTATTTAAATTAAACTTCTTGCTTCGGAGCTTCCCCGAGGGTCGCTTCGAGCCTGGTGGGCCCTGGTAGGCGGGGCTGGTACAGTTCGGCCTGGGCCATCGCCTCTGACCCCCGCTTGGTTTCCCGTATTCATATTACGATAGGGATTGTTTGGGCATTCCGCATGAAAATGCCACTGCTCCGTTGGGCAATATCTGCAAGGGCGATACGGGACTCGGGAGTTCCTTACGTCTCCAGTACCCCTTCTCGGTATATCCCCTCTGGGCAGCGAGGAAATATTATTTGCAAAATGCACCCTTGGTGCTGGCGGATTATCTCTTCTTTGAGATCCATTGAATGGTGTCCTAGATGCACCAAAGGAACTGGAGGACGGCTTCGCTAATGCGGAGGGTTCCGTTCTCCAGTTACTGCTCGATTGCTGATTCCCTTGAGCTGAAGCGGTAGAGGTGGACGCTTCTTGGTCCTTACTTTTTCTGACATTATGCAGAGTTTCGAATTCTTTATTCTCATCCATGATTTTGGCCATTTGTTCGGTCATCGTCACTAGTGTATTTGTATCTAGTATGACGGCACTCTTTAGGAGCATTTTCATGTCAGGTCTCAACTGATTGAAGATGGTAGCCGCCTTCATCGCCTCCGGCTTAAACGGATCGATTCTCTTGAAGAGGCATACCTTCCTGGAAATAAATACTGACGTATTTTCCTCGGCATCTTGTTTCTTGCCATATAAATTAGCTACTGCTTCGGTGAGTACTTCACCTGAATCGTAACGGCTTCTGAACCGCTCGAGGAATAGAGGATACGTGGTAATTAGGGTTCGGTATTGTTCGAACCATTTCCTGGCATCGTCTTTGAGCTGTTCTGATATTTTATATAGACGGTCGTTATCCTGCGTAATTCGTACTCGGACGAAAAATTCCTCCATATGATTAATGAAGGTTTCAGG
Organism: Rutpela maculata; assembly: GCA_936432065.2. Taxonomy (NCBI): domain Eukaryota; kingdom Metazoa; phylum Arthropoda; class Insecta; order Coleoptera; family Cerambycidae; genus Rutpela; species Rutpela maculata. The sequence goes on along the minus strand of OW386291.2, from coordinate 71,491,611 downwards.
GTCTTCGTGTTCGAAGCCATGAAATTCCGCATTTGGATGCTTCGACCGATACTTATGCTCGTGCGTGGCTTCGCTTAGAGCTTTGGCAAGACCTGCTGCCATTTGGGCGAACACTTGTTCTGAGGAGGGCTGTATGACTCCTTCAGTGGTACTCGGGCCTACCCCCGAACTACCCAGTACATCCTCCGCGCACGGCCTCTCTAACCCTCTAGAGACGTTGTCCATCACAGATGTCGGCTCGTCGTCAAACTGGAAAGGCGTTGATTCATCCATATCCTTTCCAGAAAGCCCTGCTGACTAACAACGCCCCACGTTGGGCGCCATGTAGAAGAACTCACTACCGGGCGTCAAAATGACGCGACACCAATTTATTTCTCAGGGGGCGCCAGTCGCGTATTACCCCGTTCTTCTACCTCCCAGGCGGGTTCGAGATAAGATGCACTTCGGTAGCCGAATAATGGACCAAGGCTGCACTACCACAGATCGGAAACTACGCTCTCTCTGGACCTGAATTCCCTCGTTAGGGGTTTAGGCACCTCTTAATTTCCTGAATTTTTGCATAAAAAAATCCCAACCGAAGAATTTCTCTGCGGAGGGATTAGTTTTGGTACGCGAAAATCACGTTTTGGTCCATTAATAACGGAATATATTTCTCAAAAAACGCATAAAAAAATCCCTATCAAACCTCCGTAAAGCAATCAGAAGGTCGAACGTTAATACGAATTAACTCGACACATCCGGTTTTCTATACGAAAGTTCCAGGGATGATAGACCGTCAACAGGCCTCAAGATCAATTAAGAACAATAGTTCAAAGAATCCGTTTATTTAACAGAATTGGTTATACAAAATTCTCAAGATAAGAATCGTGCCTTCCCCAATCAAGGTAGTGACTTTCAGACCATACAAGCGAGAGCGCTCACGCTAACGATCGATTAGGTAGAAAAGATTCATACATACCTTCTCAGAATCAAAATGCGAGCTTTTAGAATCATTTCAGACTCTGGGTAAATGAATAATTAAGGCTGACTGAAATTAACTTAAAAAAGTTTTACTAAATGAATTTAGTTTCGCTAGAGACTACTTAGCTTTAAAGTTCTTGTATCGTGGAGATTCACGTACTAAAACACATTCAGAGGACTTATTACTGCATAAGTTGAGTGGCGTTCGATCAGTCCACGACTTACTAACCCTTATCACAGTCGTTCAAAATTATCGATTTGGCAGCCTCTCACCTTCGAGCGACTTTTAGGCAAAATTGAATTTTTGGATTTTTATACACAAGGCGTTTTCCTCTATAACTTTGTCATTTGAAAAGCCCTGTTATTGGCTTTTCTACCATTGCTTTGTCTGGACCACTCAACGCGCTCGACCAAATTGCGAGCCGCTGAGTCAATCCAAACTCTTTCCATGCGAGAAACCGGCCTTGTACATGTGCATTGATTTTTATCAATTTTTGCTTATCGGCACTACGCCGGCTTTGACAAAATCTTCTATTTTGCCTTTCGGATGCAGTGCATCGTTAAAATTTTATGCTCATACTTTAGAATTGGGCTTTCAATGACCGTACCTCAAAGGTCAATGTCTTTGGTTGAGGAATAAAAAATAAAAAATAATTTAAAGTATATTTTCGTGGTACTTTTTAAACTGATTTTGTGGTACTTTTGAAAAATCCATTTTAAGACCAATTTTAGCGTACTTTTGAAAAATCGATTTTCGAGCCAAATTTCAAGGTACTTTTGAAAAACTAATCTGCGGGTGAAATTTTGGCGTACTTTTGAAAAATCGATTTTCGAGCCAAATTTCAAGGTACTTTTGAAAAGTTAATCCGCGGGTGAAATTTTGGCGTACTTTTGAAAAATCGATTTTCAAGCCAAATTTCAAGGTACTTTTTAAAAGTTAATCTGCGGGTGAAATTTTGGCGTACTTTTGAAAAATCGATTCTCAAGCCAAATTTCAACGCAGTTTTGAAAAATTAGTCTAAAAGTGAAATTTTGGCGTACTTTCGAGAAATCGATTCTTAGGCCAAATTTTGACGCCCTTCCAAAAATATTATTTTTCAAAGTCCAATTTATGGTACCTTTGAAAAAGTATATTATTCATAAATCTTTGTCATTATATACTTCTACTCTCATATTCTGAACCAAAAACATTTTTCCTAAGTGAAAATTCGGTGTTTCTTCGAATTTTCACCTGGTCATTTTCAACGCCTTATAGAACCCAAAACGGCCCTTGTGGACTGATCTGCGCCTCTGCAAACTCCCAAAAATGTCTTTAAATGAAATTTTTGCCTAAGTCGAATTTTGATTATGTCTTCAACTTAGGACGATTTTGGAGAGTTCTACAACAGCAACACCGGTGGGTATGGATGTATGTCTGCGTTTTTCCAAATGTAAAACCGCCTTCCGAACAGCCTTGGCTTTAGATTTGTGGTATGTTCATGTTAATGTTATGTTTTTAACTAGTTATGCGCGCTTAAAGTTTCTGGGTCGGCGCGAAGAGAGTTAAAATTGCGCTAAACTTTAAAAATCGAAAAAAAAATTTCTTCAATATTTTTTTCTTTTAATCATATATACATAAATGCGCCTACATTTTCTGAGAAAAAAAAATTTATTCATTTTTTCATTGTTTTTTAAACAATTAAATTTTCAATTCCCTTTATTTCCGTTTTAATACGGCGAAAAAATTTTTTTCACGATCGAAATGTGAAATGGTCCCTTTACTTCAAAAAAGATGAATGTTTTTTTGTATGTTCAATTAATTACGAGATATATATATATACCTATTTGTGAATCTCATGCCCACCGCGATTTCTGCATCCGGCGCCGCTGGATTACACAGAATGCGGCATATATCTATTTATTTCAGTCTTACGATTCTACTGTGTATGCCTCAATACAAGCATATAAGTGAGTGAAATAACGTGTTCAAGGACTTACAAAGGAAAGAGATAAATATAAAAGTGGAACGAACCGAAATAATAATACTTTTCAAAGTTCTCAGAGCATTATATATATATATATATATATATATATATATATATATATATATATATATATATATAGATCTTTCTATCAAACCTGAACCAGTATACAATTAATACTATCCTGATCCATCTATTTATAAAGTAGGTAGAAAAAAAATAATTGCATATTAGGGTGTATGTATGGGATGGGAGAACCTATTCTGTAATATATACTCCGATATTTCTATAAATAAAAAAATTGTATATCAACACATTAACAGCACCATGCTGAACCAGTTATACTTTTCGTACTAACCTGAGCCAAAATGTATAATTTTACATATTGAATGCAACATCCTGAACCATACCAAGGTTGCCAAATTCTCATCAACTTATTGGTCCAATCTGTGATTATTTTACTATTTTACGACATGTCACATTTGCTACTGTAATAGTGGAGTCAAAATAAATTTTGAATCGAATTGTTTAGCCGCAGCGATTCTATGGTTTTAATTTGTTTTAGGTGTGTCACATCAAGTGCAATGAGAAGTATTGGATTAAATCTGTCAATTGCGCATAAAATTTAAACAGTTATTGTTGAAGAACTAAAATTTTCAGCTATTTTCCTTATTATCTTCGGTCTTAGTAACCGCATCTCAAAAATACCAACATGTTCGTATAAAATTTCGAATAAAACTTTACAAAAAAATAACGGGTGTGAAATCATCCACATCCACATTTTAAAGTAGGACTATAATCGATGAAGTCGTGGATTTAAATAAAAATTTGATTTTCGTTGTAGAGTTTTAATTTCAACGTGGTGTCATTATGTAAGATCATGATTCAGAGAAACGTACTTAATTTATTTAGGAGCCCGTCTAGTAGAGTAGGGTGGGATAGGGTTGAAATAATCTAAAAATTATTACTTATTCTATCATCAGCTATATAAAAATTAATTATTTTAGCAACACTTGTTGTCGAGCTATAATTTTAATGAAGTTTCGTTAAGAATAAAGAAATACATCTGTCCAATGCATTGAAATCATTTTCCAGCCCGTCTTGGAGGGTTAGAGGGGGTGAAATTATTTAAAAATTACTAATTTTAGCAACAGTTGCTGTCGAGCTATAATTTTAGTGAGGTTTCGTTAAGAGTAAAGAAATATATCAGATCAATGCATTAAAACCATTTTCCAGCCCGTCTAGGGGGGTGAGCGGGGGTTGAAATACTTTAAAAAATTACTAATTTCAGCAACTGTTGCTGTCGAGCTTTAATTTTAACGTGGTATTGTTAACAATAAAGAAATACATCTGACGAATGCATTGAAATCATTTTCCAGCCCGCCTTGGAGGGTTAGAGGGGGTGAAATTATTTAAAAATTACTAATTTTAGCAACAGTTGCTGTCGAGCTATAATTTTAGTGAGGTTTCGTTAAGAGTAAAGAAATATATCAGATCAATGCATTGAAACCATTTTCCAGCCCGTCTAGGGGGGTGAGTGGGGGTTGAAATACTTTAAAAAATTACTCATTTCAGCAACTGTTGCTGTCGAGCTTTAATTTTAACATGGTATTGTTAACAATAAAGAAATACATCTGACGAATGCATTGAAATCATTTTCCAGCCCGTCTTGGAGGGTTAGAGGGGGTGAAATTATTTAAAAATTACTAATTTTACAACAGTTGTTGTCGAGCTATAATTTTAGTGTGGATTCGTTAAGAATAAAGAAATATATTAGACCAATGCATTGAAACCATTTTCCAGCCCGTCTAGGGGGATGAGCGGGGGTTGAAATACTTTAAAAAATTACTAATTTCAGCAACTGTTGCTGTCGAGCTTTAATTTTAACGGGGTATTGTTAAGAATAGAGAAATACATCTGGCCAATGCATTGAAATCATTTTCCAGCCCGTCTAGGGGGTGAGATGGGGTGAAATTCTTTAAAAATTACTAATTTTAGCAACAGTTGCTGTCGAGCTATAATTTTAGTAAGGTTTCATTAAGAGTAAAGAAATATATCAGACCAATGCATTGAAACCATTTTCCAGCCCGTCTACGGGGGTGAGCGGGGGTTGAAATACTTTAAAAAATTACTAATTTCAGCAACTGTTGCTGTCGAGCTTTAACTTTAACGTGGTATTGTTAAGAATAGAGAAATACATCTGGCCAATGTATTGAAACCATTTTCCAGCCCGTCTAGGGTGGTGAGCGGGGGTCGAAATACTTTAAAAAATTACTTATTTTCGCAACTGTTGATGTCGAGCTTCAATTTGAACGTGGTATTGTTAACAATAAAGAAATACATTTGACGAATGCATTGAAACCATTTTCCAGCCCGTCTAGGGGGAGTGAGCGGGGGTTGAAATATACATTAAAAAATTACTTATTTTCGCAACTGTTGATGTCGAGCTTCAAATTTGACGTGGTATTATTAAGATTGGCGAAATACATCTGGCCAATGCATTGAAACCATTTTCCAGCCCGTCTAGGGTGGTGAGCGGGGGTCGAAATACCTTAAAAAATTACTTATTTTCGCTACTGTTGATGTCGAGCTTCAATTTGAACGTGGTATTGTTAAGAATAAAGAAATACATCTGACGAATGCATTGAAACCATTTTCCAGCCCGTCTAGGGGGGTGAGCGGGGGTTGAAATACATTAAAAAATTACTTATTTTCGCAACTGTTGATGTCGAGCTTCAAATTTGACGTGGTATTATTAATATTGGCGAAATACATCTAACCAATGCATTGAAACCATTTTCCAGCCAGTCTAGGGGGTGAGCGGGGGTTGAAATACTTTAAAAAATTACTTATTTTAGCAACTGTTGCTGTCGAGCTTTAATTTTAACGTCGTATTGTTAAGAATAGAGAAATACATCTGGCCAATGCATTGAAATCATTTTCCAGCCCGTCTAGGGGGTGAGATGGGGTGAAAATCTTTAAAAATTACTAATTTTAGCAGCAGTTGCTGTCGAGCTACAATTTTAGTGAGGTTTCGTTAAGAATAAAGAAATATATCAGACCAATGCATTGAAACCATTTTCCAGCCCGTCTAGGGGGTGAGCGGAGGATGAAATACTTTAAAAAATTATTTATTTCAGCAACTGCTGCTGTCGAGCTTTAATTTTGACGAGGTATTGTTAAGAATAGAGAAATACATCTGGCCAATGCATTGAAACCATTTTCCAGCCGGTCTAAGGGGGTGAGCGGGGGTCGAAATACTTTAAAAAATTACTTATTTTCGCAACTGTTGATGTCGAGCTTCGCTTTTGACGTGGTATTGTTAAGAATGGTGAAATACATCTGGCCAATGCATTGAAACCATTTTCCAGCCCGTCTAAGAGGGTGAGCGGGGGTCGAAATACTTTAAAAAATTACTTATTTTCGCAACTGTTGATGTCGAGCTTTAATTTTAACGTGGTATTGTTAAGAATAGAGAAATACATCTGGCCAATGCATTGAAATCATTTTCCAGCCCGTCTAGGGGGTGAGATGGGGTGAAATTCTTTAAAAATTACTAATTTTAGCAACAGTTGCTGTCGAGCTATAATTTTGGTGAAGTTTCGTTAAGAATAAAGAAATATATCAGACCAATGCATTGAAACCATTTTCCAGCCCGTTTAGGGGGGGTGAGCGGGGGTTGAAATACTTTAAAAAATTACTTATTTCAGCAACTGTTGATGTCGAGCTTCAATGTTGACGTGGTATTATTAATGGCGAAATACATCTGGCCAATGCATTTAAACCATTTTCCAGCCCGTCTAGGGGGATGAGCGGGGGTTGAAATACTTTAAAAAATTACTAATTTCAGCAACTGTTGCTGTCGAGCTTTAATTTTAACGTGGTATTGTTAAGAATAGAGAAATACATCTGGCCAATGCATTGAAATCATTTTCCAGCCCGTCTAGGGGGTGAGATGGGGTGAAATTCTTTAAAAATTACTAATTTTAGCAACAGTTGCTGTCGTGCTATAATTTTAGTGAGGTTTCATTAAGAGTAAAGAAATATATCAGACCAATGCATTGAAACCATTTTCCAGCCCGTCTACGGGGGTGAGCGGGGGTTGAAATACTTTAAAAAATTACTAATTTCAGCAACTGTTGCTGTCGAGCTTTAACTTTAACGTGGTATTGTTAAGAATAGAGAAATACATCTGGCCAATGTATTGAAACCATTTTCCAGCCCGTCTAGGGTGGTGAGCGGGGGTCGAAATACTTTAAAAAATTACTTATTTTCGCAACTGTTGATGTCGAGCTTCAAATTGAACGTGGTATAGTTAACAATAAAGAAATACATTTGACGAATGCATTGAAACCATTTTCCAACCCGTCTAGGGGGAGTGAGCGGGGGTTGAAATATACATTAAAAAATTACTTATTTTCGCAACTGTTGATGTCGAGCTTCAAATTTGACGTGGTATTATTAAGATTGGCGAAATACATCTGGCCAATGCATTGAAACCATTTTCCAGCCCGTCTAGGGTGGTGAGCGGGGGTCGAAATACCTTAAAAAATTACTTATTTTCGCTACTGTTGATGTCGAGCTTCAATTTGAACGTGGTATTGTTAAGAATAAAGAAATACATCTGACGAATGCATTGAAACCATTTTCCAGCCCGTCTAGGGGGGTGAGCGGGGGTTGAAATACATTAAAAAATTACTTATTTTCGCAACTGTTGATGTCGAGCTTCAAATTTGACGTGGTATTATTAATATTGGCGAAATACATCTAACCAATGCATTGAAACCATTTTCCAGCCAGTCTAGGGGGTGAGCGGGGGTTGAAATACTTTAAAAAATTACTTATTTTAGCAACTGTTGCTGTCGAGCTTTAATTTTAACGTCGTATTGTTAAGAATAGAGAAATACATCTGGCCAATGCATTGAAATCATTTTCCAGCCCGTCTAGGGGGTGAGATGGGGTGAAAATCTTTAAAAATTACTAATTTTAGCAGCAGTTGCTGTCGAGCTACAATTTTAGTGAGGTTTCGTTAAGAATAAAGAAATATATCAGACCAATGCATTGAAACCATTTTCCAGCCCGTCTAGGGGGTGAGCGGAGGATGAAATACTTTAAAAAATTATTTATTTCAGCAACTGCTGCTGTCGAGCTTTAATTTTGACGAGGTATTGTTAAGAATAGAGAAATACATCTGGCCAATGCATTGAAACCATTTTCCAGCCCGTCTAAGGGGGTGAGCGGGGGTCGAAATACTTTAAAAAATTACTTATTTTCGCAACTGTTGATGTCGAGCTTCGCTTTTGACGTGGTATTGTTAAGAATGGTGAAATACATCTGGCCAATGCATTGAAATCATTTTCCAGCCCGTCTAGGGGGTGAGATGGGGTGAAATTCTTTAAAAATTACTAATTTTAGCAACAGTTGCTGTCGAGCTATAATTTTGGTGAAGTTTCGTTAAGAATAAAGAAATATATCAGACCAATGCATTGAAACCATTTTCTAGCCCGTTTAGGGGGGGTGAGCGGGGGTTGAAATACTTTAAAAAATTACTTATTTCAGCAACTGTTGATGTCGAGCTTCAATGTTGACGTGGTATTATTAATGGCGAAATACATCTGGCCAATGCATTTAAACCATTTTCCAGCCCGTCTAGGGGGATGAGCGGGGGTTGAAATACTTTAAAAAATTACTAATTTCAGCAACTGTTGCTGTCGAGCTTTAATTTTAACGTGGTATTGTTAAGAATAGAGAAATACATCTGGCCAATGCATTGAAATCATTTTCCAGCCCGTCTAGGGGGTGAGATGGGGTGAAATTCTTTAAAAATTACTAATTTTAGCAACAGTTGCTGTCGAGCTATAATTTTGGTGAAGTTTCGTTAAGAATAAAGAAATATATCAGACCAATGCATTGAAACCATTTTCCAGCCCGTTTAGGGGGGGTGAGCGGGGGTTGAAATACTTTAAAAAATTACTTATTTCAGCAACTGTTGATGTCGAGCTTCAATGTTGACGTGGTATTATTAATGGCGAAATACATCTGGCCAATGCATTTAAACCATTTTCCAGCCCGTCTAGGGGGATGAGCGGGGGTTGAAATAATTTAAAAAATTACTAATTTCAGCAACTGTTGATGTCGAGCTTTAATTTTAACGTGGTATTGTTAAGAATAGAGAAATACATCTGGCCAATGCATTGAAATCATTTTCCAGCCCGTCTAGGGGGTGAGATGGGGTGAAAATCTTTAAAAATTACTAATTTTAGCAACAGTTGCTGTCGACCTATAATTTTAGTGAGGTTTCGTTAAGAGTAAAGAAATATATCAGACCAATGTATTGAAACCATTTTCCAGCCCGTGTACGGGGGTTGAAATACTTAAAAAAATTACTAATTTCAGCAACTGTTGCTGTCGAGGTTTAATTTTAACGTGGTATTGTTAATAATAGAGAAATACATCTGGTCAATGCATTGAAATCATTTTCCAGCCCGTCTAGGGGTGAGATGGGGTGAAATTCTTTAAAAATTACTAATTTTAGCAACAGTTGCTGTCGAGCTATAATTTTAGTGAGGTTTCGTTAAGAATAAAGAAATATATCAGACCAATGCATTGAAACCATTTTCCAGCCCGTCTAGGGGGGTGAGCGGGGGTTGAAATACTTTAAAAAATTACTTATTTTAGCAACTGTTGCTGTCGAGCTTTAATTTTAACGTGGTATTGTTAAGAATAGAGAAATACATCTGGCCAATGCATTGAAATCATTTTCCAGCCCGTCTAGGGGGTGAGATGGGGTGAAATTCTTTAAAAATTACTAATTTTAGCAACAGTTGCTGTCGAGCTATAATTTTAGTGAGGTTTCGTTAAGAATAAAGAAATATATCAGACCAATGCATTGAAACCATTTTCCAGCCCGTCTAGGGGGGTGAGCGGGGGATGAAATACTTTAAAAAATTACTTATTTCAGCAACTGCTGCTGTCGAGCTTTAATTTTGACGAGGTATTGTTAAGAATAGAGAAATACATCTGGCCAATGCATTGAAATCATTTTCCAGCCCGTCTAGGGGGTGAGATGGGGTGAAATTCTTTAAAAATTACTAATTTTAGCAACAGTTGCTGTCGAGCTATAATTTTAGTGAGGTTTCGTTAAGAGTAAAGAAATATATCAGACCAATGTATTGAAACCATTTTCCAGCCCGTCTACGGGGGTGAGCGGGGGTTGAAATACTTTAAAAAATTACTAATTTCAGCAACTGTTGCTGTCGAGGTTTAATTTTAACGTGGTATTATTAATAATAGAGAAATACATCTGGTCAATGCATTGAAATCATTTTCCAGCCCGTCTAGGTGTGAGATGGAGTGAAATTCTTTAAAAATTACTAATTTTAGCAACAGTTGCTGTCGAGCTATAATTTTAGTGAGGTTTCGTTAAGAGTAAAGAAATATATCAGACCAATGTATTGAAACCATTTTCCAGCCCGTCTACGGGGGTGAGCGGGGGTTGAAATACTTTAAAAAATTACTAATTTCAGCAACTGTTGCTGTCGAGGTTTAATTTTAACGTGGTATTATTAATAATAGAGAAATACATCTGGTCAATGCATTGAAATCATTTTCCAGCCCGTCTAGGTGTGAGATGGAGTGAAATTCTTTAAAAATTACTAATTTTAGCAACAGTTGCTGTCGAGCTATAATTTTAGTGAGGTTTCGTTAAGAATAAAGAAATATATCAGACCAATGCATTGAAACCATTTTCCAGCCCGTCTAGGGGGGTGAGCGGGGGTCGAAACACTTTAAAAAATTACTTATTTTAGCAACTGTTGCTGTCGAGCTTTAATTTTAACGTGGTATTGTTAAGAATAGAGAAATACATCTGGCCAATGCATTGAAATCATTTTCCAGCCCGTCTAGGGGGTGAGATGGGGTGAAATTCTTTAAAAATTGCTAATTTTAGCAACAGTTGCTGTCGAGCTATAATTTTAGTGAGGTTTCGTTAAGAATAAAGAAATATATCAGACCAATGCATTGAAACCATTTTCCAGCCCGTCTAGGGGGTGAGCGGGGGATGAAATACTTTAAAAAATTACTTATTTCAGCAACTGCTGCTGTCGAGCTTTAATTTTGACGAGGTATTGTTAAGAATAGAGAAATACATCTGGCCAATGCATTGAAACCATTTTCCAGCCGGTCTAAGGAGGTGAGCGGGGGTCGAAATACTTTAAAAAATTACTTATTTTCGCAACTGTTGATGTCGAGCTTCGCTTTTGACGTGGTATTGTTAAGAATGGTGAAATACATCTGGCCAATGCATTGAAACCATTTTCCAGCCCGTCTAAGAGGGTGAGCGGGGGTCGAAATACTTTAAAAAATTACTTATTTTCGCAACTGTTGATGTCGAGCTTTAATTTTAACGTGGTATTGTTAAGAATAGAGAAATACATCTGGCCAATGCATTGAAACCATTTTCCAGCCCGTCTAGGCGGGTGAGCGGGGGTTGAAATACTTTAAACAGTTACTTATTTTAGCAACTGTTATTGTCGAATTTTAATATTCACGTGGTTTTATTTAGAATAGAGAAATAATACATCTGGCCAGTGCATTGAAATCATTTTCCGGCCCGTCTAGGAGAGGGAGATGGGGCTGAAATATTCTAAAAGTTAACTATTTTATCGACAGTTCTTCTCGAGTTTTAATTTTAACGTGGCTTAATTAAGAGTAAAGAAATGCATCAGAAAAATATATTGAAGTTATTTTCGGCCCGTCTAGGAGGGTGAGCGGAGGTTGAAATAATTTAAAAATCAAGTATTTTATCAACAGCTATACTCAACTTTACGTGGTTTTGCAATGAAGTTAGTTCCAGCCCATCTAGGAGGGTGAGCGATTGTTGAAATTATTTAAAAATCGCATGGATGTGCAACTCTTATTGCCGTGATTTATTTTAACTTTGTTTTCTTGAATGAAGAAATTCATTAGATCAGTGCAATAAAATTATTTATCAGCCCATTTAAGAGGGGGTGAAATGATTTAAATATCGATTGCTTTAGCAACAGCTATTGGCAAGCTTGAATTTTAACGTGGTTTCCTTAAGAATAAAAAAATGCATCAGAAAAATGTATTAAATAAATTTTTCAGCCTGTCTATGAGGATGAGATGGGGATAAATTATTTAAAAAAAAATTAAATGTAAAAAAAACTTTTTTAAAAACAAGCTTTTATTATTGTTTAGGTGCACTAAAGCGAAAAAAATAAGTTATGTTGAATTAATTGTCTTAGAAGCTTGTCGCGCACGAGAAGTTTATACAGGCATACAATTTGTTTGACAAAGATTGTAAGTATTTTTTTCTATTCTCGCGACAAGCTTTTAATACAATTAATTCAACATAACTTATTTTTTTCGTTTTAATGCACCTAAATAATAAAAGCTTGTTTTTAAAAAAATTTTTTTTCATTTAATTTAATTTTTAAATTTTTAGTTACGTCTTAATTATTATATATTTATTGTTTCGTCCTTGCTTAAAATAATACCAGATCCTTCGTCATTTCTTAGAATACAACGCCTGAGTGAATACATTATGATGCGATCAAATTATAGGATTAAAACTAAAAAATACACTTTTTGGCATCATATTATTGTATGGTCATCATACATACAAAGCAAGTTAATTAAAAAAAAAAAACTTTTTAAAAACAAGCTTTTAATAGCGTTAATTAGTTAATGGTACTCCTCACTCAGCAGTGTAACCGTCCGCCATATTGAATTTAGTGTGACGTTATTTTATTTTTCGTATTCTTCTCAGCAGACCCTTCCATTTGATACCCATATCATGGGGGTGCATAAAAAATAACTGGTCCGCCATCTTTGGGAGTCCGCCATATTGGATTTAGAATGACATCACTTAACTAACCATGCATTGTCATCCAAATTAAACGTGTATGCAAAATTTCAGCTCAATCGGTTGAGGATAACTGTTTTAAAATTCAGTTGCAAGATTTGACCTAAACAAACAAACATACAAACATTGCAAGTTAAATAAAAGCTTGTAATAAAAGCTAGTATTAGTTGCCGAGTTCGTGTATTGACGCAGTTAGTTCTATTCTAAATAACGATACTTCAGAGTCGGCGTTCCAGACAAAAACACTATCTTCGAAAACAGATAAACAATTTGTCGGAATTTTTTCTTAATTTCTTATAACTATTACTAATTTTAAATAACAAATATGTAAAGATTTATTTAAATACTGAGAAGCAAAACATGAAAAAATTATTTAACGGCACCCTGTAAATAACAGTTTGTCATATATAGTGTGTTTCACTTGAAATGGTAATAGTTTAGGTGCCCGCGTACATAAATGCAATTTATACATATCCCTGTATAACTTATTGTACAGCATAATTGCACCTAGTCTATCATTTTTTTCCTCTGCGAAAATTTTCGTAAACGCGGCGTTCCTTCTCGGCATGAAAAAGACGATTTCCACGCGTCGGACTGGAGAATCGGCGAATATATTTTGTCGGACAATTTGAGAATTGGATTCTATATTTGCATTCTATATATTTCTACAAACTGTCCGACAAAAATTTTGGAACGTTAAGGGTGTCTACCACCTAAACATAACATAACATAACTTTAAAACATTTATTGATAACTAGCTGATTTTTTCAAAATTGCTTAATAAAAATATGTAGAATCCAATTTTCGAATTGTCGAACCAAATATATTTGCCGATTTTCCAGTCCGACGTGTGGAAATCGTCTTTTTCATGCCGAGGAGGAACGCCGCGTTTACCAAAATTTTCGCAGAGGAAAAAAGTGATAGACTAGGCGCAATTATGCTATACAAGAAGTTATACAAGGATATATAAGAGGTTTATACAGTACGGTGTACGTCACTTATTATCGATTTTTTTAATATTTTCTGTAATTTCTGCGAGGAACTGGTCATTTCATCTAATACTGGTACTAATGAAGTATCCATGTATTAAATTCAATCTAAATCGTTGGTCGTTTCAGTGTTTCAAAAAAAAAATATTTAATTCTTTAAACCCGACTCCCTACAGCCTCCCTCCCTCCATTTTCTATGGTGCAATAAGTCATGCTGTATCAAACTGGTACTGTTCATGAACTGAACTAGCTCAGTTCGAGCAACGAGGAGCAGCAATAGGCAGCTTTCAGCTAGAACCTGAAGATGGCAGATGGGATTCTGCCGAAACGTCGTTTAGACAACTGTGGTTCCAGGAGGAGCCTATCAACTACGCGGGAAAACACCCCGGAAGTACACCAACACTTCGTATATAATATATTCCACTTTTTTACCAACTTTCAGTGGTCTGCTCACTTCGCATTTGAGTTGGGATTCATTTTGCTATTTCAGAATTAGGTGTAACCGCTCTAAACAAGTATGCAAAACTTGATCAAAACCGATTTTTAGTGGTTTGGAAGTTTGGACTATGTGGGTGCGACAACGAGAAATTAATTTTTAAAACCACTTTGTAGGGTTGGAGAACTACGTATAAATCCATCAAAAATTTAAAATTGAATGTATGCATGATCGCAATAATTTTCCTACGTAATCCGGAAAGTATAAAAACTATAAAACATACCCGAGATAGTAAAAAATTTTTGTAATAAATATTTAATTTTTGAAATATCTTCAAAAATGTTTCTGTTTCTTATCGGGATGCTCTGCCACATGTATTTTCTTCTAAACAATGTCGCGAAATCTACAAAATAATACAATTAACCAGTATTTAAATGTTTGCTTTTTGTTTAAAATACCTATATATTTCTCTTTCATAAAACCGCTGCCCAAAGAATCACTATTTCCACACCCAGATTATTTATCCAAGTCTCTTACAACGAAAAAACTGTTGATACCATATTTGCAGTCCACTAGGTGGAAATAATTGTTCACAGAACTTTAATAATATATTAAAAAAATGCTATGCCTTCTGGGTCTTGTAGATGCACTAAATCGCAATTTAATCTTTTTACCCCCTTTAATAATGAAGTGAGGGTGGCCGACGCCAAAAAAATGTTGAGACCTTGGCTTCTCGTACATACACTAAATTTCAACTTTATGGACTCTTACTTGCATACTTTACTTATTTACCTCCAGTACCTCCATTTACCTTCCAACCTTTCAACGAAATAGTATCAAAATATAATCTAGTTCCAGATCTCGTTAAAATACATATGTGTGTTATTTTCCCGAAGGAACTTTCGAAGATTGGCTGAGCGAGGGCAAGAAGGCGGCAAAATCCATGAGGATATATCAACCGCTACTGATATGAAGAAAATTTTGCAGGAACACGAAAATCAGCGGAAATATTATCCAGAAGAAGCGTTAGCTTTATTTTTCGAATGTAAACTAAACATTCTTATAATTTATTAAGAAACAGTGCACTTGGGGCATGTCACAATATGTATTCCCCCTACAGAATTTTCAGGGCTTGCAATCCTTGCAATGTTTTGAATGATTTGAAATTAAGTTATGTTAGAAAATTAAAACATTGGCAAGAAATTTTTTGAAACTTTTTTACATACTTTTAAACTGTATTTATTTTTCAATCCCCTGAAATCCAACCCCTCATTGCTTGGATTTTTTTTTATTTTCAGCGAATTCATGGATCTAATATTATCATGTGCACAAAGTTTCAGAATTTTAAAATAATATTTATCTTTCAACCCCCTCAAAAACGACCCCCCTACTATTTATAATTTTTTAACTATTTTTGATATATTCACAGACATCATATTATTATATTCACAGAGTTTCGAGACTTTAGAAGCAAATTTATTTTTCAACCCCTCAATAACCACCCCCTTAATCCTTAAAATTTTTTCACGATTTTTCCTGTCTTCTAACAACTATTTTAAGGTCATTTAGAAGTTTCTAGAATTTTGTCCACCTAGAAGTTGCAAATGGCCCACTGTGAGACGGGCTGGAAAATGATTTCAATGCATTGGCCAGATGTATTTCTCTATACTTAACAATACCACGTCAAAATTGAAGCTCGACATCAACAGTTGCGAAAATAAGTAATTTTTTAATGTATTTCAACCCCCGCTCACCCCCCTAGACGGGCTGGAAAATGATTTCAATGCATTGGCCAGATGTATTTCTCTATTCTTAACAATACCACGTTAACATTAAACCTCGACAGCAACAGTTGCTGAAATTAGTAATTTTTGAAAGTATTTCAACCCCCGCTCACCCCCGTAGACGGGCTGGAAAATGGTTTCAATGCATTAGTCTGATATATTTCTTTACTCTTAACGAAACCTCACTAAAATTATAGCTCGACAGCAACTGTTGCTAAAATTAGTAATTTTTAAAGAATTTCACCCCATCTCACCCCCTAGACGGGCTGGAAAATGATTTCAATGCTTTGGCCAGATATATTTCTCTATTCTTAACAATACCGCGTTAAAATTAAAGCTCGACATCAACAGTTGCTGAAATAAATAATTTTTTAAAGTATTTCAACCCCCGCTTACCCCCGTAGACGGGCTGGAAAATGGTTTCAATGCATTGGTCTGACATATTTCTTTACTCTTAACGAAACCTCACTAAATTTATAGCTCGACAGCAACTGTTGCTAAAATTAGTAATTTTTAAAGAATTTCACCCCATATCACCCCCTAGACGGGCTGGAAAATGATTTCAATGCATTGGCCAGATGTATTTCTCTATTCTTAACAATACCGCGTTAAAATTAAAGCTCGACATCAACAGTTGCTGAAATAAGTAATTTTTTAATGTATTTCAACCCCCGCTCACCCCCCTAGACGGGCTGGAAAATGGTTTCAATGCATTGGTCTGATATATTTCTTTATTCTTAACGAAACCTCACTAAAATTATAGCTCGACAACAACTGTTGTAAAATTAGTAATTTTTAAATAATTTCACCCCTCTAACCCTCCAAGACGGGTTGTAAAATGATTTCAATGCATTGGACAGATGTATTTCTTTATTCTTAACGAAACTTCATTAAAATTATAGCTCGACAACAAGTGTTGCTAAAATAATTAATTTTTATATAACTGATGATAAAATAAGCAATAATTTTTAAATTATTTCAACCCTATCCCACCCTACTCTACTAGACGGCCTCCTAAATAAATTCAGTACGTTTCTCTGATTCATGATCTTACATAATGACACCACGTTGAAATTAAAACTCTACAACGAAAATCAAATTATTATTTAAATCCACGACTTCATCGATTATAGTCCTACTTTAAAATGTGGATGTGGATGATTTCACACCCGTAAAAAATATACTTTCTGACGATTTGTTAAATTGTAATGTAATAAAAACCGTAAAAAGAGAGATGATAATGTGTTGCCCTTAGTCTAGTGCATGAAATTTAAAATTAATATACGATATTATTATTCGGTTCGTATATTAAAATTAATATACGAACCTTAGGGTGAAAATGGAGAAACACTATGTACCTACCAAAAAAAGAAATAATAAAATACTGATAATGGACATTATTATGTATGTTTCACATTCTGATTTTTTTGGTTATTTCATTTAGTTTTTAAAAATGTTAAATTTTAAGAGCTGAGTGCAGTTAGACGAAAAAAGTAAGTTACTAGGAAATCGATTGGACCTGAATGGATTTGCCTGAAAACTTTTTTAATTGCTTTCAATAGTCATCAATGAAGTTTTTAGTCCAGTGCAATTAGTCATTATAAATGAAAAATGACGGAACCCAGCTATAGTGAATGGATTTGAATGACTTTTTTTGTTGGATTTCTAATGCCATATACTAAAAAGTTTACCCATTGAAAATTACCGCAATTTCGAAAATCCGTAAATTAAAAAAAAATAAAATTTTTGGAAATTTCAACGAAGGGAATTTTTTAATATTCATTTTAAGAAAATAATGATTGTTATAGTTTTCGAGGTTGTTTATAAAGAATTTTTAAAAAAATAAGACTTTTTAAAATTAAGATGGCAGAAGCTCCAAAAAGCGAAATAAATGAATAGTACAGTAAGTGAAGCTTTTAAATCCCGAAAACAATATAATGAATTTCCAAATTTTTTGTTCATTAATTTTGTTCATTTCAACATGCTTCATAAAGTATGTTAATGAGAATCTATATTGTCATTGTTCCTGCTTTTTGGTTAGGGGTGGTGGCAACACTTCTTGGGGGTTGTCGCAAAAAGTAAAAAATACACATAAAATTGCAATTGTCACCCCCTAAAATCAGTATTCCTGGACTTTTTTTTTAAATTACTCGAAAAATGTGGACTTTAAAAAAATTAAAGCTTTCACGAAAACAAATCGAATGGTTTTTTTCTGATGTTTAGTTTTGGAAATATGGCATTTTCAAAATGGCGCCGACACTTTCAGAAAAAAATATACAACGTTAAAATCTAAAATTACTCAAAATATGTTAAGTATTCTTGTAAAAGTTAAAGGTATTTAAATTTTCTTTCGATTGAGACGTATTACGACCTTTCCTACTGAAAACTAAAAAAGTTACAAACAAAAAAGTAGCGCATTTCAAAATTTAGGCGCCATTTTTTTTAGTCTTATTACTCTAATATCTTATCAATTCAATTTTATTTAAATCCTTCTATATATTGTTAATACATATTATTACTAATATGCTCAATTTTTTAAAGAATTTTTAAAATAATCATTTTTCATTTTGTACCCATTTTCAATAATCAAAAATTTCATAATTTATTTGAAAAAAATCGGGTTTTTGGAAATTGCTCAGAAAATATTTTTATATAAAAAATGGTAAGAGTACAAAAATGAAGCTTATAAAAAAAACGAATAGCTTGTTTGTTTTTGCTTTACTACGACAAATTGTTCCAGAGATATAAAGGTTTAAAGAGCGCTAAAGAGCGCCTAAGCAAGAAAAGTATGTATTTAAAATTGAAATATCTCAAAAATTATAAGATTGATAAAATCATGATATAAGAATGAAATAAAGCTTGTAAAAAAACGAAGAGTTTGGGTTTTTATTTTTTTTTTCCTACGACAAACTGTGCCAGAGATATGACAATTTGAAATAATGTTGAAACTTTTCAATTTGTACGCGCATTTTAATTGTCTATAATAGGTAGAGAGACGAGCAATAACCGTCTATTTTTCGAAGAATACCCAAAAATAGCGGGTTACATAGCACTTTGGCATGTTTAGAGCGCAGATTAAAAATGTTATTTAATTAGTTTACTTAATTGTATTAATTTGATTTATTTATAACAATCTGTATTTTTAATAAAATTATACATATTACCGTACTCATTTATAATCCACCATTTTTTTTAATAAATTTAGACCTCATAATCATATTCAGCAACCTAAAAATCACAAGTATATGGATTTTCGTGAATTCATTTGTAACATTAGAAGAATTATTAATTTTTCAGAATTTAAAGGTGTTTCAACCCTTAATATTTTTGTCTCATGTTTTGATCTCAGTCATATTCAGCGACCTCAAAAACATAAGTCTCTGGATTTTCGTTAATTTATTCGTAAAATTAGAAACATAATTAATTCTTCAGTTTTTAGAGTTGGTTTCCACCTTTAAAAATAAAAAGCTGATAATGCGATAATATATATATTTTAAAAATACAGATTAAAGTTTCATTTCATTACAAATTCTTTATAAACAACCTCGAAAACTATAACAATCATTAATTTCTTAAAAGAAATATTTAAAAATTCAAATAATTGTGTTTATTGTTGGGATTTCTAAAAATTTTGATTTAATTTTTTAATTTACGGATTCTCGAAATGACGGTAATTTTCAATGGGTAAACTTTTTAGTTTATGGCATTAGAGATCCAACAAAAAAAAATCATTCAAATCCATTCACTATAGCTGGTTCCCAGGTATAAACCTTATTGCATTGGACTATTTCCACTTTTCCTTGCCCGCTAAATTTTTTTTTTAGAATTCAAAAAAATCGATTTCTTATGAAAAATTATGTTGAAAATGTTACAATCAGAAAATTTTCTATTATATTGGCTTGAAAATATTCACCTAAACGTCATTAATTACGAGTCTGGTGTTTAAAAAATTTAAAAAGAAAACGGTGACTCCAAAATATTTTTTCATATTCCTTAATGTAAGGAAAACATTGTGAGAAAAATAAATAGGAAATTATAAATATTCAATTAATAAAGTTAAAATATTATAATATATATTATAAAAATATGTAATATAGAAGTATCTTCCAAGGTTTACGGGCCAGTTTGCTGGACCCCCGTGGTGGATTATTCACTTCAAATTTAGGTCAGGTCAGTGCACCCTTTAAATAGGTACCTTTTTGACACATGTTTGTCACATTATTGTCTTTTTTGCCGCCTTTTACGCATTACAGTTTTCAAACATATTGAATGGCAATAACAAGAGCTGAAAATTTAGTTAAAGAAATTTTAGGAGAATAAATTAAAATACTGATAAATACCCTTCTGTATTAGAGAATATTATTTAGGTTAAATGCTAATCGTGATAATAGCAAATAAATATAAAATATAAAATAATTACCCTTCTGTAGTTAAAATATTCGATATTTTTTTCGTTCTGACCACACTAAAATCCTAGTATGTCACGTTAGTACAGTAACTAGAGGTTTTAATTTCAAAATAATATCATTTGAATTTGATTTCATTTATTTCTGGCAGTTTAGTAGTGAATGCATCACAGAAAAGTTTCTATATTATTTATTTATGAGGACTTGAAAATTGATACTTTCGCTTTAAGAAAAAGGTATTTCGAAACGATTTTCGTCAAATAATTGGAAAAGATTACAGTTACGGAAAACTGCTAGAGACAAATAAGAAATCTACTAAACACAGGATAAATTTAATTTTTTTCCCTAATTTCTGCAGAATTAATGGTTTCGGAGATCTGGGATTATAAAGATGGCGTCCGAGTGTTTATAAGATGAAGCATTTAGTTTAAATGTTAAACACCTGAGAAACTATGGCACTTACGTCAAAAATTATATCAGCCAAAACAACGAAATATTAATTAAGCTTTCAAATGATTTTTTTAAATATTTCTATAGCATTAAATACAAATAAGCTGTGAGAAAAAAAAACACGCTTTTTCACATTTTTTTAATAAAAAGTTTCCATTTTATTACTGTAAGTAGTCAGCAAAAATAAAATTCTCAAATACTCAAATTCGTTAACAATATAGTAATATAGTATGATCAGGATCACACGCTCAATTTTTTTCTTCCTTTGACAAGAAAAAAAAATGCATTTTAAACTAACTAAAAATTTTCGAAAAAAACGTGAAATTGTTCCCTTGCAAATATCTCAATAAATTGCAAAAAATGGGGAACATAAAAAATAAAGGTTATACACTGAGAATGAAATATTTTTATATTTATATAGGATTAATAGTTTTGGAGAAATTTAAGTTTAAAGACGGCAACCGAACGTTTATAGGATTCAGTAGTTTGTTTAAATGTCAAATATCTTAGAAACCACGACACTACGAAGGACCAGAATTAAAGACGATCAATTAAACATTAAAATGGTTGTATGTTTATTGTTTCTGCATTATAAAAAATATAGAAACAATGCGCGTCCTTTTAACAATTGTGGTTTTGGATTATTGTCTACCAGCTGACACAAAAATATAAATATTGGAGAATAACTAGTACACATTTTAAGAAGAAATATCAATTTGTTTATTTATAAGCGACCAAAATGCAAAAACAGCTGTCTAAGGAATCACTACTGTCACATCCAGATTTCCTATCTAAGTCCCTTACAATACCAAAAAATATCGATACTATATTTGTACTTCACTATGTGGAAATAATTGTTGATAGAACTCCAATAATACAATATTTGAATTCATGTACTTCAAAAACCCATAAAACGATATGCCACACGGTAGTGAGGTAGTTGCCTTTGGGAGGCATTTGGTTCTTGTACACACAACAAATCACAATTTTATTTTTTACCTCATTTAATAATGGAGTAGTGGTAGTGATAGTTATGGTAGAGAGAGTGGCTAATTCCAAAAAAATTTTTCTGGCTTTTCGTTTTCGTATATACACTAAATCACAATTTAATTTTTTTGCCCCTTTAACAATAGGTACGTAGAGGGCGTGGCTAGTACCAAATACATTTTTGAGGCCTTTTTTATTTCATACATACTAAATCACAATTTTATTTTTTAATCTCTTTAATAATGGTTTGGTGATAGTAGAGAGGATGACTAATATTTAAAAAATGTTGAAGTTTTTGGTTCTTGTATACTCACTAAATAACAATTTTACTTTTTTACCCTTTTCAATAATGCGATGAGGGTGGTAGAGGGGGTGGCTAATGCTAAAAAAAAATTTGAAACCTTTGGTTCTTGTATGGACACTAAATGACAATTTAATTTTTTACCCCTTTCAATAATGAGATGGAGGTAGTAATGGGGATGGTAGGGGGGGGGGGGGTGGCTGATGCCATAGACCGCATTAGGTACTTGTATACACACTTAATCACAATTTTATTTCTTACTCCCTTGAATAACGGTGTGGGGGTGGTAATGGAGGTGGCTGATGTCAACAAAATTGCGGGCTCGTACATACACTTAATCCCAATTTTATGAATTGTTACTTGCTAGCTTTACCTATTTACCGCCATTTTCTCCCATTTACCCCCCAAAACACCCAACCCTTCAGCGTAATAAAATCAAAATAATATAATCAAGTTCAAGATTGCGGTATAATACATAAGGTGTATCAAATATCCAGTCAATATCATAAACCGTTTCTGAGTAATCCTGCACACATAAAAGTTGCAAACAGACCGGCAGACAGAATTTTTTTTGCTCAAACTTAAAATTTCGACATTTCATGTATAAGCCTATTTGAAGAAAAAAACTTTTTTTACGATGACTATACTTCCACTCCACTACGTGGGTGTGAAAGTAAAATTAACGTATCTCTAAAAATGCATTAAATTTAAAAAAATTCAAGATAGAGTTGAAAGTTGATACATGTGTAAAATTTAAAAATAAACAACTTTTCCTCTAAAATTTTTCGAAAATTTTAAAAATAACTCCATTTTTCGGCATTTAAAAAGAGTCAAATATGGCAGGTATAAAGAAAATCATGTGCTTGCTATTGTGCGCGTCGTTTGGTATTAATTTTTAAACAAAAACTATTGACAAAATCTGGTGTTATTTTCCTCTCTGCTATTATTTTCGGTCCTAGTAATTCCGCCGCAAAAATAAAAGTTACAAATTATCCACAATAAAATTTAGAATAAAATTAAATGTACAAATAAAAAAAGTAAAACCCTTAGAAATATCCTTTTTTGGATAATTTCAGAATGTAATGTAATAATACATAAATCTTAACGAAAGTAAGTGAAACCATGTCTTTTATTGAACTAAATCTTCTTTTAGCGCAAAATATTTATTTAAAGTGCCGAAATCTAAAAAAATCGAAATTTTAATCACACGTAATAGGACTATTTTCTTTACATGTAGGTTTTTACATGTATTTTACAATGCTGACAAGAAAAAAAAAATTTCTTCATTGAAACCATTTTTTGAAATTTGTTTACAATTGTAGTTATGAACGAATTCCACACTGTGGATTTTTTATGAAACCAGACTGTAAACGAATTGTGAAAGTAGATGAGGAAATCAATATTCAAAAAATAACAATACCTACTGTGCCTGTGCTTTCATTTGGGGGTCAAGATACGTTAGCTTTTGCGTTTCAGTTGTTTACAAATAAACAAATTGATATTTCTTCTTGAAATTTCGTGTAGTTTTTCTTCAATGCTTATATTTTATCTCTGTTAGTTAAAAGCAATCTGGAACTACAATTTTTAAAATTACAACTAAAGCATAACGCATGCTCCACACGAACAATTTCCCGTTCCTACCCCTCGAATTTTGCAACTAGCGTTTATAATGACTAATCTTTCTCAATTTTCAATCCATCGGAATTTTTTCCTTTAATTATTGTCTTTTTTCTAAAATTTTAAATTTTTTATTTAATTTAAAATAAAATATTTCAATTTTTTGTATAGAAAAATCAATAGATTTTTAATTTTTGTCTTATTGGAACTTTCTTTCTTTTTAAATTACTTGATTTCTTTTTGTGCCAATTTGATTGTTCACTTTAATTTTACGTAACGTAATTTGTTTAGCTTTTATTTACAAAAAGTGCATTTTTTGTATAGCTTTCTTAATTTTGCCGCGAAAAAAGATCTAACCTGAACAACTAATCTTAAGTCCATGTATTGTGTGCAAGTTTTTAAAACTTTTAACATTACTCATACAATTAAAAATACGAGCATTGGGAAATAGCCGGTCCAAATTTGAAGAAGAAATATCATTTTGTTTATTTATAAGCGACCGAAATGCAAAAACTAACGCATGTCGGCTCCAGATGCAGGTAAATCATATTCTTTATTTTAAATGTAGATTTCTCATCTACATTCATAATTCTTTACTGTTTTTGGTTTCACAAAAAATCCAGAATTATTTGAATTTGTATTGATTACAATTGCGAAAATTAAAAACAAATTCCAAAAAAGTTTAAATTAAAAAAACTTCTTAATTGCATTGCATAATATATTCGAACCCCTACAATTAAAAAAAAATTACACTTCTACGAGCCGACGCATTTAAACATTATCAATTGAAATTTCGAAATACGACATTTTTTTATTTTTAGAGGTTTATTTTCCAACGTAAATGAATTTAGTGTAATTCAGATGTATACCTGATATTAATATCAAATATGAAACGAACTCAATTATTTATAATAAACAAGAGAACCATAAATACAGTATTGCCAAATATGTTGGTTCAGCTTGATGCTAAAAATATTCATATTTGTATATCACTATATACAGATTTCAAAACAGCGCCACAACCTAATGCGGACAAACCTCGAACTGGAAAACATATCTTTCTATCAAACCTGAACCATCATAAAACGTGCAATACCAAACATCCCGGGCTTTTTTTCCCGCTAAAATTTAATGGCAGACGAGCAGCCAATCTTAAGCTTACAGAAAAAGATGTCATCAATAATGGGCGGGGACGTTATGAACAAGTTTATTGAGCAAAACAAACCTGAACCACATATATGGTTCAGGTACGTCAGGCTGGTTCAGAATGGTGTATAAAAAATCATATTTGTGGTTCAGCTTTATACCATTTCTGTAAATATATATATATATATATATATATATATATATATATATATATATATATATATATATATATATATATATATATATATATATATATATATATATATATATATATATATATATATATATATATATATATATTCGTATTTCCGCTTATACAGACCAATTTCGTTATATTATACCGACGTTCCCAGACCAAAATCGACGTTCCCAGACCCTGCCGCGGGCCTGTCAACGTTTTCCCTTATTTTCTGGTAGAAAAGGATGAGTAGATAGTGGGGACGAAATTTTAAGAGGGTCTGTTAAAACAGTTTTGTATGTCATTATATACAGTTTTAGTGCCAGACCCAACTGGGTAGGGGGCGTGAACGTCAATACTGTATATTGTATATAAAATCTGGGACTGGCAAGAAGTTGTGCTGACTTCTACAGACCCGAAATCTGGCAACACTCTATCGGGTTCAAGGAAGTAGGTAAACTATGAAAATTTCGTTTTGTATAATTTATTTGAATAAGAAACTATTTTTAGGTTAGTTATATGAATTAATACAAAAGTACAACTCAGATATTTTATCTATTGATGCAGTACAGTAGAATTTATTATTTTCGGCCACAACATTTTACTAGAAATTTTACCACTGATTCTTATGGTATGACCTGATTACGAAAAAAATATTTGCGCCCAAAAATTCCCGGTGCGTCAAAAGTTAATATGCAATTTTTGACGCGCTTTCACGAATTTTTTACTTATCTGCTTATATCTTGTACTAGAAATCGAATGGGAATTTTAAAAATACTGGCTTATTTGAAATAAAATTCTTACAAAATATAGACCTGTCCGGTTTGTACAGAAAAAAAATACAAAACAAAAAATGGCCAAAAAAATCAAAATTGAATATCTTTTCGATAAGAAGGAGTAATTTCACCAGTTTTGGCAAAAATGAAACTCATCTATGGTCAAAGATGGCGGACAAAATAAAATTTTTAATTCTTTGTCAAGTATCAAGGAGACATTGTGCGTCACCTTTCTTTTCTTTTTTTTTTTTGTTCGATTGTAGGTACTTTTAGGTACCTTTAAGTGGATAAATTTCATTTTTTTTTTATTTAAAAAATGTGCATGTGTGAAAAGGAAATTTATTAAGCATACGCATAGTAAACCAAAAAATTGGGTGAAAAATAGGAGGGTCAAAGAAAATGCATTTTTGAAAATTGTAAAAAAATGAACGTTCGAAAATAAAAAAAATTGAACTTTATCCTCTTAAAGTACCTAAAAAATCCTACAATAGAAGAAAAAAAGTGACGCACAACGCCTCCTTGATACTTGACGAAGAATTAATTTTTTTTTTACTTGGTCCGCCATCTTTGACCGTTCTATTTAACTTACAGCATTCAGATTTTGTGCATTATATTTGACCATTGTTAAGTTTTATTTTTGCCAAGTTTCGAATAGACTCAATTTTGATTTTTTCAACCATTTTTGGTATTTTTTCCAAGATGGCGGATTGACCCATACATATCGGACAGGTCTGTTTTTTAAGAATTTTATTTCAAATAAGCTAGTATTTTTAAAGATCCCATTCGATTACTAGTACAAGGTAAATTAAGCAGATAAATAGAAAATCAGTGCAAGCGCGTCAGAAAATACACATAACTTTGGACGCACCAGGAATTTATGAACGTTTGGTTGCTTTAAAACTTGTCGATTTTCTTTGGTGAATACGGTGTCGGAATTCGTAATTCGCGGCTATATGAACAATATTTAAGGAAAACGTTATGAAAATGTATATTCAAAATGGCGACGGGACGAGTGTTGCACTTTTCGTATATGATAATTTATAAATTATCGAAATAAGTATGTTCCTGCTTTTTATTGCTGGTGGATGTACAGGGCGGTCGCGCGAATGTTAGAACCTAATTTAACTTCGTTATTCTTAAAGTGACGTAAAAAAACTTAAAAATAAAAGTTATGGGAAATGACATGTATTTTCCAAACATTATTTCAAAAAACAATTGAAAGTCGAATTTCGGAGATATTAACTTTACTTTGTTTTTTTTTAATGGAACACTCCGTACATTTGTTTTAAATAAAATGGAGGATTTCAATGATTGATATATATTTTTCGGACTGACTTAATGGTAACAAAATATAAAATTTAATATCTAGTATAGTTTTCAATATAGAAAATGTTCTTTGAAAAAACTAGCGTTGCTTTAAATGATTTTGGGACACATTTCCAGACATTTCCGTTATTTTGTTAACTTATATTATTATACAGGGTGGACCATTAATAACACAGGTTTACAAAAAGAAAATGTCCGACCAATGGGATGCCATTACCACACTCCGAAGGTTTTTGACGTGCAGAACACGATGCCGTAGTCCGTTTTGCGCCATCACGTCAGGATTTCGAGAAAACTTAAACTAAATGTGCTAAAAATACCTTTTTCGCCTTCGTTCATGCACAAATTAATTCACTCAAGTAACCCCAAAAACCCCCAACTAATAAGTTTTTGGCCACAATCTTCAAATTTTGATAAATTTCTGGATTTTAGCATCTGCCATATTGGATCCACCGTCTTGGATTTAGAAATTACTAAATTCTGACTTTCAATTCATGATCAGCAACCCCAACAACCCCCGAGTAACAAAATTCACCCCAATATATTGAGTGAATTAAGTTGTGCACGAACGAAACAGATATTTTTAGCACTTTTCGGTTAAGTTTTCTCGAAATTCTGAAGTGATGGCTCAAAACGGACTACGGCATCGTGTTCAGGACGTTAAAAACCTTCGGGGTACGGTAGCGGGATCCCATTGGTCGGACATTTTTTTTTTTTGTAAACCTGTGTAATAGGCCACAGTTCAAGGGTAGATTCTTTGGACCAAAATATGAGGATATAACCAAACATGCTTTAGTAAATTGTTGCTGTGGAAAAAGATACAGGGTGTCAAAATTGTAATTTTTTTTAATTTTTTTCGCAATATCTTAACTACCTCTTGACCGATCTTCTCCCAAATTGGCAAGGAAACATTTTTTAGGCTATGAAACAATAATTTGTGTATTACATCACGCCAGCCCGTGGAGGGCGCTTCATGAGCTATACCTGATGATGAATATTTTTTCTCTTTTTTTATTACGAAACGTAGTGACACTTTTGACTAGAAAATCTCATGCAGGAGTCATTTCTACGTAAAAATGGTACACTTGATAGAACTTGATATCCGACGAGAAAACCGCCGCAGAGATCTCAAAAATTCTTTAAAAACAAACCCAATTTGAAAAGGAAAAATTGTATTTATTGAAAAATGTGCTTTGGTGACGTCATTTACGTACAATTTCATTAGCTTGACATTTTGACAGAAATAAGACGTCACACCAAAGCACCCTTTTCAATATATACAATTTTTCCTTTTCAAATTGGGTTTGTTTTCAAAGAATTTTTGAGATCTATACAGCCGTTTTCTCGAAAACGGTTATAATTATCAAGTTCTATCAAGTGTACCTTTTTTACGTAGAAATAACTCCTGGATGAGATTTTCTAGTCAAAAGTGCCACTACGTTTCGTAATAAAAACAAAAGAAGAAATGTTCATCATCAGGTATAGCTCATGAGGCGCCCTCCACGGGCTGGCATAATGTAATACACAAATTATTGTTTCTTAGCCTAAAAAATGTTCCTTTACCAAATTGGGAGAAGAGCGGTCAACAGACAGTTGAGATATTGCAAAAATAAGAAAAAAAAATTACAATTTAGACACCCTGTATCTTTTTCCACAGCAACAATTTACTAAAGCATGTTTGGTTATATCCTCATATTTTGGTCCAAAGAATCTACCCTTGAAATATGGCCTATTATTAATGGTCCACCCTGTATAATGCACGGCCTGCATTTTTGCTAATTGAAATATTTATTAAAAAAAAATAAGTTACTTATTTTAAACACCATATAAATAATTTTTTTATTAATTTTGGGTGGTATGCTTCAGGTTAATATTATCCAAAAGTAAAATAAAATGTATAGAACAAGTTTGATTGTTTAAATAGTAGACTTAAAATAGGTGGCAACGCTGCTGGGCCTGACGACGTAGAGAATTCGCGATATTTTATATATAGCGGGATCAGCAAGGCGGTATTTTAATAAGTGTTTGTTAACGTTGATATAATCATGTATTTTTTTTAAGTTTGTTTTACTTTACCCCATTCAGATTCTCTGAAATTGTAATATCAAAACTGTTGAAAGAATAAGATATATACTCCCAAAATGTTAATATTTCGGGTGGGTCTGTGGTGGCCTGGAAAGTAGCGCGGGTCTGGTAAAGATAGAAAGACGAATATATATATATATATATATATATATACAGCGTGTCGCACTTTTCATGGAGCCACCCCTTATATCTATCCGAATTTTTTGAAATTTTGGTGGTGAATATATAACTATAAAGCGAGTCTTTAGACGTAACCGCATTTGATTTTAGTCAGAGGCGTCCGATTCTAGGATGTAGACGGGGGTCGATTTTCAAAAAAAAAGTATTAGCGATTTTTTTAGAACCGCATTTGATTTTAGTCAGAGGCGTCCGATTCTAGGATGTAGACAGGGGGTCGATTTTCAAAAAAAAAAGTATTAGCAATTTTTTTAGAAAAAAAACTAGTAAGATATTCTTAATCAGCACCTTTAGAAACCCATTTGTACGAGATTACATCGTAGTGGGTTCAAAGGTGTTTGAGATAGGGGCCGCCAAAAGAGCAATTTTTTGAATTAAAAATATTTTTTATCTGCAAAACGGATTCTCAAATGAAAAAGAACTATTCTTCATTTTTTGTTCAGAATAATGTATTGTACTAGTTTTAGGTGATTTTACAACAAAATAATTATTTATTTAAATAAGGCAAGAATTAAAAAATAAAATAAATGAAACAAAAATAAATAAATAAATAAAACCAATTGACACTCGCAATAACTTTTGTTTTCATGGCTTACTTAGGTCTTTATTGAAGATTATTCGTTAGAAAAATGTTAAGCATGTACTAATTAAAATTCTTTCCTTATTAAATAAATAATTATTTTATTGTAAAATCAATTCAGATTAGTACAATACATTATTCTGAACAAAAAATTAAGAATACATTTTTTCATTTGAGAATCCGTTTTACAGGTAAAAATTATTTTTAGTTGAAAAAATTGTTTTTTTGACGGCCCCTATCTCAAACACTTTTGAACCCACTATGGTGTAATCTTGTACAAAGGGGTTTCTAAAGGTGCTGATTAAGAATATCTCACTAGTTTTTTACTGAAAAAATCGCTAATATATTTTTTCGAAAATCGACCCCCTTTTTCCATTCTAGAATCGAACGCCTCTGACTAAAATCAAATGTGGTTACGTATAAAGACTCATTTTATAGGTATATATTCACCACCAAAATTACAAAATATTCGGATATCAGATGAGCGAGATATGAGGGTGGCTCCATGAAAAGTGCGACACGCTGTATATATATATATATATGAAGTGACGGTGAGAGGTAAACTCTTATATGGTCAGATGCTACTATACGTCGGACAAATGTCACAGGCGTATAGCGACTTGCTTTTTTGCAAGTACCAAGAGCGGCGACCTCTAGCCTGAGTGGGCTTTACTCACTGTTTATGAAATAAGATTTGAAGGAAACAACTACTCAACGGGCAAATATCCCGACCTGCATTGAATTACACCTTCAAATCGTGATCAGTAACCAACAAGTTCCTAACCAGACACAGACCGCTTTCGAACTTATTATGTTCTTCTAAGTATGCCATAGGTCATAGAACAGACAAATAATAGTGGTCAACTATCATTTGTCTGTTCCATGACCTATGGCATACTGAGGAGAACATAATAAGTTCGAAACCGGTCTATGTCTGGTTAGGAAATATATATATATATATATATATATATATATATATATATATATATATATATATATATATATATATGTTATATAAAATTATACGCTTATTATAAAGACTTAGTCGTAACAAACCTTTGTCTTCGGCGGGGGGGAAAACGTAGGGGGGAACTGTTCTCGGTTCGATGGTGAGAGCGCCGGGGTGAGCCTCCGCAATCCTGCGCTCCCGACGTCCCGACGCACCTGGCTGTGCATTTCTTGAGGCGGCGTGTCGCTGTGGCCCGAAGACGATGCCGTTTCACGCCCCTTGCCAAAGCTTACACCTTTCGGCATCTGCATTTCTCCAGCTTGGCCCTGGCCTGTGCTTCCTTGTGCACTGTGGCGAGAGAGAGCTGGCCTCGCCGTGTGGGTCAGGCTTCCATGCCTCCCAGATCGCCCGACGCGTGCTTCTGGTTCCCTGTCCTGGACGTTGAGTCCGGAATTTGTTGTTGACGTGTGTTGCCTCCTGAGTGGGCTCGTCACTACAGTAGTTTGAGGGCTTGGGGTCAAGTCGCGGAAAAAGAATCGAAGGGCTGGATCTTCCTGTAGATTTTGCCAATCTCTTCTTACGTGAATTGGGGCTGTGTCCGTGCTGCTGCTCGCGCGCGACATGATGAAACGCGGCCCGCACTTGGAAACTGAAGCCGAGAAAGATTCGAAAGTACCACGAAAATTGTCTCTGATAAAATTCGGAAGTACGTCGAAGATTGTCTTTGTGGTTGCGAGGAAAATTAATTCTCTCGCGCCCCGCGAGATTGATGTTGTGAGACTAGTCCTGATGTATATGAGTGCTTGTACTCATAAACAACGAAGCGTAGTTGAAATGAAATTGTTTGTTCGAAAATGTCCGAGGCAGCGCTGAATGTTTGGCCCCCAACGGAAACGTGAGTTGAGCGTTCGAAGCGGTGCTGAATTTCTGGCCCCCGACGGAAACGTAATTTGTGAACGTCCGAGGCGGTGCTGAATTTCTGGCCCCCAACGGAAACGCGTTTTGAGGTGACCCGAAAAAATTTATTTTCTTTAATAATAATTTCGGCGCCGTGTGCACCTGGGGGATGCTTTCTGCGTTCGTCAGAACGGAAAAATCACTTCACAAAAGTTTACATTTTTTCAAGATACAAAAGTTACAGACTTATTGGTGAATTATTAGTGGTGCATTTGGGAAAGACGGCTTGTGCTACTTGTTACGCGAGTTAACTTCAACGAGGCACCTGGAGGCCTGGTGAATGCAAGTTAATGAGTAGCCGGCGCGGCACAAGCGATCCCCCTTTGCTGCAGGGCTGGAACTCGGCAACTTGGCTGTAAAAAATGTACAAGAATAATGTCACTTCTGCTCAGCTGGCTGGCTTCTCCGTAGCTTAATGTCTATGCACTGGCTCTACGTTACTAGAGGACTCCCTAGAAGAGGGCTAGCAAAGTAAGAAAGTCTTTGTCCTTATCTGAACCTCAGCAGAGAGTTCAATTTGGCAAAATGTCTCTAAGTGCAGGCAGGCAGATGGCCCTGACCTAGATCAATGTTTTTTGGTTTGAACCTCCTCGGAGAGTTCAACGCACTGACTGTCTGAACAGCTGGGGCTGCAGGCTGATGGCCCCGCTACCCAGGTTAAAGTTTATGGTGGTTCTTTACCTTTAAGTCCGGTGTAGAAGCACTTTTAGTTAATCACTGTGGGAAATAAATGAGACGTTGCGAGGCCTTATGCTCGTTTAGAATATTTATTTATTACAGCTTGTCCTCCTTGGAGCTGAGGGGGTTTGAGCCCAGCTCGGGTAGGATAGGATAGAGAAAGGATTCACTCATTCATTAAGACACACGAATCGAATAATACCTTATATTAATTAATTTCCACCTGGCAAGGTAGCCAAACTTCCCTAACTCGCGTCTCGCGTAATTTAGAAGATAAAACCAATTAATCAGTACTTGTCATTCGCAAATGTCGGTGCCTAGCTGTCGAAGCTGTGTAACGAAGAGTTCATCAGTATGCAATGATTTTTAAAGTGTTGGAAATGTGGTTGGACCAGCTGGGGTTACTTCTGAGAGCTCCCTCGGTAGTCGAATTGAATATGGGCCCGCTGGGGTTACCGCTGTGGGCTCCCTCGGTGGCAGAAGAAAAGATGATCGAGCCTCGAAGTGACGTGGAGAGTGCACTGCGAATGACTGATAGCGTCACCAGTGTCACAAATATATTTATACTATGCCGGGGAGAAATGCAGCAATTTGATTGGCTGGCTTATTTTCAGCCGGACTATAACACCACCCTGCCGGGAAGGCAAAATTTCGGGAGTGTTGGAAATTAAGAGAGAAGATTGAAAAGAAAATTGAAAGAAATCTGACCGGCGAAATTTAAAATTTGACCGGGCTGATGAGGTTTTAGAAGTTCGAAACGTTCTTGATTAAATTGATCGTACTAGTTTCGATTGAAAAAAAACGGGAGAGAAATTTGATAAAAATCAGCCTGAGCTAATTTGAAATGAAGTTGAAAAGATTTGAAAATTTTCTTGACAAGTGGGTCGTACTAATTTTCAAAATGACTGGTGAATTTTGGCTACCTTGTATACAAAACTACCTTAAAATCTAGATTAAAATATTTGACCTATCTGGGCGCAGCTAAATATTTATCAGTACAAAACATGTAGTAAATATATTGCAATATAATTTTAGTACATAAGGCACTTTACTTAAATAATTAGTGGCACAGAAAGTAAATAAATTTCGGAAATTACAATGTAAAAACGCGTGTCGATGTCTTCGTCCAGGTTGTGTTCGAAGTGGTCACAAGTTGCCCTTCGGAGGCAAGGCATCTCCAACCTGAACCTCGACGGGATTGTTGGCCCTTTCGTAGAATCATGGGGCAGGGTTTGGCCCATCCCATGACAGGACTGTTGAACGTCGACTTGGCAGATCACTGGCCCAAGTCGGACTCGTACACACGGAGGGGTAAAAGGTACAAGTTTTCATACTTGCACAAAAGTTAACTGAAGCGTTGAGATGGCTGAAGCTCGCAGCAGGGTTTCCTACTGGGAACTCGAGAGATAAGATTGAAATTTGAATGAAATGACAGAAGTTTACTGGCGGATTTTAATCGAAAATAAAGTAAAATGGCCAGTAAATAAGGTAAGTTTGGAAGGTAAGTATTAAAATACTGAAATGATGATGAGTAATAAATTTTCACCTTATACAGGGTGAAATTAGAAAATAAATGGTGGATGCGCTGGTAATTTCGAAAAATTAATAAAATTGCAGGAACAATGCTTCCTGGGGTTTAGAATAAATTTGGGTGGTGTAGCAGCAATGCCTGTTGCACCAGAATAAAATAAAAGTGGTTATGTAGGTTGGAATAGTATATAATAATGAGTAATATATATTGGAATAAGATAATTCCCTTGGCAGGGACAAAATAAGAAAATAAAGGAAAATTGGCGAATGCGCCGGTAATGAGAAATAATAATTTGGCCAAAAGGCCTCGGAGCAAATGCCTCCGGATAATATATGATTATTATGGCCACAACCCTACGATAGGGCAGGCGTCATCTAGGATCGAGACTTCGGGGTCATCTTCTTGATAATCCTCAAGGGTGACCGAGTGGAAGCTATAGTTAACAGGGACTGCTAGATTGGTTAGCTCTGGGTTTCCCTGGTCACCGGCTTCATCTTCTTCTCGCTGTCGGCTCCTCTCCTGGGCCTCTTGGATCCTTCGGATTAATTGCCGTTCGGGCGTCCCTAAGATCCTTTCTCGGTCTCGTTGACATTGTCGAAGTAGCGCCTCTTTACTAGGTCGAAATACTAAGATAGGCACTCTGCTCGTACTAGGGTCCTGAGGGGGTGACCTTGATTGTAACCGCCTTGCAGCTTCTACTGCTCTTCTTGGACTACCGATCATCGGGGCTGCACTTGTACTAGGCTGTGCTATGTCTCTCTGTGCTTCCTGCACCGGGGTCCTCGGTCTGGCACTTGGGCCGGCTCGCTCAGGTCCTGGCCTGGCAGGTCCTACTTCCGGAGGTTCATCCGGATCACTATCGCTATCCGTCTCATCATCGTTCGGCGCTGGTGGCGGGAATGGCGCCGGTCTGAGGTCATTTACATGAACAGGATGCTGTGCTCCATTCCTGTCCACTTCGTAAACGTTGTCACCTAGTACTCGTAATATCATAAATGGCCCTTCCCATGGGGGGCTGAATGCTGTTGCG
Source organism: Rutpela maculata (assembly GCA_936432065.2). Classification (NCBI taxonomy): domain Eukaryota; kingdom Metazoa; phylum Arthropoda; class Insecta; order Coleoptera; family Cerambycidae; genus Rutpela; species Rutpela maculata. The sequence continues at coordinate 71,456,421 of OW386291.2, read as the reverse complement.
GTGCCTGGGAATTGTCTAACCATCACCAATTCTCCTACTTCGAAATGAATCGGCGCTTCTCGATGCTCCGGGAACATATCTCTTTGGTAAACAATCTGCCTTTCCTGGGCTCGTCTCACCCGTGCTTCTCGTTGTTGAGCATTGTTTTCCACTTCCTGTTGATTAACCGGGTGATTCCATTCCCCTGGTTTAACCAGCGGTGCTCCGAGTAACAACTGACTGGGTGACATGCCTGTGGCTGCATTAATTCGGGTATGAAGTTTGAGCATAATGTCTGACAAACTCTCATCCCATCGGTTTTCGGTTTTATTGAGCATTTCAACTCGGAGGGCCTTCTTAATCTCTTGGCTCCTCCGTTCCACTGGATTGGCCTGTTGATGGTAAATGGGGGACGTATAGGCGTGGATGTCATGTCTACGAGTATACCTTTCCCATGCCAAGGACGTAAATTGCGTCGCATTGTCTGTGATTATTCGCTGTGGATATCCCCATCGATTGAACACTTCGGTGAGGAATTGCAACATGACCGTTACTCCACTGGTAGGGGACGCTTTCAGTTCCACCCAGTTTGAAAAGGTGTCTGTCAGCACGAAGAGGTATCGGTTGCCTGTTCTGGTTTCAGGGTAAGGTCCCATAGCGTCAAAGCTAACCACTTGCCATGGTTTGGTGGGTGGCCTGGGCCGTAGGGGTGCTTTAGCTTGCAGAGCACCTCCTCGTTTTGTGGCGGCGCATATCACGCAGTGTCGAACGTGCGTGCGTATCTGTTTGACCATTGCCGGCCAGTAGTATAAGCGGCGGACTGCCGCGACAGTCTCGTCCCGCCCTGGATGTCCAGCGGCATCGTGATAGTGGTGAATCACCCTCTGCCAAAATTGTAGAGGTACAACTAATCCTTGTCTTCCATCTCGAATGTACCAGATTAAACCGTCTTCTACTTGAAAATCCTGGCGTAATGTTCGCTGCCAAGGAGCTAATCCTTCTTCCGGCTGCTGTATCAATTCTTGCCATCTGGCTCGAGTGGCTTGATACTCTTCGCTATCTGCCTGTGCCTGGCGTATCTGATCCAATAATGACGCTGGCTCGTCATTTTCATCCAACAAAGCCAACGTAAAAGTTGCTGGTTGTACAAAAGCGGCTGGGACTCGTCCTCGATGTTCCCAGGCCTCTGCGGATGTCATTCCTTCAGCGGGTAAATTTATCTCGGGCGGTATTAATCTATCATCAACATTCTCTCCATCTTCAGGCACGTGTCCTTCAGGGTGTCGTGATAGAAAATCCGGGAGTTGATTTTGCCTCCCAGGGCAGTGCTGGACGGTAAAGTTGAATTCTTGCAACTGTAGTGCCCATCTTGTGAGCTTGGCTCTTTCGTCCTTGAACTTGTCCAACCAAGTCAAAGCGCGACTGTCAGTAATCAAGGTGAACGGTCTGTCTCCCAGAACGGCTCTGTATCTCTTACATGCCCATATTACGGCTAATGTTTCTTGTTCATTACAATGATATTTGCGCTCAGCGGCAGTAAATTTTGCGCTGGCGCACGAAATAACCCTTCTCTGTCCAGATGGCTCTTGTTGCCAGAGGACAACACCCATGCCTTGCATGCTAGCATCGGTTTGTAAGAAAAACGGCAAGCTCGGGTCTGGCCGGCTTAGCGTCAAAGGTTTAGATAAAGCTTCCTTTAAATTCTGGAAGGCTTCCTCAGCCTCTGGGGTCCATCGAAAGTGTTTCTTCCCCACTAGGTCTGTCAAAGGAGCAGATAATGCGGCAAATCCTGGTACATATTCTCGTAACCAGTTTGCCGTTCCCAAGAAACTCTGCAATTCTTTCATGGTTCGTGGCGTGGCAAATTCTCTGATTTGTATCACATGTTTTTCCTGCGGCTTATTGTGCAAAGCCGTTACTCGGTGTCCCAAGTAGTCTAATGCTTCCATCCCGAAACGACACTTTTCCAGGGAGCAGCGAAGTCCATGGTTTCGTAATCTCTCCAATACCAACCTTAAATGGTGAACGTGTTCTTCGTGCGACGCCGAATAGACGATGATATCATCGAGATACACTTTTGCGAATTTATCCAAGTATCCTGCTAAGACTTCTGTCATAAGTTTCTGGAACGTCGATGGGGCGCTCTTTAGCCCGAAAGGCATTACCAAAAACTCATAGGTCGCTCCATCAGGAGTGCTGAAAGCTGTATAAGGTATGCTGGATTCTTCCATGGCTACCTGCCAGTATCCACTGCGCAGATCCAATGACGAAAAAACTTTGGCTGGTCCTAATTCTTGAAGAGTTTCCCGGATGGGCGGCAGCTGTGCCACTTCATCTTCGGTCTGACTATTGAGTTGTCTGTAGTCTACGCAGAATCGGTTCTTTCCGTCCCTTTTCTTGACTATCACAATGGGCGAACTAAACGCCGAATGGCTTCGTCTTATGACTCCCGCAGCTAACATCTTCTCAACTTCCTCTTGGATAATGGTTTTATGCTCTAAGGAATAACGATTTCGACGGATGCGGAACGTACGGTTGTCTTTCAACTGTATTCGGTGGGTTACCAACCGAGTCGTCGGTTGGCGTAATTGTTCTTGGAATCTGTCTGCGAAATCATTCAAGATTGCTTCATATCGCACTTGGTGCTCTTCCTCTACATTTTCTGAGGTTAGTTGTACTGGTTCGGCTTCCTCGTCGGGAGCGTTCGTGCCTGCCCAGTAAGCTGAATGTCGGAGCCTGGTTCCAAAGTATATCGAGTTATTCTGATAGTCCAGGGTGACCTGTTCAGTAATCATCCACCCGTTCCCAAGGATAATGTATTCTACCATGTCCTGCATTACGTAGGCTTCCAGCCTAGTAAGTTGTCCATTGATAAAAATCGTTTGTCCGACTGGTCCTTGTACGAGCACTGTCGATCCATTCGCCAATTGAACTTCCTGCACCTCCGCAGCGGTTACATTTCCCTTGATGAGTTTTTTGTTGATGAACGATTCCGCGGCTCCGGTATCCAGTAACGCCCAGTACATGTTTCCTTCATACTCGACCTGCACTCTCGGCAGAGGTCTCATATTACGGCGCCTTTCGACGGCTTGTACTAACGTATTCATTCCCATAACTGATGCTTCCGATCGGCTGGTTAACGCAAGCGCAGCTCGATTCGAATTCTGGTTTGAAGTTTGTCTTGTATTTTGTGGAATACTTGCAGGTAATTTACGAGTTTCCTTTAAATCGGTTTCGATTTCAGAGGCGACTTTGGCGAGGTGGTCCATGCTTTCGATGTAAACCCCTCTGAGTGCTGTCCTAATCTCGGGTAATAATAGTTCTATTACTATATCGATTAACTCGGCGTCGTCCGCAGTTGAGTTCAGCCGGTTATGTAAAGCGATCTTCTGGGAAATAAACAGCTCAACAGGCTCTGTGGATTGCTTCCTCCCATAAAGTTGTGCGCGTAGTTTTGATCTAATTGTCCTATTATTAAATCGTTCTACTAAACGACGTTGGAAACTTTCGTAATCCAAGTGTACCAATCTGTACATCTCTTGCCAGACTTTGGCGTCTCCACGGAGCTGCGCCGCGACGGTAGGCGTCCAGTCCGCATAGTGTAGCTGCGTTCGCTCAAAATGATTTTCGACTTCTTTTAAGAAGTAATAGGGATCCTCATAATCAGAGCCGCTGTAGGTGATTAGTAGTTTCCTATTTTTGTTTTGCATTGTGCTGCGCATCGTTTCTCCAAACTTGTGCAGTGCGGTTTCGAACATATTGGCATAATAGGCCTGTTCTTCTGTTGGGCGCCACGGGGTTTCATGTTGAAGTCCCAGAAAGTCATCTTGGGTTCTTGCCATTCCTTGGGCTCCATGCCTCTGAGGAGTGTCATGCTGTTGTGTGTCTCGGTTTGTCTGAAAACCGTATCTTTCATCGTAGGTAGGTTCCCTTGGTACATACTGGACATCTCTGTATGTAACAGTTCTTCTTTCGACTTGGATGTATGCATCATCAGGTGCATGCACACTCATCCTTTCTGATTCCCTCCTGGGGGGATATTGTGCCGGTTGGGTCGCTTGGTTCGAATGCCCCTTGAGTTGGGCGACATGTCTTCGGCGGGGGGAAAACGTAGGGGGGAACTGTTCTCGGTTCGATGGTGAGAGCGCCGGGGTGAGCCTCCGCAATCCTGCGCTCCCGACGTCCCGACGCACCTGGCTGTGCATTTCTTGAGGCGGCGTGTCGCTGTGGCCCGAAGACGATGCCGTTTCACGCCCCTTGCCAAAGCTTACACCTTTCGGCATCTGCATTTCTCCAGCTTGGCCCTGGCCTGTGCTTCCTTGTGCACTGTGGCGAGAGAGAGCTGGCCTCGCCGTGTGGGTCAGGCTTCCATGCCTCCCAGATCGCCCGACGCGTGCTTCTGGTTCCCTGTCCTGGACGTTGAGTCCGGAATTTGTTGTTGACGTGTGTTGCCTCCTGAGTGGGCTCGTCACTACAGTAGTTTGAGGGCTTGGGGTCAAGTCGCGGAAAAAGAATCGAAGGGCTGGATCTTCCTGTAGATTTTGCCAATCTCTTCTTACGTGAATTGGGGCTGTGTCCGTGCTGCTGCTCGCGCGCGACATGATGAAACGCGGCCCGCACTTGGAAACTGAAGCCGAGAAAGATTCGAAAGTACCACGAAAATTGTCTCTGATAAAATTCGGAAGTACGTCGAAGATTGTCTTTGTGGTTGCGAGGAAAATTAATTCTCTCGCGCCCCGCGAGATTGATGTTGTGAGACTAGTCCTGATGTATATGAGTGCTTGTACTCATAAACAACGAAGCGTAGTTGAAATGAAATTGTTTGTTCGAAAATGTCCGAGGCAGCGCTGAATGTTTGGCCCCCAACGGAAACGTGAGTTGAGCGTTCGAAGCGGTGCTGAATTTCTGGCCCCCAACGGAAACGTAATTTGTGAACGTCCGAGGCGGTGCTGAATTTCTGGCCCCCAACGGAAACGCGTTTTGAGGTGACCCGAAAAAATTTATTTTCTTTAATAATAATTTCGGCGCCGTGTGCACCTGGGGGATGCTTTCTGCGTTCGTCAGAACGGAAAAATCACTTCACAAAAGTTTACATTTTTTCAAGATACAAAAGTTACAGACTTATTGGTGAATTATTAGTGGTGCATTTGGGAAAGACGGCTTGTGCTACTTGTTACGCGAGTTAACTTCAACGAGGCACCTGGAGGCCTGGTGAATGCAAGTTAATGAGTAGCCGGCGCGGCACAAGCGATCCCCCTTTGCTGCAGGGCTGGAACTCGGCAACTTGGCTGTAAAAAATGTACAAGAATAATGTCACTTCTGCTCAGCTGGCTGGCTTCTCCGTAGCTTAATGTCTATGCACTGGCTCTACGTTACTAGAGGACTCCCTAGAAGAGGGCTAGCAAAGTAAGAAAGTCTTTGTCCTTATCTGAACCTCAGCAGAGAATTCAATTTGGCAAAATGTCTCTAAGTGCAGGCAGGCAGATGGCCCTGACCTAGATCAATGTTTTTTGGTTTGAACCTCCTCGGAGAGTTCAACGCACTGACTGTCTGAACAGCTGGGGCTGCAGGCTGATGGCCCCGCTACCCAGGTTAAAGTTTATGGTGGTTCTTTACCTTTAAGTCCGGTGTAGAAGCACTTTTAGTTAATCACTGTGGGAAATAAATGAGACGTTGCGAGGCCTTATGCTCGTTTAGAATATTTATTTATTACAGCTTGTCCTCCTTGGAGCTGAGGGGGTTTGAGCCCAGCTCGGGTAGGATAGGATAGAGAAAGGATTCACTCATTCATTAAGACACACGAATCGAATAATACCTTATATTAATTAATTTCCACCTGGCAAGGTAGCCAAACTTCCCTAACTCGCGTCTCGCGTAATTTAGAAGATAAAACCAATTAATCAGTACTTGTCATTCGCAAATGTCGGTGCCTAGCTGTCGAAGCTGTGTAACGAAGAGTTCATCAGTATGCAATGATTTTTAAAGTGTTGGAAATGTGGTTGGACCAGCTGGGGTTACTTCTGAGAGCTCCCTCGGTAGTCGAATTGAATATGGGCCCGCTGGGGTTACCGCTGTGGGCTCCCTCGGTGGCAGAAGAAAAGATGATCGAGCCTCGAAGTGACGTGGAGAGTGCACTGCGAATGACTGATAGCGTCACCAGTGTCACAAATATATTTATACTATGCCGGGGAGAAATGCAGCAATTTGATTGGCTGGCTTATTTTCAGCCGGACTATAACACCTTCACATGTATATCATATTACATGATAACGACTTCTCTTATTAATCGCTTATCTTAGAGATATTATATTTCACCTTTGTTTCTCACATTTTATGCTGACTGTCGAATTGCATTTCCTTTGTTCTATATTTTGCTTACTCAGGTTCTGTATGTTATAAATACGACTAGACATGCTTTGTAAAGTCAGTTATTAAACTCACTTAGAATGAAACACTTCTAATTATTATTATATTCCTTCTCCAAGAGCCAACGTTGGCTCCATTTAGTAAAATAAAAGTTTTTAAAAAGTCATTCATGTAAACCGTGATCTAACATTGGCGCAGTCGGTAGGATCCGTAAACATCATCAGAACAAGAAGCCTAACTGGTAGTGAAGCGTAAGAGAATAAGGAGAACATCTGCAAAAGGTGCCTAACTAGTGCGTGTACATCTATTAGAACAAGGAGACCTTCCTCACTGGTGGTGGCGGATCCCAATCCCTTGACGGACGAAGAACCTACCCATGGAAACTAAACTAACGTAAGTCATTTTAAGAATCATCTCGTTATTTTATTTCATATTACAATTATTATTTATCACAATTATTTACGTGTATTATACCGCTAATACACTCGGCAAACAAGCCAGTTCTATTATCAAAGAAATCCTGTACAAGCTACAACGCAACAATTTTTTTATTAATCTTAAGTTATTTACTTTCGTATTATACTGCTAATACGAAACATTGTGTATTACACAGCTAATATACAATCCATTTACGCACGCAACGTAACAAGCTAATTTAATTTATCGTATCATACCGCTGATACGCAACCAATTTTTGTCCAAGTAATTTCTAAATACAAAAAGCAAAATGCCAGATAGAGCTCAACCAGAACCACTTCAACCAGTGCCACCGGCACCAACCGAACAACAACTACAACAACAACAACCACAACCAGAGCAAATTGAGCCTTACAAGCTCTCTGAGATATTTTCGTTGATACCCGAATTCGATGGCAATGCCATTAATTTACAAACATTCCTCAACTCCTGTCATTGCGCCCAAAGCATGGCAATTGGAGATCAAAAAATTCTTTTGACCGTCCACATAAAAAATAAATTGAAAGGCAAAGCTGCCGAATTAATAAATTCTCGTAACCCTGGCACCTGGCCAGAAATCAAAGCACTATTGGAAACCCAGTTTGGGGATTCCAGAGATCTACCGGCCCTGATTCAGGACCTGCAGCGCATTCACCAATTGCCAGGTGAATCAGCTCTAACATTTATTTCGCGTTTACAAACGCACAATGCTAAAATGCACGCCGCAGTGCAAAAGCAAAATTTAACCACAACGCAAAGAGCTGCACAATCAGATCTCATCGAAACGATGACCTTAAACAATTTATTAACAGGCTTAGAACCGAATTTAGGCCGCATCATACGTGCTAGCAATCCTCCTAGCATACTGAAAGCCGTAAGCAGAATTCGTAGAGAGCTACAACTCTCTTATTTCAAACAACAGAAATTTCCGAAAATTAGTCCACTTTACAACAAAAACGACCCATTTCAAATTTCCAACAAAAATTCTGTTCATTTTGCAAACGCAATGGACATGTCATAAGCGAATGCCGCACAAGGCAACAATCGCAAACAATGCCGTCAACTTCGCAAAATTTCCAACGACCAAATTACCTAGGAAATTCAAGTTTCCAAAACTTTTCACAAAACAATCAATTTATCAAAACGGCCAACCAAATCAACCACAGCAAAACAGGCCCTCAGCCATAAGGCCGAACCCTAACTTCACACAACAACGACCATCCGCTATTCAGCCTAACCCGAATTTCAACCGTTTCAATCAACAAAAGGCTCATCACCTAAATTATGAACCTTACGAAAACCAATGTGATTATAACCAATACGACGACTACTCTTTCGACAATTATCAAAATTGCCAAAGTCAAAATGAATCGTATGAAAATTATAATTTTGAAACCAATCAAAATATCCAGGAGAATTATACCGCTAATTCTCAGAACGAGCAATACGAGGATTATACTGCTAATCCTCAGGATTTTCGCTTAGATCCGGAGTACCCCACGGATACTCCGACACAACAAACAGACCAATTCGAATCAATTACGGAACTAGAAACTCAAGTACAAACTATGAACCTCAACGACAGTTTCGACCCAATGCTGAATTTCCCAGAACAGACGTTCATGTAAATACGCTTTCCCATACCCTATTAACTGTAAATTCAAAGAACCTCTACTATATGAGGGATGCAACTGGTAAATTTAAAATTCTAATTGACACAGGCGCAGGTATATCAATTTTTAAACCTAAAACAGCTGAAAATTACAGACGTAGATCCCCTGAAAATGTAATCATACAGGCTATCACTGATCAAAAAATTTATATCAACGAATCTGTTCTCATCCCCTTTTCAAATGAGTCACACAAAGTTTATATCTATAATCTAGATATAGATTTCGATGGATTATTAGGCGCAGACTTCCTAGAACATTACGAATGCAAAGTAGATTTTAAAAATAAGCAACTAGTCACAAATTTTAAAACCGTACCATTATTTAAAGTTACAGAAGAAACTACGGTAAATTTACCTTCAAAACCAACTATTAATTCTGATACAAAAAATTCAAATTTAAGCAACATCAAAAACTTAATTTCTATTGAACCTCGTATGGAGAAAATATGCAAACTAAAATGTAACCTGCGAAATACCGAGGCTATACTGATAGCCCAGGAAAACGAAAGGGTACGCTTACCGAATGCTCTCGTAAAAATCGATAACAATGGAGAATTTTTAACCTCAATCATAAACGCGAATGCAATACCAAAAACGGTAAATTTCTCGAACATAAAACTAGAGCCAGTACAAAAATTCAAATCAATTTTCAATTTAAACACTCAAAATTCTGACTCACACCTACAGACGGACAGATCCTTCGAAATTAGGAACGAATTGCGCTTGGATCATCTAAACGAAGAAGAGGCCTAAATAGTAACGCAGCTTTGTTTAGACTTTCAAGATATATTCTATTTGGAAGGAGACAATTTAACTTTTACTAACGAAATTAAGCATTCCATTGACACGAACAATTCAAAACCGGTTTTCACAAAGTCATATCGCTACCCTCATATCCATAAAGAGGAAGTCAAAACACAAGTCTCTAATATGCTTGATCAAGGCACCATTAGACCTTCGATTTCTCCCTGGTCCTCTTCAGTTTGGGTTGTACCTAAAAAACTCGACGCCTCCGGTAAACAAAAATGGCGAGTTGTAGTGGACTACAGAAAACTCAACGAACTGACTATTGACGATAAATACCCGCTACCCAATATTTCCGACCTCCTCGATCAATTAGGCAAATGTCAATATTTTACAACTTTGGACTTAGCCTCCGGATTTCACCAAATCGAGATTGATGCAAAAGATATTCAAAAAACTGCTTTCACAGTTGAAAATGGTCATTTTGAATTCGTAAGAATGCCTTTTGGACTTAAGAATGCCTCATCAACATTTCAAAGAGTGATGGATAACATTTTGTTAGGTATCCAAAATGAACGATGTCTCGTCTATATGGACGACATTATTGTTTACTCCCCTACTATTCACGAGCATATCTCTCGATTAACAGAAGTTTTCAAACGATTACAGAAAGCCAATCTAAAAATTCAACCAGACAAATGCGAGTTTCTCCGCAAGGAAGTATCTTATTTAGGACATCTCATTACAAAAGACGGCGTAAAACCGAATCCTTCGAAAGTTGACGCTATTCTAAACTTCCCTCGACCAAAAAACCAAAAAGAAATTAAATCATTTCTAGGCTTAGCCGGATATTACAGGCGCTTTATCCCTAATTTCTCCAAGATTACCAAGCCCTTAACAAAACTACTACAAAAAGACGTACCATTTCTCTTCGACAATGATTGTATAAATTCTTTTCAAAATTTGAAACAAACATTAACAACAACTCCGATATTAATCTACCCTAACTTTGATGAACCTTTCGTTCTAACCACCGATGCGAGCGCATTTGCCGTCGGCTCAGTGCTGAGCCAGGGGCCCATTGGCAAAGATTTACCCATTGCCTATGCCTCTAGAACCTTGTGCAGTGCAGAAACTAAGTATTCAACGATTGAACGCGAGCTTTTATCGATAGTATGGAGTGTAAAGCACTTTAGACCATATCTGTACGGTAGAAAGTTTAAGCTTGTCACCGACCACAGACCACTCATCTGGCTATTCTCTATAAAAGACCCAGGAAGTAGACTTGCCCGTTGGCGACTCAAATTAGAAGAGTACGACTATGAAATAATTTATAAACCCGGTAAAATCAATAAGAACGCGGACGCACTTTGCAGAATCAAAATTAATCATTTTTCCGAATGTTCCAAATTCTATTCAAAGGTTCTAGCCGCGAATGACGAAGAGTCAGACGACGACGAAAACCCAGACGATAATAACAAAATCACTAACAAACAAATTTCCCGAGAATTTGAAACTTTCACCAACCTATATAAAACAACATCTTTAATAGATTATTCAAAAATCAAAGCCTCAAACAAACAACTCTTATACCGAGAACATAAAGATATTATAACCTTCTTCCAACAAAATAACTTACAAGATCTACATCACAAAATTATCGAGGACATATTCGAAGAAAACCCCGAATTTCATAACAATAAAATCAATATTGTATCGAGCAAAACAGTCAGACATAGGAGATATTTTATCATCTCTCTACCTTTTGATATCGAATCTGTAATTGAACATCTATTTTTGGTACTATTTAAAAGCCAAGATGTTTTAGATCTCTCTAAGACATACTTTGTCGAAAATAACTTAGACCTCCCCATACTTGAAATCCTATCATTTATTTTTGCGGAAAAAGACTTAAAAGTAGTAATTTGTCAAGATATCGTCAGAACTGCCGACGAAGATGAAATTCCAATTATATTGGAGCAAAATCATTTTGGTAAAAATAATCTACACCGCGGAATAAATGAAACGATTCGAAGAATTAGAGAAAAATACACTTGGCAAGGTCTAACTAAAGACGTTGAAAATTTTATAGAAAATTGCGAAACTTGCCAAAAGACTAAAGTATGCCGGAAAAACCTCAATAACCCTCTAGTAGTCACAGAAACCCCAAGAACACCACTCGAAAGAATCAATATCGATTTATTTGAATTCCCCACTCGAAATTACGCTTTAACCATTCGCGACGAATTAACTAAATTCACGCAAGCCTATGCAGTCCCGGATAAATCCGCAAAATCTGTCGTAAACACTTTGTTGTTATATTTTCAACATTATGGTATCCCATTAAGAATCCATTGCGATTACGGTGGCGAATTTGACAACCGTTTGCTTAAAGATCTCTGCACCCTCTACGACATAAAATTAACTTATTCAAGCGTAGGACATCCCCAATCGAACGGATCCATAGAAATATTTCATGCTACTTTAGCTGAAATGATAAGAATTCATAAAACTGAAAACCCGAACGAACATCCGTTCACGATTTTACCATATGCAGTAATATGCTATAGCAATTCGGTAAATAAAACACACGGTTTCACCCCATATGAACTTATCTTTGGTCATACGTCTAACAGACCACCTGAAACTTTATATAACCAAAAAGAGTTAATAACCAAATACGTTAGAGATTTAAACAACAGAATATCCCACTACTATAAAATAGCCCGTAGTCGAACACAATCTCAAAAAGAGAAAGCAAAAGTTCGTTTCGACAGAAATGTTCCCCAAAAACGATCCGAGTACAAAATAGATGACTTAGTTTATGTAAAAGAATCACAAATTAAGAACAAACTACAAAACAAATTTAACAATTTAACGAATAACTTCTGATCGTAAAAAATATGATTATATAATCGCGAATTTACCGATGGAAGTCGTCAGTAATATTTATGACATTATTATTGCTCCATCCGCCTCTAATTTATATAATTTTTCGAAAACTGCTATCATTGCGCGACTTTCTTCCAGCGAAGAAAAGCGTTTGGATGACCTGTTATCAGGATCACAGATGGGATCAGAATTTTATCGTATTATGTCAGGAATTGTCGATGGCTCCAATATGGTAAGTCAAGCCACCATAATCAAATTATGGAAACGACGTTTACCCAAAACGATTTATATAGCAATTACTGCTTCGGGGAAAACAGAAATAGAGGATATCATTGACATAGCCGACAAGATATGGGAATCTTGTCAGAGTACTGCAATATCCTCGTTCCAATCTAACGTTTCTCCTGTTACAATTCCTAATTCAATTTCCTCCACAACATTGTCAGATTTATCAGAAAAATTACATGCGTTTTCCGTTGATTTTCAAGCCACTTTAAACAAGATTTTATTCAAACAAAGTTCTCTTGAAACTTAAATATCTACCTTACAAACTACTAATCACCAAAGTCGACCTACTACCTTTATTACTGGACATCAATGTACCACTTGCCGCAATAGACCTCGTTCTCGTTCTAGGTCTTCCAACGGTAACAATAAATTTGATTCTTCTAATAAAATCGTTTACTATTATCACAAGGTATGGAAATATAAAGCTTTGAAGTGCAGCGGTCCTTGGTGTTCTTTTCATAACACCCCGTTATATAAAAATCATTCTGATTATCAAAAAAACTAATCAACACTAGCATATTATCTGCGGATGCTAGTGATTCTGACAGCAGATCTAGACTTTTCATTTATGATATGTCAAACAAGTTACATTTTTTAATAGATACTGGTGCAGAATTATCGGTTGTACCTAGAAATTTATTTACTGATTTTAAGAAGAATCCTGATTTGATCTTAATTGCAGCTAATAATACTATTATTTCTACCTACGCGTAGGTAGAGATAAGAAACTTTTAAAAGTCAATTTAGGCTTGCGCCGCAATTTTACTTTTATTTTTACTATAACTGACATAGATGTTCCTATCTTAGGAGCTGACTTCGTAGCATATTTTAGTATACTTGTAGATTTAAAGAACAAACCCTTGATAGATAACTTGACAAGTTTGTCAATTAATTGTTACGTCAAAAAGTTTTCTTTCATCTCTCCCAGATTGTTTTCTGTTGAATATCAATATACCAAATTGTTGCGCTCTTTTCCTCATCCAATTAGCACACCGGATTACTTTTTGCCTATTAAACATTCCGTGAAACATTATATAGTTACCGAAGAACATTTACCTTTTAGTCGCCCAAGATGTTTGGACAGTATTAAATTTAATATTGCAAAAAGTGAGTTTGATCATATGGTTGAGTTAAGCATTTGTGAACCTTCTTCTTCGTCTGTTTCATCTCCATTACATATGGTTGCAAAAAAAGATCCCGACGATTGGCGTCCTTGTGTTTATTACAGACAATTAAATATTATCACCATACCTGATCGATATCCACTATCTCATATTCAAGATTTTAATGCTCAATTATTTGGTTGCTCAGTTTTTTCTAAGATTGACTTAGTTAGAGCTTATCATCAGATACCAGAAGACTGCAATTACCACTCCATTTGGTTTGTTCCAATTTAGACGTATGCCTTTTGGATTAAGAAATGCTGCTCAAACCTTTCAGAGATTTATGAACGAAGTTCTATCACATTTGAAGTTTGTTTTCGTTTATTTAGATGACATATTAGTCGCAAGTAAGGATCATGTCGAGCATTTACAACATTTACAGATCGTTTTCGAACGTTTAGAAAATTATGGGATAAATATTAAACCCTCTAAGTGCATTTTCGGCACAGATCAATTAACATTTTTAGGTCACCATGTCTCTCATGTGGGCATTTCCCCCACTAGCGTGTTGACATTATTAAAGAATTTCCACAACCTACAACAGTTAAACAACTTCAAAGGTTTTTAGGCATGGTTAATTTTTATCATATATTTATACCTAACCTTGCTGAAATATTGAGCCCTTTACATGCACTAACTACTAAATTGTTACATGACCAAATAAAGATTATAAATACTTGGTCAACGGACTGTTCCAATAGTTTTATTATTATTAAAGCTAAACAGACTTTTAACAATGTCTCCACTCCTTTGGCTTGCTTTTCTAAAATCTAACTGGCACTCAAAAACGTTACTCAGTTTTTGACAGAGAACTTCTCGCCGCTTATTTGTCAATTAGACATTTCAGATATATTTTAGAAGGTCGAGATTTTACTCTTTTCACCAATCATAAACCTTTAGTTTCAGCATTGTTTTCTAAAGCGGAGAAAACCCCCAGACAAACTCATCGCTTGGAATACATAGCACAATTTACGAATAACATTAAACACATTCCTGGTGCTCATAACGTCGTCACAGATACAATGTCTCGTTTGAGCGATTGTTCTTTAATAAATCGAAATTATCTGATGTCTGCTATTAATTCGAATGAATTTAATTTAACGCTATTGAAAACTGCACAATCTAAGGATTACCTCTCTATTACAGTAGCAAGAAAATAAAGACAATAAGGTACATTTCTTTTTAAAACAAATTAATATTGCTTCAACAGAGCTAATTCTAAATGTTGTCCTTATGTACCCAAAACTTTGCGTCGTGTTGTTTTTGACATTTTTCATAACCTAGGCAGGCATTCGCGCTACTAAAAAATTAATTTCTGATAAATATTTTTGGTCCAGAATGAATTCTGACTGCACGTTATGGACGAAAACTTGCATAAGTTGTCAAACTTCAAAGGTCAATCGACATACAAAGAGTCCGACAGGAAATTTTAATGTACTTAAAGGTCGTTTCGAACACATCCATATGGATCTTGTAGGACCATTACCTCCTTCAGAGGGTTATTCTTACATCTCACCATCGTTGAGCGTTTTACGCGTTGGCCATTTCAGATCGCACTGCCGAGACGGTGGCCAAAGTGTTGTTTCAAAATTTCATCTGTCGCTTTGGCGTTCCGGTTCATATCACGACGGAGCAGGGGATGCAATTTGAATCTAAATTGTTTCGCGAATTTTCGAAATTTTTAGGATTCCATCGTATTCGCACGACCACTTACCATTCAGGGAGCAACGGAATGGTGGAACGTTTCCACCGCTCATTAAAGACTACTTTATTAGTTAGAGCAAATTCAGTAAATTGGGTTTCGGAACTCCCTATTGTTTTGTTAGGTTTGAGAGCTATGCCAAAAGCTGACTTACATTGTTCGTCTGCAGAACTGGTATTTGGTCAAGTATTGCGTCTCCCTGGAGAATTTTTTATTAAATCGCACGTTCGTACGGAAGTTCCTTAATTTATTAATAAGTTACATGACACTTTTGACAAATTAGATTTTACAAATCCCAATCCTAATCATTTTTCTCAGAAATCATTCGTAAGTCCTGATGTTAATACTTGCAAGTTTGTATTTCTTCGTAATGCACTTGTTAAACCTGTTTTCACATCTTTATTTGAAGGTCCTTACGAAGTGATTTCACGTACGGCTAAAATTATCACCATCCTTAAGCAGAGAAAAGAAATGACTGTCAGTATTGACAGAATTAAACCAGCTTATTTATTAGTCGACATTACAGATCGTCCTGCTCCGTTGGTGGCAAAAAGAGTACGTTTTGATTTTGATAGATTGGTTTTTTTTTTCTTTGAGGGGGAGTATTATGTAGTGTAGTTACCTAACTATTTTCCTTATTATTTGTTATATTGTTTTACTTAAAACTAGATCCCCATGATTAAAATAAAGTTCGTTACTTAGGTTGTATATAAAAATAATAATAATGATATATGTATGGGTATATAATTTTAATGTAAATTTTATCTTAAACTGTTAAACTACATTAAACCATACTTAAAATAGTTTTATATTTTTATTTTGATTATGTGGAACCCCACAAAGACAACCAATTAGTAAATAAGAAAGTTATTAATCATTTAATTTAAAAAAATATATTTTCTTAATTTTTGTCGCTTAATAGAAATCCCGATAGAAATCTTACGAAATGTTATCTCTACGATTTTGTTTATACATTTTACTAATATACAGGTTCGGAAAGTGTTGGTTTTGGTATGGCAATAAGAGCAAGCGAAGCAACTAGGCTATTCTCTTTTATCGTATAACACATCGTACATGAGGTGTGTCACTCTTTGCCCCTCTGCTAGAGTACTGGTTGACACCTTTATTGTGGGCGGTCAGTTAAATCTGCAATACCAAAACCAACACTTTCCGAATCTGTATATTTCATAATCATATATATACCGGGTGCCACAGGCTAGTGCCCCCCCCCATATATTTCCTTTATTTTTTATCTTATCCATTTGAAATTTGGGGTGCATAATCTACTTGTAAAAATGGATTTTTGGACATAAAAACGGTATGAGACCATTTCCGGTTTACCTGGAAATGACCGCAACTTTCGATTTTTAAACGGAACACCCTGTGTATTTTTACATATTTGGATTCAAGACAACATTCTGAGTATACCATGAGCGAATTTTTGAGTCGATGTTCAGTTTTTTTAAGACTTTCGTCTAGAGTGCTTTAAAACAACAAAATTTGTTCTACGGCAGGTAAAGTTCAAGGGAAAAATATAATTTTTCGTTTAATTCCATTAATAACTATTTACGAAGCGTCCAAAATTGAACAAATCACTTTTTTATTGAAAACTTTTTTTTCAAATGGAAAGGTGGTGGTGGCTCATACTGTTCAATAAATTATAAATTCTTTTCTGAATTCCTTGATATCCATTTCAAATCTATGCTATTTGTTTTTCTATTTTATGAATTTATTTAAAAATAAAAAATCACTTTCAGTATAATTTTTGTTGAACTTTAACGTAGTTGCCTTTGCAAAAATCATATGTCTAATAATGAAATGTGAATAACTACCTTTCTGTGAATAATAGCTTTTTGGTTCTCTATTTTGTTTCTTAATAGGTGTAAGTACTAGTGCAAAGTATAAGGATTAATAAAAATTATTTTGGAAGTGATTTTTTATTTTTCAATTAATTTAATAAAATAGAAAAATAAATAGCATAGATTTGAAATGGATATCAATGAATTCAGAAAAAAATCTATAATTTATTGAACACTATGAGCCACCATCTTCCCATTTGAAAAAGTTTTCGATAAAAAAGTGATTTGTTCAATTTTGGAGGCTTCATAAATAGTTATTAATGCAATTAAACAAAAAATTATATTTTTTCCTTAGACTTAACCTGCCGTAGAACAAATTTTGGTATTTAAAGCACCCTAGAAGAATGTCTTAAAATGCTTAAAAAAACTGAACATCGACTCAAAAATTCGCGAAAATCTCATGGTATACTCAGAATGTTGTCTTGAATCCAAATATGTAAAAATATATAGGGTGTTCCATTTAAAAATCGAAAGTTGCGGTAATTTCCGGGTAAACCGGAAATGGTCTCATACCGTTTTTTATATCCAAAAATCCATTTTTACAGGTAGCTTATCTACCCCAAATTTGAAATGGATCATTAAAAATAAAGGAAATATAGGGGGAGCCAAATCCCAGAGAGGTTGGATGATTTTTTTCAATTTTCTTTCATATATTTTCTTTCGCAACAAATTTGGTATCACAAAATTTAGGATGTCTAAAAACTAACATTATTTACAAGAAAACTGCGGAGAGTATCCTATATAATTATATAAAAAGCTCAGTAAATCGGCGAAGAGTATAATGGTTCCACTAGTTTACATTTGGGGTGTCTATTAATTTTTTAATTGCATTAAAACACTCAACCGAAATGCACCTAAAATATAATTAATAGAAAAAATAATAATAATATTAATTAATTTCTCTGATAATGGTGGGGAGCCATAGTGCCATAGTCAAAACATTAGGAAACATAGTAATTTTGTAATTTTCATTTAAAAAGTCCGAAAATCTCAGGATCGCATCAAGTTAATTTGATATCAACGGCCAAGAAAATGAAAACATCTATATTGCTTATAACAACCTATTCTGTCTTACACGTTCCATATTCACTATAACAACATTTCGAGCAACATTTCCTGACAAATCGTCGCGTCGTCTCCCTGTATCGTGGATCCGGAAATTATAACACCAGGGTAACACTAAACACTAATTTAGTGACTTACTAATAATAATACTAATTACTACAATTCCAACAATTAATTACTTTACTAATATTGTACTAAGTACTATAAGTCTCAATAATTCAGTCACTTTTAATCACTTTGTTTACTTCTTAATGTTTCTCCAATCACTGTCTGTACTCAACTGAACTACACAACCACTCACTTTTCTTTTATAGTCCTAGGTTATTGATTCTGGATCTTTCTGCTACATTCCAGCCCATTCCACAATGTTCCATAGGATGTCTGTAATGTTCTAGATTTTTCTATATGTCTCTAGAGGGTTGAAACACATAACACTTCCCCCTCCTTAAGCCTGAACGTCCCCTTCAGGCGATTCAGTCTCTTTCACACATTTCACCAGTCTATCCAAGTGTACAATTCTCATCTTCGACTTTTTACTTCTTTGTATTCGATAAACAACGTTATTGATTCGGGTGATGACGGAATATGGCCCTTCCCAAGGAGGCTGAAGCTTCCGGGACCTTCCCTTTTTCTGCTGCGGGTTATGGAGCCAAACCAGATCTCCTACTTTGAATCCCCCTGAACTGGACTTGCGGTCATAACGAGTTTTCATTCGGTCACTGGCTTTGGTGATTTGGCCTCGGACCAACTCACGGACATTTCTTAACCGTTCTCTAATTTCATCTGCATAATTGTTCTCTGAGAGGGGTTCTCTGCCTGGTGTTCCAAACATCAAATCACACGGCAGTCTGATTTCATGTCCAAATACCACACAAGCCGGTGTCTGTTTCATAGTCTCGTGAATGGCAGCCCTATATACCATGAGGAAGAACGGCAAGTGACGATCCTAATCTCGCTGATATTTACGAACCACCCCATAAAGATGTTCCTTCATGGTTTTGTTATGCCGTTCCACCATTCAATCTGATTGGGGATGAAGAGCTGTCGTCCGTGTCTTGTGGATTCCCAATAATTTGCTGATTCAAAGTTCCTTCCCTGATCTGAATGTAATTCCAGATGTTATCCAGGTTATCCACCAACACCTTAGCTACAGTAAGCGCCTTCTGATTTGGAATGGCAACCAAGATGTATTTATTGCCATCAGTGGTCACTGGAAACGGGCCAGCAATATCGATGGCAATTCTTTCAAAAGGAGTTCCGACGTTATATTGCTGCAACTGACCCTTACTCCTGGTCTGTGGTCCCTTACTGGCCGCACAAATCTTGCATTTGCGACACCAAGCCCCAACATTCTGAGGACTATTGATCCAGCAAAATCGTTCCCGCACCTTTTTCAGGGTCTTGTTAATGCCGAAGTGTCCGCCAGATGCTCCATCATGCACCTCCTGAAGTACTTTTGGTACTCGATACCTGGGAATCACTAGACGCATAACAACTTCCTTGCCATCCGGGTTTTCTCACGCTCTCTTTATTAGCCCATTTATGACTCTATCTAACCTCTCTATCCAGCGAGCCAGTTGACCTTCTGGGGTTTTGATTTGCAACAACCATTTTAAAGCAGCATGGTCGGTCCGAATCTTGAAATGTTGTCCATACAGATATTTATTCAAATAATCCACGGATTTGACAATAGCTAATAGTTCTTTCCTTGTCACACAATAATTTCTTTCCGGTTTAGACAGCATCTTGCTGAAGTACTCGATCACTTTTTCCTGCCCATTTTGGATTTGAGGCAGTAAACACCAAACCGAAGAATTGCTAGCATCAGTGTCTAGCTTATAAAGGCCATTCTGTTGTGTATATGGTAGCAGAGGACTGGTATCCACTGGTACTTCACTTTTTCCTCTGTTAACCGGTGCACTGACTTCGCTATATCCGCAAACCCTTCCACAAAGCGTCTATAATAAGTGCATAGTCCAAGGAAAGTTCGTGAACATTTGATGGTCTTGGCTCGTCCCGTACTGCTGAAATTTTCTCCGGGTCTGTTTGTATTCCATCTGATGATACAATGCATCGAAGGAATTTGACTTCTTTCTAGAACAATAAGCACTTCTTTGGATTCAACTTCAGGTAAGCGTTCCTAACTCCCCCGAATACTTCCTGAAGGTTTCGCAAATGTTCCTTAAAATCCCGACTCATAACCAATACGTCATCAAGGTAAGCAAGGCAAGTCTTCCAAGCCAAAGTACAAATTCCATCAACCTTTCAAAAGTAGCAGGCGCATTGCAAAGTCCAAAAGGCATCACTGTAAACTGGTGAAGACTGAGAAAGCCGTCTTTTCTTTGTCATCAGGGTGAAGTCCCACCCGCTCCTAAGGTCTAAGGTTGAAAACCACCGTAAACTTGCCAGCGTACTTAATGTGTCATCAATTCGTGGCAATGGGTAGCTAGCTTTCTTCGTGACATCGTTCAACTTTCTGTAGTCGACGCAATATATTTCCGTCCTTTTTGGCAACCGGCGATGACCAGGGACTAGTTGACTCCTCAATTACTCCATCTTTTAGCATTTTTGGATCATTGCGGAAGCTTTTTCTTGTTTCGCTAGAGGGAGCCTCCTCGGCTGTTGGCGGGTGAGTCACCAGTATTTATCCAATGCTGGACGATATCAGTTTTTGTAAGGGCCTCTGTATTTTTGGCAAATGCCATACTTTCTTTCTTCAAGAACTTAATTACCTCCCTACGCTCGTCCACGGATAAATGCTGAATCTGGGAACTCAGCAAGGCCACAACTTCCTTGTCTAAATTTGTAGACAAACTTCCCTCTATTTGCTCCTCGCACCTTGCTATCCATGTTACTGGTTCAATAGAGCCAATTGTTTCGTCTTCATTGAGTGTCACTGAGTGGAAGTTCAAGTTGACCACTCTAACTGGAATTTTGTCTGCAGTTCGGATTAAAGTTCTTGCCAAGATAACGTTTTCAGTCTTATTTGTGTCGTCTTCTTCAACGAGGCCCACGCAGTATCCTTCAGGGTTTCCGTCTAAAGCAGCCTCGATTACTTGTTCCGTGCACGTAGGAATCTTGACTGCCTGTGTTGTCAGTAACCTTGTTTTTTAAAATTGTTGAAATTGCTGTTGACAGAATAAATTCTTCATTTCCAATTTTTAACGCTTGTTCTCCTACGTCAACAATAAGTCCATACTCTCCCATAATGTCCAGTCCAAAAATGAAGTCATCCGTAATGTCAGCCACAATCTGCAAATCCAGGTCAGCTTCTCCATGAACCGCCGCCTTGTCTCCCGTAGCCATCCGAACGATCATTTCACTTTGCCTCTTGTCGATTCCTAACCCAGATATGATTCCTGGTCGCACTATTGATGACGTAGCACCTGTATAGATGGAGGACGTACATCTCCTTTTGTTTACATAACCTGACAACAGTAGACTACTTGGAATCCTTCGAAGCTAGGAAATCTTTGTTTCTCTGGGGTCAATACGTTTCCCAGCCAGCACAGCCCCTATGGTTCTGACTATTTCTAGTTTTCCTGCGGCCCTTTACCTTCTCAGGGCTGCGCTGTCGACAATTTCGTTTAATATGCCCCAATTTGCCACAGTGATAACATCAGATACCCCCACTTGGCTTTTCACTAATTTGTGGTTTATCCTGTTTTGCAGAAAGAGAATTTATCTTTTTGTGCATATCCGTCAGTCAGTATAGTCTCCAGACTCTTTTTGTCCGAATATGACTCTTCGATTGTCATAGCACGCACTCTTGACTTTGGAGTATCCTTAAAGGCCGCCTCTACCTCGAGTGCATGCACCAAAGCTTCACTGCTACGTTGATGTCTTGTTCACCTAAGAGCCCGCTTGACTTCTTCATCTCTTATGCCGTCCAGAAAGGCCCCAATTGTTAATTGTTCTTGAAATTCTCTTGGGGCACTCGGGTATGCCAGATATGCCAGTCTCTCTACCGCAGCTTTAAATCCCTGTAAGCTTTCCCCAGCCTTTTGTGTTCGTGATTTCAGCTAAATCTGGTATATTTGGGCGAGATGTTGGTCACCATATCTCAAGTCTAATGCAACCTCCAAGACTTTGAAGTCCCTTTGTTTTTCCACCGGGATAGTCTGAAGTAATTCTAAGGCTTGGCCCCTTAGCGCTAAAATTAATGCCATGGCTTTTTCCTCATTATCCCAGTTATTCGCAGATGCAGCTGCCTCGAATTGTCTATTATAAGTCGTCCATGAGCTTTGGCCGTCGAAGGAGGGAGGTTTTAACTGAGGACCTGATGATGTTACTAGCTGCCCTCCTTTCTCTTTCAGCTGTCGTTTAAGGTGCTCTACTTCTCCTTCGACCTCACTCCTCTATTCTTCAAACTTATCTACTTTCTCTTCTACCTTATCTACTTTTCTTTCGACCGTACTGACTTTACAACTCCCTTGTCCTCCGTGATTTTATTAGTGATTGAATTCATAGCATCCTGTTGTAATTTTATTTGTTCGCTCAGGATTTTTCTCAATTCTTCCTGGCGCCTTTCTTGTTCTTCTTTTTCCTCCTGACGTCGTCTTTCTTGCTCTTCTTTTTCCTCTTGATGTCGCTTTTCTTGTTCTTCTTTTTCTTCTTGGCGTCGCTTGAACTTCTTTTTCTTCGCGATGTCTTCTTTCTTGTGCTTCTTTTTCTTCTTGGCGTCTTATTTCCTAATCTTCCATCATTTTCTTCAATTTGTTTCTTTCTTCTTGACGTCGTTTTTCCTCCTCTTGACGTCTTATTTCTTGCTCTTCTTTTTCTACCTGACGCCTCTTTTCTTGTTCTTCATTTTCTTCTTGGTGTCTTATTTCCAGGTCTTCCATAATTTTTCTCAATTCACCTTTTCTTCTTGGCGTTGCTGCTCCATCATCTTCCTAAATCCCACAAGTAGGTCCTGCATTTGTTTCTCTCCTGCCATGCTTCTTGTTGTTATGGGCATATGATGACGTTAACTAGGTTTGTTGCACAATAGCGTTAATAAAATCCGAATATCGGTCGGTTTTTCCAATGGAACTTTCTAGAAAAATCCCGAAATGGCACGAAATAGTCTTATTTAGAGTCTATGTCACTAACCGGTTGTTAGAATTCCTCTATATCCAGTAATTTCCAAATATAATGTTATAGAAATTTTCTTAAACTAACACAAATGAGTCTTATTTAGTGTCTCTATCACTTTCCAGTTGAAAAAATTCGATTCTCCCCTCTAGATTCCGAATAGAATGTTCTAGAAATTTTCGCGAACTAACACAAATGAGCCTTTTCAGTGTCTCTGTCACTTTCCAGTTGAAAGAATTTAATTATCTCCACTAGTTTCCGAATAGAATGTTCTAAACTTTCCCGAAAACGCACTTTTCACAGTTTTGAGTCCAAAAATTGTCCTTAAACAACAATCCTCCGTGTCACCACTAATTCCCGAGAAGAATACTGTAGAAACCTTCTCGAACAATTCAGAAATCTTCTGTAATAATTCCACTTCTGACACCAATTGTTACGTGTTTACAAACTTTTTGTTGTCATGGATCCTGAAATTATAACACCAGGGTAACAATAAACACTAATTTAGTGACTTACTAATAATAATACTAATTACTACAATTCCAACTATTAATTTACTAATATTGCACTAAGTACTATAAGTAATAATTCAGAATGTCTGTAATATTCTAGATTTTTCTATATTTCTCTAGAGGTTGAAACACATAACAATATTTTTACTAATTTTGAGATTATGTCAAAAGTAACAAAATGAAACACTTTAGTAATGAGTTTTGATCTGAGTTTATTTACAAATTTTAAGAAAATATATTTTAAAATAGCATTTTCTTTTCCTGAGAAATATAGTATAATTTTAAATGGTATGATCAATTAATATGAAGTCTTACCTTTATTTTTAGACCGGGTACATTCAAAAATATTAAAATACGAGGACGCTAGATTAATTTAAAAAAAAATCGAAAAAAGGCTGCATATTCAATTTTTTGATTTTTTTATGCAATTTTTTAACTATTAAATAATTAGAAACAATAGTTATATTATACATAAACTCAAAAAAAATGTTTTGAGCTAAATTTTCATGATGTTTGGGTCTTTTTTTATTTTTGGGAAGCAATAAAAAATTGATCAAAATTTGGCTAACTTCAACATGCTGGTAAATTTGTAAATGTGAATATTTTTATTCCTAACTTTTTCTGCATTGAAGTACTACCTTGAACTAAAAGATAATGCATTTATAACTTATATTCAAGTCAGTTATTTTTTATAGGCCTGTGAATAGCTAGAGATGCAAAAAATTAAGAGATAATTAACTATATTATATGTTATTTTTATATACTAATAAATATCAAAGCCATCAAAAATGGCAACACAAGAATAGTATATTATATTACTAGGAGTAGAACGCACTCTTTTTTTGTGTTGAGTACAGGATTTGCGGCTGAGGCGAAGCCGAAGCCGCAAACTGGGCGAAACACAAAAAAAGGCGTTCTACTCCGTGTAATATATACTATTTTTTCTTCAAGCGTATTAAAATGCAAAAATTCATTCATTTATCATAAATGTACACATTCAAACTACAGTCTTACATGTTGACACAATATGACAAGTGGCTAGTAGATAGCGCGCCACCGGTGGCTTTCGGTATTAACATTATGTTACTAGTAAAACAATACCCACTGCGGTGGCGCTTTCGGAACTAACATTATGTTACTAGTAAAACAATGTCCACTACGGTGGCGTTCGGTACTAACATTTTGTTACTAGTAAAACAATGTCCTACTTCTACTTCTGTTTTTGGTGACATAATTTAAACATTTTAATACGCTTGAAGAAAAGTATTTTATATCCCCTTTAAAACCCATTTTGATTTTTCTTCCTAGCTTATATGGTTTTCGAACAATTCAATTTTTTCTATATGCCGCGTGCAAAAAAATCAAATAAACGAAAATTCGTGCGCATTAAAAATACAAATTTTGGAATTTTCTTCAATACTTATCGATTTTCTCGAAAACCATGACATATACAACAAAATTACAATAGGACTTTTTTATATGCCTTTAGATATATTTTAACCTCCCCACAAATTTGTGGGAGGTTACTAAAATTGGGCCAAAATCGAAAATTGAGATAATATCATATCTTTACGTTTTGAGATCCCAGGAACCCAAAAAGCAGTTTTTGGAAAATGTCTGTGTGTGTGTGTGCGTGTGTGTATGTGTGTTAACACGATAGCGGCGAAACTACTAAACGGATTTGGATGAAACTTTGCATGAGGGTTTCTTTAGTACTTCAGAAGATCCGAAAAGGTTTTGGTTGAGATCTGATTACGTTTAGTGCCGTTTTGGCACCACAAGTTGTTTATTTTATGATTATTTACAATTTGTAATCGAACAATTGAAAAGCACTAACGATATATCACACTTACACCCTTTCGAATTGGTTTCCGTGAAAAAAAAAATAAAATAAAAAACAAAGCAATTTGAGATCGGGTTACGTTTATAGTTCTCTTTTCAGCTTTAAAGATCCACTGGGTGGGGAGGTTCCAGCCGCTTCCAATAGCTGCCGATTTTTTTAATTTGCATTGAAATTTTGATTAATGTTACTTATTGCGTCATATACAGCATGCTCAGTGGATATATTTTCTCTGAAACCAAATTGCTTTTGAGATATTATATTATATTTATTAAGGTACGTTAGTAATCTAACTTTCAGTATTTTAACAAAAATTTTTGCAAAATTGTTAATGAATGAAATGGGTCTGTAACAGTTTGGTTGTAATGAGTTACCTGTTTGAAAATTGGTACTACAAAGGATGTTTTCCAAGAGGAAGGGAAAGTGCCCGTTTCAAATATTTTGTTAATTATGTGCTTTATCGGTGTTAAGATATTGAGGTGAATATTTTTATCAATGTAGCTGGTATATTGTCCGGGCCAGGTGTAGAGTTATTTTTTAAAGATGCTATAGCACTTATTATTTTACTGTTGTTTACAGGATATAAAAATATTGTACTAGAAATTCTTTTTTGGGGAGAGGTATATGTTACTCTCGATATTTTTGGCTAGATTTTCTCCCACGCTAATAAATAATCTGTTAAAAATATCTGCTTATTCGTCATGATTTTCTGTTATTAATTCATTATTACTATTGTAAATGTTTATGTTTTTGTTTCTATTTTTATAATAATAATTAGTGGCCTCGTTGACAATTTGCCATAGTTTTTTTGTATTTTTATCAGATTCATTTATTTTGTTTTTGTAATATAAATTTTTTGCATTGTTAATTATCTTTCCTAAAGAACTTCTATATGTTTTATATGCCTGCAATTTTGTCTCCGTGAAATGCTTCATCAGGTCCTTTTTTAATCTATCCCGTTTCCTAATAAAATTTATGATACCTATTGATATCTACGGTTTTATTTTCTTTGCTTTGACGTAATTACTTGTTCAACAGTATTTAACTCAATAAATTTATTTGATTTCTCTTCAAAAAGATTATTAGCTTATTCTACATTATTATACTCTTCGCAAAAACGAAGAGTATATTGTATTTGATCGGCACATTTCTAAATCAGTAAATATCGCTCGTAGAGAAAAAAATTTCATATCATTATGTTAGTGAACGAATTCTGAACAACTTTCAAAATGTCCGTCTGTCCGTCCGTCTGTCCGTCCGTCCGTCACGTTTCTTGTAAGCACGATAAGAAAGAAAAGTCCGATTGTATTGAAATTTGGAAAGTAAGTTAGCGTTAGCTAGAGGAAAAAATCAATCAGTAAATAAAAAAGTTATTAATCATTTAAATAAAAAAAAAAATTTTCATAATTTCTGTCATTTGTATTTAAATAGAAATCTTGCGAAATGTTATTCCCTATAATTTTTTTTGTTTTTATATTTTACCAATATATATATATTTCATAATAATGTATCTAATCCGTTGAAATATAATTCTTGAACGATATTCATTCGAGTTTTGTGGTAAGATGAGATAGCCCAATGGCTAAAGCATTTGCCTTTCAATCCCATAACGCCACTAGCGGACTACGTCCAAGACATCTCGCAAAAATTCTATCAATTCAAGCTGGGCGATAGTCTGCTAACCCGCAACATAACACGAATCAGACAGCATAATGCGATCCTTTTCGATATCCGACACCCCCTACCATACCAGGCGTTGCCTATCTTTCGGCAACCTCTCTAACCGCACTGTCCTCTACGACAACTTCTCCTTTCCCCACCTTTAATCCTCACCAAAACTTACAACCAATCCCTCTCTATTCAATCTATTTGTGGCGTCAGGAATACTACCAGGGTGGAATTGTCTCAAACGGGTTTTTTCGTTGAGTTTTGTTTTCCCGTACCAGCAATCAAAATTTTTAAGTGTTCGCGTGTGCGCGAAATCAATAGTTTTACAGTTTTAATTTTAATTATTTTTAAGTACCCTCGTGTACTACGTTGCACGATGCTGTTAAATTTAAGCCTTTCCTCATTAGGCAGGAGTTTTAACTAACAATTAATTTCCGTCACCGTCAAACCGGACCCTCCCCGCCCAACCTCACACCCACCTCGGCGATGTTCGCCGTGGTTGTCTGGCTGGCTCCGGGCCGGGCTCCGGAATGACGCATTATTGTATGTGAACATTAATAAATGCTTGTTGTTGTTGTTGTTGTTGTTGTTGCCTTTCAATCCAAAGGTCTCGTGTTCGATCTCTCACATGGCGATTTTTTTTCATATATTTTTTTTTCACAACAAATTTGGTGTCACAAAATTTAAAATGTCCAAAAACTAACATTATTTACAAGAAAAGTGCGAAGAGTATCCTATAGAATGTGTAACAATTATATAAAAAGCTCAGTAAATCGGCGAAGAGTATAATGCTTCCACTAGTTTATTATTAATATATCCTGTCGTGTTTTTTCCATGAAAGTAATTTTTTTAACGTTTTAACGTATTTTAACGTATTTAATTTCTTTCTTAATGTTTAGTGTAATA
Source organism: Rutpela maculata (assembly GCA_936432065.2). Taxonomy (NCBI): domain Eukaryota; kingdom Metazoa; phylum Arthropoda; class Insecta; order Coleoptera; family Cerambycidae; genus Rutpela; species Rutpela maculata. The sequence goes on along the minus strand of OW386291.2, from coordinate 71,428,233 downwards.
CTGGCTATTATAGGAAAGTGATCTGTAATATTATTATCTGCAATTATAGAGTTGATTTTTTCTATAGACTGCGTATTCGCTCCTTTAACAAATATATGATCTATACAGGTGCTTGATGTTTATGTTATTCTAGTGCTTTCTTTTATATAAAGTATATATCCAAGAGCAACAAGAGGACATTTTCTTTGTACACTGAAAAAGGTCGCTGCCTGTATTGCCCCAGTAGTCAAACGGCTATATTTTGTCAAAAATGTAATGTTGGATTATGCCTTGTTGAATCTCATAACTGTTTTTATAAATTCCATAATCGCTAATATGTGAATAATACAAACAAGTATAATAATAAATAAAATGTATTTAATCTTTTTGGTTTAACCTGTTTTGGCCAATGTATCTTATAGGATACATATAGTCAAAATAACCTCCCTTTGCCGAAAATATTACTTTTGGTATATATAAGGTATTATTAGGTATTTTTCAATAAGAAAATAGTAGTAATTATATTTTTTAGTCCTAAGCGAGTTTGTCCCTTTAAGGGTTAAGGGGGTATAGTTGGACAACGAAGACTTGAGTTGATAAATTTAAAGAACCTACCTTAATGTTCAACAAGGAATCGACAGATCAATGTTATGCAATTTATTACAGGACAACCGACAATCTGTATAGTTATTATTGTATATTATAACATATGTTGTCATAATTTCAAAAAAGGAAAAAGGAAACAAGGACACAACCACTGACACGTGTTTCTAAATTATTGCCGTTATTCGACAAGTCGATGGTACCAATAAGGAAAAACTTGAAGAATGCATTGAAAAATTAAAGATGCATTAAAATTGAAAAGGTGTTTTATAATCAAATCAATTTATTAAAAAACGATAAATCTTAAGGAACGATATTGTATTATAATTTACTGGATAAACTGAATACGATATATCATTGCTTCATTTTCCATTACAATTAATTTTGAACACAAATCTTAAATAATAAAAATGAATGTGTACAGCCACACATTTACATACACTACATTTATTATGTGAACCCTCATATAATAATGTACAAGTCCACATAACACACACACTCACCTTGGATAGTGTGAACCAGATCACACAATTGTGTTTCGTGAAACCATTGGTAACTTTGAGTGTATAAATATGGCGGGAATATCTGTTGAAATCTGGACAAAAAAATTGTCTGGTTCTATAAATTTTCTATATGTATGTTCTGTAATATTATGTAGTCCAGACAAATTTAGTTATTATAGACTTCCACATAAGCATTGTGGCACCTATATATGTGTAAGTATGTGTGTGTGTTCAAAATATTTTTTTGGATTTCCATCGTTACTGAGAATTTGAGATTCATATTTGAATCATTTATATACCCTGATAGGCAGCCGTCAAGACCACAGCAGATGCCATTTGTCATGCGGGGGAAGGTGCCGCGCGGTCGCGGTAGCCACGATGTTTCACATAGGAAAGATTGATGATTCAACCTTTGTATAATAGAAAACTGACAACGTTACAATAGACTATCGAATGTTATTAATGATATTCGCCGCTAATTTCCATGCGGCTTGACTTATAACAAATCTCCACAATTATTTTGTTTTATCACTAGAAGACATATTGTTGAATAACAATTAATTTATTATTTCAATCTTGCAAGTAGTTATTTCACTAAATTATTAAAAAAATACATGCTTTAGCTCCCTGTACTTATTTTAAAAATGTATGGCACTGAATAATTCTTAATTATGCAGAAGGGAATTTTAAAGTTTAATTGATTGAATAAAAAATTAAATAATATATTTTTAACATTTAGTTCTACTCTAAAAGATCTTCATAATTGTGTAATTAAATATATGTATATTTAATGGAATAAAAATCAGTTTTTTCGACTTGGAAAGTTTTACTACTCGTAATTTTTAGTAATATTTAAGATGCACAGTAAAGGAGGGGATACACTTTCTATAGAAGAACGGCTCAATTATGAGCGAAAGCTAGAAGCAATTTAGTTTTGCGATATTTTGTGAATTTTACTTTTTAATACAATAATAACATAATAAAAAAGTGCAACTATCCTTCGCCGTATATAAAAATCATAAAAATATATTGAGAAATGAGCGAAAATTGCACATTTTTTAATCATATTTTATGATTTTTTTATTGTTATTATTGTATTAGAAAGTAAAATTCACAAAATATCGCAAAACTAAATTGCTTTTAGCTTTTGCTCATAATTGGGCCGTTCTTCTATAGAAAGTGTACCCCATCCTTTGGACAAATTATAAATATTTTACCATTAAATAAATAATAATTGCAGTACGACCTATGTGACTAATATTTTACTGTTTTATTGCAGAACTTACTTAAAACGCATATTTCTGGGAACAAATTAGATGGGATTTGGGGTTTTCTCTAAAACTATGGCAGATAAACAAAAACCAATATAGGTGTCCTGAGCTCGAATTTCGAGAAACAAACAATGGCGCAAACCGCGATCGTCTATCTTTTTAGACTACCGAGTTACAGAGCGTTTTTGGAAAATTGGCATTTTTGGATGACCTCTATCTATCTCAATTACCAAATGTTGAATCGAAAATCGAGTAAGATATTCTCAAGGCACTTTTTTGAGTAAAATCCGTTGCTGATAAGAAGAAAATTATGCATGCCTCAGGTTTCGAGATATAGACATAACTTTTTTTTCTTAATGGAATACCCTGCAAGTTATTCCATTATTCGATCACAACTTAAATTAACCATCCAACGATATATCATATGTCATATTTATCTCAAAAAATTTAATATATTTGTGAGGAGGACATGGAAAACTATTAACAACAACACTTCTTATAATATGAAATATTTTGTCAAAAAAAGGAAAAACTAAACTACAATAAATGATCGAATTGTCTTCCTTTGACATCTATGCAAATTAGTCGCATTTCTAATATTTATTAAGAAGACCATGGTAAAAAAAGAAAATCGAAATAATCGTAAACGTCAAAAACTAATTTGTAAGTCAATAATTGTGAGTAAGCATTGTTAAAAATGGTTCAGTTTAGTAACGGTAAAAAAGATGATATGATTAAGTGTCAAGGAGAGTCAAATTTAGCTTCTGAGCTTTGTTTTAATAGGTAAGAGAAAATCTAATACATCGTCTCGCGAAATACAGAAAAATTTAGGAATCCTAAAAACAACTGCGTTGCGTTGCTTAAAAGAAAATAAATTAGGATTAGTCACCATCTATACCCAAACGACTTTCAAAGGCGTCTCGATTTTTGCCAGTGGTTTTTGCTCAGTGCAATGAAGTGCCAGGATTTGAAGGTACAATTATATGAACAGATGAGGCTCATATAAGCAGTGCCGGAATTTTTAATCGGCATAATAACTACCATTGGGCTCATGAAAATCCGCGCGTAACCACTACAGTTAATCATCAGGGACGATTTGGATTTGGTGTATGGTGTGGTTTTATTGGATACCAAACAATAGGTCCTCATTTTTTTTCACGGTGATTTGAATACCGGAAATTTTATTAACTTTCTACAACAAGAAAGTAAGACAATATGCCTGTAAGACAATCTCAAATATTAATTTACTAACGCGATAGCGCACCAGGTCATAAGTCAAATGAAACACGAACTTATTTAAATGCCCAATTTGGAGCGGAGGATTGGATAAGTATTTATATATCACTCAGGTCTAGTTTATCAATGTCTAATTAGTTAAGTTAACTAAATTAACAATTAATTTAGCTAACTGGACATTAATAAACAATAAAGTAGTTTAGATATTGTTTACTTTTTAGGAAATAATGGTCCTAGTTTGTGGCCAGCTAGATCTCTCGATATAACCCCTGCTAACTGGACATTAATAAACAGTGAAGTAGTTTAGATATTGTTTAATTTTTAGGAAATAATGGTCCTAGTTTGTGGCCAGCTAGATCTTTCGATATAACCCCTGCCGATTTTTGGCTTTGGGGTTGTTTAAAAAATATTATATATAGAGAACGTTCTAATAACATAGAAGAATTGGAAAATAATCATATGTCATATTCATTAGCTGCATTTTGGACATGATTCTAAATGCAAAAAGTGCTGTAAGGAGAAGGTGTCAAAAATTCATAGATGTAAATGTAAATGGAAGACAACTTGTTATAGTTTAGTTTTTCCTATTTGTGGGAAAATTATTTTATATTATAAGAAGTGTTGTTATTGTTAATAGTTTTCCATGGCCTCCTCACAAATATATTAATTTTTTCGAAAATTAACCACTTTTTCTAGAGATAAATATGACATATGGCATATCGTTGGATAGCTAATTCAAATTGTGATCGAATCATTTACAGGGCTTTCCATTAAAAAAAAACAAAAGTTATGTCTATATCTCGAAAACTGTGGCATAATTTTCTACTTATCAGGATCGGATTCTACTCAAAAATGTGTTTTAATAATGTGTTACTCGATTTTCGATTCAACGCTTGGTAATTTAGATATAGAGGTCATCCAAAAATGTCAATTTTCAAAAAGCGCTCTGTAGCTCGGTAGTCGAAAAAGGTAGACGATCGCAGTTTACGCCATTGTTTGTTTCTCGAAAATCGAGCTCAGTACACCTATATTGGTTTTTGTCTGCCATAGTTTTAGAGAAAACTCGAATTTTATCTAATTTGGTCCACCCTGTACCGTCATTGTACTTTAAACTGTGTGAAGATGGTAAAATGATATATTTGAACTACTTTTTTTTATCTCTTATAAGTAACAACCTACTTTTCCAGAAGATTTAAAATACGTATTTTCTGTCTGTTTAAATCACTATAAATTTTGCTTTATTATATTGAGAAATCGCTTTATCACCTTAATGTCTGAAATAAAATAGTTAATTATTGTTTTATTCTTAATTTAATTAATCTTAAGTTTGTGATAAATACGTTTGTCCTTTCCCTAACCAGGTATTTATTGACCCATGGACTGTAAAGAGTTTGATTTCAGAACCTTAATTGGGAACATACGTAGATCGGGAATTCTGGAAAGTGGAAGGAAGTCCGCCATCTTCGTTTTTGTATCAAATTGGATGTACGCGTAATTACTAATCTGATTTTAATTTTGTTTATCTAGCTCGACCATAAACTTTACGTTGGAAAATAAAAGCTCTTATGATATTTTTGTACCTCTTAAGATAGCAGAGTTAAAAAGCCACTGACTAAGGAATCATCATTTCCACATGCAGATTTCCCATCCAGGTGTTTTACAAATAAAAACATTTTGATATTATATTTGCAAACCACTATGTGGAAATAATTGTTCATAGAATTTTAATAATGTAATATTTGAAATCATCACCAAAAACCCATAGAACAATATACCACATCTGTAGTAAATGTGGGGGTGGTAGTGGAGGTGGCTGAAGAAAATGTTTGAGGACTTTAACGGAATAAGGTCAAAGTATAAGCTAGTTCCCATCAAATCTCGCTATAATATATATCTTTCAAATCAGTATCATAAAGCGTTCCATAGTAATCGTCCTCACAAAAAAGAAGTTATAGACAGACAGATAGATAGACAGATAGACCGGCAGATAGACAGACATATAGACGGACGGAAATGGACATGGACATGAACAAGGATAATCTGATTACGGTGCAGGGGGTCGGATCCCCAGTACCGGTCCAGAGCGCGGGTGGTGAAGCAGGCCCCACTGGACCGTTAGCCAACGACTGCGGCTCCTCCTTGGTGGTATCCCAGGCCGAGGGGAGTATTTTTACTACTGGAATCAACGAAGGAGGGAGCTCGAAACCCATAGAAGACGAGAACCCGTTCAAGCGAAAACCGAAAGTCGCCAGGACTCCTCCTCCATATAGAGAAAGAGTGTACTCCTGTCCAAGCATTCTTGCTTTGGGGAACAAGAGCAATTCCAGCTCCGAGAAACCAGAGACGGAGATTCAACGGTTAGAGAGAGAGGAAAAATTCGCCTTTGAGGCTTTGGGAAAGAATATCGCAATCGTAGAAGGAATAGTCAAGGATGCCAGGAACATCCACAAACAGATCCGGGAAGCAATTACCGCGGCAAGCGTATACTATCAAAGAATGCAGGAAACCCGAGAGGCATTAAAAAAGGCGAGAGACATGCAATCTACGGCATCGACCAAGAATCAAGCGGAAATAAAAAATGTAGGCAAAGAGACACTAGTGATTAAAGTGAATAGAGGAACACAAACCAATGCTACTGGGGAAAAGGAAACCAAGAAACGGGCCGCTACGTCCCCCCTAGCGGAGCCTAAACAAAGAGTTCCAACAGAAACGGAAGAAACACCGGAAGCGGAAGGAAAAGGAAATCATCCTGACTGGCAAAGAGTGGAGCACCGGAAAAAGAGGAGGAAAAAGGGGGAAACCGAACAACCAGAAGGGGACGAATCAGAGACTGAACGTAAGGCAGAGGAATGTCCAGGTGAAAAGAGAGACGGAAAAGAGGCGAAAGAAGGAGGGCTAAGAAAAAAGCAAACTAAACGGAGAGTACCGGAAGCAGTGGCGGTCAAGATAAGCGATAAGACATCTTATGCGAACGCGCTCAGAACACTGAAGACGAAGGTAGATCCGGACAAAATTGGTCTAAAAGTGTCGGGGATAAGGAAGACCCGAGCAGGGGAAATCCTTATCGAAATAAAAAAGGGGAGTGGTAAAGTGGAGGAGCTGAAGGCGAGAGTGGAAGAAGCCCTAGGAGAGGACGCGACTGTTCGAACACTAGATAGAACGGTCAGTCTGGTAATTAGGGATTTGGACGGAGCCACGGATGAGGCAGACGTGGCGGAAGCAATTAAGGCTATCGCAGGAGACGTGGAAGCTGGCGCTATAAAAGTGAGGGCGCTCAGAAAAGGTTTTGGGGAAACACAGTCCGCAGTGGTGACAATGCCACCGGAAGCCGCAACAGCCGTGCTTAAAGTAGGACGACTTAGGATCGGATGGGTCATGTGCCGGGTTAGAGAGAGAACAGAGGTTGTAAGATGTTTCCGATGCCTTGGCTTTGGCCATGTCGCAAAGGAGTGGATCGGAGAAATATGTGTCGTCTATGTGGTGCAGTAGGTCATCTTGCTAAAGATTGCAAGCATGACCCGCTTTGTGTGCTATGTAGCGAAAACAGAGGACCTGGAGGGGCAAGACATATCCTTGGAAGCGCACGGTGCGAGACCTTTCGGAGGGAGAGGGACAAAATTCGAAAATGGTAATTAAGTGTTTACAGATAAATCTTGGCAGAGGCCGCGAGGCGCAAGACCTGCTCATGCAAACGGCTGTGGAAAAGAAAGTGGACTTGTTGCTAATTAGTGAACAGTATAAGAAACCGGAAACTGGAGTGTGGTTTCAGGACACAACTGCTAGGGCGGCCATTGTCATACTTAACAAAGACCTAACCATCCAAGAGGTTGATGGCTCGGCGGCAAATTTTGTATGGGTGGATATAGAAGGAACAAGAATCTTTAGCTGCTACTTCTCCCCCAACGATACCTATGAAGATTTCGTCGAACAACTCGGCAATCTCGAAGACAGTCTCCGGTTGGCGAACGGAAATATCCTAGTAGCTGGCGATTTTAACTGCAAGTCGCCAGAATGGGGCTCCAAGCGATTGGATCACAGAGGAGAGGCGCTCTCAGAAATGATTGGAAGACTTGATCTCACCATTCTGAACGAGGGTGAAGCTTACACCTTTAGGCGAGGCTCTACGGGGTCAGTAGTGGACATCACGTTTGCAACGAGCGACCTTGCGGCCAGGGCGTCGGGTTGGACAGTGCTGGAGGATATAACGTTAAGTGACCATCAGTACATTCAGTACGAGATCAAAGAAGAACACCAAAAGAAGGCAAATACCACAGCAATGCAAGGTGAGTGGGTGCTGCGGAAGCTAGATAGGCGAGAGCTCACAGAGTTCCTAGAAACCGCAAAACAGAGGGGAGACCTGCAGCGTATCGCACAAAATGGAGAGCCGGCGGTGGTGGTAGACTATGTAGTTAAAACGATCGAAGCAGCTTGTAGCAGGGCCATGCCGAGACGAAGAAGTTTTCCACAGCAGAGAAGGCCAGTCTAGTGGTGGACTCCCGAAATAGCGGAATTGCGAAAGAAGTGTCTTGCGGCCCGCCGTAAGATGATGCGCGGAAGAAATACGGAGGAAGAAGTCCCCCTTAGTGAGGAATATAGAGAGGCACGGAAGGAGCTAAGAACCGCAATCAAGAGCAGCAAGAGAAAGTGCTGGCCCGAGCTATGTCGCTCAGTAGACGAAGATCCGTGGGGTTTACCATATAGATTAGTCACCAAGAAACTGCTGGGAAGACAAGAGATCCCCGGCATAAAGAAGCCAGAACGAATGGAGACCATTGTAAAGACCCTGTTTCCGAGCCACGTAAAGAGGAATGCGCGTCCCACCCTTCCTAGCAACGCGCAGACCACACTTTTTACCATAGAGGAGCTACGTACAGCGTCAAAGAAGCTTCGACCGGGGAAAGCACCCGGCCCGGACTATATCCCCAACGAAGTAATCACGGTAGTGGTGGAGGTGTGGCCGGAGCTCCTACTGGAGGCCTTCAACGCCAGTCTCCAAGCCGGAGTCTTTCCACAAAGATGGAAGCGTCAGATCCTGGTTCTCCTAAGAAAAGGTGACAAACCACTGGCAGATCCGTCGTCGTATCGACCAATCTGCCTATTAGACACAATGGGGAAGCTTCTAGAACGAATGATTCTGCAGAGGCTAGAAGAAAACATCGAGGCAAACGGAGGACTTTCGCAGAGGCAGTATGGCTTTCGCAAAGGGAGATCCACAGTGGATGCCATTACAAACGTGGTGAACACAGCGAACACGGTGATGATTGGGCCATGGGCCACTAGAGGTTACTGCGCTCTAGTCACCTTAGACATCCGGAATGCCTTCAATTCGGCCAGATGGGAAGCAATTATAGGAGCTCTGTCAGAACGAGACACGCCTGAGTATTTAATGAGGATAATAGATAGCTACCTGACAGACAGAACGCTTATCTATAACACAGAGAACGGTGATAAGGAGTACGAGGTAACGGCGGGGGTCCCACAGGGATCGGTACTCGGACCATTCCTATGGAACATCATGTACGATGGGCTTCTCAACCTCCACATGCCGGCGGGAGCAAAAATCGTAGGATTCGCAGATGACGTAGCGGTGGTGGTGACGGCAAGGACAACAAACACCTTGGAGTTATTAACCGGTGAAACCATCCGTAGGGCCAACATCTGGCTGAAGGCCAACGGACTAGACTTGGCGGTGCATAAAACGGAGGCCGTACTTATTACGAACAAGCGAGTGGACATACCAACGACGATAGCCTTGGAGAGCGACATTGTACCGTTTAACAAATTTGTGAAGTACCTAGGTGTGCGGATAGATCAAGGGTTACGATACACGGAACACGTCCTGAGAACCTCAGAGAACGCGGCAGCCACAGCAGCTAGCCTCGCACGAATAATGCCCAATATCGGAGGCCCCAGGGAACACAAGAGGAGGCTACTGGATAGTGTCGTCGATGCAAAAATGCTCTACGGAGCGGAGGTTTGGGCAGGTGCTGTAGAAAGGGAAACTATAAGGCGTAGGCTGGCGTCCGTCCAAAGACGTAGTGTTATTAGAGTTACGTCCGCCTTCAGGACTGTTTCGGAAGGAGTGGTACTAGTATTGGCCAGCAGGCCACCGATCGATCTGATGATTAGAGAAAGAAGGGAGATTTACGAAGCGTGCCACGAAAACAAAGAAAGGAAAAAAGAGGAAAAAAAGCTTGCTCGGCAACGTCTTATGGAAAGAAGGCAGATAAGGTGGGACACAGACACAACAGGACGTTGGACATATCGCTTGATCCCTAGCGTGCGACAGTGGTGCGATCGAGCGGAGGCCAGATGGATTACTATCTCACCCAGGCGCTTAGCGGCCATGGATGTTTTAATCAATACCTGAAGAGGTTCAAAAAGACTGAGAGCGCCACCTGCCTGCTGTGTGATCATGATCTAGACGACGCTAACCATGCGATCTTCGAGTGCCCCAAAACAGCAACAGAGAGGCTCAGACTGAGCGAGACATTAGGAGAGGAGTTGATGGTGGAAACCATGGTACCAGCCATGCTAAAAGACGAGAAGGCTTGGACAGCAGTGTCTGTCTATATCAAGGACATCATGGAGGGAAAGAGAGAAGCAGAACAACAGGAGAAAGCAAATAGAGCACGAAGAGCCCCCCGAACCCCTAATCTCGCAAGAGGATGGGGGACGTAAGGAAAGAGCTAAAAATGGACACCACCCCGAAGTAATGCGAAAGCGGTCCCAGGGTGGTTGTTCGGAGTCAAGGGGTCCACTTGTGGATAGCTTGCTATCCCTACGCCCCATAAAAAAAAAAAAAAAAAAAAAAAAACATACATACATACATACCACATACATACCATGCGATCTTCGAGTGCCCCAAAACAGCAACAGAGAGACTCAAACTGAGCGAGACATTAGGAGAGGAGTTGATGGTGGAAACCATGGTACCAGCCATGCTAAAAGACGAGAAGACTTGGACAGCAGTGTCTGTCTATATCAAGGACATCATGGAGGGAAAGAGAGAAGCAGGACAACAGGAGAAAGCAAATAGAGCACGAAGAGCCCCCCCGAACCCCTAATCTCGCAAGAGGATGGGGGACGTAAGGAAAGGGCTAGAAATGGACACCACCCCGAAGTAATGCGAAAGCGGTTCCAGGGTGGTTGTTCGGAGTCAAGGGGTCCACTTGTGGATAGCTTGCTTGCTATCCCTACGCCCCATAAAAAAAAAAAAAAAAAAAAAAAAAGAGAGACAGACATATAGACAGACAAATAGGCAGACAGATAGACAGACATATAGACACACAGATAGACAGACAGACAGACAGACAGACAGACAGACAGACAGACAGACAGATAGACAGACAGATAGACCCCCCTCGAGGAGTCGTCACCTTGCCACGGTGAGAGGGCGTAAGTAGCTGCAATGATGGTCAGACCTGGTTTGACCTGAGCAGGGAAAACTAAGAACGACTCACAAAGCAATTCCATGGAAATGAAACCCATAGAAAAGCAGATTACGGTGCAGGGGACCGGAACCCCAGTACCGGTCCAGGCAGAAGGTGTTGGAGCAGACCTCACTGGACCGTCAGCCAACTACTGCGGCTCTCCCCTGGTGGACTCCCAGGCCGGGGCGAGAAACATTACTACTGGACAAACAACATTACTAGCTATGGAATCCCTTTGCCAGAAGGGATTCCATAGCTAGAAGTCCCCCTAGAGCAAGAGAACAGGCGACCACTAGCAGTCAGAAAACATGTTCCCCGGTGACACGATCAGACACGGGGTCAGACGGGACTCTATGCGGAGAACACCTCCCAAAGAAAGCTACAAAAAGATAGCTACTGTCAATCAAGCGAACAAGCGGAAGAGAACGGAAAAAACTCCTGAAACTTCAAGGAAAGACACAGTAACAGCGGACATATTTAGAAACATCATTGGGAAAATAAGCGGACAAGTCAACCAATTAGACAAAACTTTAAAGGATATGTACAATCCCAAAAAGGAACTGAAGGATATAGCCGGTAGACTGACTCTGCAAGTAGAGCGGCTACAAAGTGAAGAGATAAACGAATGGCTCGAAGGAATATTAGAAAACGATAAAAGTCCTGAAAAGACTGTGCAGGACCACAGCAAAAGCACAAGGTCGATTAGCACACAGACCTATATAAATAAAGTTACAGTCGGCACCCAGTATGATGGACCGGAAAGCGAAGAAGAGAAGGAAGGGAAGGAAGAACAGCAGGCCATGGAAATAAACAAAAAAATGGCGAGCATTGCAAATGAAACGGAGCTCCTAGACCTCCTAGATCAAACATGGCCTGAAAGAGTGTTTCAAGCAACTGATCTAAAAACGGGCAATCCCTTAACAGAACCAGAAGGGGACCAGACTGTATATGTAGAAAATTCGAACATGGAAAAGGGAATCGAAAAGAAATATAAAGAAAGATACCCCGACCTAGCCGAACAGCTAGCAACAGAAGGTCAGCACGTTCCGTATATAAGACTTATTACGGAAGTCCCCGAGAATGACGGGTATAGAAAAAAGAAAGATATGTGTTCGGACTCACGGCGCAGACAAAGGTGGATGAAACAAACAAAATATCCACTTTTATGAGAGCAGTGCAAAGATTGAAAGGAAATCGCAGGCAAGAAACAAAGACAAAGAATTCATATACCAGCTCCAGACAACATAGATGCAGAAAAGACGAGAAAGGTGATTGAATGCGTATTCAGAGGAACGGATACCAAAGTCACAATACACGGACAAAAAGGAAATGAGTGAAAGATTCAGGGAAAGACGCTGGAGAAGAAACGACAGCCGGCCAGAACTGCGATAGACACGGGAACAGTCATAGTGAAGTCGAGAGGAAAGGAATATGTAGATATTCTTAAAACCGTGAAAGGAGAAATCCAAAAGACCAACTATGAAGTAAAAACGGTAAAGAAAAGCAAGGAAAGGGACCATATAATATCGGTAAAAGGAGGACAAGAAAGAGCCAAAAAAGTAAAGGAGCTCATCACAAACGGGATGCAAGACACAGAAATTATCGTAAGAGATAAAACTAAGAAAAATACACTCCATATTACCGGCATAGACGGTATAACGACAAAGGAAGAGGTTATGGATGCATTTACACAAACCGGAGTAAAGAAACACGAAGTAATTGTAAAATCCATGAGACCGGCATATGGTGGCAATCAAAATGCCACAATAGAAATATGTGGAAGTGCAGCACAAAACCTAATTAAGACCGGAAGAATAAAAATAGGTTGGATTAGCTGCCGAGTGATAGAACGGGTTACGCCCGCTAAGTGTCACAAGTGCCAAGAATATGGACACGTGGCGCGAAACTGTCAAGGCCCGGATAGGGAAGAAAGATGTCTAAACTGTGGAAAGACAGGACATAAGGCAAGAGAATGCAACGACAAAGCATTTTGTCCAAGCTGTAAAAAAGAAGGCCATAGAGTAGACAGCATGAAATCTACAAAAAACTAGTAGATCAAGAAAGGCTAAAAGGTGTAATTCGACTTTTCTCCCAGATGGCGGCTGAGCCGAAAAGACGGGTAACCTTAGCAACCAACTAGCTCAGAGGGTGGGTCGAGGTTCTCGAGTACAAACCAACTTGAATTTTAGATTGTCAAAGAGAAAACAATATAGTAAATAACACAAACTACAGAAATTGGACGCCAGCGTATTCTAAAATTGGATATTCTTACAATTCTTACAGATAGAAACAATCAAAACACAGTTTAAAAACAGAACAATATATTAACGATTTAAAGTAAATAATTTATAATATCTTTACAATTATGATTAAATTTAAAAAAAATTGACTTTCAATATTAAAATTTATGAACTAGATAAAAATTAAGCAAAATAGATAAAAATTAAGCAAAATAGAAAAAAAATTACATTTTTAAATTTAGTTTGACTGAAATTTTTAAAACAACAATAATAAAAAGAAATTGAAATTAATGTGAGATAAAAATCAACTGGTTTACAATTTATAATCTTCTGACCAATGGATGATTTGGTATAGAGATTGCTTACGTAACTTATTGGCGGAGAGCGTGGAGTTCTGACGAGGTCAAATCCCGGAGATGGCCATGGGTACCCGGGAATGAGGACTTATAGATGCTAGCTTTAGTGTCCTTCTCAACGAGGAATTTCCAGGGTGACGCTGCGTCAGGATGGTGTCCAGCCAAAGCAAACGATGATCGGCAATTTTCAGCCACTGTCAAACTCTATTTTCTCCGATGTATGTTTGGTCCAGGATTTTACATGAAAAATATAGGGGCAGTAAGGAACCAGTTGACAATTCAGTACAAGAGAAAAATAAAATAATAAAATAAAAAATTTAATAGGAATGAACAGGTCTGATAGTAAAAAAAAATTGTAGGTAGAATTAATTTAGCAAGGAAAAAAAAACTAAAAAAAAACTACTAAGACTGTTATGACAAAGGTTACAATTCAAATCACGAGGAAAAATGTAGAACTTGTAAAAATTTACTTCTTGCAATTTAATTATAAACAAAAAAAATTAGTACGATTTAATTATGAACAAAAAAAAATTAGTAACTAATTCAAAGAAAAGAGCTCTACTAACTTAAGTTCTTAAGATATGTAATATGGGCCTTAGAACCTTTAATAAAATTTGTGTTTTTGGTTTAGGACCAGTAACAAAAGAAAAAAAAAGTATAAAAAAAATTCAACACATAGGAATTTGGTTCACAAACAGACGAATAGACCTAAAATATCTATTCGAGTTAAATTCAAAATTTTTATACAAAAAAAAAATATTTAATACAAAAAATAGGTAGCTTATCTACCGTACTATACTGAACTTGAAATTTTCTTTAATTCTTCGAGATTGACACGAATTTAACAACAAAAAAACCAAGCGACTATATAAGCTAAACGAAAATTGCAAATTTACTTATTTCCCGTACTATTGGGATTTCCAAAAATGTGACTTGAGGGGTCGGTTGTTTAAATAACTTTAATATTTTATTTCTGAATATTCACAGTTGAAGTGAGGTTGTCTGTTTAGAAACGAAGAAGAAAAACTTATAAAACTCTATATTATCATCCCTTTTTACTACATAAAACAATAAGTTATGATGCTGGATTACTCCAGGGTACAGCACCAGGCGCAGAACCTGTGTCACCAGGTCAAGAGCGACGCTGAACTTTCCGTGAGGCAAGTGAACACTTAACAAATCTACCCTGAGGGTTATATTACTATAAAATAAGGTCCACTTACCTACGGCAAAATCCACCGAAGTCGTTCAACGTGCTCCTGAGCGGTATCTCACTTGTCCTGGTCCTGTACTTCCTAATTCTGGCATCTGGTGTAGAGACTTGGATTCAACTCTCAGCCACACAATTCTCTGAAAAATTTTAAATCACCAGCAGTAACTTGTCACACGACACAAAGCAAATAAAAATTTTACTGGGGTTAATAACTCACACGTGTTCCCAAGGAACACGAGGTCACACCTAACCGTGCTTCAACAAAAATGTAATTAATCGGTGGAATTTATTGAATATTCCCCAAAAATAATTACCCATACACGTTAACCCACTAATATTTCAATCATTAATATTGAAATTGACCCAAAAATTAAAAGGATGACACAAAATAAATCTAGAGTTTAAAAATAATCTAAAACAGATGTCTCACCTCAACTGTACCGTCAGCTCAAGTGTCGTATTTTCCTTTTCGGAAGTCGCAAGTCTCTCTGCGCGCATGCCTAGCCGTTCGAACCACCGACGAGTTTTCGGCGTGCTATTAGCTCAAACCATGGAGCACAAAGGCGAATGGATACTCTAGTGGTAATTATAAAACAAACGAAAAGCGTTTGTTACAAAGAAAGGGGAAGGAGGACCCCAAGAAGAGACGAGCCGTCACGCCGCAAAAAAGGCCTTAAAGTATTGCAATGCAATATAAACAGAAGAAGGGTGGCACGCGACATCGCTTTTGCCACGGCTACAGAAAAAATGTAGACCTTCTAATTGTCACAGAACCCAACAAGAAAATAATAGAAGGAAACGGCTGGATTACTGACCACAGGAAGGAGGTGGCCCTATATATTAGAAATAGGCAAACAAAAGTGTCTAAATTGGAAATCGGGGAGGGGGTTGTAACCATACTCTTCAAAGGCTACAGGATCTGCTGTTGCTATAGTTCCCCGAATATCCCGCTAGAAATATTCAAGCAGGAAATCGACGATATCATGAGCAAATGCAGGAATACGCCAGGCGAAAGCATTGTGACGGGTGACCTAAACGTGAAATCCCCACAGTGGGGCTCTCCGAGTACGGACAGAAGAGGAGAGTAATTCACACAATGTCTCTCGGAATTAAATATGGTGGTACACAATACTGGCAGGATACCTACCTTCGCTAGAAGAAATGTGGAGTCTTTCATAGACGTCACGTGCTCTACGCAGGGAGTAGCAAGACGCATATCAGGATGGGAAGACGGATGGGACGAAAAACCTGAGTGACCACAGAGACATACTATTTGATATCGAGGATAAGTCGCTATGTCCTATGTAGCCGAGAAGCGAACTGATGGTCGATTGGAACTCTTTCAAGACCCTGGTGGAATGGAAGCTAGATAGGGATGGAGAACAAGATACAGTGGAATTTCTGCAGAAAACACTGAAAGAAGCCTACGCGGAAGTACGCAAAGGCTTGAAAACAGACGAGGGATGCCATACTGGTGGGATGACGACATAGCGGCTAAAAGACGCGAATGTCTAACAAGAAGAAGAATTGCCACGAGAACGGCAAGGGACGATAGTATTGCTGACGAGGACAAGCTAGAAGCAAAAGAAGCATACAAGGCAGCAAAAAAGGAGCTGCAGAAGAAAATAAATGCCTCAAAAAGCAAGCACTGGAATCAGTTGTGTGAAAAACTGGAAGATGACATTTTCGGCCAAGGATACAAAATAGCGGCTAAAAGTTTAAAAGCATACGCCTCCTATGACTTGGACATAGATACGAAAATTGAAATAGTAGAAGAACTCTTCCCAACGAGAGAAGACAAATGGAAACATATGGCAAGAGTAGAAAATATAGATCCGTTCACGCAAGAGGAACTGAACCAGGCCCTACAAGAACTAAAAGTCGGGAAAGCCCCAGGCCACGATGGTATTCCTGCAGAGGCTATCGAGGTAGTGGGCAAGATAGCACCCAATTGGCTCTTAGGCATTCTAAACAGACTACTGAGAGAGCAAAACTTTCCAAAGAATTGGAAGAAAGGAAGATTGGTTCTTATACCAAAACCAGGAAAAGACGGCATAGACACAGTAGCATATAGACCAATATGCTTACTTACTACCATAAGCAAGCTCTACGAAAAAATGATAAAAAGAAGACTGGAAGAAGCTTTGGAAAACACAAAAAGACTGTAGGACCATCAATATGGTTTTCGAAAAGGCAAATCAACACTGCACGCTGTGGAAAAAGTGAGACAGCTAATCAGTGACAATGGAACAAAGAAGTGGGGAGCATTAATCACTCTTGATGTTCGGAATGCCTTCAACACCGCACCATGGGGAAAAATCATGAAGGAGTTAACGAGAAGGGAAATACCACAGTACCTCGTTAACATCGTGAGCAGCTACCTCGAAGAAAGATCGTCGGAGATCGAAAGAGGAGAAGTCTTCAAAGTTACAACTGGAGTCCCGCAGGGTTCAGTACTCGGTCCGACATTATGGAATATCTTCTACGACGGCGTTCTGAAAGAGAAAATGCCGGAGGACACTTGGATCGTAGGATTTGCCGACGACATCGCTCTAGTGCTGGTAGCAGACAGAGAAGAAGGATTAGTCTCCAAGGCAGATGACGCTTTGGAGATCATAGACGCATGGATGAGACGCCATTACTTAGAACTCGCCTCAGAAAAAACGGAGGCGGTTATCCTCTAAGGGAAAAGGGACAGAAGACATATCAGCTTCCAACTGAGAGACGTCCAAATTATCCCCAAGAAACACGTGAAGTACCTAGGAATAATAATCGACGACAAGGGGACTTTCGGCGAACACATCAAGCATACGATCAAGAAAGTAGACGCGAACATAGCATCACTTTCGAGAATTATGCCCAATATAAAAGGACCTGGAAGCAAGAAGCGGGAGGTCTTATACAACGTGACACAGTCGATACTGACGTATGGAACTCCGATATGGCACGCGGCTATAGAGAGAAGACGGCATAGACAAATGCTAATAAGCACCCAAAGGAAAACCCTATTAAGGGTCATAAATGGGTATAGGACGATATCTGCGAGCGCAACTTAAGTAGTGGCAGGGATACTCCCCATAGACCTTTTGATAGATAAAAGGAGAAGACTCTATGAAAGAGAAGACGGGGGTATGCTACAAGCCAAGAAAACGGAGAGAGCGACCAGCCTGGAGAGATGGCAGGCGCCGTGGACGGACACGCTTGATGTAGCTCAGTGGACCAAAGTTCTCATACCCGACGTGAGGATGTAGAAGAACGCACTACCGGGCGTCAAAATGACGCGACACCAATTTATTTCTCAGGGGGCGCCAGTCGCGTATAACCCCGTTCTTCTACCTCCCAGGCGGGTTCGAGATAAGATGCACTTCGGTAGCCGAGTAATGGACCAAGGCTGCACTACCACAGATCGGAAACGACGCTCCCTCTGGACCCGAATTCCCTCGTTGGGGGTTTAGGCACTTCTTAATTTCCTGAATTTTTGCATAAAAAAATCCCAACCGAAGAATTTCTCTGCGGGGGGATTAGTTTTGGTACGCGAAAATCACGTTTTGGTCTATTAATAACGGAATTTATTTCTCAAAAAACGCATACAAAAATCCCTATCAAACCTCCGTAAAGCAACCAGAAGGTCGAACGTTAATGCGAATTAACTCGACACATCCGGTTTTCTATACGAAAGTTCCAGGGATTATAGACCGTCAACAGGCCTCAAGATCAATTAAGAAACAATAGCTCAAAGAATCCGTATATTTAACAGAATTGGTTATACAAAATTCTCAAGATAAGAATCGTGCCTTCCCCAAGGTAGTGACTTTCAGACCATACAAGCGAGAGCGCTCACGCTAACGATCGATTAGGTAGAAAAGATTCATACATAACCTTTTCAGAATCAAAATGCGAGCTTTTAGAATCATTTCAGACTCTGGGTAAATGAATAATTAAGGCTGACTGAAATTAACTTAAAAAAGTTTTACTAAATGAATTTAGTTTCGCTAGAGACTACTTAGCTTTAAAGTTCTTGTATCGTGGAGATTCACGTACTTAAACACATTCAGAGGACTTATTACTGCGTAAGTTGAGTGGCGTTCGATCAGTCCACGACTTATCACAGTCATTCAATATTATCGATTTGGCAGCGTCTCACCTTCGAGCGACTTTTAGGCAAAATTGAATTTTTGGATTTTTATGCACAAGGCGTTTTCTTCTATAACTTTGTCATTTGAAAAGCCCTGTTATTGGCTTTTCTACCATTGCTTTGTCTGGACCACTCAACGCGCTCGACCAAATTGCGGGCCGCTGGGTCAATCAAGGGTGTGAGAAACTCCACGCCACCAGTGGTGCTGGAGGAGCTCGCATGCGACCACAATCCAATTCTGTTGGAGTTGGATAACATGTCAAGGGAAGACATTACACGAAAAGTCACCTCTTATAGGGACGCCGATTGGCGTCTCTACAAGACACATATAAATACACACTTGACACTTGCAAATAATATCACCACACCCGCCGACCTGGAAAATGTGGTGGGGGAGTTCACAAGGATAATGCAGGACGCCAAGCAAAGTGTTGCAACTACGATTACCATAAATCCCTACAAAGACCGACTCGACGCGGCGGTCATACAAGACATCCATGAAAAGAATCGACTGAGACGGCTTTGGCAACGAAATCGTGATGTCGACGCTAGGGCCGAGATGGGTAGGCTACAACGGAAAATCAGGACCACCATCAACACCTGGAGAAACCAGAAATGGCGGGACAACCTGGAGGCGTTAAATCCTCAGGACAACTCGCTGTGGAAGCTATCAAGGGCCATGAGAAATACGCGGGAGGCCATACCCGCGCTGACTAACGCCAATGGACGGACAGCTATGACAGACGCCCAGAAAGCGGAAGACCTAGCTAACCATTTTGCAGACATTCACAACGCACAAACACCAAACGATCCGGGACACGACCGCATCGAAAACGACGTTAACGAACTAATTGGCCATGACATCCAATTGACGAGACGCGAATTTCTAAAAGTCATGGCCAAGCCCTCGGAAGTTGCGGGCATTGTCCGGACACTACCAAATGACAAGGCCCCGGGGGCGGACTGTATCGAATACAGGCTTCTCAAATATCTCCCGCGGAAAGGCATTGTACAATTGACGTACATTGTCAACGCGATCCTGCAACTACAATACTGGCCCAGCCAGTGGAAGTGTGCCGTGGTCGTGCCGATCCTGAAATCGAACAAGGACGCCAAACTCGCCGGCAGCTATCGACCGATCTCGTTGCTGTCGGCGATTTCCAAGTTGGTGGAGAAGGTCATCCTGGTCAGACTAGACGGTGCCCAGGATGAACTTCACACGACGACGAATGTCAGTTCGGCTTCAGGAAAGGCAGGGGCACTGTACGCCAGGTCGTCAGGATCGTGAATGACGTCAAAGTGCAGTGCAACCGTGGGAAAAGCACCGCCATGGTGCTGCTTGATATCGAGAAGGCTTTCGATACAGTGTGGATCCCGGGCTTACTCTACAAACTGAATTCGCTTAACTTCCCAACGCATATCACGAAACTTATTCACTCTTTCCTGATGGGCAGATCACTGCAGGTTAGGGTGAATAACAAACTTTCAACTCGGCGGGACATTCGCGCGGGCGTCCCCCAGGGGTCATGCCTGTCACCAAAGCTATACAACTTGTACGTCTCTGACTTCCCGGAGTTCCCGAATACGAACCTTGCCAAGTACGCCGACGACACGGCCATATATGCGCATTCGCACAACGCACAAACAGCAAACATGCTGGTGAAGGCGCACATGGCCCGTGCCACGGCGTATTACGACAAGTGAAAGATTCGGATCAACGCCGAGAAGTCGGAATCAATTCTCTTCACGCGCCGCTTCACCGAAAATCGTATTCTTACACCACTTTCGATAGGGTGCCGTCAAATTCCAATAAAGCGGTGTGTGAAGTATTTGGGGGTGAACTTGGACATGAGACTGACGTTCAATACGCACGTAAACGAGACGATACGAAAGGTCTACTCCATGTCCAGGAGCCTGTATCCGCTCCTGGCGCGGGGTAGCGGACTAAACAGGACCAATAAGAAATTGCTGTATACGATGGTGATCAGGCCGGCTATCACATACGCGGCGCCGGTGTGGTGCAGCATCCCGGCCACGACAATGCGAAAACTAAAAGTACTAGAACACAAATTTATGCGCCTCATTTCAGCCTCTGATAGGTATACCTCCCTCAGAGACCTCTATGCACGTTGCCACGACATAACCCCACTAGCGGACTTTGTCCAAAATACATCGCAAAAATTCTATCAATTCAAATTGGGCGACAGTCCGCTAACCCGAGACATTACACGAATCAGACAGCATAATGCCATACTTTTCAACATAAAACACCCATTACCATACCAGGCGTTGCCTATCTTTCGGCAACCTCCCTAGCCAAATCTTTCCTATACCCAAATTTCCATTTCACCACCTTTTTACCTTCACCACCATTTACTCTCAAACCCCTTCTCTATTCTCTCTATTAGTCTCATTTTTGTTAATTTTGTTAATTTTTGTTCTTTTGTCCTTTTTTTGCCTCTTTTCAAAATTCCCTCTCGACCAAATCAAATCAAAACTTTTTCAACCATAACTTCCCCTTCACCCTACCTTTCCGAAGGCAGGCAGACCATCGGAAGAACGTTGCCATTGGCTCGAACGGTTTTTTTTTCGTTGAGTTTTTCCCGTATCAGCAATCAGATCTCCTAAAACAGTGCGCGTGTGCGACAGTGCGCGCGTGCTAACAAAAACTCATTTTCTTAATCTTTAAGTGTTTTTAAAACTATTCTAGTTATAGTAATAAAATTGTTAGGTTTAAGTCCCTTCCCATGGACAGGAGTTCTAACTCCACATTCCACCTGTTGTTCCAACCTAAATCGATCCCGCTTCATCCGACCGTACATTCACCACGACCTTGCGTGACGTGGTCGTGCGGTCGGCTCTGAACCGGGATCCGACTCGGGTGCATATTTGTATGTTAAATATTTAATAAATCTGTTTTGATTGATTAATTGATTGGGTCAATCCAAACTCTTTCTATGCGAGAAACAGGCCTTGTACATGTGCATTGATTTTTATCAATTTTTGCTTATCGGCACTACGCCGGCTTTGACAGAATCTTCTATTTTTCCTTTTGGATGCAGTGCATCGTTAAAATTTTATGCTCATACTTTAGAATTGGGCTTTCAATGACCGTACCTCGTCTTTGGTTGAGGAATAAAAAATAAAAAATAATTTAAAGTATATTTTCGTGGTACTTTTTAAACTGACTTTGTGGTACTTTTGAAAAATCCATTTTAAGACCAATTTTAGCGTACTTTTGAAAAATCGATTTTCGAGCCAAATTTCAAGGTACTTTTGAAAAACTAATCTGCGGGTGAAATTTTGGCGTACTTTTGAAAAATCGATTTTCAAGCCAAATTTCAAGGTAGTTTTGAAAAATTAATCTGCGGGTGAAATTTTGGCGTACTTTTGAAAAATCGATTTTCAAGCCAAATTTCAACGCAGTTTTGAAAAATTAGCCTTCAAGTGAAATTTTGGCGTACTTTCGATAAATCGATTCTTGAGCCAAACTTTGACGCCCTTTTTAAAAATATTATTTTTCAAAGTCCAATTGTGGTACCTTTGAAAAAGTATATTATTCATAAATCTTTGTCATTGTATACTTCTGCTCTTATATCCAGAACCAAAAAGACCTGGTCATTTTCAACGCCTTATAGAACCCAAAACGGTCCTTATGGACTGATCTGTACCTCTGCAGACCCTCAAAAATGTCTTTAAATGAAATTTTTTTGCCTAAGTCGAATTTTGATTATGTCTTCAACTTAGGACGATTTTGGAGAGTTCTACAACAAGGACATGGGTCAAGTGCCGACATAGACATACGGACTATTTTACAACTCAGATGCTGACTGGACACGGATCCTTCAAAGTCTATACTCACAGGATAGGCAAGGCAGAAGAGGAGATATGTGCATACTGCGAACGCAGGGACACAGTAGCACATACAATGTTCGAATGCATTAGATGGGAAGCCGAAAGACAGAGGGTAAGTCTGGAATTGGGAGTCATATTAAACGAGAACAACATCATTGAAGAAATGATGGAGAACTGCGAAAAATGGAGCTCGATAGAGAAATACATCAGAAAAGTGATGAAATCAAAAGAACAGGAAGAGAGGGACATGCAAAGGAGACATGAGAATTAAGGCAGAATCTCCCACATTCAGTTGCATGCTGCAAAGCGATTCCAGGGTGTGAGAGTGAAGAGGTGGGGGTTTTTAGTGGGTGGAAATCCCACACTACCACGGGCCGTGGTGTCTTTGAAAGATTTTCCCCCTCCGGAAAAAAAAGGCAGAGAGATAGACAGACTGATAGACAGACAGTATGGAGTTGTTGGTCTCCCATCGGGCGCGTCCCCGGGTGGCGGATAGGGGAATGCCCTCACCGGTCCCGGCCGGCGGGTACCGGAGAAATAATATACCCGGCGCGGACCAAAACCAACAAAAAACGGACGGAAAATGAACATGGACATGAACAAGGATAATCTGATTACGGTGCAGGGGGTCGGATCCCCAGTACCGGTCCAGAGCGCGGGTGGTGAAGCAGGCCCCACTGGACCGTTAGCCAACGACTGCGGCTCCTCCTTGGTGGTATCCCAAGCCGAGGGGAGTATCTTAACTACTGGAATCAAAGAAGGAGGGAGCTCGAAACCCGTAGAAGACGAAAACCTATTCAAGCGGAAACCGAAAGTCGCCAGGACTCCTTCTCCATATAGAGAGAGAGTGTACTCCTGTCCAAGCATTCTTGCTTTGGGGAACAAGAGCAATTCCAGCTCCGAGAAACCAGAGACGGAGATTCAACGGTTAGAGAGAGAGGAAAAGCTCGCCTTTGAGGGTCTAGGAAAGAATATTGCTATTATAGATGGTATCGTCAAGGATGCCAGAAATATCCATAAGCAAATTCGAGACGCGATAACCGAATCCGTGACATACTATCAAAGGCTGAAAGATGTCAGAGAAGCGCAGGCGAAAGCAAGAGAGGAGCACAGGACCTCCTCAAATAAGCAAGAGGGGCAAGACAAGGGAGAGGAACCACCGGTCCAAAAAATAAAAATAAGCCGAGAGACGCAAACCAAAAGGCGACTAAAGAACACTTCTGTTCAGACCCATCCCGAAGGCGAAGGAAATAACCTTACTGAGGCGGAAAACGAGAGCAAGAAACGAGGTGCCTCTTCTCCCCCAGAGGCTTTCATGCGTGGAAAAAGAACCCGAACAAAAGGGGAGTTAACTCAAAAAGGAATATCAAAAACTCCTGCAGAAACAGGTGAGCCATCGGAGAGACAGAGAAACGAACCCGAGTGGCAAGAGGTCGAACACCGAAAACAGAAGAGGAAAAAAGCGGAAGGAAACGTTACTAAACGAACAATAAGGAGTATAAGGAGCAGACGGCCGGAGGCAGTGGCGGTCAAACCAAAAGATGCGTCCTACAGTTATGCAGAGGTGTTAAAAAATATAAAGACAAAAGTAGATCCAGCCGCTCTAGGGGTGAAAATCTCCAAAATCCGACAGACGCGAAGCGGAGAGCTGCTAATCGAATTCGCAAAAGGAAGCGATAAGGTGGATGAGCTTAAAAACGCTGTGGGTAGTGCACTCGGAGACGATGCTAGCGTCCGAAATATGAGCCGAAATGTCACTATTGAAATAAGGGATCTTGATGGCGCTACGGACGAGAACGAGGTGATTAACGCCATCAAATTAGTCGCACCAGAGGCCGACCCCGAATTCATCAAGATAAGAGCCCTCAGAAAAACCTTTGGAGAAACCCAAATGGCTATTATTACAATGCCAGTAACAACAGCAGAGGCGGTGCTAAAGGTGGAAAAAATAAGAATTGGTTGGGTCATGTGTCGAGCCCGAGAAAAAACGCCAGTCATGCAATGTTTCCAATGTCTTGGTTTTGGACATATCGCGCGAGACTGCAAAGGGCCGGACAGGTCGAAGCTGTGTCGTCTTTGTGGAAAGGAGGGCCACAAGGCAAAAGAATGCTCGCAGAAGAAACCCTTCTGTATGGTGTGCAATGACTGCAATGATCCAGGAGGATCGCAACACATACTGGGTAGCGCGAAGTGTGGGTCCTATCGGAGGGGGATACAGAAAACTCGAAAATGAAGAAGTTTCTTCAAGTGAATCTAGGCAGAGGTCAGCAGGCACAGGATTTACTCCTACAAGAGGCCGCGGAGAAAAGCAGTGATATTCTGATAGTGAGTGAACAATATAAGCAACCGGAATCGGGGTCCTGGTTCCAGGATACGACAGGCAGGGCGGCAATCGCAGTGCTGAATAGAGATCTAGATATTAGGGAGGTAAGCGATCCGGTGGCCAACTTTGTACGGGTAGAAGTAGACGGCGTAAGGACTTACAGCTGTTACTTCTCTCCCAATGCCCAGTACGACGATTTCCTGCAGGACCTAGATGAACTCGAGGAGAGCATTCGGACGGCGAACGGAGAAGTCATAGTGGCAGGGGACTTCAACTGCAAGTCACCAGAATGGGGATCAAATAGGCTGGACACCCGTGGGGAGGCACTCTCGGAGATGGTCGCAAGGCTGGACCTAGTGATCCTAAATGAGGGAAACGTAAATACCTTTCGACGAGGAAATACAGGGTCAGTGGTGGATATTACATTGGCAGCGGCAGGCGTCGCAGCCAGGACATTGAATTGGCGTGTACTGGAGGAAGTGACACTGAGTGATCGCCAGTACATACAGTTTACAGTCGAAGATAGGCCGCGAACAATACGGGATGTAACGCTAGAAAATGGAGGATGGGTTACAGGAAAACTAGATAGGACCAAACTGCGGGAATCACTTGAATCGGTAGA
The DNA here is from genome assembly GCA_936432065.2 of Rutpela maculata. NCBI lineage: Eukaryota > Metazoa > Arthropoda > Insecta > Coleoptera > Cerambycidae > Rutpela > Rutpela maculata. Next base: position 71,402,464 of record OW386291.2, on the reverse strand, counting down.
GCGACAAGGGAGACTCACACAAATCGCACAAACCCGGGACTCGGAGGCGCTGGCGGAGTTTGCAGTAGCCACAATCATAGCGGCTTGCGACAGAGCGATGCCACCGCGAAGGAAATGAACACACAGGAGAGCACCGGTCTACTGGTGGACACCCGAGATTGCCGAACTGAGAAGGAGGTGTCTGGCTGCTCGCAGGAAATTTCAACGAGCAAGGGTGGGGCAAGAAGAAGAAGCAAACCTGGAGAAAAACTATAAAAGAGCAAAAAAGGAATTAAGAACGGCAATAAAACAAAGTAAACGCAAATGCTGGATAGAGTTGTGCCGTTCAGTGGACGAAGATCCTTGGGGATTGCCGTATAGGCTGGTTACCAAGAGGCTGAAGGGCGGGCAACAGACTCCAGGACTGACGTGCCCGATAAGGGTTAGTAAGATAGTAGCAGCCCTCTTTCCGGTGCACCAAACAAGACCAAGACTGTCGCAAGAGGAAGAGGAGAGTATCCTAGAGCCGTTTGCGGTCGAGGAGCTACAAGAAGCAAAAAACGACTGACGCCTAGAAAGGCGCCAGGACCTGATCAGATCCCAAACGAGGTCATCTCAGAAGTCATAGATATATGGCCAAATCTTTTGTTGGAGACTTACAATGCCTGTCTCAGCGAGGGAGTGTTTCCAAAGAGATGGAAGAAGCAGAAGCTGATTTTGCTGAGGAAGTGGGAGAAGCCGCTTGAGGAGACGTCGTCATACCGGCCTATCTGTCTGCTGGATACGCTGGGAAAACTTTTCGAGAGACTTATCGTTCAGAGGATTGAAAAACATATTGAAGCAGATGGAGCTCTGTCACCAAGGCAGTTTGGATTTAGGAGAGGCCACTCAACGGTTGATGCCATCGGGCAAGTAGTCAACGCGGCGGATCCGATCAAAAACGTCCCGTGGCGAAGTAAAGGTTTCTGCGCCCTAGTAACGCTGGACATCCGCAATGCGTTCAACACGGCTAGGTGGGACAGGATTATGTAGGCTTTGGCCGGGAGGAGGACACCGGGGTATCTGTTGAAAATGGTAGATAACTACTTGTTGGACAGAATACTTATCTACAATACGATGGAAGGACTTAAAAAATTCAAGGTGACGGCAGGAGTACCGCAGGGATCGGTCCTAGGGCCACTCTTGTGGAATGTGATGTACGACGGTCTTCTAAATCTGACTCTCCCAGAAGGAAGTGGCATAATTGGGTTCGCCGATGACGTGGCGATGGTTACGACGGCGAGGACAACGCAAATCTTGGAGGTTAAGATGAACGAGTGCATGCGCCTTGCCAGTGTGTGGCTCCGTGATAACGGATTGGAACTAGCGCTTCACAAGACAGAAGCGGCACTTATAACAGATAAGAGGCTCTTCCCGACCCCTACTCTATCCCTGGATGGCGATATGGTGCCGTGGAAGAAATCTGTCAAATATCTGGGGGTGCAGTTAGATGCAGGCTTGAGGTATGAGGAGCATACGAAAATTGTAGCGATAGCGCGCCTGATGCCTAACATCGGTGGGCCCAGTGAGATGAAAAGAAGGCTACTGAACAGTGTTGTCCACGCCAAGATCTTATATGGGGCGGAAGTCTGGGGTGACGCGGTCGAAAGGGGAACAGTAAGAAGGAGGTTAGCTACCGTGCAACGGCGTAGTGCACTTAGAGTTATTTCGACATACAGGTGTCAGAGAGTGCAGCGCTGGTGTTGGCAAGTACACCGCCGATCGATCTCCTTATCAGAGAGAGACAAGAGATCTACCGAGACTGCAATGACGTCCGCGATGAACAAAGAAGGGCCGAAGCTAAGAGAGCGGCACGGGAAAGACTTTTTGTTAAATGGCAGGAAAGATGGGATACTGACACCACGGGTCGATGGACGTATGGACTCATTCCAAGCATAAAGGAATGGTGCAGTCGGAAACATGGCCAGATGGAGTATCACCTGACCCAGGCGCTAACCGGACATGGTTGTTTCAACGAATACCTGGCCAGGTTCGGAAAGAGGGAAAGCGCTGCTTGCCTTCATTGTGTGCAAGCTCCGGATAACGCACAACACACCATCTTTGAGTGTGCTGCAATGGAAGCGGAAAGAGGGGAGCTCGAGAGAAAGCTCGGAGTGCGTATACACGAAGAAAATCTTATCACGCGCATGCTGGAAAGCGAAGAAGCTTGGTCGGCGGTGTCCACGTACATCATCGCGACGATGAAGCAAAAACGACATATGGAGCAGGACGAGAGAAACAATGTGTAAGAAAATCGCCCCTGAACCCCTAATCTCACAGAGGATGGGGGGCGTAGGGAAATGGCGATCATAAAAGGCGGAGCCCAACCGGGCGCAAACAGTCACCACCCCGTAGAAATGCGAAAGCGGTACCAGGGTGGCGATCCGGTGTCAGGGGGACCACTTGTGGGTAGCTTGCTACCCCTACGTCCCCATAAAAAAAAAGATAGACAGATAGACAGACAGATAGACAGACAGATAGACAGACAGATAGACAGACAGATAGACAGACAGATAGACAGACAGATAGACAGACAGATAGACAGACAGATAGACAGACAGATAGACAGACAGATAGACAGACAGATAGACAGACAGATAGACAGACAGATAGACAGACAGATAGACAGACAGATAGACAGACAGATAGACAGACAGATAGACAGACAGATAGACAGACAGATAGACAGACAGATAGACAGACAGATAGACAGACAGATAGACAGACAGATAGACAGACAGATAGACAGACAGATAGACAGACAGACAGATAGACAGACAGATAGACAGACAGATAGACAGACAGATAGACAGACAGATAGACAGACAGATAGACAGACAGATAGACAGACAGATAGACAGACAGATAGACAGACAGATAGACAGACAGATAGACAGACAGATAGACAGACAGATAGACAGACAGATAGACAGACAGATAGACAGACAGATAGACAGACAGATAGACAGACAGATAGACAGACAGATAGACAGACAGACAGACAGACAGACAGACAGACAGACAGACAGACAGACAGACAGACAGACAGACAGATAGACAACAATGCCTTTTCTCGGGAGATATTTGAGTAGCCTATACTCGATGCCGTCTGAACCCGGGGCCTTGTTGTTTGGTAGAGTCCGTATAATGCCCGCAACTTCCGAGGGCTTGGCCATAACTTTTAGAAATTCGCGTCTTGTCAATTGGATGTCATGGCCAATCAGTTCGTTTAGGTCATTTTCGATGCGGTCGTGTTCCGGATTGTTTGGTATTTGTATGTTATGTATATTTTGGAATTGGTCAGCTAAGTCATTTGCTTTTCGTGAGTCTGTCATCGACGTCTGTCCGTTTGGTGTTTATTAAGGCGGGAATGGCCTCCAGCGTATTTTTCATGGCCCTCGACAGCTTCCACAGCGAGTTGTCTTGAGGATTTAACGCCAGCCTATCCCGCCATTTCCGGTTTTTTGCGGTATTGATCTACCGTTGCAGCCTATCCATCTCGACCTTGACGTCGACATCGCGATTTCGCTGCCAAAGCCGTCTCAGTCGATTTTTCTCGCATATGTCTTGTATGACCGCTGCGTCGAGTCGGTTCTTGTACGGATTAATCGTTATGGTGGTGGCAACACTCTGCTTGGCGCCTTGCAGTACCCTTGTGAACTCGCCCACTACATTTTCTAGTTCGGCGACTGTAGTGATGTTGTTTGCAAGTGTTAGGTGAGTGTTTATGTGTGTCTTATAGAGACGCCAATCGGCGTCTCTATAAGATGTGATCTTGCGTGTCATGTCTTCCCTCGACATGTTATCCAATTCTAAGAGAATTGGATTGTGGTCGGATGCGAGTTCCTTCAGCGTCATGGGTGGCGTGGAGTTCCTCACACCCTTACTGACCACTATGTCGAGGGTGGAAGGTGTTGTACCGTTATCCGGAAAATGTGTGGGATCGTCCGGATTCTGCAACACGAGGTTACGATTACTCACGTAATCGTACAGGATGTTGCCGTTTGCATTATTGCGATTGCAGTTCCATGCGTGATGTCGCGCGTTAAGGTCGCCTATGAGCAAGCAGCGCGGGCTTGCGTTCAGCAAATTCTCAAGACAACCCGCCATGAACCCGTTCAAGGGCCGGTTATACGCGGTGACGATACTCATGCCGCCTTCCAGCGTCACACACACGTTCTCCACGGAAGTATTCCGTAGAGTACGGTGCGTGTGCGCAATGTCTGACTTTATGAGTATGGCCACGCCGCCTCCCCTATTGATGTCGGCCCTATCTTTGCGGACTGTCGTATACCCTCGGATGCGTAGCTTGTCGCGTCTGTCGAGTTTTGTTTCATTCAGCAGCATATTGTCTATTTTATGCCCCATTAAATAATTGATCAAAAAAGGAATTTTGTTACCTACACCATTGGCGTTCCAAGAAGAGAGTCTAAGTCTAGAAGACATCGGCGGGCAGACCTTGGAAGAAGGCCGTCACCACCTGAAATTTGTCAAAAGAGTCGGTGCAGCTCTTGAGGTGTTCGTTCAATTGCGTCATCCGCATCAACAATTGGTCAATGTTGACCAAGGAGGCCATGATGTCTGTTTCTTCTTTCAGCATCCGCATCTTCGACATGTCGGAGCTCACCATCCCATTGGTCGGTTGGCTTCGCTGGCTGGCGGAAGGTTGCGATGGCCTCTCTGGTATTCTGGTCAGGGAAGGGGATATAGGTCTCTCTTGGGGCTGTTGTTGCCTTTGGAGAACATAATAAGTTCGAAACCGGTCTATGTCTGGTTAGGAACAGGCAAATGATAGTTGGTTACTGATTACGATTTGAAGGTGTAATTCAATGCAGGTCGGGGTATTTGCCCGCTGAGTATTTGTTTCCTTCAAATCCTATTTCATAAAAAGTGAGTATAGCCCACTAAGGCCAGAGGTCGCCACTCTTGGTACTTGCAAAAAAGCAAGTCGCTATACGCCAGTGACATTTATCCGACGTATAGTAGCATCTGACCATATGAGAGTTTACCTCTCACCGTCACTTCATTTGATTCAGTTTGTATAAGACTAGCAAGTTGACCATCATTTGTTTGTTCCATGACCTATCGTCCGAAGCCCTACTAAATTTAGATTGTTCTTTATATATATATATATATATATATATATATATATATATATATATATATACCGCGTGTAATAAGATCATGGGTACCCTCTTTTTTCTGTACTTTTAAAGATTTAAAAATAAACGATTGAGATTTGGAACATCCTATATACATAATAGTCCAATTAAATAAGTCGACAAATCAAAATTTTGAGGTAAATACTTGAATTTTTGATATAAGTTACTTTGATGTATTAGAATACGATTAATGAAAGAAATTTTTTTTGAACCCCCGGGAAGGGGTGAAAAAAATATAATAAAGTGTTTTTTCAAAATTACTCAAAATGCGTAAAAGCTAGTAAAAAAAGTTTCAAATAAAAATTGTAAAGCATGAAATTTTACATAAAAATGATCTCTTGACTTTTTTGGTATTATTAAAATTAACAGAGTTAGGGTGGTTAGAAGTTAAGGGATGATATGTACAACTTTAAAAAATCATAGCGTGCTGAAAAGTTAATGAATTTAAATTTTTTCTTTTTCCATTTACTCAGAAAAATATAAACTTTCGTTTCAGCGAAATTGATGTTTTTTAAAATTGTTAATAAAAAAGTTATAAAAATTTTAATTTTTTTATTTTCAATTAAAACCACTTTGAAAGATGAAACGAATTTTTTTTTATACCATTCTGTTCATCATTTAATATATTGAATATTTGCTTTTGAAATTTTTTTTACCAGTCATTTTCAAGCAGGTATGAATTTATTTACATGTTTAATTTTTTTCCAAACGTAACGTAACGTAACGTCATGATAACTGAAAAGAAATAAAGAACGCGTACGACAAAGATAAAATTGTTTTGTAACTGCTGCGTTGCCTACAAGACGCGCATGCGTCACATCTACTGCCGTCATAAGCCATAAGGAGAATAGCCCATCTGTAAATTGTCGGTTGGCGAGGAAAGTAACAATAGTAGATTGTAATACAAGTGTGGCAAGGGCTTCATTGCAAAACGATGTATGAAAGTAGGAACACGAGCGCAGCGAGTGTTCCTATCATACGAGTTTTGCAATGAAGCTTGCCACACGTGTGTTACATACTATTTTTTCTACGGTTGTGAAGTTATTTCCCTTTTCAAAGTCTTTCCAAAATTTTAAATTTGCTGCTTGTCAGATTTTTTTTAAAGTGACATTTTCTGCTGTCATTCTGAAGTAAGAAAATTTGACTTTGTAATTCCAATTCATGTGTAATTAATGTACATTTATAGAATTTAATTGTTATTACCAGTAAGTAATATAAAATTCTTTAAGGTAAACACACTATTTTATTCCAGTGCGTGAAGATGTAATCAAGGTGTGTGGCAAATTCTTTGCCGCACGGCGTGCGGCAAAGTGATATTTTCTGCACTCATTTTGAAGTTAGAAAATTTGACTTTCAGCACAATCGTAGAAAAAGGCATTTTACAAAGGCAAGGTATTTTTCCCAACTAGTAAATATTAATTAAGAAAATCATGTAGCTGCTTTTTATGCACTTATGTTTTTGTACTTTAGAATTTTTTAATAATATTTTTAACTGCAGAACTCTTGGGTGCTCATATATTATTAGAATCTCATTTATGACAAATATCTAGATGCGGCTTTTCACCTTATGACGGCAGTAAGGGCATTCGCACGTGACGTCACAATTAACCTCAAAAATATGTGTTTCTTAAGATTTAAGAGTATTACGCAACTATTATTAAAATTTCTGCCTGGTTCCCATATTTTCAACTAAAATCTAGTTCAGTGTAATGTTTATGAAGTTCTAAACACTTTGTCCCAATAAAATAGGACTCTTTTTGTAGGTTGGAAATCTAACCTGTAATTAGCAGTCTATTTCTATTAATCGACAATATTGAAAAATTATTTACGTGTATTTTTAAATATTTGCTTGGAGCCAGTACCGGCTCCAAGCTAAAAATGCGTATACAAACATTAAAAATGAGAATAAACTTGAAAAACTTAAAAAAGGTTATGTTGGTTACATGATGCAGATGCCCTATATCTCAATGCAGCGGTTGCGAATGTTTTCGTGAATAAATGCTCCTACAAACTGTTAACAAAATTTTTAATTGTGGACAAGTAGAATAAAACTTTTCCGTTTAAATATTGATTAGCCAACAATTGTCGTTAATCGGAAAAAATTAAATATTGATAAGAATTTTGTACTCCATGTTTTGCGAAATCTACATACTTATACACGCTTCGTTTTATGTACATTTTGGTTATAGGTATTAGACACGTGAAATTTTGTTTACGTGATCTAAATATTTTTAAAATTAATTTTTGAATTGTAATGAAAGAAATTATTATTACTGTCAATACTTGCTAATTTCTACTAAATTTAGAATTATTTGTTTGACATTATTGATATAAATTAAAAACAAGCTAAAAACGTACTCTTCGCCTGTTCACAGAACTTTTTATATAATTGTTACACATTCTGTAGAATACTCTTCGCAGTTTTCTTGTAAATAATGTTAGTTTTTAGACATCCTGAATTTTGTGATACCATCTTTGTTGTGAAAAAAATTATGTGAAAAAAAAATTTAAAGAAAAATACTCAACCTGTGTGGGATTCGAACACGGGACCTTTGGATTGCAACGCAAAACTATAGCCGCTGTGCCACTACATATTGCTACGAAAATTGATTGTCTGTGATATATATATATATATATATATATATATATATATATATATATATATATATATATATATATTATATAAACAGGAAAAAATCATGGGTAAGACCGCAAAGAAAAAGAGCAACCGTGGACACGTGTTTCGGACTCATTGGTCCTCATCAGCACGGTGTAGCTAAGTTGAAAGGATAGGCACAATTTAGGAATTGACACAAACGGTGACCACCGATAGGCAGCCAGTCGCACATTTGTGGCAAGAGTTAGAAGACCCCGGGTTTCCGGAGCGACAACTAACACACCACGAAGGCAACTATAGCTACCTGCGTGGAATCACTGGACCCAAGGAAGAATAAAAAATAGGAGATGTTAGTGCGGACCAAAGCTTTATGGCAAACAGGAAAAAATCATGGGTAAGACCGCAAAGAAAAATAGCAACCGTGGACACGTGTTTCGGACTCGTTGGTCCTCATCAGCACGGTGTAGCTAAGTTGAAAGGATAGGCACAACTTAGGAATTGACACAAACGGTGACCACTGACAGGCAGCCAGTCGCACATTTGTGGCAAGAGTTAGAAGACCCCGGGTTTCCGGAGCGACAACTAACACACCACGGAGGCAACTATAACTACCTGCGTGGAATCACTGGACCCAAGGAAGAATAAAAAAATAGGAGATGTTGTTGAGATAGTTGTCGCTCCGGAAACCCGGGGTCTTCTAACTCTTGCCACAAATGTGCGACTGGCTGCCTGTCAGTGGTCACCGTTTGTGTCAATTCCTAAGTTGTGCCTATCCTTTCAACTTAGCTACACCGTGCTGATGAGGACCAACGAGTCCGAAACACGTGTCCACGGTTGCTCTTTTTCTTTGCGGTCTTACCCATGATTTTTTCCTGTTTGCCATAAAGCTTTGGTCCGCACTAACATTTCCTATTTTTATATATATATATATATATATATATATATATATATATATATATATATATATATATATATATATATATATATATATTTCAACAATCATACATATTTCAACTCCTATTTCTATGAAATATATTAGTAAAATCCATAAACAAAAAAGAATATATTATGGAAATAATATTTCGCAAGATTTCCATTTTAGTACAAAAGACAAACATTAAGAGAATATATATTTTTTAATTAAATAATTAATAACTTTTTTATTTACTGATCGCTTTTCTTCAAAAACAATAGAGTTCTTCCTCTAGCTAACACTAACTCACTTTCTAAATTTCAATACAATCGGACTTTTCTTTCTTAAGTTATCGTGCTTACAAGAAACGTGACGGACGGTCGGACGGACATTTTGAAAGTTGTTCAGAATTCGTTCACTAACACAATGATATGAAAATTTTTTCTCTACGAGCGATATTTACGATTTTAGAAATGTGCCGATCAAATACAATATACTCTTCGTTTTTGCGAAGAGTATAATGAAGTACATAATATAATTTTTTTTTGCGAGAAAATTTTGCAGACGAATTATTGGAGTATTGAAAATAATTGTTTGAAACATCGTTTTAAATTAATCGAAATTCGCGTATTTTAACCAAGGTTGCAAAAAATGTTTTACGCATTTTCGATTAAATTAATAAACTCATATCCTTAATGTAGAAGTAAAAATTATTTGCAAAAATGAATATTTACAATAGTAAAAATTTTTTTTGACAACAATTGAAATAATTTTACTTAATTTCAAATTGACAATTACAAGTATTTACATTACTTATTTTTTTAAATTACAAAATTTCATTATTTTAATTTATTATTTTTTAAGACCATAACACAGGTCTGCTAGGTTTTGTTGTTGGGCAGATGGGGGTCATTTCCGAAGTAATTTTTTGCGCTGAATCCGAATCTGGCCTCAGAATTGGCCCATCACGTCACGTTTTGAAATATTTGAGATTAAGTACTTAGAAAATGGCATTTTTAGTAACTTTTGGAGTTATGTATAGAACTCAACAAATTTTTCAGATTATTTCTAGTAAATACATCATTTAGTACCATCCTTCCTCTCTAAAATAAGCTTTCGAATGGTCATCTACGATGTTTCTTCGCAAAGTTATAGCCATTTTAAAGTGACATGAATTTGAAACCATGTTCCCTACAACTCAATAATCTTAACTAAACGAGTCCAAACGAATCAAAATTTAACACAACAGAAGGGATAACCCATCAATCTTAAACAAAGGTTTGGTTAAGTTGTAGAAGATCAGGTTTCGCGAGCAAGGATGGTAATAAATGATGTATTTATTAAAAATAAGCTGAAAATTTTTTTGAGTTCTATACATAACTTCAAAAGTTGCTTAAAAAAAGTCATTTTTTAAGTATTTAAACCACAAATATTTCAAAATCCTGACGTGGTGGGCCAATTCTAAGGCCAGATTCGGATTCAGCGCGAAAAATTACTTCGGAAATGACTGCCCAACAACATTCATGACTCGTTTATTCGCAGACGGATAGTATTCCTTAGTCTTCCGAATCTTCTAAATTACAAAATAAAAAAAACCAAAATAAAAAAAACCAAAATGAGAATGATTAAGAATTTGTTATAATTTAAAATGAAAATATTTGATAGTACTAATATTTGAACTGAATTATGTTGTTGGTGTAGTGCATTGCAGAATACATGGAAGGCCACTTCTTTTGAATTTACAGCGGTTACTTCTGCATCCAGTTTTACAAGAGCATTTAGCTAGCTCTTGACAAGTCTGCCATACATTTGGAAGAACAGACCATAGAGGAGTCCACATTGTACCCTTTTCAACCCAGCCCCATCCCTTCGGTGATGGCGTTACCTCATCCATATCATAAGAACGACCCCAGACTTGACCAGCTTGATAAGCAGCCCTTAGGATATGTTGACACAATGCTGCGGAAGTCGGATTTATCAAATGAATTGGCTTGTTTTGGGAACAGAATAATTCTTTTCTTGTTGTGTCAGTGTTGGTTGCCATGCTTAGAGACTGTAATGAAGCATATTTTAAACCCCAATAAATCATTTATATTTACCAAAAATAGATATGTTTCTGTTGAATTATTTAATAAAAATTACCAGGCTGTGAAAAATAATTATATCACCGCATAAACTAGTAGGCCCCACCAGGCCCAACCGAAACTGAAAATGCATACTAAACCGTGATCTCCGCAGAAAGCATTCAGTTGCTACCAGAGAACAACAGCGAGCAGAAGTGCCTTCTCCAGGGAAACCGCCAGCAGACGTAAGTTAATATTTGAATTATATTTCCGCGACACTGTACTAAGTTGCGCCTACGTCAATCAATATCCACGCGCACTGTTCCCCCGTCATTACCGCGAATAGAGGGGATAGTGGACTAGATACCCGATGCGCTGAGAGCAGACAGTCAGTTCCTCACGAGCTCCAACAGCGACCAGACGTGCCCACTGCAGCCAGCTTCGGAAATAAGTAAGTAAAGTGAGTAAAGTAAGTAAGTGAAATTTTTCTAAGACCGGGAGACAGAAAATAATGGTAAAGTCAGCGATTTCTGACTTGTAAAATATTTTTCATTTAACCGCTTCACCTGAAAATAATACAAGTATTCATTTACCGCTACGCACCGTGTCTGCACATTTCCCCCTCTACCGGCTTGTGGAAAGAGGAAAGTCTTTATGAAAATTCGTGATATCAAACAGTCGTGGTCGGCCGCTCCACGACTCTAGACGCGTCCAGCAGTAAGCAGGAGCCCCGCCAACTGTGCAAGTACCGATCCTTAAAGATTGCTCCTACCACGACTACGTCATTACTGCACGCAGCAAATATAGAGTTCCCCACTCTAACCGTGAATCTTCTGTTATAGTCACCGCTGAGAAGACCGGAACGAGGAGTGCGACTCGAGACCGTTACCAGACCGGACGTGGGCCAGGACGAAAAGTGAGTAGGTTCATAAATAATAGGTAGAGGTAACGACTTGGCTGATATTAGGGATTCATATCTTTCTGTTCTTTGTTTTGGTAAGATCTGTGTTCTCGGGGTACCAGAAGGTCTAGCCGTTTCCCTGAAGGTACGTCGTGGGCATAGGTTGGACGCACCAACGACTCTGGGGTCTAGTCGTTCTTTTCAGAGGCTGTTGGTGCGTTTACCGCTTCAATAATTCTTTGTTGCCTATAACACTGTTACTGGTAAAGTTCTGTGTTCTCGGGGTGCCCGAGGGTCTAGCCGTTTCCCTGAAGGTACGTCGTGGGCATGGAACCCACACACTAACGACTCGTTCTTTTCAGAGACCGTTGGTGTGTGTTCAGAGACCGTTGGTGTGTGTACCGCCCTAATCATACATTTATTTCAGGCCAGGAGGACGAGAGCATCTACTGGGTTGCCACTTCCAGGATTCCTTTAGTTCTGTTAGGTAGAGTCCTGTGTTCTCGGGGTACCCGAGGGTCTAGCCGCTTCCCTGAAGGTACGTCGTGGGCATAGGATTAGCACACTAACCACTCTGGGGTCTAGCCGCTCTTCCCAGAGACCGTTGGTGTGCATACCACTCTAATCATACCTTGTTACAGTCCAGGAGTTGCAGAATGCCGCTTGACTAATCATACCTCTCTTCCAGCTTTGAGATTTCTGGTATTAGCCAAGTTTGACCCTTAAAATAATTAATTTTGCTGCTTTGTTTGGTAACTGCTTGTTTCTTCCTGGTATTTAATGACAACCCGTAACCTGATTAACTCGGCAATTCACTCCTTTAACCTGTCATTGTCTGTCAAACTGTACGTCACCGCCATTTGTACCGCCATATCGCTGCTTCACTCCTGCTTACCTTAGTAACGTCACCGTATCGCATGGTAGCACTTACCGTAATCATCAGCACGTCACAGCCTGGGTTTGCTCTTTTGTGCGTTATGAATGTACTGTATATATTAAACTAGTTAAGTTGTAAATAGTTTCGTTATCACTGTAACTTATAGGAAATAAATAGATATTTTGTTTTACCGAATTCTGTGTTTTACTGCTGTTTGTGTAACAGTCCAATTTTCCCAAATTGACCCACTGGAAATTACTGTTTTCTCCACTGTAGCTATCCCAGCCCTACTGTAACAGGCTGTGTTAAGAGGCTAGTGTGGGACCTTTGCCCCACGTAAAAAATTGTAAAGGTGGCGCCCGAGTAACCGAACCGTTGCTAAGGTGCCAAAAGTGACCACTTCCCGGCCTCACCGGAAAGTATACGTCACAAACTTGGCGCCCGAGCAGGGACCGTTGCTAAGGTGCCAAAAGTGACCACTTCCCGGCCTCACTGGAAAGTATACGTCACAAACTTGGCGCCCGAGCAGGGACTGTATTAAATTAAATTAGATTGTGGGAAAATTTAATTGGACTTTCGCATTCGGCAGTCACCGGACGCGACCGAAAAAGTACCGACCGGCCTAGAGAGACATCTGAGGTGTCATTTTCGACTAAACCGTCCACGAGGAAGCGATTGCGACCATTACCGAACCGCTCCGACCACTCCCGAAGACGTTCTCGACCATTTTAAGAAGACTATTAGATTTTGGGAATTAAACACAGGTTCCGGCGGTGTTAGCATACGAAGAGGCACTTTTAACCGAAAACCCGAACTCCTGCCGAACGTTTCCGAAGTGTACCGAAGGGATCCGAAAAGGAACGAAGTCGTGTGGGGTATCAAATTCAGGGTAATCGGACCCAAGGAATCGATTGCCACCAGTTTCCGGCCGATCAGACCAACCGTTCCGGGAAAAAGTGCGCTACAGCCGAAGTAAGGGTCGAAATTGAGTAACTCTGATACTAGGTTGTAGTCCGGACCCAGATACACCTTCTGCACCGAATTTTACCGACCAACCGGATTTTACCCGGAATACTTGGAGTCCCCGGAGTCCGGAGTTACTAGGCAAGTGACCCCTCGTGAAATAGTAACTTTGGGACGCTGAATCGATTGCCACTGGTTTCAGACCGCTCCGACCAACCGTTTCGGAAAACCGTGTACCACAGCAACCTGGGAGGTCGAAACTGAGTAAGACCGACAAGATTGGGTAACTGGCGTCTCAAGACACCATCTAATTTGATTTCGCCGATTCTACCGATTTTCTGGATTATCCCCGGAGTCCTACCAGTTCCGGTGATAAGTTCTATCCGTTTGGTGCCTACCACTACCAGTGGCCTTCCAGTGCGTAAACCATTTGCGCATAACTGCAACCGCTTATATCCGCTGCCAAGAAGTCAGAACGACTAGACCCCAGAGTCGTTGGTGCGTCCAACCTATGCCCACGACGTACCTTCAGGGAAACGGCTAGACCTTCTGGTACCCCGAGAACACAGATCTTACCAAAACAAAGAACAGAAAGATATGAATCCCTAATATCAGCCAAGTCGTTACCTCTACCTATTATTTATGAACCTACTCACTTTTCGTCCTGGCCCACGTCCGGTCTGGTAACGGTCTCGAGTCGCACTCCTCGTTCCGGTCTTCTCAGCGGTGACTATAACAGAAGATTCACGGTTAGAGTGGGGAACTCTATATTTGCTGCGTGCAGTAATGACGTAGTCGTGGTAGGAGCAATCTTTAAGGATCGGTACTTGCACAGTTGGCGGGGCTCCTGCTTACTGCTGGACGCGTCTAGAGTCGTGGAGCGGCCGACCACGACTGTTTGATATCACGAATTTTCATAAAGACTTTCCTCTTTCCACAAGCCGGTAGAGGGGGAAATGTGCAGACACGGTGCGTAGCGGTAAATGAATACTTGTATTATTTTCAGGTGAAGCGGTTAAATGAAAAATATTTTACAAGTCAGAAATCGCTGACTTTACCATTATTTTCTGTCTCCCGGTCTTAGAAAAATTTCACTTACTTACTTTACTCACTTTACTTACTTATTTCCGAAGCTGGCTGCAGTGGGCACGTCTGGTCGCTGTTGGAGCTCGTGAGGAACTGACTGTCTGCTCTCAGCGCATCGGGTATCTAGTCCACTATCCCCTCTATTCGCGGTAATGACGGGGGAACAGTGCGCGTGGATATTGATTGACGTAGGCGCAACTTAGTACAGTGTCGCGGAAATATAATTCAAATATTAACTTACGTCTGCTGGCGGTTTCCCTGGAGAAGGCACTTCTGCTCGCTGTTGTTCTCTGGTAGCAACTGAATGCTTTCTGCGGAGATCACGGTTTAGTATGCATTTTCAGTTTCGGTTGGGCCTGGTGGGGCCTACTAGTTTATGCGGTGATATAATTATTTTTCACAGCCTGGTAATTTTTATTAAATAATTCAACAGAAACATATCTATTTTTGGTAAATATAAATGATTTATTGGGGTTTAAAATATGCTTCATTACACCCCCCTCTTACTTCATAAAAAAAAATAATGTAATTATTTTTTTTCTTTCTTGCTTTGGTACTGGAAAAATTAAAGAAAATTTACTCAAGTTCCCTTACTGATTTTAAGGCGCGTACCCCACACCGGTTGCATAAACTTTATTTGGGGGCACGTACACCTTTTACAAATAAAAATCAAAACTAGATTCTTCAAAAATAACAATTGTAATAATGAAAACAAGTAAAATATTACTGAGGTCCTCTTGCTACGGCTGGATATCATACTCTTAGATCCTGGTAGGGAGGGTCCTCCTAAAAGAAATACCTAAAATAAGGAAAAATTAAACGGTTACTTCTGGTCTTTGATGCTGGATTTCTTCTTCGATTCTTGCGGCGATCAGGTCCCCTATGGGAGTAGGTTACGCTGAACTTCTTGGCGTTGTCTCAGTCTGGCAGATTGACGGGTAACGTACTCGGGCGGGACGGGCGGCAGATTTTCTTCGCCAGGAAACGAGGTTGGTGGTTTCCTGGAAGGTTTCTTCTTGGCGGTCTGTTCAGTTCTTGGCGGTCTGTTCAGTTCTTGGCGGCTCGTTGACAGCTAAACATGTGGCTTCAAGTCCTTAATGTGGATATGGGTCAGTTTCTTTCCAGTATCCGACTTTAGATTGTAAACCACGGGTGATACGACTTGGGTCACGGTATACGGTCCAGAATATTTCGGAGCTAACTTAGACGCAAAACCTTTAATAGCCGAGGAGAGGGGATGTTCCCGTTTCATAACCCGGTTACCCACGTGATACTGGATATCCCGGCGTCGTAGGTTGTAATATTTGCTCTGGGAGGTATATGCTTGGGCAAGCTTTATCCTAACCAGTTCGAACATTTCCTGTAACTTCTTTAGGCGGTCGGTATGAACGGTTGGGATCTGATTATCCTCATCTTCGTTGGGTTCGGTAGCTTCGTTGGTTTCGGCTTGGTATACGGTGGCTGGTAGCGAAAGTTCTCTTCCAAAGTTCAGAAATGCGGGTGAAAATCCGGTTGATTCATGTTTGGCACTGTTGATAGCTAGCTGAAAGCTATTCAAATGTTGGTCCCAGAAGTCAGAACGGGGAGTTCTGTTTGAGAACTCGAACGGTAAGGACGTCTCCGAAGAAGCACTACCAGATACCGCCTGATACCTGCTTCCTTCACTGTCACCGTCCTCACCACTGTCACTGTCACCGCCAACGTTCACTGTTGTCCGTTATCGTCGAGAGAGTTCTGCTTGAGAACTCGAACGGTAAGGACGTCTCCGAAGAAGCACTACCAGATACCGCCTGATACCTGCTTTCTTCACTGTCACCGTCCTCACCACTGTCACTGTCACCGCCACCGTTCACTGTTGTCCGTTACCGTCGAGAGAGTTCTGCTTGAGAACTCGAACGGTAAGGACGTCTCCGAGGAAGCACTACCAGATACCGCCTGTTACCTGCTTTCTCCACCGTTACCGCTACTGTTACCGTTACCGTACAACAGAGTTCTACTTGAGAACTCGAACGAGAAGGACCTCTCTGAAGCAGCACTATCAGGCATCATCTATTACCGACTGTCCCAACATAGACCGTCCACCGTCCACCGTCACCGTCACTGTCACCGTTCACCGTTCATCGTTGGCCGTTACCGTCCAGAGTCGGAGTGTTTTGAAGTCATCTCAGAGAAGCAAACATGTCCGATACCGAGGAAGAACCAAAACATGAGTCAGAAAAGCCGGAGGATGTCCGCCCACCGGAATCAACTGATGTCCGTCTTAGTTGGATCTATAAGCTCAAGAAGGAACAACTGGATACCGAACTAAGCAAATTCCGCCTGGACCTGTCTGGCACCGTAGAAGAAAAGAAACGGCGCCTGATTAAATTCATCAAGGATGGGAGTACGTCACCACTCCCAACTACTTCACGACTCACCTTCCCGCCATTCCTGCCACCGCCATTAGTGATCCCACCGCAAGCCCAGATCGTGGCATCTGTCCCACCTCCGTCCACGGTTACTAGTAATGCGATGCTAGATCCTCTCAAGATCCGTAAATGGGGTATCCACTTTAATGGGAAAGGAGACCCTGCCGCGTTCCTAGAGAGGCTAGAAGAAGTATGCTCCTATACTGGAATGCGACCGGAACAGCTGTTACCCGTACTACCAGAGCTGTTACAAGGAACGGCAGTCTTATGGTATCGCAATAACCGGGCACGTTGGACAAGTTGGAGCGAATTTACGAAGGATTTCCGCATCTTCTACTTCTCGGTGAACTACCAGGAAGAAATAGAGGCACAAATTAGCCGCCGCTTACAGAAACCAGAAGAAGCTGCCAGCACCTACCTGATTGACATTCAGACTCTGATCCGGAGACATGGCGATTTCTCCTCACAAGAAGAGCTCCGTTGGGTGTACAGAAACCTGCTCCCCGACTATAGACAGTACATCTCAAGGACCACGGTAACTGACATATCCACCCTGACCGCCAGAGTGATGGAATACGAAACTCTACGCCGGGAAATACAGCAGGTGTATCGCGCCACCTCCGCTACATCACACCCAGGTATGCACACGACTGCCCCCGTCACCCCCCGGCCAGCACCAACCTACCTCCCGGATCCACCGCCACCAGTAACGTCAGGAGGAGCGCAAATGTCCACCCCAGCATCCCAACCGCCTCCAGGAAACCGCAGAGCCATTGAACCGGCACCAACACCGTCAACAAGTGGCATGACACGCGCCGGAAACAGACCGCTGGAAAGTAGATCACCGGAAAACAGACCACCGAGCCAAAGACCGTCAGAAAATAGGCCGCCCGTCAACAATGAGCCCACACAGGACCTCAACAGTATCTGCTGGAGATGTGGCAGATCTGGACACTTCCGCAGTCAATGTCGATTTCCGCCACAACTATTCTGCTCACGCTGTGGCCGACCAGGTATCATGACACGGGATTGTCAGTGCCGAAGGACGGAAAACTAGACCGGAACCGCACCGTAACGAGGCCAGTACGGTTCCCTTCTACCTCCGCCTCGCGAGATACCGACTACAAGGATAACAGACCGCACATATCAGTAACCATGTATGGTAGAACGTTCTCCGCCCTAATAGACACCGGTGCCGTCCGTTCCTACGTGGGAAACCAAGTAATGGAAATCTGCAAACAACAAGGAATACCTTCGGTAGCAATATCTTCCCCTTCCGCCCAGCTAGCCGATGGAAACCTTGTAAACGTCACCAGTGCCTATGATCTCGACTTCATGGTAGAGGAAAGTTCGTTTTCCGAAAGACTACTCTACCTCCCGAATCTGACATCCGACATTGTACTAGGCATGGACATCCTGAGTACAAGGGAATTTACACTTGATCTAACTACCGCCACCGTCTGTCTGGATCGCCGTCCCGTCTCACTGCCGCTGCCAACTGCTCCGCTGACTGGAATCGCCCTGACGCTATCCCAGGTTGAAGAAACCCGCCTTCAAGAATTTTTGGATATGGAACTGCCAAGCTTTCAGGATATAACCGGAACCACCAAGTTAGCCCAACATCACATCCGCCTGTCGCGACCGGAACCGATCAAACAGAGGTACCGGCCACAAAACCCTAGGATGCAGGAAATTATTAACACCGAAGTCGACGAAATGTTAGCTAATGGAATTATCGAACCGTCCAACAGTCCATGGAGTTCACCTGTGGTCATAGTCCGCAAAAAGGATGGAAAGCCCCGTTTCTGCATAGATTTTCGGAAAGTAAACGAGGTCACGGAAAAAGATGCCTATCCACTACCGTACATCAATGCAATACTGGACAAACTCCGAAAAGCTCGTTACATTTCTAGTATAGATCTAAAACAAGGATACTGGCAGATACCACTCTCTGCCGAAAGCAAGCCTATCACAGCTTTCACCGTACCAGGACGAGGACTGTTCTATTTCCGAGTTATGCCGTTTGGACTTCATTCCGCACCTGCTACTTTTCAACGGCTCTTGGACCGAATCATTGGACCTGATATGGAACCATATGCTTTCGCATATTTGGATGACATTATAGTCCTGGGTGAAACTTTTGAAGATCACCTGAAGAACCTACATGAAGTATTCCGCCGACTGAGAATGGCCAATCTACAGCTGAACCCCGAGAAATGTCAGTTCTGTAGAAAGTCGCTACGTTACCTAGGACATGTGGTTACCGCGGAAGGCATCAATACCGATCCAGAGAAAGTGGAGGCCATTGAAAAGTTTCCCACACCTCGAAACGTGCGAGACGTCCGTCGTTTCCTTGGTGTTGCCTCATGGTACAGACGATTCGTACCAGCATTTTCCCAAATTGTGACTCCGTTAACCCGACTCTTGAAAAAGAACCATCGCTTCAAATGGGACACCGAACAGGAAGAAGCTTTTGGTCAACTGAAGAAGTGTCTGACTAAGGCTCCAGTTTTGACCTGTCCCGACTTCAAGAAGCCGTTCACCCTACAAACCGACGCCTCAGACCAAGGTTTAGGGATAGCCTTGACACAGGAAATTGAGGGACATGACCGAGTGATTGCCTACGCCAGCCGAACCTTAACTCCCGCCGAGAAGAACTACTCCGTAACGGAAAGGGAATGTTTGGCCATCGTGTGGGGAATAGAGAAGATGAGACCGTACCTCGAAGGGTACCACTTCACCGTCTTGACCGATCACCAGTCCCTCCGCTGGTTACACTCTATCAAAAGTCCGACTGGCCGCCTAGCTCGCTGGGGCATATTTTTGCAACAGTGTGACTTTGAGATTAAGTACCGTAAAGGAAGCTTAAACCGTGTAGCTGATGCACTGTCACGTCAACCATTGGAAGGACCTTCTCCCGCCACGGGTACCGAAGAATTATGTGCTGTGAATGAGGCACCAAACTGTTCTTGGTACAGACGGAAGAAGTCGGAAGTTGAAAAGAACCCAGAAGCTAATCCGGATTACTGTGTACGTAATGACCGGCTGTACCGCCACTTCTGGGATTCCAGTGACTTAACCGAACCCGACCAATACGACCCGTGGAAGTTATGCGTACCAACGCCACTCCGGACCACAGTTTTGCAAGAAAACCACGATGCTCCGTCCGCTGGACACATGGGAATTGCCAAGACTACAGCCCGGATCACACAAAAGTACTACTGGCCAGGGATGTTCCGCGACATCGCCAGATATGTACGTAGCTGTATGCAGTGCCAACGTTACAAGATCTCCCAGCAGCAAACACCAGGAGCCATGCAACCGTCCATCAGCCGCCAACCCTGGGAAACTGTTAGCACCGACCTAGTAGGACCGCTACCTAGATCTAGTAAAGGGAACAGCTACCTAGTAGTGTTTCAAGACCGTTTTACGAAATGGATCCAGTGCCGTCCCCTACGAAGTGCCACCGCCCGCAATGTCAGCCAAGCTCTCTATGAT
The DNA here is from genome assembly GCA_936432065.2 of Rutpela maculata. Taxonomy (NCBI): domain Eukaryota; kingdom Metazoa; phylum Arthropoda; class Insecta; order Coleoptera; family Cerambycidae; genus Rutpela; species Rutpela maculata. The sequence continues at coordinate 71,381,958 of OW386291.2, read as the reverse complement.
GAAGTTATCACCCGTTTCGGATGTCCGCGTACCGTGATCACGGATAATGGTACCCAGTACGACAGCCGTATATTCCAGTCATTATTGGACGAATTTGGTATCCAGCACCGTTTCACACCACCGTACACACCACAGGCAAACCCAGTTGAACGAGCCAATCGCACTATCAAGACTATGATAGCACAATACTGCGAACACGATCATCGGAAATGGGACCAACATTTGAATAGCTTTCAGCTAGCTATCAACAGTGCCAAACATGAATCAACCGGATTTTCACCCGCATTTCTGAACTTTGGAAGAGAACTTTCGCTACCAGCCACCGTATACCAAGCCGAAACCAACGAAGCTACCGAACCCAACGAAGATGAGGATAATCAGATCCCAACCGTTCATACCGACCGCCTAAAGAAGTTACAGGAAATGTTCGAACTGGTTAGGATAAAGCTTGCCCAAGCATATACCTCCCAGAGCAAATATTACAACCTACGACGCCGGGATATCCAGTATCACGTGGGTAACCGGGTTATGAAACGGGAACATCCCCTCTCCTCGGCTATTAAAGGTTTTGCGTCTAAGTTAGCTCCGAAATATTCTGGACCGTATACCGTGACCCAAGTCGTATCACCCGTGGTTTACAATCTAAAGTCGGATACTGGAAAGAAACTGACCCATATCCACATTAAGGACTTGAAGCCACATGTTTAGCTGTCAACGAGCCGCCAAGAACTGAACAGACCGCCAAGAACTGAACAGACCGCCAAGAAGAAACCTTCCAGGAAACCACCAACCTCGTTTCCTGGCGAAGAAAATCTGCCGCCCGTCCCGCCCGAGTACGTTACCCGTCAATCTGCCAGACTGAGACAACGCCAAGAAGTTCAGCGTAACCTACTCCCATAGGGGACCTGATCGCCGCAAGAATCGAAGAAGAAATCCAGCATCAAAGACCAGAAGTAACCGTTTAATTTTTCCTTATTTTAGGTATTTCTTTTAGGAGGACCCTCCCTACCAGGATCTAAGAGTATGATATCCAGCCGTAGCAAGAGGACCTCAGTAATATTTTACTTGTTTTCATTATTACAATTGTTATTTTTGAAGAATCTAGTTTTGATTTTTATTTGTAAAAGGTGTACGTGCCCCCAAATAAAGTTTATGCAACCGGTGTGGGGTACGCGCCTTAAAATCAGTAAGGGAACTTGAGTAAATTTTCTTTAATTTTTCCAGTACCAAAGCAAGAAAGAAAAAAAATAATTACATTATTTTTTTTTATGAAGTAAGAGGGGGGTGTAATGAAGCATATTTTAAACCCCAATAAATCATTTATATTTACCAAAAATAGATATGTTTCTGTTGAATTATTTAATAAAAATTACCAGGCTGTGAAAAATAATTATATCACCGCATAAACTAGTAGGCCCCACCAGGCCCAACCGAAACTGAAAATGCATACTAAACCGTGATCTCCGCAGAAAGCATTCAGTTGCTACCAGAGAACAACAGCGAGCAGAAGTGCCTTCTCCAGGGAAACCGCCAGCAGACGTAAGTTAATATTTGAATTATATTTCCGCGACACTGTACTAAGTTGCGCCTACGTCAATCAATATCCACGCGCACTGTTCCCCCGTCATTACCGCGAATAGAGGGGATAGTGGACTAGATACCCGATGCGCTGAGAGCAGACAGTCAGTTCCTCACGAGCTCCAACAGCGACCAGACGTGCCCACTGCAGCCAGCTTCGGAAATAAGTAAGTAAAGTGAGTAAAGTAAGTAAGTGAAATTTTTCTAAGACCGGGAGACAGAAAATAATGGTAAAGTCAGCGATTTCTGACTTGTAAAATATTTTTCATTTAACCGCTTCACCTGAAAATAATACAAGTATTCATTTACCGCTACGCACCGTGTCTGCACATTTCCCCCTCTACCGGCTTGTGGAAAGAGGAAAGTCTTTATGAAAATTCGTGATATCAAACAGTCGTGGTCGGCCGCTCCACGACTCTAGACGCGTCCAGCAGTAAGCAGGAGCCCCGCCAACTGTGCAAGTACCGATCCTTAAAGATTGCTCCTACCACGACTACGTCATTACTGCACGCAGCAAATATAGAGTTCCCCACTCTAACCGTGAATCTTCTGTTATAGTCACCGCTGAGAAGACCGGAACGAGGAGTGCGACTCGAGACCGTTACCAGACCGGACGTGGGCCAGGACGAAAAGTGAGTAGGTTCATAAATAATAGGTAGAGGTAACGACTTGGCTGATATTAGGGATTCATATCTTTCTGTTCTTTGTTTTGGTAAGATCTGTGTTCTCGGGGTACCAGAAGGTCTAGCCGTTTCCCTGAAGGTACGTCGTGGGCATAGGTTGGACGCACCAACGACTCTGGGGTCTAGTCGTTCTTTTCAGAGGCTGTTGGTGCGTTTACCGCTTCAATAATTCTTTGTTGCCTATAACACTGTTACTGGTAAAGTTCTGTGTTCTCGGGGTGCCCGAGGGTCTAGCCGTTTCCCTGAAGGTACGTCGTGGGCATGGAACCCACACACTAACGACTCGTTCTTTTCAGAGACCGTTGGTGTGTGTTCAGAGACCGTTGGTGTGTGTACCGCCCTAATCATACATTTATTTCAGGCCAGGAGGACGAGAGCATCTACTGGGTTGCCACTTCCAGGATTCCTTTAGTTCTGTTAGGTAGAGTCCTGTGTTCTCGGGGTACCCGAGGGTCTAGCCGCTTCCCTGAAGGTACGTCGTGGGCATAGGATTAGCACACTAACCACTCTGGGGTCTAGCCGCTCTTCCCAGAGACCGTTGGTGTGCATACCACTCTAATCATACCTTGTTACAGGCCAGGAGTTGCAGAATGCCGCTTGACTAATCATACCTCTCTTCCAGCTTTGAGATTTCTGGTATTAGCCAAGTTTGACCCTTAAAATAATTAATTTTGCTGCTTTGTTTGGTAACTGCTTGTTTCTTCCTGGTATTTAATGACAACCCGTAACCTGATTAACTCGGCAATTCACTCCTTTAACCTGTCATTGTCTGTCAAACTGTACGTCACCGCCATTTGTACCGCCATATCGCTGCTTCACTCCTGCTTACCTTAGTAACGTCACCGTATCGCATGGTAGCACTTACCGTAATCATCAGCACGTCACAGCCTGGGTTTGCTCTTTTGTGCGTTATGAATGTACTGTATATATTAAACTAGTTAAGTTGTAAATAGTTTCGTTATCACTGTAACTTATAGGAAATAAATAGATATTTTGTTTTACCGAATTCTGTGTTTTACTGCTGTTTGTGTAACAGTCCAATTTTCCCAAATTGACCCACTGGAAATTACTGTTTTCTCCACTGTAGCTATCCCAGCCCTACTGTAACAGGCTGTGTTAAGAGGCTAGTGTGGGACCTTTGCCCCACGTAAAAAATTGTAAAGGTGGCGCCCGAGTAACCGAACCGTTGCTAAGGTGCCAAAAGTGACCACTTCCCGGCCTCACCGGAAAGTATACGTCACAAGACTCATACATGTGGACAGTGAAACTGCCAAGATGTTTTATGACATCTTCCGGAATGGAAGGCAGTGGGCATGAAATCACTTTAAACGCTTTAGTTGCATTATCGATGTGAGAATTCCATGTTTTCCAGACAGACTTTTTTCCTTTGTAAGAAAAAAAAAGACACCGTTGTCACACCTCGTAAAAGCATGAAATCCAGGAAGAGCACTAGCCTTAGCGCCAAGAATATCTAAAATATGAATTTATTGAAGCCAAGTGTATTAACGGTCTTTTTTGTGTTAGAAGGACTTACCTGTCATAAGGTGTACTGATAAATATCGTCTCTTTGCACCTGTACCAAAGAGAACCCATAGATTTTGGAGACCAAGAGATTTAAGTCGTATTTACTTCGATATATTTTCGGCATGCCAGTCGTAGTGTAGTTAGTGTGCGCTACGGCGCATGTCAGGTCAAAAAAGTATACACAGAATACATCTGATTGGTTGATTGTAAACAATTTAAAATCAAATCAGAAATTCAACTAACAACTTTGGTAACGGACTGACATCTGGTGGATAAATCCAAAATGAATCTTAACGCGCATAAACGCTCTTAAAAACTACTACTAACATCGACGTTAGAACTTTTAACATCCTCGTGTAAACGTGGTAATAGACTAGTTCACAAATTCAAAGCCGTGTTAATTCTTGATAAAGCTCGTGAAAATATGAGTGAGGGCTCATTGGATTCGGAATGACATCTAAAAAAATGTGCAAAAGTTTCAAACCCGCATATAAACAATTGCAAAAGTTATAAACAAATGAAGATTGAAAAAATAACGAGTTTCGTTTTTTGCAAATAACTCGAAAAACTATTAATACCTATTTAAGAAAATTTAAAGGAATATTCTTAAATAAAAAAGTCCCAACTCCCAAAACTCTATGTCTATTATTAATAATTTAACTTTATTATTTACAATTCTCTACAAGACGGAAAAAAGAAAAAAATGTTTTGTTGTTAATTTATTTGTTTATTTAATAAACAATTTGTTACTAACAATCGCCGAATGTGTTTATATTCTTTTTAGATAGAAAAAAAATAACAAAAACAACCGTATACCTAAACATGTTAAATTTATTTTTTTTTACATGTTTATGTATACGGTTGTTTTTGTTATTTTTTTTTCTATCTAAAAACATTCGGCGATTGTTAATAACAAATTGTTTATTAAATAAACAAATAAATTAACAACAAAAATTTTTCTTTTTTTCATCTTATAGATAATTGCAAATAATGAATTTTAAGAAAAATTTTTTTTCTTAATAATTTTAAATGAAAAAAAAATATAAACAATTAAAAAAATTTTTTTTATTTTTAATCACAATATTTTATAACAAATAAAATGGCAAAAAAATTTTTTTCAAAAATATGTAATTTATCTATTTGATTATAAAATGTGTTTAAACAAACAGCAATAAAAATTTAAAGTTTATATAATCTTACAGTACTTTTAAATATAAAACAGTAATAATAATTAAAATTATTAAAAAAAAATTGGCCCTCTCTTTTTCATTTTTTAATTTTTTGTTAGGTGAAATAATTAATAACTAATAGAGTATAAGAATTAAAACATAGATAGTGTCATAATACCATAAAGTATAGTTGACATAAGTTCTCCACAAAGCAAAATAATTTTAGTGACTTTTGTTTAACAATTATTCGACTTGAAATATAAACGCAAACTCTAAAAAAAAATTGTTAATTAACATAGGCTCATTTTATGAAAAATCGGTGAAACAATTTTTTTTCAACGGGATATTGTTCCATTAAGTGTCTAAATAATACCATAATTTAAAAAAAGAATTAAATTAATATGGAAATTCATTCCTCTTTCAATTTTATTAAATATTAATAGTTTTCGAATTATTTCCAAAAAACAAAACTCGTTATTTTTTCAATCTTCATTTGTTTACAACTTTTGCAACTGTTTATGTGCGGGTTTGAAACTTTTGCACGTTTTTCTGTCATTCCGAATCCACTAATATTTTTACGAGCTTTATCAAGCATTGAACTTGGGAACTAGTCTAATAGGGCATCTGCATCATGTACCTAACATAACCTTAAATTTTAAGTTTTTCAAGTTTATTCTCATTTTGAATGTTTGTATACGCATTTTTAGCTTGGAACCGGTACTGGCTTCAAGCAAATATTTAAAAATTCACATAAATAATTTTTCAATATTGCTGATTAATAGAAATAGACTGCTAATTACAGGTTAAATTTCCAACCTACAAAAAGAGGCCTATTTTATTAGGACAGTGTTTATAAATTCATAAACATTACACTGAACTAGATTTTAGTTGAAAATACCAGGCAGAAATTTTAATAATAGCCGCTTAATAGTCTTAAATCTTAAGAAACACATATTTTTGAGGTTAGCTGTGACGTCACGTGCAGATGCCCTATAGATGTGATGCATGCGCGTCTTCTAGGAAACGCAGCAGCTACGAAACAATTTTATCTTTGTCGTACGCATTCTTTATTTCTTTTCAGTTATCGTGACGTCACAAGAGCAGTGTCTTACGTTTGGAAAAAAATTAAATAAATAAATTCATACCTGCTTGAAAATGATCGGGTAAAAAAAAATTTCAAGAGAAAATGTTCAATATATTAAATGAACAGAATGATATAAAAGAAATCGTTTCACCGTTCCAAGTGGTTTTAATTGAGAATAAAAAAATCAAAATTTTTATAACTTTTTTATTAACAATTTAAAAAAACATCCATTTCGCTGAAAGGAAAGTTTATATTTTTCTGAGTAAATAGAAAAAGAAAAAATTTAAATTCATTAACTTTTCAGCACGCTATGGTTTTTTAAAGTTGTACATATCATCCCTTAACTTCCAACCACCCTAACTCTGTTAATTTTAATAATACCAAAAAAGTCAAGAGATCATTTTTATGTAAAATTTCATGCTTTACAATTTTTATTTGAAATTTTTTTTACTAGCTTTTACACATTTTGAGTAATTTTGAAAAAACACTTTATTATATATTTTTTCACCCCTTCCCGGGGGTTCAAAAAAAAATTCTTTCATTAATCGCGTTCTAATACATCAAAGTAACTTATATCAAAAATTCAAGTATTTACCTCAAAATTTTGATTTGTCGACTTATGGGCCGCGTGCGCCGACGTCACAGATTTTGAGACCTTAGGAAAAATAGAGAAATCCGCCGATTAAACGTGTTTCTTTAAAGTGAATTTTGCAGTGTTTGTGCCATTTAAGAACTTGTTGTTGGATTATTTAACATCTACAACTATTCTTAATACTGTTATATAAACAATTTTATTCGTCAGGATGTCGGTTAGTTCGTATTTTGCAGAATTGTCTCCTGATGTAGAGGTTAGGTATATGGCTTTCATCGAATTAAATCCTTATATTTTGAGAAAAAAATACTTTAGTACAAATATTGATGTATTTCCAAATGTTACAAATAGGGATGTTGCAAATTACTTGATTTTTGAAAGAATTACGTAGACAAAACGACGAATTCAAGGCATTGAGAAGCCTTGAAGCTGTTTGTGGTTAGGTGAAAGAAGTACTCTGCAAGAAATTTGCAGGATAAAAGCTTGTTACAACGGTAAGAATTAGTTATCAACCATTTTTTTCATATAAGCTTGCCTAATTAAAAGTTGTTTTATAAATAATTACTAATGCAGAAATTAATTTTTCAGGATATGAACTCTTAAGCATCATGAATAAAAGCCATTGACTCCTTGGACTATTGCAGATTCAGATGGTTCCTTAATGCTCACTGGGATTGTCTTGCCAGTCTAGACAAAACATGTTCACCACTTAACAGGAAATCTTTCCTTTTAGTTTTTTACCAATGAACATGGCTATGGTTGGTGATTAACCGCTGTAAATTTTGTGAAAAAGACATTTTATAAAATAAACAATGAAAGACTGACGTACCTACTGTAAACTGTTTGAAGTATGTATTGTGACGTGTTTCCACCCTTAGGAAACCACCCTCGCAAAATCCGTGGGTTCCAAAAATTATAACAAGAGATGTCCACTAACACACTTTATTAAATATTTACTGGATACTTCACAATACTATTATTAATTTAAATACACTTTACTGACTAAAATCACAATGTTTATCACTTTGTTTATCTTTGAAGTCTTAACCTCACTTTCTATACTTTCTGAACTTTCTGAACTACTCGCTGAGAATGCGGTCGGTCTTTTATACCTAAAAATGACAGCTCTCGATGTTTCTGTGATGACGCCACCATTCTCTAGATAATTCCAGATGTCACCAGAACTAACTTCTGGTAGGTTTCTCGAGTAGGTGCAAATACTACTACTTTTTAGTAACCAACATAACCTTAAATTTTAAGGGGTTGCAACATATTACACTGCCCCCTCCTTAAGCCTGAACGTCCCGGTCAGGCAATTCAGCCTCTTTCACATACTTCGCCAGTCTATCCAAGTGTACGATCTTCATCTTGGACTTTTTGTTTCGTTGAATACGATAGACGACATCATTAATTCGGGTAATAACAGTACAAGGTCCTTCCCAAGGAGGTTGAAGTTTCGGTGACTTCCCTTTCTTCCGCTGTGGGTTGTACAGCCAAACCAAATCTCCTGCCTTGAACCCTTCTGAACTACCCTTACGGTCGTATCGAGCCTTCATTCGGTCACTGGCTATGGTGATTTGGTCTCTAACCAGCTCATGAACATTTCTTATCCGTTCACTCATTTCATCCACATAGCTGTTCACAGGAAGCTGTTCTCCGCCTGGTGTTCCGAAAATCAAATCACACGGCAGTCTGATCTCATGTCCAAATACCACACGGGCTGGTGTTTGTTTCGTAGACTCGTGGATAGCAGCTCTGTATGCCATGAGGAAGAACGGTATGTGGAGATCCCAATCGCGTTGATTCTTATGAACCACTTTAGAGAGATGTTCTTTCATGGTCTTGTTATGTCGTTCCACCATTCCATCTGATTGCGGGTGAAGGGCTGTTGTCCGTGTTTTGTGTATCCCCAATAACTTGCAGATTTGCTGAAACACCTCTGACTCAAAGTTCCTCCCTTGATCTGAGTGCAGCTCCAGGGGTACACCAAACCGACATATTAAATTATCTACCAAGACTTTGGCGACAGTGACTGCTTCTTGGTTTGGAATTGCATAGGCCTCTGGCCACTTACTAAAATAGTCCATGGCAACCAATATGTACTTGTTCCCATCCTTGGTTACTGGGAATGGGCCGGCTATATCGATCGCGATCCTCTCGAAAGGAGCTCCGACGTTATATTGCTTCATTGCACCCCTACTTCTAGTCTGTGGTCCCTTACTGTCTGCACAAATTTTGCAATTGCGACACCAAGCTTCCACATCTTGACGACTATTTACCCAATAAAATCGTTCTCGTACTTTATTCAGGGTCTTATTAACGCCGAAGTGCCCACCGGATGCTCCATTATGCACTTCCTGAAGTACTTTCGGTACTCGACACCTGGGAATCACTAGACGCATAACAACCTCCCTGCCATCCGGGCTTTCCCAAGCTCTCTTTAGCAGCCCGTTCATGTCTTTAAGTGAATCCCATTGGGCCCACAAAGCCTTCAATCCAACTGCCTTATCCGAAACATCCTTCCACGCTGGTCGAATTCCTTTCTCCTTTGCTCTCAATATAGCCCCAATTTCTGTGTCATTCAGTTGTTCTTGTCTCAGGGCTTCGGTTGTCCAATCGTCCGGAACCTCTATTTTAATAGTGTTGACGGCCACCGTACCCTGCAATTTCTCAACGTGGCGGCAGTGCTTGCAATCTTCCTTGCATGGTCTTCTAGATAAAGCGTCTGCGTTCTTATGAGATCTTCCAGGTCGATGTTCTATTTTGAAATCATACTGTTGCAACCGTTCTATCCAGCGAGCCAGTTGACCTTCAGGGGTTTTCAACTGCAACAGCCATTTTAATGCAGCATGGTCGGTCCGGATCTTGAAATGTCGTCCATAAAGATATTTATGAAAATAGTCCACTGATTTAACGATGGCCAGTAACTCTTTCCGAGTTACACAATAATTTCTTTCCGGTTTGGACAGCACCTTGCTGAAGTACTCGATCACTCTTTCCTGCCCATTCTGGATTTGAGACAGCACAGATCCGACCGAAGAATTGCTGGCATCAGTGTCTAAAATAAAAAGTCCTTCCCGTTGTGGGTACGCTAGCACAGGACCAGTGCATAGAGCTGCCTTCAATTTTCTCCATGCCGTTTCACATTCCGGTGTCCATTGGTACCGCACTTTCTCTTCTGTCAGCCGGTGTAATGGCTTCGCAATTTCTGCAAACCCTTCCACAAAGCGCCTATAATAAGTGCAGAGGCCAAGGAAGCTCCGTACTTCATGAACGTTAGATGGTCTTGGCCAATCTCGTACAGCAGAAATTTTGTCGGGATCTGTTTGTATTCCATCCGAAGACACCACGTGACCAAGAAATTTTACTTCTTTCTGGAATAGCAGGCACTTCTTCGGGTTCAACTTCAGATGGGCATTCCTGACTCGCCCAAATACTTCTTGAAGATTTTTCAAATGTTCTGTAAAGTCCTGTCCCATAACAAGCACGTCGTCAAGGTAAACCAGGCACGTCCTCCAGGTTAGCCCTCGCAGCACGAACTCCATCAGTCTTTCAAAGGTAGCTGGCGCATTGCAAAGTCCAAAAGGCATCACGGTAAATTGATAAAGACCACTGCCTGCTGAAAACGCCGTCTTTTCTTTATCATCAGGATGAAGCCCCACTTGCCAGTAACCACTCCTAAGGTCTAACGTAGAAAACCATCGTGAGCCTGCCAACGTGCTTAACGTGTCGTCAATTCGTGGTAATGGGTAACTGTCTTTCTTCGTGACATCGTTTAATTTTCGATAATCGACACAAAATCTTAATGTTCCATCCTTCTTGGCAACCAAAACTACTGGCGATGACCAGGGACTCGTCGACTCCTCAATGACTCCATCTTGTAGCATCTTGTCTATCATTGCCGAGGCATCTTCTTGTTTTGCTAATGGAAGCCTCCTAGGTGGTTGTCGAATAGCGGGTGAGTCGCCAGTATGTATCCGATGCTGGACTATGTCTGTTTTTGTAAGGGCCTCTGTATTCTTGGCAAATACTGAACTTTCCTTTTTTAGGAACTTGATTGCCTCCCTTCGTTCATCATCAGATAAATGCTCTAACTGAGTACTCAGCAAGGTCAAAACTTCCTGGTCTATTTTTGCAGACGAACTTCCCTCTGTTTGTTCCTCGCACCCCGCTACCCATGTGACCGGGTCATAGGAGCCAATCGGTTTGCCTTCCTTAATTGTCACAGAGTGGGAATTTAAATTAACGACTCTAATTGGGATTTTGTCTTTAGTCTGGGTTAAAGTTCTCGCCACATTAATATTGGGTAGGGACTTAATCGATTCGTCATCTTCAACTAGGCCAACACGGTACCCTCCAGGATTTCCTTCTAAGGCAGCATCGATCATTTGTTCTGAATGAGCAGGAATCTTGATTGTCTGTGTTGTTAACAACCTTGCTTTATGGAATTGGTCATCTGCGGTTGCCAGAATAAATTCCTCATTTCCAATTTTTAAGACTCGCTCCCCTACGTCAACAATAAATCCCTGCTCTCCCATGATGTCTAGACCCAAAATGAAATCATCCATAATGTCAGCCACAATGACCTTGTAATTGAACCTCAACCGTCCAACCTGCAGTTCCAAGTTGACCTCTCCATGGACCGCAGCCCTGTCCCCCGTGGCTGTCCGAATGATTACTCCATTTTGCTTCTTGTCAATCTGCAAGCCTGATATAAACCCTGGCCGCACTATTGATGACGTAGCACCGGTGTCAATCGTAAACACGCATTTTCTTCCATTCACATATCCTTGCAACAACAGACTACTTGGTATTCTTTGGAGCTGGGAAATCTTTATTTCTCTGGGGGCACCGCATTCCCTAGCCAGCACAGCCCCCTTGGTGCTGGCTATCTTTAGTTTTCCTGCTTCTCTTCAACATTCACAGCATTTACTCGACTCTCCGAGTTCTGCTGTCGACAGTCTCGTTTCATATGTCCCACCTTGCCGCAGAAACATTTAATACCTCCGCTCGGCTTTCCTCTATTTTGTTGTTTTTCCTGCTTTCCGAGGCCATCCAATTTATCGCATAATTTGGTGAATATTTTCTGCATCTCAGTCAGCAAGGGGTTCTGGTTCATTTCTGGTTGCGATTCTTCGAGAGTCACAGCTCGCACTCTCGACCTTGGAGTATCCCTGTAAGCGGCTTCTACTTCGAGTGCACGCACCAAAGCTTCGCTACTACTTTGGTGTCTCGTCAGTCTCAGGACTCGCCTGACCTCTTCATCCCTTATACCATCTAAAAGGGCCCCTAAGGCTAATTGTTCCTGGAATTCTTTAGGTGCACTCGGATACGCCAGGTGTGCCAGTCTCTCTATCGCAGCTTCAAATTCTTGTAAACTTTCCCCAGCTTTTTGCATCCGGGATTTCAGCTGAGCCTGGTATAATTGGGCAAGGTGTTGATCGCCATACCTCAAGTCTAATGCAGCTTCCAAGACTTTAAAGTCCCTTTGTTTCTCAACTGGGATGGTTTGGAGTAACTCTGAAGCTTGGCCCCTTAGTGCTAGAACTAATGTCATGGCCTTTTCCTCATTATCCCAGTTGTTCGCACACGCTGCTGCCTCAAACTGCCTCTTGTACGTCGTCCAGGAACTTTGGCCGTCAAAGGAGGGAGGTTTTAATCGAGGGCCTGATGATGTTACTAGCTGGCCTCCTTTTTCTCTCAATTGTCGTTTAAGTCTCTCTATTTCTCCTTCGAACTCGCTCATTTTTCTTCTGATTTGACTAACTTCTGTCTCGACCACAACTACTTTGTCTTCGACCTTCTTTATCTCTTCTTTGACCTCACTCTTTAATTCTTCGTTGGCAGAAATGATAGCGTCCTGCTGTATTTTCATTTGTTCATTCAGAATTTTCCTTAATTCTTCTTGCCGTCTTTCTTGTTCCTCTTTTTCTTGTTGGCGTCCTATTTCCAGATTTTCCATCATTTTCTTTAATTCATCTCTTTCTTCTTGACGTCTTGTTTCTTGCTCTTCTTTTTCTTCTTGACGTCGCTTTTCTTGTTCCTCTTTCTCCTCTTGACGTCGTCTTTCTTGCTCTTCTTTCTCCTTTTCATGTTCTTCTTTTTCTTTTTGGCGTCTTATTTCCAGATTTTCCATAATTTTCTTTAATTCATCCCTTTCTTCTTGACGTCTTCTTTCTTGCTCTTCTTTTCCTACTTGACGTTTTTTCTCCTGTTCTTCTTTGTCTTCCTGCCGTTGCTGCGCCATCATTTTTTGGAATTGTTCGAATAAGTCCTGTATTTGTTTATCGGATGCCATACTTCTTGTTGTTACGGGCATACGATGAAAATAAAATAAATTTAACTGTCACGTCACTATCGGTAATGGAACTTTTCCAGACAAATCTCGAAATAGCACGAAAAAGTCTTATTCAGAGTCTTTTGTCACTATCCAGTTCAGAGAATTTAATAATCTCCACTAATGTCCAAATAGAAAAGTTCTAGAAATTTTTCACGCACTAACACAAATAAATGAGTCTTTTTCAGTGTCTCTATCACTTCTCAGTTCAAAGGATTTAATTATCACACTAATGTCCTAATAAAATGTTCTACAATGTCTCAAAAATGCACTTAACACTATTTTCCTGTTCGAAAATAACCCTCGAACAATGTCCAGTAAATGAGTCCTCCGTGTTAGCACTAACCCTCTAGAATACTTCTCGAACACTCCAGCACAACTTCAGAGCTCCTCTTGTCATAAAATTCCGCTTTCTGACACCAATTTGTGACGTGTTTCCACCCTTAGGAAACCACCCTCGCAAAATCCGTGGGTTCCAAAAATTATAACAAGAGATGTCCACTAACACACTTTATTAAATATTTACTGGATACTTCACAATACTATTATAAATTTAAATACACTTTACTGACTAAAATCACAATGTTTATCACTTTGTTTATCTTTGAAGTCTTAACCTCACTTTCTATACTTTCTGAACTTTCTGAACTACTCGTTGAGAATGCGGTCGGTCTTTTATACCTAAAAATGACAGCTCTCGATTTTTCTGTGATGACGCCACCATTCTCTAGATAATTCCAGATGTCACCAGAACTAACTTCTGGTAGGTTTCTCGAGTAGGTGCAAATACTACTACTTTTTAGTAACCAACATAACCTTAAATTTTAAGGGGTTGCAACATATTACAGTATTAAGAAATTGTACACAATTTCTTCCAGCAGTTAACCCCTCGTCTATACCTTATATACCTATAGATTGGACTACGCAAACCATTGTAATTTTTATAAATTTTTTATTATAATATATTATATAAAATGTTTAACATGTATTTTACTATTTTATGTAGGTCAATTGTTAATTATGGCTTGTATTCTCTTAAATATACTCTCCCTCCGTGCAGTTCATGCTTCGCTCAACTAAAATTTAAATAAGAAATAGTTATTAAAAATAGAGACAAACCAATATAAAATGTTAATGTTCTTTACCATGGATTGTTTATTGCTTGTTTGAGCAGCAGTTATTACTATCACAATCATTCTTATGCATTAACTTAAAGCATTTCTTTTAAATGCCTGGAATTGTTTAACCTAACCTCTTCTGGCTGTAAATCGTCGTTATTTTACAAAAACTGATGTCTCGGATTGCCACACTTCCACAATTAATAATACAATAAAAACTAGCCATTTTGTATGATATAATATCGATAAAAGCTCTAGGATTACGAAAAATTTAATTCTGAGGTTCAGTCAGTCGCCATTTGAAAGCTAATGACAGCGGTTTGTTTTTCCTAAGGTCTGGGACACAGAAAAGAGAACTACCAGAAACGACACTTGAGCTACCCGCCAAAATTCCATTGCCGCCATTTTGTTGTTAGTACATCCGTCAGTTCATTTATTGTTTTAGGTTAAAACAATAAAGTGCGGTAAATGACAGTCTGTGACATAATACCGAAATAAATTCTTAAAAGGTTTTAGTGTTATTGTACTGTGTTAATAGTAATTTTTATTAGCGATATGAGTAAATTAGGTGGAACCGTTTGCGCTGTTAAGGAACGTACAAGTAGTACGACAGGAAAAGACATTAGTTTATTTGGGTTTCCTAAGGATTCCCAAAGGTATTTTATTATTGATGTAAATTATAAGGTATTTCCAAGTAGTTGTGAACCTTTCTTCTTTTAAGGTCCTTATTGTGGTTGGAAGCATGCGATCGTGGGGATTTGGCAAGTAAAAGTTCAACCGAACTTTATAACAATTTTAAGTTGTGCGCACGACAAATATATGTATCAGAATAGATTGCTACCAATAGCACTTACCTACTATTTTTCCTCAATTTGGTAGTTTAAACAGAAAAAAAATTAATATTTCCTCAGAACAACCTCCCAGTAAGAAATTACAGATTTTCTCGAGATATTGTATTGATTTTAATACATTTTGTGACTTTATTTATATTAAGAATACAATTGTTCGTAGAGACAAATTTATCCAGTTTACTTTAATACTGTTTAATGTCCATTATAAGTAGAATTCTTCGAATAAGGTGATTGTATTCAGCTTGTGTAAAGTTTGTTTATAAACATGCTGTTTAAATTTCCCGCCAAAATTACCAACAACAAAATGGCGAAGGTCACAAAAAAAGATCAAAGGCGGTGCTGAGAGTGCCGCTTCTGGTAGTTCCTTCTTCTGTGTCTGGGACCTGTGACGTCACGCGCATGCGACCCATTTAATTGGACTATAATAAACTTCACTTTTTGACATGTAAATGATTTTTTTCCCACAATAGTTTATCTTTAAAACTAAAAGAAAGAAGGATCCTGTTAAACACAGTATATACCGGATGACAACGATATCACTAGCACTGCAACCATCGTGTTCCCCACTCTCAAAAAAGAGAGAAGACCGTTCTTCAGCCCTTTCGCAGTATTTTCGGATGTTTTGTCATTCAGGGACGTGGTTCCAACCTCCGGGAGTTGTTTTGGTGTCTCCTGATCAACCACGGATTCGAGGTCAGCGACCCAAAAAAAAAAAAATGTAAGCATTTTTCCAGATTATTCAGTCGCTTTTTCTCAATTTGACCTCAAAATGATCTCAAAATGCTTTGAAATGACCTCTAGATGTTCTGATGTTCTTGCGGATTTGAATTCAGCGACCTCAGAAATACAAACATAAGTTTTTTCAAATTTTTTACAACATTTTTTCTCAGTTTGACCTTCAAATGACCAAGAACCTGACGCGATGAAGCTTAACCAACCTCGGATTCGGAATCAGCGACCCAAAAAACCTATGTATACTCTGGTAAAGTCTAGTGATTGTTCTTACATCAAATGTTGACCTGTGTAATAAAAGCTTGTTTTTAAAAAGTTTCTTTTACATATAATGTTACTTTTAATTTTTTAGTTACGTCTTAATTAGTATTGTTAGTTTTATATTCATTGCATCGTCCTTACTTAAAAAAAGTACCGAAACCTCCGCCATTTCTTAGTCTGGGTGAATACACTATCCGATCAAATTATAGTTTAAAAAAACTAAAAAACACTTTTTGCTTCCATATTCTATTGTCACCAGAACTACACTTGTATACATTTCAGCTCAATTGTACGTCTTGGCTTGCAAGATTTGACCTAAACATACTAATTAACTAACATACAAACAGGTCAAGTTAAATAAAAGCTTGTAATAAAAATAGATGTTAACGCGGACCAAAGCTTTAAAGCAAACAGGGGAAAATTCATGGGTAAAAGGAAGAGGAAAAATTTCTTAATTCTTGATTTTACGAAAAAAAGTACTTCTTGATGAAAAAGTCTACGGCCGTCCGCACACGAGGCTACTCGAAAGAAACTGATTGGTGACTGCAGTTAGTAACCAATCACTCGATAGTCACTTCCTATGACGTTCTATCGAGTGCCGCACACGGCGCTACTAATTAGTAACTAGTTGGTAATCGGTTTGTGATCAGTTTTAAGAAATCCTGCGTGCAGTCACTTCGGTATCCAGTTTCCGAGTTTCGGGAAGTAATTACAGAGTTTTACTTCCACATCCAGTGGAAGTATAGTAACGGTAAAAAAATTTGTTAAAATTTTTATTGTTCAAATAGGCTTAGAATGTCATGAAACGTCGAGATTTTAAGTTTGAGAGAAAAAAAAATTTCGTCTGTCGGTCTGTCTGTCTGTAACTTTTTTTTGTGCGCACGTTTACTCTGGAACCGTTTGAGATATTGACTTGAAATTTAGTACACATATGTACTTTAACGAGATCTAGAACTAGATTATATTTTCATCTTGATCCGTCGAAGGGTTGGGGGATAAATTGAGGTAAATTTGGGGTAAATAGGTAAATCAAGCAGGTAAGAGTCCATAACATTGGTATTTAGTATATACAAGAGAAGCTAAGGTCTCAAAAAAAAATTTGGCATTAGCCACCCCCATTACCACCCCCACCCCATTATTAAAGGGGATGAAAAAAAAATGTGATTTAGTGTGTGTACAAGAACCAGAAACCTCAAAATATTTTTTTACTTCATCCACCCCCCTACCACCCCCTATTACCACCCGCACCATCGTTGTGGGTATCGTTTTATGGGTTTTTGGAGTATTTCAAATATTATATTATTAAAGTTCCATAAACAATTATTTCTACATACAAAATTTTTTCGTTGTGAGTGTCTTGGATAGAAAATCTGGATGTGGAAGTAGTGATTCCTTGTGCAGCAGTTTTTGTGTGTTTACAAGTGTCTTTTGGATGATTTCAAGATGAACGAGCAATTGAATGTGAATTTTGTGGCAGATACAGTAGCTTCGTGTGCGGAGTCCAGTTACTAACTAGTTAGCGATCAGTTTATATTTCCGTCACAAACCAGTTACCGTTTCTAATGAGTTGCTCCGTGTGCAGAGGGCCTACTTCGTACCAGAAATTATCTATTCGGTTACCGGATCCTTGGGTTAGCCAAAAATCTTGTTTTGATTATGGAAAATTTCCAAATATTTTGAAAGTATTTACAAAATGATTTTAAAATGACGTTTTATACATTATATTAGGAAGAAATAATTCTGATCTGTCCATATTAAAAACCGAAAATTTTCAATTTTAAATTAGAATAATTTTCAAGAAAAATAACACATGTTGTGAAATAAAAATACCAACTCGTCGGCAATCGGCCTGGTAGCCCAGTCCGCTAAGACGTACTGTGTGACAAATACGCTGGCCTTACTGTCTATCGGGTACTGGGTTCGATCCTCGGCCCCGGCACTGACAATGCCGGGGGATATGGATGTATATCTGCGTTTTTCCAAATATGTAACCATTTTCCGGACAGCCTGGCTTTGGGTTTGGGAGCTTTATAAGTGGTGTGTTTATATTAATAAAAAGCTATTTAAACGTATCACCTCCAACTTCTGGTAACTCTTTCGGTTCAGTGGTATGTCTGCAATTGCCTTTCTTATTTTATCTTTTAAGAGTTCGACACTATTATGAATCGTATATGCATACACTTTTTGTTTAAGGTAACCCCACAAATGAAAGTCCATAAACGTGAGATCAGGGCTCGTATCTCCCGATCCATTTATCACCAAATTGCTTATTTAACCATTGACGAACGACGAACAATGAAAGTGGAATAAGGTGGATATTTATTTTGTAGGAATTACAATTGAATCGACTTGCTAGTGGTAAATTTTTCAAATACTTAAGAAAAAAGGTATTGAACATGTGAAGATGTTGATGTTGAATGTTAATTTAAGTTTTGCTCAAAAAAATTTGGTTCAATTATTCCAGAGTACGTTGACTTCTTTCAAATATTGTCTCCTACACTGTATACGAAAATTTGGTTTATCGCTGCTCCAATATCTAGAATTTTGGTTACTAACTGGCCCATTAGTACAAAAGGTTGCCTCATCAGAAAAAATTATGTTTTCAACAAAACGTCTATCTATAAGAATATTTTCTCCGATCCGCAAACAAAAGTCCAAACGTCTTGAATCCATTAACTTCTAAAGTGTGATCTTATTTTGGATGTTAAAAAAATACGATTCTCACCAATTAAACAACAGTTATATAGTTGCCTTCAGATCTACTCTGCACTCAAAAAATGTCAGCGTCTTTGATCTTTACCGTACCGCCAAAGACGTCGACATTCTTTACACGCATAATAAGTGTGTAGTCAACTATAACAGTTTAGTATGTAAAGAAATGTCAGATTTTCTTCATTATTAGTGACTACTAACTTAATCGAAAATCATGAGTTTTACGGAGTGTGTTGATATGAAACTAATCACAATAGAAAAAGCAATTATTGTTTTTTTTTTAATATCATGTAAAAACGTCATTTTAAAATATTTCGAAATTATCCATGATCAATCAAGTCTTTTGGCTAACCCTGTAGAGTTGGCAAGCATCTGTTAACCGAAGCGAGGTCTTCTGGTGAAGCAGACTTTTTCATTAAGAATTAATTATTTCCTAAAATCAAAAATTAAAAAGTTTTTCATCTTCCGAACTCCATCCGTGGACACACGATATATAAACTATATAAAACATGCATACGGGTCGAATTATTGAGAACCTACTCCTTTCCTAAATTTTTTGGGGTCGATTAAAAATATGAAGAGAGAATATTAATCTTTTTCTAAGGAAAAATTTAAGGCTTAAACGGACAGCGGCGACAATCTAGTAGTTGTCTAATACCAAAATTTAATTTTTTTTGATTCAACGTAATATGATGCAATTCGAAAAAATGCTTCATTTCAGTTTAAAAATATGTTTTTTAGGAAACATTTTTTCCTCAAAATTTGAACATTTTAGAAGAGGAACGTTAAAATTATGTTAATAAGTTTTATGAAATTTTAAAAATATTTTTTGATACCTACGTTATCTTGAGACTGATGACTGATTACTTAAGCCGGAATTCCAGCAATCATTAAAAGGTACCGACAAGGTTGGCTTCAGCAAGTTGGATCATCTGTAGATCAATTTAAAGTCTTTATGAAAATCTAAGGCAGGCGGTATACGAGTCATTCACGGAAAGCGGGTATTAGACGTTTCTTGGGATCTGTCGAGTTTAGAAATTTGAAAATTGGTACGAGGGGGTTTTTGGATATGGCGGATCTAACGAAAATACTTGCATGCTTATGTTACTTCCGTTTATACCGGATGTATCACCTAACTTTGTTATTTTAAATGGAACACCCTGTATTTTATTGCATATTTCGATTCCTCGTAAAATTCTAGCTTAGATTTATGTACCATAACATACTCTTAAACATATCGGTTTTAGAGATAATTAATACTTTTGGAAATTTTTGACGGTTTCTCCCTTCGAAAAAAAAATCGATATCTTCTTTCATGTAGCCGATTCAGAAATTTTCTTTTCAAACTCATACAAGTACCCTATAATCTAACTGAAAGTTGTCTTATGTTTTCATAATAACATACAGAGTATTTTATTTTCATAGCTGAACATTGTTTTAGTTCGAACGTCAAGAAATAAACATTTTCAAATGGAACCCCCTGTATATTTTCACAGAATCTAATAGTGTTGAATTGTGCATCGATTTATATTACCATTCGGTATACCTATCTCTCTTGGTTTTTTTATTATGGACGAATATTTGTAAAATGTACATACAAAATAAGCACTGTTTGCACTTGTTTACTGTCTCTCTACTTTCGTTCAAGGCGCGTACATTGTAGGCAATGAAAATTTTCAGAATGTTTTGTTTTTATCAACGTAAACACCGTGTTAGTGTTGCCTAGTCGTAGTAGTATTTGTTCACTTACGCGAGTATTAGTGGAAAACAATGGCAAACGTTTATTCAAATACTGTAGTATTAGATTTGTTTTCTATTTCTGGAAATACAAACGAAATAATTAGTAGCACGTGCAGAAAATTCAGTGAGAAATATCGACAATTACCATCAATGACTAACAATAAATTCTGATGAATCGGATCAAATTTTCTAAAATTTGGTCAAATAAAAGCCGTAAAAACTATATCGAAGCCAGTTACAGATAATGATGAAAATGAGATTAATGTTCTAGCTTATTTTTATGCAAATTCGCAGAAACTAATTTTTTTTTTTCTATTTTCGGTTAGCGCGCGCGTCAACCGGAAGTTTTCTCTGCCAGCGTAATTGGGGTATGTGAAGTACATATACTAACTACCTATGCGGACAGATCGATAATCATTCGATTTAAAAATAAATGCCCCCCACTCCCTATTCCCCCACCATACCAAAAAGTTCCAGAGAGAGAAAAAATTTGTACTTTTATGGTCTTTTCGATTACCGCCTGGCAGACGGTAACCACTCGTCGTCGAATTTGCACTCTATTTCCTAGGCTATATATAAACAATCATTTGGACTGACGAAGCTAAATTTTTCAAAAATTTTCCAAAATCCTCATGTGGCACGAGAATCAAATTTCCAAGACAAATTTAGTTTTAACGTTTTCTGCTTATTAGTAGATAACAAGTTGAAGTATCACATCTACGACGAAAATTTAAATAGTAATAAACATGTGGAAATTTTGCAAACAGTAGTTGTTACTTTTATTGATAATTTGCCTCTAAATATTTATAATTATGTGTATTTCAAATGGATGGTTGCGGCCCACATAATACATGGGAAGTGTGTGACGAATTAGTAGCGTTGTTCGAAGATAGATGATTTGGCTACCGAGGACCTTGGTGATGGCCAGCAAGGTTCCCTGATTTGACCCCCTTAGGCTTTTACCTTTGGGGTAATATCGAAAAATATTGTTTATGCCATCCCGGTAACTATCAAAGAAGATCTGAAGAACAGAATACGGGCTGCATTTCAGCAAGTAAATCCCCACGAAATTCGCCGAGCCACTATAAGTGCCGTGAATTCCAGAAGATTGGCTTGTTTGGAGCAACGCGGAGGGCACTTTGAACAGTTGTTGCATTAAATAATTATATTCAAAGTATTCCTTAATTTTGTATATTGTCCCAGAGTATTTGTTATAATCTCTTGTTTTTGAAGTTGTTATCTTGATAATAAACAAATAATTATCATCTACATGATTATTCTCGTTTATGATAAGAGAGGAAGCAAGTTATGACTTGTATTGCCCTTCCAGAATATAGGGGAAAGTAGAGGTCGCCAAACAGCTGTTTGTTTGTTCGGGCTACAACTGTAAACAAGCAAATTATTAATCACCGATTCCTTGGCTGGTGCAAAATAATGATCTCATCCTCGTAGGAGATCCTTTCTAATATGGCGTTTAGTATCATTTGCGTATTGTTTACTATCGTTTTATATTGTGTTTTGTGGGTATTTACTACAGTGTTTACTACGCCTCTCGCGTCCCTCGACCATATGTGTTAAGAACAAACCATACGCATTGTTGTAAAATAGAAAAGGCACCTCTATTTTCCCTTATATGCTCGAAGGTATTGCCTACTAACAAATAGTGCTGATTTTGTATGTACATTTTACAAATATTTGTCCATAATAAAAAAAGCCAAGAGAGATAGGGAATGGTAATACCAATCGATGCAGAAATCAATACTCTATTAGATTCTGACTTTTTGACGTTTGAACTAAAACAATACTGTATGATATTGTGAAAACATAAGACAACTATTAGTTAGATCATAAGGTACTTATATGAGTTTAAAAAGAAAATTTCCTAATCGGCTACACGATAGAAGATATCGATTTTTTTTTCCGAAGAGTAGGAGTAGTAGAAGTAGGTCAAAAATCTCCAAAAATATTAATTATCTCGAAAACCGGTACGTTTAAGAGTATGTTATGGTACATAAACCTAAGCTAAAATTTTATGAGGAATCGAAATATGCAAAAAAATATAGGGTGTTCCATTTAAAATAACAAAGTTAGGTGATACATCCAGTATAAGCGGAAGTAATACAAGCATGAAAATATTTTCGTTAGGTCTGCCATATCCAAAAACCCCCTCGTACCAATTTTCAAATTTCTAAACTCGACAGATCCCAAGAAACGTCTAATACCCGCTTTCCGTGAATGACCCTGTATGCTTTGAATAGTTACCAATAAAGATAAAGAACAGTTACCAGCTGAGACTTATATTTTCAAATTGACTATATATAGCTACTGGCTTACCATATAGGCTAGGTAATTTTTATTAAATATAAAAGTGTGAAAGAGTTTCATTTGCGTAATACCTACACTGAGCCTAAAATGTCCATAAATGTTATTGAAAAATAGATTAAAATTGAGCCTATGAATGATTTCATTGAGCCAACGTACATCTGTACATTAGTTGATAAATGAGTTTATTAATCTATAAACGGTGTTGTATCAACGAAAATGTGTTAATTGATCAACGCCAGTACATTGTATCAATGAACTTGTTCGTTAATATAATTACTATCAGACATTGATTCAATGAAACCTGCACATTATTTCAATAACTTGGAGTTACATAAAAAAGTTCAACAATAAAAGTTATGAGAAATCACATGCACTTTCCAAAAATTATTTCAGAAAAACAATTAAAAGTCGAATTTCGGAGATATGAGCTTTACCTTGGTTTTTTTAAATGAAACACCCCATATATTTTTAAACCATTTGAAAGGCCATAGAAAAACCTTTTCAATGAGTATTTTCACATAGTATTTTTCTTAGAAACTATACCTAGTAAATATTAAATTTTATATTTTCTTACATTAAGTCGGTTCGAAAAATATATATCAATTATGGAAATTCTCCATTTCATTTAAAATAAAATAAAATTAGATACTAACAGGTATTTTCACAAAACTAACATATTGTTTTGATTTACATACTTTTGTTTTCCATGGTTAATTTGATTAATTTTAAATTTAGTAAATTAGACAAACATTTTTTTAAGACAAATACCACGTATTATACATACCTAATTAAAAAGTTTTTTTTATGTCCTTTCAAATGGTGTAAATATATATGGAGTGTTCCATTTAAAAAAAACCAAAGTAAAGTTCATATCTCCGAAATGCGGCTTTCAATTGCTATTCTGAAATATTTTTTTGAAAATACATGTGGTTTTCTATAACTTATTTTTGTACTTTTTTAGGTAACTCCACGCTCGCGCGATCACCCTGTACATAGAATTTTCTCAATATGTGTTATAGAACTTAACTTAGAGGGAGTTGTTTTGCTGATTGCTGATAATCCTAACTGGCCTAGGCCTATTTGGCCTATGTCTAAATGAATATCATTTTAAATGCATACCAAAGTTTATTTCAAATTTCATTTTGTTCTCGTTCTCATGATACAATAAACATTATTATGTATCGATCTGGTCTTTAATTTTTCCAAAACCACTGTTTTTTTTTTAAGAGGAGGGCTCCAATCAATCAATGGCATATTGGAAGTGTCAGACTCTTACTGACTAAAGCCCCCTCCTCCCCGAGCTCGTCTGTATACTACTCCGAGGGCACTGCAGCCTTCTGGGCTTATTGTGCTCACCCTGTATTGCCCGTAAGGTGTTCTTACTAGCATTGCTACCAACCAAGTCCTCACGGCGCGGCGCGCGATGTTGCTGCACTTCGGTGATCTAGTCTAGGTCTGGTTTAATACCTCCCTGACCTCAAATATTCATACAAATTATAATGATTTTATAAAAACCAATGCACAATCTATGTTTATATCTCCAACATCGTCAGAAGAAATCTGTGATATTGTTGATAATTTTAAATCAAAATCGTCTAGTGGATTCGATAGTATTTCACCAAAACTATTAAAGAGATGCATCGTTGCTCTTGCATCTCCTCTTGAAAACATTTACAATACATCATTCATACTTGGTTATTTTCCACAGACTTTAAAATTAGCACTGGTACTACCTATTTATAAAAAGGGTGACCCTAATGATTTGGAAAACTACCGTCCAATTAGATTATTGTCCGTATTTTCAAAAATACTTGAATGTCTAATGTACAAAAGACTGATATCCTTTTTAAACAGTACCAACTTTTTTAATGAATTTCAGCACGGGTTTATGAAGAATAAGGCCACAGATACCGCTCTTTTTAATTTTGTTGATGAAATAATAAGCGCCTTGGATGGTCGGGAAATTGCCTGCGGACTATTTCTTGACTTATCTAAGGCGTTTGATACTTTAAACCATGTATGTTTACTTGATAAGTTGAACAAACTTGGTGTCAGAGGCACAGCACACAAATGGTTTTCTTCCTACTTAAAAAATCGTACTCAACAAACATCAATTCTGATTCATGGGCAAAAATACGTTTCTGATTCTGTCACTAATAACACAGGAGTGCCACAAGGTAGTGTGCTTGGGCCCCTTCTCTTTGTCGTTTATCTAAATGATCTATCCAACGTATGCCCAAACAACAACAACTTCAGACTTGTGAATTACGCCGATGACACCAATATCCTCATTAGAGGTAAGAATATCTCTGACATAGAACAGTTTGCCGGGGATATTTGGCAAAATTTGAGAGATTGGTTTTGTATCAATCAACTGATACTCAACGAATCCAAATCCAATGGTATGTTTTATAGAACTGACAAATCGAATTTGAACTTTCCTTCTGATTTATTACTAGGGCACTTACAAATACCTGTCAAAGATAGTATAAAACTCCTTGGAATAACTTTGGATTCGAACTTAAAGTGGAACGACCATATAAAAAATTTAAGTCAACAGTTAAATTCCGTTTGCTATGCATTAAGAGTACTTTCAAGGTCTTTTGATACATCGGTGCTTAAAACCATATATTATTCAAACTTTTACGGCAAAACTAAGTATGGAATAACTATTTGGGGTGGTTCTTCTAATCTTGGGGAAATTTTTACTATACAAAAAAGAGCAATTAGAATCATATATAAAATGGGCTTTTTAGCTTCCTGCAGGGGAGTTTTCAAAAGTAACAACTTACTAACCATACCGGGTTTATTTATTTATGAATGCATTTTATATGTAAAAAAACACAGTAACCAGTTTCAAGAGCACGAACAACATCACCCCTATAATACCAGATGCAAGGGCGACTATGCATTACCCATTCACAGTCTAACACTTCTTGAAAATTGTCCGCGTTATCAGTGTCTGAAATTTTATAATGCGCTTCCCCAACACATTAAAGAGTGTACAAATTTTAAAAAGTTTAAAAATTATACATTTGATTATATATGTAATCTTGAACCGTACAGTCTACAGGATTTTCTGTAAGTAAATTATTGATGTTTACTTTTAAACATTTTAATTGATTATCGTAATGTCCAATTTTTACAATTTTTATGTTTTTATATAAACGTACGATTTTCTGTAAGTAAATTATTGATGTTTACTTTTAAACATTTTAATTAATTTATCGTAATGTCCAATTTTTACAATTTTTATATTTCTATATATACGTAATTACTGTTTTAAACTATCTCTATTGACTTGTCTTATCTACAAATTTTGTAGCTTATGAGACCAATAAATGTATTTGTATTTGTATTTGTATTTGTACTTCTCACCTAAAAAAACCACTGTTACTAGTATAATGATTTTGTGCTTTGTGCTATTGACAAACCTATGGGGAGAAAGCGTAAAAGGGAGTGAGCGAGGAGGGAATTGACCCTTTGAAAGGGGAGGTGAGGTGTAGAGGGAATACCATTTTTTACTGCTGAGGCATGGAGCAGAGAGTGGGAAGGCGGTGCGTGGGAGGACGGCAAGTTTCCGATAGTCCCTAGGCGGCAGAAGTATAAATCCGCCACTGGTAACAGCAACACTTATACAGAGTAAACGTGAACGTTATTAGCTTCTCGAAACATTGTTGCCAATTCGTTAGTAGCCCATCTCCAATCTCAATAACCACGTTGAAATTCATGATGACCTGGAAGAAAATTATTATAGTGAACATAATAAAGAAGTAAAATATAATAACTTATAAAATGGCCATTTTTCCATGATAATTGTCGTATTTTCAAAGTTTTTGTATATTTCTGGTGATACAGATTTTGAAGCGAGATAATACTAAAAAATACTGTTTTCTCCTGTACAACACACCACCTAGAAAGTATCCGAGGGTAAATATCGGCCAGTCACATTAAGACATTAAGGATAGGATTTTACAGAGTGAGAGGGAAATATGCGTTTTATTTTAGATTTATTATAAATATTTATGATACCGTGATATTTTCGCGAATTTTTGAGCCGATTTTCAGATTTTTAAGCATTTTAAGACATTCGTCTAGAGTGCCTTGGAATACCAAAATTTGTTCTGCAGCAGGTAAAGTCCAAGGGAAAAATATAATTTTTCGTTTAATTTCGTTAATAACTGTTTACAAAGCCTCCAAATTCGAACAAATCACTTTTTTATCGAAAACTTATTTTTTTCAAATGGGAAGCTGGTGGCTCATACTGTTCAATAAATTATACCGTGCGTGTAATTTCCCGTTAGGCATGTACATCCACGTAGCGCGATAGATTTGACAACATAGTTGCCGTAAATTCCTCCGTCGAGCGGAGCATTCCA
The DNA here is from genome assembly GCA_936432065.2 of Rutpela maculata. Classification (NCBI taxonomy): domain Eukaryota; kingdom Metazoa; phylum Arthropoda; class Insecta; order Coleoptera; family Cerambycidae; genus Rutpela; species Rutpela maculata. Next base: position 71,354,873 of record OW386291.2, on the reverse strand, counting down.
GCCTGTTATTTCATTTTAGCCAGCTGGCACGCGCGATGTTGTAATTTTACTCCCGATGCCTAGCGTTCGGCTACACACACGGTATATAGATTTTTTTTGTGAATTCATAGATATCCATTTCAAATCTATGCTATTTGATTTTCAATTTTATTGAATTTATTTAAAAATAAAAAATCACTTTAAATATAATTTTTCTTGAACTTTAACGTAGCCTTTGCAAAAATCATGTCTAATAATGAAATATGAATAACTACCTTTTTGTGAATAATAGCCATTTGGTTCACTCTTTTGTTTCTTAATAGGTATAAGTACTAGTACAAATTACAAGGATCAATAAAAATTATTTTGAAAGTGGTTTTTTTATTTTTAAATAAATTTAATAAAATAGAAAAACAAATAGCATAGATTGAAATGGATATCAATGAATTCAGAAAAAGATCTATAATTTACTGAACACTATGAGCCTTCCCATTTGAAAAAGAAAGTTTTCGATAAAAAAGTGATTTGTTGAATTTTGAAGGCTTCGTAAATAGTTATTAATGAATAGAGAATTTTATTTAGGTATTATGCAAATCACAACTTACACACTTTTTATTTATTATGAAAATACCTACTTTCTGTATATTGTTGCCCTAATCTGGGCACGCTAATATACTAGTCAGGTAAATACTTTAAAACACTCATTATTGGAGAATCAATCAAAACAACTACTCTTCTAGCTAATACTGACGAAGTATTGAATTACATGATAGGATACTTAGCATAAAAAAAAATAAATAAAATTCTCTAATCATGATAAAAGCAAATAAATAAAAAATAATTAATTGTAAAAAGTTATTAATGAAATTAAACGAAAAATTATATTTTTCCCTTGGACTTTATCTGCCGTAGAACAAATTTTGGTATTCCAAAGCAGTCTAGACGAATGTCTTAAAATGCTAAGAAAAACTGAACATGACTCAAAAATTCGCGAGAATCTCATGGTATACTCAGAATATTCAGTATACCATCAGGGTGTTCCATTTAAAAATTGAAAGTTGCGGTCATTTCCGAGCAAACCACAAATGGTCTCATATCGTTTTTTATGTCCAAAAATCCATTTCTATAGGTAGTTTGTGCACTACAAATTTCAAATGGATACGTTAAAAACTAAAAGAAATATAGGGGGGAGCCGCTAGCCTGTGGGATCCGGTATACAGGGTGTTCCAGATTCAAACGGACATACTCTAGTGGAAGGTAGAGCACACTCAGCTGAGTTCAAAATACCCCTATACTTACCGTTGAATGTGAACCGTTTTTGAGATACGGGGTGTTTTATGGTTTTTGACCATAAATTTAGTCCGCCATATTTTTGAAATGACTGCACATATTTAGATAAAATTTGGTATACATATTATACTCTTTTAGGTTAATGAATAACTTAAATGATTTTGGAAAAATTCCAGGACCGACCTCCATTTTTTTTAATATGGCTCTTAGGGTCATTAACATCACACTGTATATTATTTTTTGGTAAATGTTAGTAAACTTTTAAAAAGCCTATGAACCAGTTTATAAAATAATGTCATAATATTTGATGGTACGTTTATGGTTATTCTTCAATAAATTTTCAAAAGTATTGAAACACCAAATTTGACATTCTACAAATAACACAATCCAGTTGCTAACATCATTATTTTATTAATTTTAGCTGAATATCCCGCAGAAGAGGTTGTTAATTGTTTTTGTTTTAACATTCAGTGTTTTTTCCGTCCAAAATAAAGCACATTCCATTTACTTCACTAATAAAAAATAAGTAATAAAACGATGCGATTAACACATGACATTGTTGCATTAAAAATCCCAAGTAGGCACATGTCAAATATGTAATTTTACAAATAAGAATTGCTGTTCTCTCTTAGTAATTATTAGAATAAGTGATAAAAAACCAGTTATAAACTAAAAATTTTAAGATGCCGTTTCAATGTAGTAATGAAGATTATGCGGATATTATTTTTGTGTATGGCTTTTGCGACGGAAATGGGAGAGCTGCAAAAAGAGAGTATCAAAGGCGTTTTCCAAATCGCCGTGTACCAGATCATAAAACGTTTCACCAATTTAGTAGGGAACATGGACAATTTCCGTCAATGACAAAGCATGAACATGTTCCCAGAGCTTTTCCACAAGAAGAGCCAATATTACAGGTTGTGGAAAATAATCCATCTATAAGTGTTACAAAAATAAGTAATGAGTTAGCAGTACCTAAGACAAGTGTATGGCGAACATTAAAGAAGGAAAATTTGTATCCATTTCATGTTGAAACAGTTCAACGTCTAGAAGACGGCGACGACGTTCTCCGCTTAACATTTTGTAGGTGGATTTTGGCTCACAGAAGAACAATATAGAGAGTTCTATTCACGGATGAAGCCCAATTCACACGTGACGGAATTAATAACTGTAGAAATCAGCATGTTTGGGCAACCGAAAATCCACATGTAGTGATTCAGAAACATTCCCAATACCGATTTAATATTAATGTGTGGTGTGGTATTTACAATAATCATCTAATAGGGCCCCACATTTTTGAAGAAAGGCTTAGAGATATCTTGCCAGATTTATTAGAAGGCATCAATACTCATTTTTCTGTACCGGTCCGGGATCATCGGAACCAACATTACACCAACAGATGGATTGGTCCCGGAGGTCCGGTAAACTGGCCACCGAGGTCTCCTGATCTTACACCTCTAGATTATTTTTTATGGGGTCATCTCAAGTCAGAGGTGTAAAATGAAGAGTTCAATACACGAGAACAGCTTCTAGAAAAAAATATTACTGTATGTGATAACATTAGAAATAACCCGGAAGTGATTGATAGGTCAGTGAAAAACTTATTAAAACATTCTCGAAAATGTATTGTCGCTGGGGACATTCATTTTGAAAACCAGTTATAGTTTTAATTATTTGCACCGTTTTTAATTTTTTTTTTTCAATTATTTAAAGTTCTAAATAAATTTATTTTGTCAAAATAAATAATATTTTCAAGTTATTCTCAAAAAGTGTTTAATATTTTTTTAAATCGTGCTTTTTAATTCAAGCCTCTTCACTAACATAATTTTTTTCATGAAAGAAATGGAATATGTTATTTTGGATGAAATTTAAACTAAAAAAAAGCTTAGAAACACTGAATGTCAAAACAAAAACAAATAACAACCTCTTTTGCGGGGTATTTAGCTAAAATTAATAAAATAATGATGTTAGCAACTGGATTGTGTTATTTGTAGAATGTCAAATTTGGTCTTTCAATACTTTTGAAAATTTATTGAAGAATAACCATAAACGTGCCATCAAATATTATGACATTATTTTATAAATTGGTCCATAGGCTTTTTAAAAGTTTACTAACATTTACCAAAAAATAATATACAGAGTGATGCTAACGACCCTAAAAGCCATATTAAAAAAATGGAGGTCGGTCCTGGAATTTTTCCAAAATCATTTAAGTTATTCATTAACCTAAAAGAGTATAACATGTATACCAAATTTTATCTAAATATGTGCAGTCATTTCAAAAATATGGCGGACTAAATTTATGGTCAAAAACCATAAAACACCCGTATCTCAAAAACGGTTCACATTTAACGGTAAGTCTTCTACCTTCCACTAGAGTATGTCCCTTTAAATCTGGGACACCCTGTATATACCAGGTGCCACAGGCTAGTGCCCCCCTCCCTACATTTCCTTTATTACTTCATCATCCAGTGAAAGTGTAGTAACGACAAAAAAAATTTTAAAAATTTTTATTGTTCATATAGGCTTAGAATGTCATGAAATGTCGAGATTTTAAGTTTGAGCGAAAAAAAAATTCTGTCTGTCGGTCTGTCGATCTGTCGGTCTGTAACTTTTTTTGTGCGCACGTTTACTCTGGAACCGTTTGAGATAATGACTTGAAATTTGGTACACATATGCACTTTAACGAGATCTAGAACTAGATTATATTTTCATCTTGTTCCGTCGAAGGGGTAAATTGGGGTAAATTTGGGATAAATAGGTGAATCAAGTAGGTCCATAAAATTGGTATTTAGTATATACAAGAGAAGCTAAAGTCTCAAAAAAAAATTGGCATTAGCCACCCCCAATACCACCCCCACCCCATTATTAAAAGGGATGAAAAAAAATTGTGATTTAGTGTGTGTACAAGAACCAGAAACCTCAAAATACTTTTTTACTTCAGCCACCCCCACTACCACCCCCTATCACCACCCCCACCCCACTACCGATGTGGGTATTGTTTTATGGGTTTTTGGGGTAGAGGATTTCAAATTTTATATTATTCCAAGCTCCATAAACAATTATTTCCACATACAAAATTTTTTCGTTGTGAGTGACTTGGATAGAAAATCCGGATGTGGAAGTAGTGATTCCTTGGGCAGCGGTTTTTTTTAACATATCGATTTGAAATTCGGGGTGCATAAACTACCTGTGGATTTGGAAATGAATTTTTGGACATAAAGAACGTTATGAGACCATTTCTGGTTTACCCGGATATGACCGCAACTTTCGATTTTTAAATGGTATATTTTTACATATTTGAATTCAAGACAACATTCTGAGTATAATATGAGACTTTCGCGAATTTTTGAGTCGATGTTCGGTTTTTTCAAGCATTTTAAGACATTCGTCTAGAATGCTTTGGAATACCAAAATTTATTCTACGGCAGGTAAAGTCCAAGGAAAAAATATAATTTTTCATTTAATTTCATTAATAACTATTTACGAAGCCTCCAAAATTGAACAAATCACTTTTTTATCGAAAACTTTTTTTTTCAAATGGGAAAGTGGTGGCTCCTACCCGTATAACCAGACTGTATATAACCTGTATCGGTTCTATATTAAAATCTTTACTCGATAAAGATAGTCTGTATTCTTTGGGTACAGCGACGATACGGGTTTAAATACATTATGGATTTAGGTAGAATAAAGTTGGTATTTATCGATCCACTATCGGCACGATATATTTTGAGTATAGGTCGATTTATCGGATCGCTAGCGTAACAATACAGGTCAACTATACCTATATACGCTACATAGGCTGTTGCAAATAAAAACAATTTTTTTTGTCCTAGACGTACTTCTTTCACAGCTTTATGGGATACATTATTTATATTATTTTTTCTGAAATCGATCGGGAATGTCTACATTTTCGGCGCGATTTTAGAGCGAAAAATGCACAATTTCAGTATTTTAGTCTGTTGCTAGGAAACTATCAGAAAACAGACCGGAAAAGATCCGTTGCCAAGCAACGATCAACAAAGCCGTACGGGAATGTTACTTCCCGGCCTAGGCAGGAAGTAACATTCCCGTACGCTTTTTTATATATTTTTTAATATGTTAATATTTTTGATTTTTATACGTTTAAAATAGTATTGATTGTGATTTCAGAAAATTTTTTTTTAAATGTTTATACATTTTTGATTTTTATACGTTTAAAATAGTATTTATTGTGATTTCAGAAAAAATAGTATGTGTACTTCGGTGTGAAAGCACATTCCCAGACTTCGACGCTTGTTGGCCTCGGCTAGCGCCTCGGCCAACAATTGCATCGTCGTCCGGGAATGTATCGCTTTCACACCTAGATACACAATATACTATTTACTGTCTTAATTAATTTTATGAAACATTATGATTACCTACCTTACATTGTTGAATGCGGCGGACGGGAGTCGAACCCACGCAGATCTTGACTTGACAACTCTTGCTGTGCGGCTTAACACGTTCGGCTAGCAGACCATGTGCTGTAGAACGGATCTCGCTTGTATTAATATGTTTACGTATATACTGCTGATTATTCTACAGATGATGAAATTCCTGAACAAAATACAATTAGCAGCACTCTGACACGATAGAAATTTATGTCCAAAATTAACTTCAGCGCATCAAAATACTTCAGAAAGGTTAGATGAAACCTTAGAACAAGACTTTTTTGTGGACCTATTTATTAGAATTTGTTGAGGAAATGAAAGAACCCCATTGTTTTTGAAAAAAATTAATCACTAAATAAAAAAGTTATTAATCATTTAAATTAAAAAAATATATTTCTTTAATTTTTGTCACTTGTACTTAAATAAACATTAAACTTTTGTAGCGATGTCGATGGTCGAATGGCTAAAGCTTCGTCTGGCAGACAATCCAAAAGTCTCGTGTTCAAATCCCTGAGAACGCGTCTTTTTTTTTCATTTTTTTTTTTTCATATAGTTTTTTTTACAACGAAGTTGGTATCACAAAATTTAGAATGTCTAAAAACTAATATTATTTACAAGAAAACTGCGAAGAGTATCCTATAAAATGTGTAAAGCTCAGTAAATCGGCGAAGAGTAAGTACCTATATTGCTTCCACTAGTTTTGTCACAGAAGAAGAAACAATCAGAATATACTCTCTCATTGGCGGGAAAAGTTCGCGCATCTACATCGCGCACTGTCAGTCTCGGACGGAATTGTAAAAAATCGTGCCAGGCCCGGATCACGGATTTCTTCTGTAACCGGATCGTCAGCGACAAATGGCGTGATCTCGCCTCGTGATACAGTTTGTATCATGATGCCGCCTAATTAGTTAAGAAACATTGAAAATCTAAAACAAATATTATTTTTCTTCATCTAATGTTTCACAGGTTTTCTGATTCTCTACCGGGCCGTTCCTAAAAGGGGTAAAAAATATTGAGTACTCTCCTGAACTCGCCCAACAATAGTATGGCGGAGATTTACAACACGAGATCAAAGGATTTTTTGCCGACATTCCCTTCTGATTGATTCTTCTTCTGTGGTTTTGTTGTGCACAATGTTATATCACAGGTGAACCGGTATTATCTTCTGGAAATAAAACTAAAATAATCTGATCTTCAATCTGAACAGAGAACTGACGAATCTTTTAGAACTAGGACACGATCTATACTGGTGCATTTTATATTTTATCTAACCTACAAATAATGACACTTCATATGTGCTACAAATGCAGAAATTTCGGTATCGATTACGTAAAGATTCAATAACTGTTTAGAATACCCATAGGCCATAGCCATTCGTATAGATGACATATAGATTTAATAAAGTAGTACTACATGCTCGAAAACAGGAAATGTTTTTACCGGAGAACTTTACTGGATCTATATCAACGAGGTCTAAAGTATAGAGGGGCAATCCCAATTCAGTATACATACGGTTTGTTTGGCCATAGAATAAACGCTCGAGGGACGCAATGGGGGGTCATTTGTTGGCCCTAGTTGCCATGATTTGCAGTGGAGTACTGCTTTGAGGGATATAATTAATGAATGAATATTGTTTTTTATCACTGTTCTATTATTAGTTGAGCTCAAATATATTAATCAAATTGCTGTAGAAGTAGTAATAAATTATATCATATTTAAAAACGGAGTTAATGCTGCTCTATACATTTTTAAAATATTCGCAAATTCCATAACGTTAAGTTGAAGTGACGCCCATGAGGACTAGTTGCTTGAATATGTTCTGGCCATGTGCCACGCCTACTTTTCCAGTCTCTCCTTATTATGTCGCTGATCTATATAGATGAGTTGTCGATAATATAACGATACTTTATATGTGGTATATATGTAAATCATATATTCTATGTAGGAAAGCATATAAAGATAATACTTTATAATCGCTGTACAGATCAAATACAGAATATATCTGTATAGGAAATATTTAGTTATACAACAAATATTCTATACAGTTGAAATCTTTATCGACAAATCTTTATAGAACATCAAATTAATATAGTCACGGAAACCTGTATCGCTTGGTTATACGGGTAGTGTTCAATATATTATATGTATTTTTTATGAATTCATTGATATCCATTTAAAATCTATGCTATTTGTTTTTCTATTTTATTAAATTTATTTAAAAATAAAAAATCACTTTCAAAATAAGTTTGTACTAGTACTTATACCTATTAAGAAACAAACGAGTGAACCAAGAGGCTATTATTCACAAAAAGGTAGTTATTCACATTTCATTATTAGACACATGAATACTAAAGACAAGGATAACGCACGCTGTGCTTTCAACATATCCGTGAAACTGGAAGAAAGAAACAGGCGTTATAGATGGCGCAGCGCTCACGAGTACACTGTAGCGTGAGCTGCTCATTGGCTAATGACATTAGCACACTGGAACGCGAGCTGCTCATTGGCTAGTGACATTTTTGCTAGTGTTACTAGCGCCATCTTCTTTCTTCACATTTTGCGGATCGATTTTCTTCGGAATTCCCGTTAGCGTCCATAATCCTTGTCTTTATAATTCATAATTAGACATGATTTTTGCAAAAGCAGCTACGTTGTTCAAGAAAAATTATATAGAAAGAGATTTTTTATTTTTGAATAAATTCAATAAAATAGAAAAACAAATGGCATAGATTTGAAATGGATATCAATGAATTCAGAAAAAGATCTATAATTTATTGAACACTAGGAGTCACTACCACCTTCCCATATGAAAAAAAAGGTTTTCGCTAAAAAAGTGACTTGTTCAATTTTGGAGGCTTCGTAAATAGTTATTAATGAAATTAAACGAAAAATTATATTTTTCCCTTGGACTTTACCTGCCGTAGAACAAATTTTGGTATTCCAAAGCACCCTAGACGAATGTCTTAAAATGCTTTAAAAAACTGAACATCTACTCACAAATTTGTGAAAATCTCATGGTATGCTCAAAGTGTTATCTTGAATCTAAATATGTAAAAATATACAGGGTGTTCCATTTAGAAACTGAATTTTGCAGTCATTCCCAGGTAAACCGGAAAGGGTCTCGTACCGTTTTTATGTCCAAAAATTCATTTTTACACGTAGTTTAAGCATCCCAAATTTCAAATGGATAAGTTAAAAAATAAAGGAAATATAGGGGGGAGCCACTAGTCTGTGGCACCCGGTATATATATTTTATTGTAAATTTCTGTTGTACTTGAATTATGTAGTTTGTCAATGAAAATAGTTCCTAATTTCATTATTAGACGAAGGTATTTAACTAAGTATATACAAAAATGATAAAAACTGTATATGGTTATATTCCTTAGAGTAATGGGGGAAGTACTTGAAACTATTTTAAAGATGATTTATGAGTTTTTAAATATTTGTAATAAATAAACCGAAAATAAACGCATATTTTCCTCTCACTTTGCAAAATAATATTCTTAATGAAATAAAATAATTTTTATTAGTAAATATTATATTATTTATGTTGAAGACTTAAAAGTGGTAAATAAAGCAGCAATTTAATACAATATGTTAGATCAAAATAAAAATTACAAAATTAAATATTTGCACTATAAATTATAATTTAAATTATTATTAATGTAGAGAAAAGAAATATTCTTACCTCTGTCCTATAAACATGTGACCATATGTGACCAAACACGACACATTGTAATAATTGTCAAAATGATATGAAAAGGGAAAGCATCCTTTACAAGAAATCTGTACCTACCTAAACCCCGTTACCATCGTTCGTTGGGACAATGAAATACGTACATTGAAACAACGAACGATGTTTATTATTTAATAATGTGTACATTAATATCACCAAAATAAAAGTTGATAAATATTTTCGTGTATTCAAAGGTTCATAGTATTAGTAAATAATAATAATAATAATAATAATAATAATAATAAACGTCTTTATTATTTTCGTAAGGGAATATACAATAATTACATAATATTTTATTTTCTTTTCAAAATTTTACGAAAATAAATGGCGAAGTTCAGTTTTCCACATAAAAAATATATGGTATCTGTTCTTCCACTTAACCAGAAATATCTATATAGTTTTGTTCTCCTTTCTCCTTTGTCAAATATAAAAAACTTTAGTGAATAAATTATTACCGTAATTATTTTTCTTATTAGGCAATATTTAATACCACAAAGGGAAAAAACATAGGCATATGGATAGTCCCTAACAACATTTCAATTTATTCGAGTTCGGATTCGAACCCAGGGTAGCAACTAGTCGCATTTCCTTACAATAAGCAAGAAGCAAGTCTTCGATTTGATTTTTACGAAGATTTTACTAGGTTTACAAACAAATTTTACTAATAAGTTTAATATGTTTTATTATGTTTTTTTTATTATGAGCATGTAATGCAAATAACAAATTCTATTTCTATAATACCTATACTCTCTAACCCATTGGGTGGCCAACGCGCTGCACTGGAAATAGGTAATACAGATTTCATTAATTTTAGTAAGTTTGGTTATGAAAATATATTATAACAATAAAAAAATGAAAAGAGATTTATAGCTTCAATATGCATAAACGTTTATTCTCTTAATGTATAGATCAATAATCAATCATTACTGCTTTATTATATCTACCTAACTAATAATTATATAAATTTTTAAATCACCTCATCAATTCATAGACATATATATTTTTAAATTTAAATATGAAACGTTTGCATGTCAACAGAAAGCAGGTAAAATAGACAGACACGTTTATATAACTTATGACAAGAATAACGGACGTACCTATAAAATAAATAAAGCTGGCAATAACCCAAACCAAGTTTATGATAGACGGTCTGTAATAACTTGATGCCGCGCTCTTTATCTTTCTATCATCATATTGTTCCATTAGTATTTGTTATTCTATTTCATGTTTTGTATGCTACTGATTACTCTGAACCTTCTTAGATACGGTAATGTCGGCAAGTTCAAAGTATCCTCAGGGTCTGTCATCGTCACCAGCTTCATGGGTGGTAGGAGCCGACAGCCCAGAAACGTGGCGGTATTAGCGCTTTGTCATGCTATGGCTACACCGGGGTAGCGACGAGAAGAAGGAACCTGTCATGCGCACATCGTAGCAAACTTACAGGGAGCTCCGTTTTTAACCTGGCCTCATATCGAAGTTGACCGCCATAGTACCTAGTGTGATCCGTTGTTGTCGTGTTTTTGTTTGATTGTTACAAATATTTGTGGTTGATTAATATTTTCACTTCCGGTTTACAAATGGTTGTATTGGAAGGAGGCGGTATGCTGTCCTCAGCTAGTAATCAATATTTACAGCCGGATTACTTATCTCCTTTACCTACGACAGTGAGTAATTTAATATATTTATTATAACTATTTTGATTTTTATTGTTTCTTTAACCGTTTTGAAAATTATTAAGCATATAAATTATTGAAAAGCTATTTCAAGTAGCTCACTCAATGCCTAATTTTATATCTATATTTTTTGTTTCAGCTTGATGCCAAGAAAAGTCCATTAGCGCTTCTTGCTCAAACGTGCAGTCAAATCGGAGCCGACACACCCTCTGCGAAACAACTCATTTCTCCGTTGGAAAAATCAAAAAAAACATTAACGAATGAAAATATACGTTCTTCACCTACCATTACAAGAGAAAAATGTGAAAAAACACCTCAAAGGTCATCACCTACGGAAAATAAACTTGCTTTTAAACCGTATGAAAATAATGTAGTGACAAAGAAACCTGAAGGCAAGTGCAGTTTTCAAAATTCATTAGAGGACAAGAAACCAGAAAGTCTAAGCCCTGGAAGGAAAACAGTATCACCAGCCACAAGTGCTTCTATAACTCCAATCCCCGAGACTGGAAAAAGTTCACCAGAAGAAAAATCAACAACACCGTCGGCGAGAGGTGCAAGTCCAATTATTAGATCGGGAATTGAAATTCTACAAGGACACTCAAAAGATACAACGGTCGGTAGTTATAAATCAGTTGCTCTATCTTCAGGACTAGGTGGTAATTTAAGTGGACATTTAAATTCCTTGTGTTGTCCTCCAGGTCTTGAGCACACAAATCCAGCATTTAGACCCCCATTTCCTGGAGCATCATTTAGCGCTCATCAACATGCTGCTGCAATCTATGCTGCGGGATATCCTGGAAGTTCTACTGGACCTTATGTAAGTTACGCGAGAGTGAAAACTCCGTCGGGTGGTGAAGCATTAATACCTGTGTGCAAAGATCCTTACTGCACCGGATGTCAGTTTAGTATGCAAAATCAACAACTGTTAATGAGTGGTGTAACTGGACCGTGTCCTTCTGGTTGTACTCAATGTGATCATCAAAAGTACAATTTAGCTATGGCGATGTCGTTAGTTTCTCCTGTACCTACATCTTCTTTAGCTTACACACAACTTGGACGTCCCTATGTATGCAATTGGATCGCCGGTGACACGTACTGCGGGAAAAGATTTGTTACTTCCGAAGAACTTTTACAACATCTTCGTACCCATACAAGTGCATCAGAAACCGCTTCGGTAGTTACTTCTTCAGCTTCATCGTTACTAAATCCCCATTCACTGTTTTCATCTTCACCTTTACACCGACCTGGTTATCCAAATCCTCCATTAAGTCCCTTGTCTGCTGCAAGATATCACCCTTATGGGAAACCTACGATACCTACTTCTTTGGCAGCTTCACCATATAGTGCGTTCAATCCAACGGCATTAGGACCTTACTATTCAGCATATTCTGTGTACGGACAACGCCTTGGTGCGGCCGCGGTTCATCCGTAGTGTTAAATTATATTATTTTTGTGCTAAGGCGAACACATGGATTAAAAATCTGCGATTGTCCATTATTTGTATACTGTGATAATTAGTAAATAAATTTCTCAAAGTTAAAATTAAATAAAGTGCAATCTAACTTAATTAATAGGGTACCTACTTAAAACATTTTCGAAATTGTCCGGTTATAATAGTAAGTTTATTTCTTTAATTAAAATTAAAATTACATTTACCTATATTATAGATATGTTACGAAATATGTTATTAATGTTGAGTTTCAATCACGCTTTAATAAAATGTTTGTAGATGAATATTTCGTTTAATTAATTAAAAATGATTTTATTAAAAACAAAATTAAAAATACCTACATGCATTTATTCTACTCAATTTCAGCCACTAAGGCAAAATTTTGGAAAGTCTACATCGCAATTTGATTTGATTTTTTTTTAAATTTCTGATTAATCTAGTATAAAAAATATTTTTGTTATTTTTTTATAGGTATAATTTTTTGATAAATTGTAGTAAGCACTACTATACATTGAATATATTGATACAAACTGTGTGTATTAATTAAGCCCAATTGAAATATTAAAGGAAGTGCTCGATTTGAAACAGTTTGAATTTATTTTTTTCTAAATTTTGAAAATTACCAACTAGACTTATGTTTATAAAACAATTTGATTAAAAGTGAATGTGGACTTCGTTTAGTTTGAAATATATATTTTTTTATTTAGCGGAGGAGGAGAAATCAGAGTACGTATTTACCCTGTTTTTGTAGGAAATTTATAAAAATGTATTTTAAAAAAAATTGTAATAAGTAGGTATACATTTTTACAAATCTGACATCTGAAATTAATTTTCAAATGTAATAGCGTGCGGTGAATACTAAAATCACAATTTAATCGAAAACCACCTGTTTACAAATTATTCATTCATAAATAAGAGATTTTGTCAGCAGAATTAAAACTTAAAAGCAAAGAATAGAGAATTAATAAAGTTTCTCTGATGTAACAATTTTTTATTATAAAAATGCTCACTGAATTTAGCTTAAAATGCGAGAATAGACAGAAAAATGTCAATTTTTAAATTAGATTGTATCGCAAAATTTGGTAAAATATTATATGAAGATGAATTTGATCACATTTCTTTCCGAGAAATGAATATTTTTCCTCTCATTTTTCTATTTGACAAAAAACGGTTTTTTGAATTTTCACGATAATTTACATTATCTATTAGAGGTACTTAATGATTTGTGATTTGGCATAGGTAGGTACCACGTATTTTCATAATATTATTTTATGGGGAGTTTTTTATTTGAAAAATTATTACTTTTAGTATATTCATAAAACCATTAAAACATTCTCAAAGAGTGCAAAAAAGGTACCCCTGTACAAATTCATTGTTTTGCAGAAGAGCCAAAAGAATGTGATTTTGAACATAGTTGGAGATTCGATAGCAAAAATGACAACCTTATCTTTCAGCCTCCTAAAAGATATACAAATAGAATGTACGATCATTAAATCATTAACGTCAATCATCATGGGAATTGAAGAAGCCGCTTTTCGACAAAATATTAATTTTCTGGCCTTCTATTTTAGAAACGAAGCATTATTAGACTCGCCTTCATAAGATTCTTTTTCTTATTTCGATGTAAAAAATTTGCGTGCCTTTTGGAATACATAGCAAGTACACGCGTTTTATTCTCTTAATCTTTCACGAACAACGAACAATATTTTGATTGGCACATTTCTAAAACAGTGAATCTCTTTCGTAAAAACAAAATTCAAATCATTAGGTATGTTATTTATCGAAGTTTGAACAATTTTCAAATAAACTGCAGGGCAATATAAAACGGACTAAGCGAATTTTTAGGTTGAATTTAAAGCCATATTTCTTGAGAAGAACGGATATCAATATGCGATTTTCAGAATTTGAGAGATAATTTATATGTGAAATAGCGAATTTTGTCGGATTCTTCTATTTTGAAGCACGTTACTGTCTAAAGGGGGTGAAAGAAAAGCTGGTTTCTTTTACCAAACCTTATAACTACAGAGAATCCACATTTTTTTTTAATTTTCTTGGTGTGCATTTTTGTTTTGGTTTATGTCAGAAAAACCAACTTTTGAATTTTTTGAAATCTTTTATTTTATAAGACTGATTTTTTTCTAAAATCCTGTTTGCAGTTGGGTCTTTTTGTGTTTCTTAAGAACCGATTATTATAGGTTATTATAATACCTCTTAATTTCTCTTTTAAAATAATAATAATAAGTTAATTTTTTGTACTTCCAGTTCATGGTAAATAAATATCCTCGTAAATATATCTTTCCTTGCCATTACACATTTTATTTATGTTGCTCCATTAATAATTAAAAGTTTGGTTCTTCCCTTTTTCCTTAGTTGACGTAAATAATAATAGTGCCTATAAAAATAACAAATAATTATTTCTTTATTGTTTATTTAGATTCCATTTTATTTTATTAAAATAAATACACATTCAATTTTTCTTATATTTTTGTATTTTTTGTATGAAAAATACATCAACATGAATTAAAATGCAATGTACTTATTATTATTGTTTTAAAGGAGTCATCATAAACAAATTTCAGAACAAAATACAATAAGGCCCGACGGCAAAAAAAATAGAAAAATGACAGATTTTCAGAAAAAAATCGATATCTTATTAAATAAGAGAAATATCGGAAATGTGTTTTTTCCCATGAACCAGTGACTAGCACATAAAAAAAATGTTACGATTATTTTGTGGAATCTCGATAGTTATAAAGTTTGATAAAAAAAAAACAAGCTTTTTTTTCACACCCTGTAGACAATAACGTGCTTCAAAATGAAAGAATCGGACAAAAGTCCTCGTTTCACAAATAAATTGTCTCTTAAATCCTGTAAACCACATATTAATATCTGTTCTCCTCGGTTCTCCTTCACAAAAAATGTGGCTTTAGTTTCAACCTAAGAATTCGTTTGGTCCGTTTCAACTGGCCAGCAGTTCAGTTCACATGTCTGTCCGTCCATCACGTTTCTTGTAAGCACAATAACTGAAGAAAAAAAATTCCGATTGTATTAAAATTTAGACGGAAGAACCCATTGTTTTTTGGAAAAAACTTATCAGTAAGTAAATACTATAAAAGTTATATATATATAAGTTATATTTTAAGAAATAAATTTACAATTTAATAAGATTCTACAAACACAAAAGTACTGCATAGTATAATGACAAGTGTGACGAATATAACGGTTATACCTACCTGAAAAACCGCTGCCCAAGGAATCACTACTTTCACATCCAGATTTTCTATCCAAGTCACACAACGAAAAAATTTTGTATGCGGAAATAATTGTTTATGGAACTTGGAATAATATAAAATTTGAAATCCTCTACCCCAAAAACCCATAAAACGATATCCCACATCGGTAGTGGGGTGGGAGTGGTGATAGGGGGTGGTAGTGGGGGTGGATGAAATAAAAAAATATTTTGATTTTTCTGGTTCTAATACACACACTAAATCACAATTTTTTTTCATCCCCTTTAATAATGGGGTGGGGCTACTGCCAAATTTTTTTTTTGAGACTCTTGTACATACTAAATACCAATTTTATGGACTCTTACCTACTTGATTTACCTATTTACCCCAAATTTACCCCCCAACCCTTCGACGGAACAAGATGAAAATATAATCTAGTTCTAGATCTCGTTAAAGTACATGTGTGCACCAAATTTCAAGTCAAATATCTCAAACGGTTCCCGAGTAAACGTGCGCACAAAAAAAAGTTACAGAGACAGACAGACTGACAGACAGAAATTTTTTTTTCGCTCAAACTTAAAATCTCGACGTTTCATGACATTCTAAGCCTATTTGAACAATAAAAAATTTAATTAAGTAAAATTAATTTTTTTTCAAAAAATTATATAGAATGTTCAAGATTATCTAGAAAATGTCCCGGAAAATTTAGTGATCCGGCGAAGAGTATAATTAATGTTCACACCTTATTTCATCACATTCTTAGAAGGTAGGTATTTGGTTAATTAATGTTTTATATATATGCAAATAATAAATATAAATATTTCTAAACTTATTTATTGGCAGACGTTCTGTGTGAATTTACACTTTTTCAAACGTTAACGCCCTAAAACAGTTGTATTCGAAAATATGGAAGGTAATGTTTATTTTTTTCAACAAATACGAGGAGCATGACTAACTGCCTGGATTAATTGTTTAAATATTGTTTTAAAATTCAAACGAGGAATATAATAGTTAAAATCAGTTTAATGAAAAGCGATTTGGTTGTCCATGTTTAAGAACACAATTTAAAAAAAAATGAAACTGAAGCAAATAATCATTTTCATTATTAAGGGGTTGATAATATTTCTCGGGTCTAACCTGTAGATTGGGTAGTGTGTAAGCTAATCTAGACGATTTTTATTACTTTTACTTCCACATCCAGTGGAAGTATAGTAACGACAAAAAACATTTAAAAATTTTTTATTGTTCAAATGGGCTTAGAATGTCATGAAACGTCGAGATTCTAAGTTTGAGCGAAAAAAAATTTCTGTCTCTCTGTCGGTCTGTCTGTAACTTTTTTTGTGCGCACGTTTACTCTGGAACCGTTTGAGATATTGACTTGAAATTTGGTACACGTATGTACTTTAACGAGATCTAGAACTAGATTATATTTTCATCTTGTTCCGGCGAAGGGTTGGGGAGTAAATTGGGGTAAATTTGGGGTAAATAGGTAAATCAAGCAGGTAAGAGTCCATAAAATTGGTATTTAGTATATACACGAGAAGCTAAGGTCTCAAAAAAAATTTTGGCATTAGCCACCCCCACCCCATTATTAAAGGGGATGAAAACAAATTGTGATTTAGTGTGTGTACAAGAACCAGAAACCTCAAAATATTTTTTACTTCATCCACCCCCACTACCACCCCCTTATCACACCCCCACGCCACTACCGATGTGGGGTATCGTTTTCTGGGTTTTTGGTTGTTCTGGGGTAGAAGATTTCAAATATTATATTATTAAAGTTCCATAAACAATTATTTCCACATACAAAATTTTTTCGTTGTGAGTGACTTAGATAGAAAATCTGGATGTGGAAGTAGTGATTCCTTGAGCAGCGGTTTTTTATTATGAGTTGGGCGATCAATCAGGATGTAGGTATATACGCGGCAGAGCTAAACATGTTACTGACAAATTGGATCATGTGGAGCGCACACCCAATTTGTGACCTAACCACCATGCGGATTAGACTTGAGAAGTTGTTGTCTAACCACCATGTGGATTGGACTTGAGAAATTATTGCTAAAATTTTAAATATTTTTCTGAGTATGCTGGTGTTTAAGATTCGTCGTATTAGCTTACACAAGAGATTGGTGGCATCGTATAATTTACAGATTCATTTTTCATTCAAGTTGAATTTTCACTATTGTAATTTTTTTAAAAGGTTTTGTTGGAGTAGTTTGAGATGTATTTTCAAAGGAATATGCGAGGGGTGTTTCACTTAGCAAAAAATGTACACCTACTTTGAAATTCTCGAAGTACTTAATATTTTCTTCAAGTACTTGGAGTATTTTGAATATACTTCAAGTACTTCAGATGTACTTCGAGTACTTCCGAAGTACTTCGAGTACTTCGTAGGGAGTTCGAGTATTTCGCAATAATTAAATTAGTCCCGAAACACATATTATATGCATATAAATATTTTGGTTTAGATAATTATTTTGAAATGTGTGTGAATTCAGTAAAATGAAATAAAATTATTGAAACGGTTTCAAAAGCTATTATATAGCAAAAATATTCTAAAAACTTGAAAATTTTACTTACTTAGTATATTTAAAAGGAAACATTTAGCCCAGACGACAGACAATTTTATAGTGAAATCTCCAAAAACTTGCAAAATGAATAAGTTTTTTTTAATGAGTTCATGAAAGTGTATAGAATAATATCCTGAAAAGTTTATATTCCGCTCGGGTGCAGAACAAAAAAAAAAGTGAAAAAAAATGTTTTTTAAACATTTTTTCAAAATTTTGATATTAAGTCAGGGCAGGAAAAAATAAGAAATACAGGTGTTTCTGATAAAAAAATGTCCTAATAAAATCGCTAAAGCTAGGGTATTCCTGGAAAAAATAGTGAAGTAGCTTTGTCACTCGCAGCCAAGCCGTCACTCGCTTGAATCTTTACCTGCCTTTACTGTATTGTATTTATTACAGGTACATCTATCCACCTTTCAACTATACCCAATGGATTCCTTATACATTTGATCGATGTGAAGCTGGCAAGGGCCGTTTTCACTGTTTCCAGCAATGGTGCGAAAATCTACAACATCGATAAAGTTGTAATATCAAATTACTATCATACCTATAGAGCAACGTTCAGTAACGGCAACAAAGCAACGAAAACAATGGAAATGACAAAATTTTAATTTGAACTATTATAAGCATTTGCGATATCCTTTTCCCAACAGAAAATGAATTTGCATGTACAGTTCGACAATCATTAAGGTGTGCAATAGCTTAAATTTATTTTTTACTCAAAAATGATAATTATTAAATACCCAAAGGATTTTTTGAACATAGGTAGCTACAGTACAGAAAATATATATTAAAAACCCTACTCTTCTTTTGATTCTATTAAATTATATGGTACGAAATTAGGGTATCTTAAAATAATTACGGTTTCCTAATTTAAAATTGTCCATAAAATTTGATGTTCTGGAAATATTCAAGACAATGTTATTCTTAAATTATCATGTAGGTCAGTATCAGACGTGCAGTACGTATACAATTAATATGAAAATATATACAATGTCTTAGGGTGCGTTTGCACGCATCCAGTAATTTAATCGAGACGCTTAGTAATTTAGTACTCGACCAATACGGACAGCGTGTTTTAGTCAAGTAATTTAGTGGAAGGCAATGGAAAGCAGTTACTAAATTACTCGACCGTCTCTCTACTCGACTAAATTACTGGATGCGTGCAAACGCACCCTTAAGGCCTGTTTTTCACGAATCCAGTAATTTAGTCGAGTCGTTTAGTAATTTAGTACTTGACCAATGCGGACAGTGCTTTCCACTAAAACACGCTGTCCGTATTGGTCAAGTACTAAATTACTAAACAACTCGACTAAATTACTGGATGCGTGCAAACAGGCCTTATAGTAGGTAATCCTAATACTAGTAGGCCCTTCGGAATAGATTGAAAAAGGATCATTTTGCGAAATGTCGTTTACCCGCATTTTTTTTCCCTTAAAGTATTGTTTGGGATGTAGAGAAACATATTCCAACTATCCGCACGCATGACAGGGTGGGGCAACACACTTTAAAATTTAAAAACCGTCAATTTTTTGCCATTTTTTGCTTTATTTGCAATATATGAAGCATTCTTTGAAAATATATCAAGAGATAGGCAAGTTGAGAAAATTGATTTTGAACATTTGATTTTCTTTTGACATTTTCCCAGAAAATTCTTCGTTTAAGAGCTACAGACGAAAGAAAAATGTTACTTTTCTATTTTTTTATTTTTTTTTAAGTGATTATAATAAATATTAATACGAAAGATATCATCGGTATAATGTAAATTATGTTTAAATGTCCAATTTACAGTTTTAATAAAGTATATTTATCTAACCCCGTTATGAAAAGTCAAATTTTAAATGCATTTTTGACGTTACGAAACGTCACATTTTTCATAACTGTCATTTTCATTACATAACTAGTTATGTAAAAAAAATTTTACGTAACTGATTATTGAACCTATTTGTTGACACCAATTTTCTAATTTCTTATATACTTCTTCATACCTGCTATTTGATTTACCAGATGTTATTGAATTTACTGTTAAAGCCGATTGTTTTAAGTATATCAGATGGAATATCCATATCTGAATCAATCAATTTCAACTTAATTTGCTTCAAAAAATTCAGCAGATTGACAAGTAAAGTTTGTTTATACAAACGTCAATCCGTACTAACGCTCAGGTAAAGCGATAAACAGAAAATTTATTTGTACGGCTGCAAGCGGTAGCTATGATGGGAACCGTAAAATAGTATTCAACATAAATTGTCATTTCCTTCCTAATTTAGAGCGGGATTAGATAAAATTTTGTAATTAACATGTTATGAAAAGAGTAATTTTAGTTGACTCATTGAATTTGCAAAACTCGCTCGCTTCGCTCGTTTGTTTTATTACAGAACTATATATAATTTACATGTTAAACGGAAAAAATAATAATAAAACTTTTCAGGTATTGAGGTATTAAAATGATGGAAAAATAAATAAACAAATATATATTTTCACAAACAGTCTATTTATTTTATGCATAGTACACCGTACATGCGTTTCATGTATAACTTAATAGAATATAATAGAATAGAGTAAGTTTATTTAACAAATTGATCTACTACAATGTAATTGTTAAAAACTGAAATATTATGATAAATAAACTAAGCCCCCACATTAGGTGGTATTTAGAGCATTTGAGCGTGCATTGGACACACAAAAAAATAAAAATAATACATATATACGCATACATACATACACATATATACACACATGTAGACGACACATTATATATAACATAATAATACCTTAACAACACTAAAATTTCTAAAACGGTATACATTATAAAAAAAGAAAATAAATATAATACTAAGTACTTTAACAATGATATATAGTGTATTCCACAAATAATTCAGCGATATAAAAAAGCTCGCAAAAAAGCATAAAGGACGCCGACCGCTTCTAGTTACTGTACCGCCCGCCGGTCCGCTTTGACAACGTTAGTCCACGTTGACCACACACATTTTATTCCAACCTATCATAATTCCGGTAGAGAAAATTTCAACCAATTATATTCAGTGGGAGTGGCCTACATTTTTATTCGGAAATATATGACCATTTTTTTGTGAAGATAATAAAGAAGCCGAACACTTTTATGGCCTCTTATGTAAATAGACTGAAATTGATACACGGTCGGCACCCTTAACGTTTTTTTGCGAGTTTTTTTATATCGCTGTATTATCGATGGTACAAACTATACAATATAAGACATAAGCATACTGCCAAATTTCAGGTGATTGAAATGATCGTCTATTGTGAATTAATTATTTTGAAATCTATTAAATCATTAATTTTTCTTCTTTCAGTTCTCATTACAAATTGTTTGGTGGAAACTATTTTAAAATGAACTGATTTTGTGTTTTTAATTTCAGTGGGTAAAAAATTATACGCTTAGTTTATTTATCATAATGTTTCAGTTTTTAACAATTACATTGTAGTAGATCAATTTGTTAAATAAACTTACTCTATTCTATTATATTCTATTAAGTTATACATGAAACGCATGTTCGCTGTACTATGCATAAAATAAATAGTCTGTTTGTGAAAATATATATTTGTTTATTTATTTTCTCATCATTTTAATCAGCCCTATGATGGAACGTTTACGTTAATCATAACGCCTATGTTACGGTCATCTGTCTCTCTCACTCTTATATACATTTTGGTCAGCGCTCAACATAACAGCGCTCAAAATAACGTAAACGTTCCATCATACGCCTGAATACCTCAGTACCTGAAAAGTTTTATTATTATTTTTTTCTGCTTAACATGTAAATTATAAATAGTTCTGTAAATATATTTTATTTAAACTGTAAATTGGACATTTAAACATAATTTACATTATACCGATGATATATTTCGTATTAATATTTATTATAATCATTTAAAAAAAAATTCAAAAAATAGGAAAGTAGCATTTTTCTTTCGTCTGTAGCTCTTAAACAAAGAATTTTCTGGGAAAATGACAAGAATAATAAAATGTTTAAAATCAACTTTCTCAACTTTTCTACCTCTTAATATATTTCCAAAAAATGCTTCATATACGAAGTATATTGCAAATAAAGCGAAAAATGGCGAAAAATTGACGATTTCTGAATTTTAAAGTGTGTTGCCGTACCTGTCACGTGTGCGGATAGTTGGCATATGTTTCTCTACATCCCAAACTATACTTTAAGAAAAAAAATTGCGAGTAAATGACATTTCGCACAAAGAAGCTATTCCGACTGGCCTATTATAGTGTCAAATCTTTTGTAGGCTCGAAACAGTGGCGTGGATCGGTATATAAAAATAAATAAGAAAATAAAATGCCAAAAAAATTTAGAATACTTTTATCTTGAGATGCCGATTAGAGTTTATTACGCAGAACTACTTATGACAATGCACTTAAAGTACTAATAGGGTCAAATCATTTGTAGGCCCAGAACAGTAGCGTAGATTGAATATATAAAAATAAATAAGAAAATAAATAGGAAAATATTTACAACTTGTTTATCTGGATATGTCGATTAGATATTATTACGTGAAACTACTTATGCCAATGAACTTAAAGTACCCCTAAGGCGAAATCATTTTATGTCCAGAACAGTGGCGCAGATCAAATATATAAAAATAAATAAGAAGGTATATAGGAAAATATTTACAACTACTTATAACAATGCGCTGAAAGTACCACTAGGGTCAGATTATTTGTAGGTGCGGAACAGTGGCATAGATCGAATACATAAAAATAAATTAGAAAATAAATAGGAAAATATTTACAACTTGTTTATCTGGAGATGTCGATTACATATTGTTACGTGAAACTACTTATAACAACGTACTTAAAGTACTCTTAGGGTCAAATCATTTGTAGGTCCGGAACAGCGGCGTAGATCGAATATTTATAAATAGATAAAAAATAAATAGAAAAATATTTACAATATATCTATCTGGAAATGTCGATTAGATATTATTACGTGGAACTACCTATAACAGTCTACTGAAAGCAATACTAGGGTCAAATCATTTGTAAGTCCGGAACAGCGGCATAGATCGAATATTTAAAAATAGATAAAAAATAAATTGGAAAATATTTCCAACTTGTCTATCTGGAGATATCGATTAGATA
Source organism: Rutpela maculata (assembly GCA_936432065.2). Lineage (NCBI taxonomy): Eukaryota > Metazoa > Arthropoda > Insecta > Coleoptera > Cerambycidae > Rutpela > Rutpela maculata. Next base: position 71,331,405 of record OW386291.2, on the reverse strand, counting down.
TTATTACGTGAAACTACTTATGACAATGCACTTAAAGTACTGCTAGTGCCAAATCATTTGTAGATCTGGAACAGTGGCGTAGAGAGAATATATAAAATTAGAAAACTAGGAAAATATTTTCAATCTGTTTAGTAGTCCAATGCAATTAGGTTTATACCGCGGAACCCAGCTATAGTGAATGGATTTGAATGATTTTTTTTTTGTTGGATTTCTAATGCCATAAACTAAAAAGTTTACTCATTGAAAATTACCGCAATTTCGAAAATCCGTAAATTAAAAAAAAATTAAAATTTTTAGAAATCTCAACAAAAAATACAATTATCGGAATTTTTAATTATTTCTTTTAAGAAAATAATGATTGTCATAGTTTTCGAGGTTGTTTATAAATAATTTGTAAAGAAATAAAACTTTAATCTGTAATTTTTAAAATCTGTATTGTCGCATTACCCGATTTTTATTTTTAAGGGTGGAAACCAAACTGAGAAATTAATTACTCTTCTAATTATACGAATAAATTAACGAAAATCCATAGACTTATGTTATTGAAGTCGCTGAATTTGACTGTGAGATCAAAACTTATGAGACGAAAATATTAAGGGTTCAAATCACCCTTAAATACTGAAAAATTAATAATTCTTCTAATGTTACAAATAAATTCACGAACATCCATATACTTATAATTTTTAGGCCGCTGAATATGATTATGAGGTCTAAATTTATTTTTAAAAATGGTGGATTAAAAATGGTCACAAAAAGAGTATATATTCATAATTTTATTAAAAATACAGATTGTTATAAATAAATCAAATTAACATAATTAAGTAAACTAATGGGCAAGTATACAATCTACACAAAAATAGTTGACCCGTATTTTTTCTTTAATTTTTTAAATAATGTCTTATAGTAAAAAAAATCATGAAGTTTAAACTGTGTTTAAACGGTTAGATATTACCGCCAATTTTCGGGCTATGCTATTGGCTATGACGTAATAGCGTAATCACGAGATTCTAATTTGTGCTTAAACAGAGAAACGAGTGCAGCGTTGTCATATTTCGATAAATAATGTAAGACATTCTATACTGCTATACAATTTTGTATTAGCAAGTTATCAATCAGACTCAAAAATATATACAATATTTACTTGCTGGTTATTTGAAACAGTGTTAAAAATTAATATTAAAATTTATTTCAGACAGTGCCACATTCTTTTTTAGAAATGTGGCAATGTAGCTAGTTACTATCAAATGTAAAATGCCCCTGACGCTATTACGTCACGAGATATCCGGAAAACTACCTTATTTTAAATCCATTCTGATTTTAAGCATATTCATTTTACAATAAAACCAATAATAGTCGCTAAAATTACTTTGAAAATATATTTATAATATTTTGGAGAGTCATACGATAATACTATATTATTAATATTGTCGTTTTCGTTATTGTCTACTAGCCCATTAAACAACATTTTTAATCTGCACCCAAAACGTGCAATGCAACCCGCTTTTTCTGCGTATTCTTAGAAAAATAGACGGCTATTGCTCGTTTCTCTACCTACTATAGACACTTGAAATGCGCGTACAAACTGAAAAGTTTTAACATTATTTCAAACTGTCCTGGAACAGTTTTTGTAAGAAAAAAAAAATAAAAACTCAAACTCTTGGTTTTTTATAAGCTTCATTTCATTATTATATCAGAATTTTAACAATCTTATGGTTTTTGAGATATTTCAATTCTAAATACATATTTTTTTTGCGAATGTGCTCAAACGTCATCTTTAAACCTTTATATCTCTGGAACAGTTTGACGTAGGAAAGTAAAAAAACAAACTATTCGTTTTTTTATGAGCTTCATTTTTACCATTTTTTTTATAAAAAAATATTTTCAGAGCAATTTTCAAAAACCCGATTTTTTCAGAAAACTTCAATTATTGAAAATGAAAAATAATTATTTTAAAAATTCTAAAAAAAAATGAACATTTTAGTAATAATATGCATTAACAATATATAGAAGGATAAAAAAATGAATGAACAAGAAATTAGAGCAATAAGACTAAAAAAATGGGACCTAAATTTTTAAATACACTACTTTTTTGTTTGTAGCTTTTTTAGTTTTCAGTATAAAAAGTCGTATACGCCTCAATCGAAAGAAAATTTGAATACCTTTAATTTTTACAATAACAATTTTTCTCATGGTTGTAGATTTTGAGTAATTTTAAATTTTAACGTCGCATATTTTTTCTGAACGTTTCGGCGCCATTTTGAAAACGCTATATTTCTTTTTTTTTTTTTTATTTAAAAATTACCAGATCAACAAATTAATGTTATACATGGTACATTTAAAATAGATAATACATAACAAACATACAGAATTGGACTTAGCCTAACGTTAATTTTTAATAGTGTTTATAATAATAGTCTTTCACAACGATATATATTTTGTTAGTCCTCACTCGGAATCACTACTGGAAATTAGTACGTCTTGAGGTAACCTCTTTTTAAGTCTATTAATTTGAGTTTTTTGTCCTAGTTGTAGGTTCACGGCACTGTCACATTTAATAATATTGTGGAAAAAATCTTTTGCACTTTTTTTAATAAAGTCCTCTAACATTGGAACACCGAGTTCTCGATGAATTTGAGAATTGCGCATGTACCATGGTGCGTTAACAGCAATTCTAAGGATTTTGTTTTGAAACGTTTGCGCTTTTTTTAAGGTTGGTTTTGCTGGTAGTTCCCCAGATTACACAAGCGTATGTTATTAATGGTCTTAATATGAACTGGTAGATAAGAATTGAGCACTTGGTTTTTAGTGACGATCTTCTATTCATTATGGGGAACAACATTGATAATCGAGCGTATGCTTCGTTGAGTTTCTTGTTAACATGATAACTCCAGGTTAGCCTTCTGTCTAAGTAAACACCTAAATATTTTATTGCTCCATCTGTGGGATTCCAAACTACTTCTTGATTATCAATTAGTATGTTGTTTGGGTCTCGTGGTCTTCTTAGAGTAAATATTTTTGTTTCGCATTTTAATGGATTGAGTTTAATTTGCCATTTTTTAAAGTATTCCTGGAGCAATAAAATTGCATCTTGCAAGATTTGGGCAGCTGCGTCTATATCATCGTGTTGCGTAATGACAGCGGTATCATCTGCGTACATGGCTACTATTGCTGAAGGTGGATGTGGTATGTCATGTAAAAATATATTAAAGAGAACTGGTCCCAAAATTGAGCCCTGTGGTATTCCAGCTCTTATGTGTTTTGAGTCTGATAGGCTGGAGTTTATTCTTACACAGAAAGTTCGATTTGTGATGAATGATGCAATAATGTTTAATAAATATGGAGGTGTGTTAATCGTTATCAGTTTATACAACAGTCCTTTTAGCCAGACTTTATCAAATGCTTGTGCGACATCTAAAAAAAGCTATTGTGTGTTTTTTACTTTCAAATCCATTAGCTATTGTTTCATAAATACGGAGGATCTGGTGTGTTGTGGAGTGATTGGTTCTGAATCCAAATTGACAGTCTGGTATGATATTATTTTCTTGTAAATATTCGTTGAGTCTAGAGTAAAGGATGTTTTCAAATAATTTTGATAGCGTAGTTAATAAGCTAATTGGTCTGTAATTCTCGGGCTTTGACTTATTTTTGCCAGGTTTATTAAATAATATAATTTCTGCATGTTTCCACTTCGTTGGGAAGTATCCTATGGTCATACAACGATTAAATATAGAAGAGAGAATGGCCAGTGCTTTTGGTGTCAGATTTTTAAGAACGATGTTAGGTATTAAGTCATGGCCAGGCGATTTTTTTAAAGGAAGCTGATTAATTTGGTTTTTTATTTCTTCTGGATTGGTGAAGTTTACAATATTGTCTTCGGTGTTAGCTGGAATATTGTTGTCAACCATTTCTATAGTTCTTGTTGTGAATTCATCATTATTATCATTTAAACTGAACCTGCTTTCTAAATGAAGAGCAAAAGCTTGACACTTATCTTTGTCGGTGCAAATCTTATGATTGTTAATTTCTAAGGGTGGTATTATCGTAGGTTGCCTTAATATTCTCTTTGTGGCTTTCCACATTGTTGCATCTCCGGGGTCTATATCTCCTAGATACTTTTGATACGATACATATCGATATTGATCTAGTTCCCACTTAACACGATGGGTGAGTCTGTTTAAATTTTCTTTATGCCTTTGTAATCTAGTTTGTTGCCAAAGTCTTCTTGCTCTATGTTTTTCCCTTATTAACTCCATTATTCGATCAGGTGGATGTAGATAATTAGTTTGTCGAGAATTTCGTTTATTGACTGTTGACGTATTCACTGCCTTAATTATATCTCTTGTTAGATTTTCTACTGCAGTATCTATGTCGTTGAGTGTATTTAACTGTGGTACTTTGAGAAATCGATCTAAATTGAGTTTAAAGAAATCCCATTCTACATAGCCGTTGATAAGTCTGGGTGCGGGGATATTTACTACTGGTATTTCATTGAATGTATATATCGTGGGAAGATGATCTGAATCTAATTCTGTGTATACTACAGAGTATATTGGTTTTGTAAATCTTTTCTGTAATAATATATCTAAAATATCGTCGGGTTGGTGGTCTTCTCTATAAGGGTAATAAGTTGGAGCATCGGGGGCAGTTACGTGAATGCCGTGGTTGATAGAAATATTGTGTAATCTGACTCCATTTGGATTGTTGACACGACATCCCCATACAGTGTTTTTTGAATTGAGGTCACCAATGACAAATGTTGGTCTGTCTTCATCAAAAAGATTCTGGATATCCATATCGGTTATTCGTCGATTTGGTTGAAGATAGGCGGAGATAATTTATATAGTATTATTAGATAATTTTATATCAATCGACACGGCTTCTATATGTTGTAAGTCCGGAGTATGATTTTGATGATGCTCTAAAGATTTTTTAATAATAATTGCTACGCCGCCAGAAGCTATTGGAGCGTTTCTGTCATGTCTGTAAATTTTATAACCAGGTATTGTGAATTTTACGTTATTGATTAAATGTGTTTCGGTAATGCAAGCTATGTCTACATCGTGTGAGGCGAGGAAGGCAATAAATGAGGCCCTCTTATTTTTTAGGCCGTTTGCATTCCAATTTGTGATTGTGAGATTTTGTAAAAAGTGATTGTTATTTGCCATTGAAAAAGGATGAGAATAATGAAGTTATAAATTGTTTGATTTTTTCAAGAAAAGGAGTAATTATGTCAATTATTATTTGGCTAATGGAGTCAATTGTAGGGTTAGGTGTATTTTCAGTGGGTGGTTTGTAAGTAGATGCAGTTGCTTGTTCTTGATGAGGGACGTTTCTTCTGGGGTTAATTAAAGCGCTGGCGTAACTTTTTCTCTGTTCACTGGCAATTGTATTTGTGTTGTGAATAGTGTTAGCTTTTTTATTTTGTGTCCTATTTTCCTGAATTTGTATTCTCTGTTGTTTTATATTGATGTAGTACGGGCATCCTTTATAATTTGCAGTGTGATTGTCGCCGCAATTAACACATATAGGTTGGTCATTAGGTCTTTTAGGGCAGTCGGAATAGTGGTGTGGTTCTAGGCATTTAACACATCTTGGATCTAACTTGCAATAATTCTTTGTTTGGCCGTATCGTTGACAACGCGTACATTGTGGAATGTTTGAAGACTTTCTTCTAGGTTGTACTTCAACAATAGAGTAGAACAATCGATCTAACCCGAATATGTCATTTTCTTTACCATCTTTTTTAATTTCTACTGCGCAAATTGGAATTGGCATTTTCTCTTTGTTCAGTAATCGTACAACTTTTATAGCATTATAATTGCCCTTGAGTTCATCATGTATTTCTTTTTCAGTTAATGAAGTAGGAATATTTCGAATAATTACTGACATATTTGAATTGTCTGGATTTTGGTAGGTATAATATTTGACTTCGTTTGTATCGTAATAAGCTGTGAGTGTTCTAAAATCATCTGATGATGTTACATTGATTTTTAACGAATTTGTTCGGTATTGTGTTGTGAATTCTCCACTTATTGTTTTTTTAATATCAGCGATTATTGCTTGATAATTGTTAACTTTATATAAATAGATCGGCGGTATTTTAGATTTTTCAGTTACATTTGAGGAATTGCTCGTGCTCTGTTCAGTTGTTATTTTATTTTCAATGTTTGGCGGTAGATAAAATATATTTGTTTTTATAATTTCTTCTGTCAGATATTTTTTATGCGTTTCACTAAGTTCATGTTAGGTGCACTCATATTTATACATAATAGGATCCTCTTAAAGAGGTCCTAAATTTGTACGTGGTGTGTATTAATTTAGTTGTTAGTAGATATGTGGTAAAGTACTCACTAATTCACAAGAAATAATGTCTTATCTTGAAGCGTTGTAAAAGAACAAACAAGAAAGTTAAAGAAAAACTATTCACTGATAAGAGAACTCAATAAACACATCTATAGACTTTGACTGCTCACAAGAGTCTGTCGCTATATTTCTAAAACTAAACATCGGAGAAAAAAAAAAGGAAAAACCGATTTGCTTTCGTAAAAGATTTAATTTCGTATTCTTGCATTTTGTTTTCAAGTCCACATTTTTAGAGTAATTTAAAACAAAAAGTCTAGGAATACTGATTTTATAGGGGGTGAAAATTGCAATTTTCAGTTCGCAATGTCTCGAAAAATATGCATTTTAGCAAAAAAGTGTATAAGACCTTTCTTTCTTATAATTTGATTCTCTATCAGATTATGTGTATTTTTTGCGACAACCCCTAAGAAGGTGGGAACCACCTCTAACTAAAAAGCAGGAAAAATGACAATATAGATAGATTCTTATGTACAAACTTTATGAAGCATGTTAAAGAAAAAAATTTGGAAATTCATTACATCGTTTTCGGGCTAGGATTTAAAAGCTTCATTTATTTCGCTGTTTGGAGCTTCTGCCATGTTGAAATTAATTTTTAAAAGTTTCATTTTTTTACTAATTCTTTATAAACAACCTCGAACACTATAACAACATTATTTTCTTTGATTTTCTAAAAATGTTATTTTTTTTTTAACTTACGGATTTTCGAAATTGCGGTAATTTTCAAAGAGTAAACTTTTTAGTATATGGCATTAGAAATCCAATAAAAAAAAGATCATTCAAATCCATTCACTATAGCTGGGTTCCGTCATTTTTCATTTATAATGACTAATTGCACTGGACTATATTTAGAGGTGTCGATTAGATATTATTACTTGAAACTACTTATGCCAACGCACTTAAGGATAGGATTTTGCAGAGTGAGAGGGAAATATGCGTTTATTTTCGGTTTATTATAAATATTTAGAAAATCATAAATGGTATCACCTTTAAAATAGTTTCAGATACTTCCCATTGCTCTATAGTCCAGTAGAATTTGCAAGAAAAGACTGAAATATATTGTAATTCGTTTCAGGATGCCACGTGGATTAAACAATAGTTTTATTGATTACAAACATGACCCTGAATTTGGTCCACTTTTTGACCGCCGGAACATTGTTTATTTAACGATTTATTGTTGAAGAATTCCAAAAAATCGACTTTTTTAAAGATAACTCAAAGACCTTTAATGATAGGGTTTCAATTTGTAGATACTATTAGAACTTTGAAAGATGGTTAATCTGAGAGGTGTTTCGTTTAAAACGCTTGAAAATTTGTTTAAATAATTGCAAAAAACCGTGAAAAGTTTCGCAATTTGCTAATATTTTTCATTCTTTAACAAAATCACTTTAGTTCTTGAAACTTGACAAAATGTCTTTTATTACCCCAATGTTACCCCTAACATTTCATCAGAAAATTTTAATTAGTTTAAGAGATATTCAATTTGATTATTAAAAACATAAATAATGTAAAATGCAAATTCACCCAATTCCCGTTGTCGTAGAGGTTTGATCCGGACATAATTTTTTTTGTTGAGACTTAAACTATATGTTTTCATTAATGGTAAATCAAATTTGCATTATTTTCAACTTCAAAATGGCATTTGAAAAAGTGTCTCATTTTGAGGTTAGGTTTTTGCTAATAACTTTTAAATAAATGAAGATTTTGCAATATTGTTCTCATATCTTTGTTGCTGGAGTTTTTTCACACGTTTCAAAAAAAAAAATGACTGTAGCCTTACTAGAAGCCGAGATGATTTTTTTTTTAATAAATTCGTAATTTGTTTATTAATAAACATTAACAGCTGAAAGTTTGCGAACAACTAGTTTAATAGTCTATCTTTGTAATAGAGCTGAGTTTGGGGGAAAAAATTCAACGATAACAATTAATTTTAAATCAGCGTCAGAATAGGAGAGAGAAGCATAAGTCATATTTTTAACACGTTCATAAAATGATCGAGACGAGTTCAAATCCGTGCGTCAACAAAAAATTTACCGTTTCTCCGATTTTGACTTTTTTTTTTAAATTTTTTTGCGAGCAATTGAACAGACAATAATTGTTTCTAACAAAAAAGACAAACAATTTTCTATTAAACAGTTTTCTCGAGAATATCGGAATATTTTATTCATTCTCGGATTTATTTATATCTTTACCGGGTGTGATTCAACATTGCGTTTCTTTCAAAAGGGCAAAGGTAAATTATTTGATGTTGATCACGAACGTATTAAAGATTTAGCCTTTTATGAAACATAAACAGTGAATATAGCCCACTAAGATCGCCGCTCTTGGTACTTGCAAAAAAGCAAGTCGCTATACGCCAGTGAAATTTGTCCGACGTATAATAGCATCTGACCATATGAGAGTTTACCTCTCACCGTCACTATGAAGTGACGGTGAGAGGTAAACCCAGATTCATTTTGTATAAGACTAGCAAGTTGACCACTATCATTTGTCTGTTCCATGACCTATGGCATACTGAGGAGAACATAATGAGTTCGAAACCGGTCTATGTCTGGTTAGGAACAGACAAATGATAGTTTGTTACTGATCACGATTTGAAGGTGTAATTCAATGCAGGTCGGGGTATTTGCCCGCTGAGTAGTTGCTTCCTTCAAATCCTATTTCATATATATATATATATATATATATATATATATATATATATATATATATATTGTTATAGTATTTGTTATGCTTATAATATATTTAAATATTTTATTTGTACTTACTTTCAAAAACTAAACTCTATCTCAGGGTCTCGAGTAGGTTCAACAGACGAACACAGTGAATGTTGAGTGAAAACTTGGAGGATAATACTTTCCTTGGTTTAATTGAAAATTTATTTTGTTGAGCGCCAGGTGACCTTATGTCAACCAAAATTAATTAACTAATAAAACACCAAATTTTAAGAGAACAGTAATTAGTGAATTTTGTTTTATATTAATGCCAAATTTGTTCAATAGATCAATTAGTAAATGGTTGTATAAATTGCCTGTATATTTTACGAAAATGGTTTGACAAATTGTTATTAAATTCCTTAAAATTAACTAAAACTATTGGCCATTTATATTGTCTATTGCAATTTTATATAGAGATCTCAATTTTAAAATAAAAGTCAGAATGTCTTTATTTTATTATGAAGACGAAACGAAAACGTAGTAAAAGCTTTTACCTTACCAAAGATTCGGTTGCGTTCGGTGTCATGTACCGGTTCAGACGCACCTTTACACTAGACAGATTTCTAACTGCAGTTGCCACTCTCGAAACTCGATGATTCCACACCAAACAGCTGGCTTGAAGTGGCGGTGTTTACTTTGGATCTCGATATTTGGAATTTCCACACTTAATTCTTTCTTCTATACCATCCGTTTACTTATGAAGCACTATTTTCACTACAGGTAAGTACCTGACATTTATTTTCGTTGCACGGTTGAAATTTGTTTACAAAGCCTTCTTACAATTTTGTTATTTACAGCTTTTACACGTTCAAATTGCTTGAAATATAAACTTATTTTCACATATCCATGAATATTGTTGAGTCATTAAAATTTCCTTTTGTAATTATTAATTTTATGCAAACTTTGATAATTAATTTCTCATTTTCTACTTTTAAAAAGTTAGGTTATGTGCTCGCTCTCCAAAAACGCGTATAGACTCTTTAAATGCTTGTTAATGACTGAATTACGAATTACGGTTTTTAATTGGCCGTAATCGTTGATTTTTGAAGTTTACTACCCACTTGATTTTAATTGACATTTATTATTTTTTTGAATTTGAATTTTTCTTTCTTATTTAATAAATTTGATGACTTTTGCCAATTGGGTTTTATTCTACATGTTTCATAGATCATTTCGGTATACAATACCTAGGGTTTTACAACCTATTTAATTGTTTCTCGGTTATGTGAAATTAGGTTAAATTTTGTAAAATTCTCTCTTACAAGCTAATTTACATATTATTTTCATATACATGTCGAATCTACATACTCTAATGAACATTTTGGCATATATTTTACTTAACCTACACTTAATTTTACTTTGCTAACACAACATGTTTTTTCAGGCTGTCGTAGGCACTAACTACATTTTGGCCCCATTCTGTGTGAACTTCAACCTGTGTTCAAAACTACTACACTAAAAGGTTGCCCCTTATGAATGTCTACAAGAACAACGTGAAATTTTGTTACTACAATACCAGTGAGAACTGAAATCTATTAAAACCTAAGGAAACTAGTGTCACCCCAATGTTTTCACCTGAGTGAGTCCTCTTTCACAGTTTATTCTTAGAGTGCACACTACAAAAAGTATGTTATCCTATTAATATTTAAAGCACACCACTTTTAGTTCGATTACGATTATTGTTTTTATCATTTTTTCTAAAAGTTTGATTTTGGACGAAGCTTCTCGCTCTGAATTTTTATTATTTTATGTCCTGTTTATGGGATACATTTTCCCTAAATAAATCTTATCTAAAGTGTTACAATATGATATTTACATAGTTTATTTAGTGCTTTATTTAATTTAATTAATTTTTATGAATAACTTTTTTACTTAATTTATGTTTTTCGAGAGTGATTTTGTCTCTATATGTGTTCTTGGCACAATATTGTAAATTTTATTATGAGAAACAGCTTTTAGCAATTTCTGAGATTATTTTGCACTTCTCAAGATTCGTGCTTACTGAAAATATCATCAATACCCTATATTTAACAACAATTTCTTAATAATAACATTTTATTTTAACATTTGATTCAAGTATACATGTGTGTTTCAAATATTTCATTCATCTGCATGTAATTACTGTATTTATTACTTCACAATGTCATATATCGTTACATTATATATATATATATATATATATATATATATATATATATATATATATATATATATATATATATATATATATATATATATATGTATATATAATGTAACGATATATGACATTGTGAAGTAATAAATACAGTAATTACATGCAGATGAATGAAATATTTGAAACACAAAGTAAACATACATGTATACTTGAATCAAATGTTAAAATAAAATGTTATTATTAAGAAATTGTTGTTAAATATAGGGTATTGATGATACTTTCAGTAAGCACGAATCTTGAGAAGTGCAAAATAATCTCAGAAATTGCTAAAAGCTGTTTCTCATAATAAAATTTACAATATTGTGCCAAGAACACATATAGAGACAAAATCACTCTCGAAAAACATAAATTAAGTAAAAAAGTTATTCATAAAAATTAATTAAATTAAATAAAGCACTAAATAAACTATGTAAATATTATATTGTAACACTTTAGATGAGATTTATTTAGGTTTAGATTATATTTAGGGAAAATGTATCCCATAAACAGGACATAAAATAATAAAAATTCAGAGCGAGAAGCTTCGTCCAAAATCAAACTTTTAGAAAAAGTGATAAAAACAATAATCGTAATCTAACTAAAAGTGGTGTGCTTTAAATATTAATAGGATAACATACTTTTTGTAGTGTGCACTCTAAGAATAAACTGTGAAAGAGGACTCACTCAGGTGAAAACATTGGGGTGACACTAGTTTTCTTAGGTTTTAATAGATTTCAGTTCTCACTGGTATTGTAGTAACAAAATTTCACGTTGTTCTTGTAGACATTCATAAGGGGCAACCTTTTATTGTAGTAGTTTTGAACACAGGTTGAAGTTCACACAGAATGGGGCCAAAATGTAGTGCCTGCGACAGCCTGAAAAAACATGTAACAAGTAAAATTAAGTGTAGGTTAAGTAAAATATATGCCAAAATGTTCATTAGAGTATGTAGATTCGACATGTATATGAAAATAATATGTAAATTAGCTTGTAAGAGAGAATTTTACAAAATTTAACCTAATTTCACATAACCGAGAAACATATTAAATAGGTTGTAAAACCCTAGGTATTGTATACCGAAATGATCTATGAAACATGTAGAATAAAACCCAATTGGCAAAAGTCATCAAATTTATTAAATAAGAAAGAAAAATTCAAATTCAAAAAAATAATAAATGTCAATTAAAATCAAGTCTGTCGTAAACTTCAAAAATCAACGATTACGGCCAATTAAAAACCGTAATTCGTAATTCAGTCATTAACAAGCATTTAAAGAGTCTATACGCGTTTTTGGAGAGCGAGCACATAACCTAACTTTTTAAAAGTAGAAAATGAGAAATTAATTATCAAAGTTTGCATAAAATTAATAATTACAAAAGGAAATTTTAATGACTCAACAATATTCATGGATATGTGAAAATAAGTTTATATTTCAAGCAATTTCAACGTGTAAAAGCTGTAAATAACAAAATTGTAAGAAGGCTTTGTAAACAAATTTCAACTGTGCAACGAAAATAAATGTCAGGTACTTACCTGTAGTGAAAATAGTGCTTCATAAGTAAACGGATGGTATAGAAGAAAGAATTAAGTGTGGAAATTCCAAATATCGAGGTCCAAAGTAAACACCGTCACTTCAAGCCAGCTGTTTGGTGTGGAATCATCGAGTTTCGAGAGTGGCAACTGCAGTTAGAAATCTGTCTAGTGTAAAGGTGCGTCTGAACCGGTACGTGACACCGAACGCAACCGAATCTTTGGTAAGGTAAAAGCTTTTACTACGTTTTCGTTTCGTCTTCATAATAAAATAAAGAAATTCTGACTTTTATTTTAAAATTGAGATCTCTATATAAAATTGCAATAGACAATATAAATGGCCAATAGTTTTAGTTAATTTTAAGGAATTTAATAACAATTTGTCAAACCATTTTCGTAAAATATACTGGCAGTTTATACAACCATTTACTAATTGATCTATTGAACAAATATGGCATTAATATAAAATAAAATTCACTAATTACTGTTCTCTTAAAATTTGGTGTTTTATTAGTTAATTAATTTTGGTTGACATAAGGTCACCTGGCGCTCAACAAAATAAATTTTCAATTAAACCAAGGAAAGTATTATCCTCCAAGTTTTCACTCAACATTCACTGTGTTCGTCTGTTGAACCTACTCGAAACCCCGAGATAAAGTTTAGTTTTTGAAAGTAAGTACAAATAAAATATTTAAATATATTATAAGCATAACAAATACTATAACAATATATATATATATATATATATATATATATATATATATATATATATATATATATATATATATATATATATATATATATATATATATATATATATGAAATAGGATTTGAAGGAAACAACTACTCAGCGGGCAAATACCTATATATATATATATATATATATATATATAGTGTGTTTCACTTTGAAATGGTAACAGACCAATAACTTTTTTATTATTTTTCCGATTTGAATCAAATTTTACTTAAGTATGAAGCAAATCAGGATCTAGTTATGACCAGAAAAACTCGCCTCCTACAAATGCAGAGCCACCTGCCGTACCAAAATATACGGAGATAATCAAAAAATCATATTAGGCATATTTTTATCGGAAAATTTTGTTAATCAAACTTATTCAGAATTGTCCAAAATTTAGTCAAAATAAAAAAATATATAAATTTTGATTAAAATAATGTCCAAGTCCGAAAATATATTAATGGTTTTTTTTTATTTAGAAAACTGTACTATGACAATTTTGTTTGAAATTAAACCCAAGCTGCCAGGCAGTTGTCAAGCAATTATATATATTAATGGTTTTTTTTTATTTAGAAAACTGTACTATGACAATTTTGTTTGAAATTAAACCCAAGCTACCAGGCAGTTGTCAAGCAATTTAGGTACAGTTTTTTTTTAATAATTATTTTTAAAATTTTAGTTTTTCAATTTTTTAATTTTGATTAAATTTTGGGCATAAGGCTTTTGGACAATTCTTAATAACGTTCATTGACAAAATTTTCCGATAAAAAAAATGGCTAATACGATTTTTTATTTTTCTCCCCATAGTTTGGTACCTCAGATGGCATTTGTAGGAGGCGAATGTTTTTCTGGTCATAAGTAGATTCTAATGTGTTCTATGCTTAAGCAAAATTTGATTCAAATCCGAAAAAAAATAAAAGGTTATTGGGGTATTACCATTTCAATTGAAACACACTGTGTATATATATATATATATATGTATATATATATATATATATATATATATATATATATATATATATATATATATATATATATATATATATACATATATATATATAAATGTATTTAGGATAATCAACAATTAAAAAAATTATCGATATATAGCAATGTAACTAAATAAATAAACTAGCCGTGAACATTTACATATACAAATAAAAGACTGAATAATACAAGAAGAATATACAAAAAGATATAAACAAATTAATTTAAAATATAAAAAATTTCTCTCAAGTTGGCAGAAGGTGGTATGGTGCCCAGGATTGATGCGGCATTCCCTCTTTGAATCGCCAAACTGATTCTCTGTATCAGGTAGCAAGTGCTCTTCTTTTCATTTGAGATGCCGCGTATTTTCTTACCTATACAATTGATAAATTTTTTAGCCTCATCACCCCATGGACCCAATGTTTCAACAGAAAAAGGCAAAAAAAAGAAACGCGATTCTAGTTCTTTATATTTACATCTCTTATTATCTTCTCCGATGCGGGCAGCTTCTCCAGGTTTTTGGGATGTATATTTAATATAAGATGGTGCTAGTGTATCACGACATGTAGCGTCCCATAGAAGGGCCTTTCCCCCTTTCCATGGTACAAGGGACATTCCATCCGCTCTTTTTCCGTCGTTTCTGCAACACTCTACTGGTTCAAGTACTGAAGGAATTTCTGCCGAAACCAGAGCTCTCTTGATGATGTCGTCTATATTTCCATGACGAGACCACCTCCCTGTACTTTTGCGGCATGATAGGCCATGATGACCAAAAATGTCTACGGGTTCACCGCAAGTGCAGTTGTGGGGTTCGCAAAGGGGTTGACCAGTTCGTAAGGCAACGGCGATACGAAAAGATGAGTCGTCTAAGAGAGTTCCTATTGAAGGCGATGGTAATGTATTCAGCCAGGCGCCAGATTCTTTTTGTTCAACTGCGAGCAAACGCGCTTTTCCTTTTAGGTCTTGATTTTCAGTCAGTAGGTTGCTGAGTGTACGTAAACATACTTGTTTATCCCAATCTCTCTGATAAATGCTGGTAATTGGATTCATGCAACTTAGAGTAGACCAATTAGCTAAAGCTTCATCAAAGGCTTTGTCAGGACATTGAGAGATGTGGAAGGGGAGAATTGAAAGTAGTAATTGTGAAACCCCATTTATGGAACCCAAAAAGGCGGAGTAGCATAATGTATCGTCTCGAATTCCTAGACCACCCAAAGCTACAGGTAATGTAGATTGAGGCCATGAATTCTCCTTGAAAGTACAATCACAAATTTCTTCCATTTTCCTTTTGAGACAAACATCGTAATCAATAAGATCTTCATGGGATCTCCAACAAGGGGAACAACGTAATAAGTAGATTAAGCGTGGAATTGCCAAAGAATTTTTTAAAAGAAAATAAGATGAATGAGAGTTTAAATCTTTTAAACCACTGCAAAACCTTTTGAATGTTTCAATTTTCGACTTTATAGCTCCACTGATACCTCCATTAGACAAAGGGCATCCTAAAAGTGAAATTTCTTCAAAATTCTTGATTAAAATTCCGGGCGCTATACTCTCAAAATCGTTTAGAATTTTATATCTTACGTTTGGGTCATCAGAAAGAATTAAAAGTTCACATTTTTCGGTGTTGAGTGATAAGCCAATTTTTGAAGACTCTTCTATAATTTTTTGAAAGTCTTGTAAAACAATATGATGATTATAAGAGCAACCATGATGTGGATGAGTATGTGCTTCCAATAATTATTCAAAGTGATATAACGGACCATCACATTTTAGTGTCCCAATTAGTATTAAGTAACAATTTAACATCTAGCAGTACTAAACGAAAGTCATATAAATACATAAATTTTAAAAAACTTAGTGCTGCTTTAAGTTCTCTGTCCTGGGATTTTATTGTAGGAGCCGACATTGAATCTGAAACAAATGAATTTGTTAACACTTTGATACATCATATAAATAGTTGCACATATACAAAACACATTAATCATAAAAATGTAAAACTGAAAAAATGGATCACTAATGGCTTAGTGCACTCTATAAATACACGAGACTCCCTGTTTGTTAAATTGAAGAAAAATCCTGATAATGCCATATTAAAAGAACAATATAAAAACTATAAAAACGTTCTAAGCAAACTAATAAAAAAGCGCAAGGAAGACTTCTATAAAGGTTGTATAAACAAAACAAAAAATAATTCCAAAGACCTATGGAATACCGTTAATCAGATAACAAACAACTCGAAGTTATCCACAACTGATATACATTCTATAAGGAACGAAATAGGTGAAACGACTCACGATAACTTAAAAATTGCAAATGAGTTTGTAAACTTTTTCACTGATATTGGTAAAAATTTAGCTAATAAAATACAGAGTAAACATACCCAAGCAGCTAATTTTGAGCATAGAATTAATAATTCTATTTTTTTGTCCCCCACTTCTGTCACAGAAGTAAAACATGTTATCAACGACCTTAAAAGCAAAAAATCCGCTGGCTTGGATGGAATAAATGCAATTACGTTAAAAAATATATCAGACTTTATTTCCTTACCATTAAGCAACTTAATAAACAGCATTATGGAACAAGGCAAATGTCCCTCGGCCTTTAAGTGTGCCATTATAAAACCCTTATTTAAGAATGGAGATCCACTTGATATTTCCAATTACCGTCCGATTTCCATCATTTCGTCTCTAGCAAAAGTCTTTGAAAAAGTTTTAAAAATCAGAATATGCAGTTTTACAAAAAAATACAATATAATTTCTGAGTCTCGGTTCGGTTTTATGGAAGGAAAATCAACTAATGATGCGATCAAAGATTTAACTACTGAAATATATAATACACTTGATAAAAAAGAAAAATGTCTAACAGTTTTTTTCGATCTTCAAAAAGCTTTTGACACTGTTAGCCACGAAAAACTTCTCATCACCTTAGAAAATTATGGTTTCCGAAATAATGCCTTAAAATTAGTAGAAAGCTATCTAGAAAATAGACAGCAAAGAGCAAATGTTAATAATACCTACAGTCAATCAAGAAAAATAGAATTTGGGGTGTCTCAAGGAACGGTTTTAGGTCCAGTCCTTTTTATATTATATATTAATTCTATTTTTGATATTCCTACAAGTGGTCAAATTTATTCTTATGCCGACGATACAGCAGTTTTTTACAAGGACAACTCTTGGGACTCACTAAAAAATAAAGTTGAAAAGGATCTTATACTATTTAAGAACTGGTTCGATATAAAGCTGTTAACTATAAATATTAAAAAAACTAAGTACCTACCGTTTTCGTTATACGTAAATGGATTACCTGATTTTAGTACTCTAAAAATTGGACACACACAACATATCCAGAAAGCAAATAGCATGAAATACTTAGGTGTAACTTTAGATCCCCACCTAAGGTGGGATGAGCATGTCAAATCCGTCGTACATAAACTTAGATGCATATTATTTAGATTTAAGCAACTTAAAAAATATCTACCAATTTTTCAACTTAGATCAGTGTACACAGCCCTTGTTGAATCTCACTTGAGCTATGGAATAATCGCATGGGGTGGAGCTCTAAACCGTCACAATGTCTAATTTAGAAATTATGCAGAAAAAGTTTTTAAGAATACTGTTAGGTAAAAGTCGATTGTATTCATCTAATCGTCTCTTCGACGAGAGTAATTTTCCAGATTTGAGACAATTATTTTTTATAAAATGTGTTTTGGAATCATATGTAGGAAACTCCACACAGGCAACTTCCTTTTATGGAACTAGGCAAACTACTAAAGGATGTATACATGTGCCAAAAATGAATACCACTACAGGGCAACGTAGTTGGAGATTTCTGGGCTCAAAATGTTTCAATGGGCTCCCTAAACATATAAAATCTCTGACAAAAAACAAGTTTAAAATAGAATTAAAAAAATATGTAATGTTAGACAGACAAAAAATAATTGCACAAATTGACTTGACTGAAAAATCAAAACCTAATATAAGAGATTGCTTGCAGTAATAAATAATGTTTGGTCCTAATATGAATTGGAAGGTCTTTTATATACTGCTATTAACTTATATATATATATATATATATATATATATATATATATATATATATATATATATATATATATATATATATATATATATATATATATATATATATATATATATATATATATATATATATATATATATATATATTTGTCCTGCAAATAATGCTGCGTCCGTACATGTGCACGATACCATACACTGCTGCGTCCTGTACAATACTGCGTCTGTATACCGGACGCAGTATTGTTTTCCCGTGTTATCTTCAACAAATCTCTGACATGGTCGATTTTCAGCACCTCAGAATGTTCTTCGTCTCCTGGGTTATATGTAAACATTGAAATAAGTTTTGTTTCGTTTCAATTAAGCGAAATATCGACCCGAGTTTTTTTTGGATTCGGACGCAGTATCATATGTTCCGTAAAACTAAAAGTATATTTTTAGTTCCATCGAATTATGTTTGGGGGCGCATAGATTTGTGAACATAAATATACTTCAAATATTCTCTATTCAAAAATCGTATAATGCTGCGTCCGAGATTTGACAACACCGGCACTATTAAATATCCAGTCATTCTTTCATGCTTACTTGGAAAGCCGGAGTTCGGATGAGTGTAAAATTCTTGTGAACATTTATATAAGTTTACAAGTAATTATGTTTCGTATTTAAACAGTTATCTTCTTACTTATAATCTGAATGTTTTTATCACAGAAATTTATTTTCAGGAAATGAAATTAATTTCAACGGAAAATAATTTACAAATATTTAGTTATATATAATCATAAAAACAATACCTCCTCCAAAATTAAACTGGTAAGCCGTTACTTTGTGGTAATTAATTATGATGATATAATAATGAAACACCAACATTAACATTTACTTTATTTTTTACCGCCAAATTATTGTAACTTGCACCTTACTGCAGTTCGGCACTCAACGTGACATTTTCAGATGATTAAAGTGAATGAACATACAAAGGCAGTCAGTCTACAGGACATTATGCTAATTTTATGGTTATTGTTTTGAATAAGGAAATAGGAGAATTACAGACAATATTGTGAATGTAAATAGGATTAGAAATATTAATAAGATATTGTAGGTAATATTCTAGGTATGCTAAGTTAGGAGCAACAAAAATCTATGACTAATATAAACTACTTTTGGTTATTTTATTTACTCTTATTAGGTTATATACTAATTAATGAACTGTTTTTGAACAATTTATAGTATCCATAAACAAATAGCGTCAGTTATAATGAGTGAGTTATTATAAATCACTAGGTGATAGTGCCAATCATCTGTATCTTCATGCCTATCCAATCAACGTAACGCGCTTCATGAAGGTGTGGCTCTGTCCGAGAGAAATCCTTAAATTTAGTTAAGTTAAATTTTACAGTTAATTTTATTAATAAACAAACTGAGTACCTAATTAAAACAAAATTTTCTCAATTTAATATTTATTGTAATAATCGTAGATAAAGTATAGTATTCAACTTGCGGTAATGGTAATAACCCACTTGATGAATTTCAGCACTTGCCTGCGGCTCATGCTGTAAAATTCATTTGCGTGAGTTATTACCTACATTACCCCTCGTTGAATAATATACTACAAGTTCATCAAATAGTGTAGTTTATTATAAGTCTAATAACTATAAATAGAACCATTATTATACCTTTTTGTTTGATAAAAAGGCAGGTTGAAATTTTAGGTTTTTCCAGAAACGGTTAGATGCATGATGCATGAAATTTGGCAGAAATATTTTTTGTTGAAATCTATTAGATCGTGTTAAGACAAAATTTCGATTTTCACTTTTTGAAGAGGTCAAAACGGGTGGTAGATGGTTTAAAGCGCACCTGTATTTTTGAAATCGCGTAAGTCAGAAACGTGATTATTCGAGCGATAGACACTTCTGAGGAAATAAGAAGACACGCACGTATTTGACGGTTTTCAAAAAGAGACCTCCGAACGGGTGAACGGGGAGGGGGAGGTTTTTTAAGCCTTCCGGAAACGGTTAAACCCAGAATCATGAAATTTGGCATAAATACTTTTTATTAGAATCTGTTAGACACGAGTAGGACGAAATTTCGATTTTCACTTTTTAAAGTGGTGAAAACGGAGGTGGTAGATGGTCTAAAGAGTAGTAGTAGTTTCCTGAGGAAATAATGAGACACATATTCGACGGTTTTTAAAAAGAGACACCGCGAACGAGTGAACAGGGAGAGGGATGTTTTAAGCATGAAATTTGACACATACCCGCCCATGTGTTCTATTGTGGATTAAAATAATTATTTTTTCGTTTAACTCGCTCTAACACAAAAAAAGAATAATGGATTGTTATCAAATTGCAATGTGCAGTGGGTTTCCCCGAGTACTATAGATGCGCAGTGGGTTTCCTCGACTACAATGGATGCACACTGGATTTCCTCGAGTGCAATGTATGCGCAGTGGGTTTCCCCGAGTATTATGGATGCGTAGAAGGTTTCCTTGAGTGCGCAATGAATGCGCAGTAGGTTTCTTCGGGTACCATGAATGCGCAGTGGGTTTCCTTGAGTACAATGGATGCGTAGTAGGTTTCTCCGAGTACCATGCGTACCATGATCCTCAATTTTAACCAAACTTTGATTTAAGAATGTTGGGTTATTCCTATTGTTGTGTTAAATTTTGATTCGTTTAGAGTCGTTTGGTGAAGATTGTTGGGTTGTAGGGAACACGGTTTCAAATTCATGTCACCTTAAAATGGCTATAACTTTGCGAGGAAACATCATAGATGACCATTCGAAAGCTTATTTTAAAGAGGAAGGATGTTACTAAATGATATATTTATTAGAAATAAGCTGAAAAATTTTTTGGGTTCTAGACACAACTTCAAAACTTGCTAAAAAAGTCATTTTTTAAGTACTTAACCTCAAATATTTCAAAATCCTGACGTGATGGGCCAATTCTGAGGCCAGATTCGGATTCAGCGCGAAAAATTACTTCCGAAATGACCTTAGCTGCACAACAACATTCATGACCTGTGTTATTGAACTGTCAAACTGGATAATATAAGTGAAAACATCCCTAAGGGATCTTATCAGTGTAATTTTGTTCTGATTGGTTGTTTCAGCACACGTGATTAGAAATTGGCGAATTAAATTGCTATTTGAGTTAAAAATTTTCAACAAGTTTTTATTTCCCAGTCAGTACCACTAAAAAGTGTTAAGCTCTCGGAATTATTATTCAATGAAGCACAGGCCCACAAAAAAAAAAGTTGTCTGCGCCGGGGGTACTGACCACACCTATCCCTTGTATTTTGAGCCGCTGAACACGAGTCTGACCTTAGTTTTTCCCCTATATGTCAGGTTTTTTTTTAACAGCAAATAAATATATAAATATCACGATTCAACAGACTTTTTTTGCTGTTAAAAAAAACCGGACGTGTAGGGGAAAAACTAAGGTCAGATTCAAATTCAGCGGCTTAAAATACAAGGGACAGGTGTGGTCAGTACCCCCGCGCAGACCACTTTTTTTGGTTGCCACTGTGCCACACTCAGTGTGGCACAATCCCACAAAAAAAAAGTCATCTGCGCGGGGGTACTGACCACATCTATCCCTTATATTTTAAGCCGCTGAATACGAATCTGATCTCCAGCACGTCAGGTTTTTCTTTTAATAGCAAATAAATATATAAATATTAAATCGCGGCGCAGACAACTTTTTTTTTGTGGGCCTGTGAAATTGTATTGAAACTGTCTTTGTTTTATTTAGAATTAGGTTATTATTTTGAGACCAATGTATGATTTCTTGATCAAATCTTTCAGTGTTTTTTTTTTCTTCAATTAGGTTGTTGCCGATAACTAGAATGTTTGTATCATCAGCATAACAGATCACATGAACATTTGGTATCTTTTTTTGATGGCTGACCACATAGTTAGTAAATATTATATATAAAAGTGATCCCAAACTCCTGGAACTCCTTGTGTAATATCACAAATATTACTTTCAACTCCACCGACCATTTTTACAATTTGTGTCCTGTTGTCTAAATACTAGGAAAATATTTGTAAATCACTTAGTCGAATACCGTATAGTGCTAGTTTGGTCTTAAGCAGCTGATGGTCTACCAAATCAAAAGCTTGTGAGAAATCTTCGAAAAGATCCACAACTGGTTTCTTGTTGTCTAAAGCTTTAATGATTTTGTGATGAAAATCACACAACGCAGACTTGTTGCTTTTGTTTGTAGTGAAACCATGATCAGCAGGAGACAGTAACATATTCCGATGTAAAAAATCTGATAATTGCTCCTTGAGATGAATTTCTAAAATTTTAGAAAATCTACATAGTAGACTAATGGTTTCATAATTATTATTATAGTCATTTGGATCTCCCTTTTGGTATAATAAAGAGACTATGGCTCTTTTAAATTTACTGGAAAATATACCTTTCTCTATAGAAATGGACTGCTTATCGCATATTTGCATTTTTTATCCAAATTATTAGAAATATCATGACCACTAGAGTTTGAAGACTTTAATTTATTTACAAGAAGTTCAACATACTTAGTTGAAACTGTAGATATATAGAAAATAAATCCCCTCTTTTTCCAATAATATTTGGTTTCTGGTTTAGAAAAGAATTAAATTAAATTAATTAATTAAATTGATATTAAATATGAGTACAAAAACTTTTATCTTCATAAAAACAGTTTTTAAAAATTCTAACGCAGTAAAGTGTTGAAGCCATCTTTTTTTACTAATTTTGGGGTGTTGAAAACGAATCCGTTGCCAGTTTTGCCAGTCCAGGGAGCACATTAAAAGACGACCCTTATTTGGGCGCCATAAAGTGAAGGTTCTCATGTTCTCAACCCAAAGTCGTTTAAATAATTAAAGAATTTTTTAATTTAAAAACAAGTAATATTTTCTGAATAATAATACGCACACCTTACACCCCAACCCCAAAAATATGAGAAATATTCAGAGGTGAGAAATATTCATCTGAATTGACTAAATCACCTCATTATGATAGAAAAACATCAAATTGGGTGATTAGGGATTTCTTTTGCAATTAAAACCAATAAAAACTCTTAAAAGATAAAATCCACCACCTTGATTGGTGGAGATGGGTGTAAGAGTATTCAGAAGTAATAATAACCTGATAATAACCATTTAACAAGGAGTAATATTGTAACTATATACCGTTCTTAGGGTGGTGAAGGATGAGGAAAACGAGGGGGAGGTGAATTTAGAATGTTTGCTTCTTTCATTACTTACCTAATGAAACTGAGTATCTTGAAAGAATTTCCTGCACTAAATAATAACTTTTTGTTACAAGCTCTAATATCAATTTCAATGCCACCCCCCAAATAAGAGTTATTTTTTACTGTCTTCCCGATGTTTTTAGCCAAATCGGATGACAGACTAGTAAAAATATGGTTTCCACACTTTACCGTGAATGGGCCAAAATGGGCCAATGGCCATTGCTCTCCCTCGCATTCCCCTCACCTTTCACCACCCATAAGAACGGTGTAAGTTACAATATATAATATACGATTATTTATTTATTTAAAAAAAAAAAAACAAAATTCCTTATTAAAAGGCTATTATCAGGTTATAATGTGAATACTCTTACACCTATCCCCACCAATTAAGGTGGTGGATTTTGTCTTTTTATCATACTAAGGTGATTTAATCAATTCAGATGAATATTTTTCATCCCTGAATATTTCTCACACTCTTGGAGTTGGGGTGTACGGTGTGCATATCACTATCCAGAAAATATTGTTTTTTATATTAAAAATTCTTTAATTATTTAAATGACTTAAATGACTTTTGGTTTGGAAAATGAGAATCTTCACTTTATGGCACCCAAATAGGAGTTGTTTGTTAATGTGTTCCCGAGACTTTTCATTAAAACGGGTGAGGATTCGTTTTCAGCAGCCCAAAATTAGCAAAAAAAAAAGATAGCTTCCACACTTTACCACGGATAGGCCAAAAAAGCCCTTTTTTACATTGTTCTTTACAAAATAGTAAATCCGTAGGCATTTATTATCAAACACATTTGTAATTCAGGAAATGTGTTTTTCAACTTTCAAGACTAAAACACTTGTCATTCGAGATATGTGCAAAAAGTAAAAGCAAGAAGCATGTGCTCTCCCTTCTATTCTAAGGTGAACTCATCGCTTAGTGAGGAGTAAATAAAAATGAACATCTATCCAAAATTCCATTGATCTCCTAAATTCAGCATTTTATATTGCAAATTTGAGGCTACTTTTAGTGCACAATTGAAAAACTGATCCTAAAATAATAATATTATATTTCGAATTTTACTGACATTTAGAAATAACTAACGGCTATCGATTTGTTCTACTACAAGTGCAATAAAATTATTAGGGTAAATATGACAACCGCGCCAGACGCAGTAATATGCTAAGTTTCACAAAAAGTAGTCATCTCGGACGCAGCATTGTATTGAAGAAGAATGAAATTATTCTCGGACGCAATAACGTGCTGTTTTTGAAAGGACGCAGTATTGTCCTGTATATTAAACTTTTTTATTGCTTGAGTTATTACAATTCTAAAACCAGATATTAACTGAATTTGGTTAATAGATCCAATATACTTCATTAGATTTGAGCTAACTAGCGTATTTCTGGGAGACGCAGTAAGGTTGGCTTGTGAAAGGACGCAGCATTGATAGCGGGATGTATATATATATATATATATATATATATATATATATATATATATATATATATATATATATATATATTTATATTTCTTTATAGTTCTCTTTCTATAGTTTTTAATTTTTATCTCTTTTATTTTTTTTTTTACATGTTGATAATGCTGAATATTAGTTTCTAAAGTATTTTATACCATTTACCTATATTAGTCACGGTCAGATGATCTTACATCATCTTGTGGCTGTATCTAGTTTATTTTACAAGTTATCATAGTTCTATAAGTGTATCATGTATTTCTTTTTGTAAATAAACTTTATTATTATTATTATTATTATCAGCCAAAGTTCCATCGTCCAGATACCAAATATTAAGTTCAGATTTTAGAGATGTTATCAGAGGCTGAAGTGCAAGACAAAAAAGAACAGGCCCCAGTGGGTCCCCCTGTTGAATACCTATTTCCGAAGATATTGTTTGATTCCCGTATGATAATATTGTAGGCCCACCATAGCACTGCTTCAGAAAGGGAAGAAAGTCAGGCATTATTTCCTTTGCTCTACTGAGAACAGCGGCCCTTGAAACCATATTAAAAGCGTTGAAGTAGTCTATCTTCAAAAAGACTTTATCTGAATTGTGGCAAAATGATAAGTATTTTCTGGCTGAATGCGCTTCTGTCTCTGCTCCAAATTTAGTCCCAAAGCCTAGCTGTAAAGGTCGCAAGAAATTTCCGACGACTCCTGATATCCGGTTGCAAGTAATTTTAGTGGATAATCTTCGTAAGTAACAGCCAACAGCGATAGGGCGTATCCCCCCATCTTTTTTACTTAGAGCACAGAGGGATGCTCCATAGATGATTTGACTAATTTCAAGTGGGACTAAACCTTGAAACAATAAGTCGATAATTCCAGCCAAAGAAGAAAGGAGTATAGAAGAAACTAGTCCAAGTTCTTCCGAAATTAGGTCTTTTAAGTGTTGTGGTTTCAGGGAGTCAAGTCCACCAGCTGAACCCGGAGAAAAAGACATTATTGCACTGTGAACTTCATTTGTGGTTACTACAGACACATGACTGGAAGAATTTACATCATCTATATTAGGAAATGTAGCGTCGCTTGAGGCTTTTGGGTGTTTCTCCTGGTGCTTCGAAAAGGTCGAATTGTCGTTTGGAGCTAGAGAGCCCTGGGAACGTAAAAGGCGAATAGCTCCTCTTACATCACCATCTGATAATTTCGACTCAATTTTCTTATGAAGATTATCATTTCCTACATTGTTTTTACGTTTTCTTGTTTTTGGTTCTGGTAAATAAATATTGAACAATGAGTGAGGGGGTGATTCTTTGTTGTTCTTCCAATTTTCGAGGTTCGTTTTCACCGCAGATGATAAAGACTTAATTTTTTTATTAGATTTTTCCGGAACACGTAGAACAGCGTAGGGGAAGATTAGTAGACAAATCCAGGCGACTAAAGAGTTATTATGCGAGCAAGAATCCAAAATATTTGCAAATTCTTCCGCTATAGCGGCACGCGCACCTTTTGGAATTCGCTTCAAAATTGGTACTGAAGATTTTAAATTAGATAGGAGACCGGATATGGTAGTTGGATTAGTAACGTCTGCACAAGGAGCCAGTTGAGTTGGATGCATGATTCGTGTGTGGTGTTTTAACCCATTGCAACCCCGGAATAATTTGTTACAGATCAGACATTTTGTGTCATTTTTATTACGAGAGCCATTGCCAGAAGTTCTATGCCTGAGATTGTTGCATTTTGGGAAAGATGAGAATTATCTGCGATATTAATATTAATCTTTGTCTTATCTTTATGTTTTCTCCCCAAATGAATGTTGAGAGTTGAAATAGGTTTCACAGATGTGGCACTTTTGTGAAAATCCAACATTTTGATTTAGCCAAACGTCACTTATTCCATCAAAACTCTCTTCTTGGTCAAAAATATCCCGTTTATTTGATGTGCCTGCATCGCGAAGATCCTGGGAAGGAACATCAAAGGTCTTGAGAACATGGGAACTATTGGTTTTGGGCCAATTTCTGGCCTTTTCTAATGGAAAATTATTTCTTTGAGGAGAACTTGACATTAAAAGATATAAGCAGTTTTCGCTCCAAGGGGGTTGTCTTCACCCACAGGGCTTAGGAACTGCTTTAGAAGGCCTCTCACACCCTTTGATTGTATTATATATATACAGAACCGACGGCAAATGCGCTTGCATCGGTAGTTAGTATGAAAGGTTCGTCAAAATTTGGGCATATCAATATTGGTGATGTAGTTAGTGTTTGTTTCAAGTCGGCAAAGGAATTTTGGCAATCATTATTAAAGTCGAAAGGAACATCTTTTTACAGAAGTTTTGTCAAGGGTTTAGAAGTTTTGAAAAAGTTTGGAATGAATCTTCTATAATAGCCTGCTAGTCCTAAAAATGATTTGATTTCTTTTTGGTTCTTAGGTTGCGGAAAGTTTAAAATGGCATCGACTTTACTAAGATTTGGTTTCACACCGTCCTTTGTGATGAGGTGTCCTAGGTAGGCGACTGTTTTGCGTAAGAATTCGCATTTGTCTGGCTAAATTTTGAGGTTGGCTTTTCGAAGGCGTTTAAAAACCTCTGTTAGACGGGAAATATGTTCGTGAATGGTAGAGGAGTAAATAATGATGTCGTCCATATAGACGAGACACCGTTCATTTTGGATGCCTAATAGAATATTGTCCATCACTCTTTGGAACATTGATGGAGCATTTTTTAGTCCAAATGGCATTCGCACGAATTCGTAATGACCGTTTTCAACAGTGAAAGCAGTCTTTTGAATGTCTGCGGGATTAATTTCGATTTGGTGAAAACCAGAAGCCAAATCTAGGGTTGTGAAATATTGGCATTTGCCATGTTGGTCTAAGAGATCGGAAATGTTGAGCAGAGGATATTTGTCACCGATTGTGACCTCGTTGAGTTTACGATAGTCAACTACAACGCGCCATTTCTGTTTGCCAGAAGCGTCCAGTTTTTTTGGGGACTACCCAAACAGGGGAGGACCAAGGTGAGATTGAGGGTTGAATGATACCTTGACTTAACATTTTCGATATTTGGGACTTAACTTCTTCTTTATGGACCTGGGGATAGCGATACGATTTCGTAAATATCGGTCGGGAATTGTCGGTGTCAATAGGGTGTTTGATTTCATTGGTAAAGGTCAAATTATCTCCTTTTAAATAGAATATATCTTGGAAATCTAAACAAAGCTGCGTTATTATTTGGGCCTCTTCTTCGTTTAGATGGCCCAAGCGCAATTCGTTCCTAATTTCAAAGGATCTATCCGTCTTGAGGTGTTGGTCTGAGTTTTGCGTATATAAGTTAAAAATTGACTTAAATTTTTGTAAAAGTTCTAAGTTTAAATTAGAAAAATCGACAGTCTTCGGGATGACATTAACATTGATTATTGTTGTTAAAAATTCGCCGTTTTCGTTTACTCTAACAAGAGCATTAGGTAAACGGACTTTTTCATTTTCCTGCGCTTGCAAAATAGCGTCAGTATTTCTATGATTACATTTTAATTTATAAATTTTTTCAGTACGGCCGTCAATTTGGATTTTATTTTGATTAGGGTTGTGATTTGATTGCATTTTGTCACATTCGAGTTTTGACGAATCGTCGGTTACTTTGAAAAGTGGAACTGTTTTAAAATTGGTTATTAATCGTTTATTTTTTATGTCGACAATACAATGATAGTGCTCTAGGAAATCGGCTCCTATCAGCCCATCAAAATTGATATCTAGGTCATAAATGTAAACTTTATGTGGGTCATTGTCTGTAAAGGGTATAAGAACAGATTCATTAATAGTAATTTTCTGATCGGTTATATCTTGCATAATTACATTTTCTGAAAACCTTCGTTTGTAATTTTCCGCTGTTTTTGGTTTAAAGATAGAGATACCTGAACCCGTATCGATTAGAATTTTGAATTTATTTGTGATGTCTTTAATGTATAATTTTTTTGAATTTACAGTCAACAGCGAGTGAGATAGCGTTTCTACATGAACCCTTGTTCCGGGAAGTTCAGTAACGGGTTGAAATTGTCGTTTAGATTCATTGCTTGAATTTGATTCGATATTTGGTCGAATTGGTCTATTTCCTGTGTTGGAGTATCCGCAGGATACTCCGGACCTAAACAAAAATCCTGAGAATTGGTATTATAATCTTCTTGAGGCGTTTGAGAATTAGCAGTATAACTCTCGTATTCATTTTGCCAACTGTCGATGTGGTTTGTTTGTGAATTTTGAGAATTACCAGTATAATTCTCTTGTGGCAAATATTGATCGTTAAAATCAGTTTGGTAATTTTGGAAATCATTGAATTGCTGGTTGTCGAAATTATCAGGTTCGTTGTAATAATTAGTATGTTCGTAGTTTAGAGGATCATAGTAATTGTTAAAATTAACGTGATGCGTTCTTTGTGGATTTTGACGATTGATATTTGGATTTTGTTGTTGATTCGGGAATCTTTGTTGGAAGTTGGGGTTCGGTCTTATTACCGAAGGTCTATTTTGTTGTGGATTATTTGCCGATTGAAAATTTTGCGGAGAGAATTGCCTTTGATTATTTTGGCTGGAAAAATTCTGAAAATTTGGTCTTGAAGTTTAGGCCTGATTAGAATAAGTGTTTGGAATAAAACTAGGGGATGAAAATTGTTGATTTTGCCTTGTGCGGCATTCATTAATTGTGTGTCCGTTTCTTTTGCAGAAAGAAGAGAAGTTTTGTTTAATTGGAGGGCGTTTTGCTTGAGTTTGAATGGGATTTTTATTTGGATTAAATTTGTTAAATTTCTGAGATTCAAAATAGGATAATTATTGTAGTTCTCTTTTGACTCGGAGAGTTGCATCGAGTACAGTAGCCGGGTTTCCAGCTCGGACTATCTGGCCTAGTTTAGGTTTAGGTTTTATTTGCTTATTTACCGCGGAAAGCATTTTCGCGTTATGAGTTTGTAGCCTGGAGATAAAAGTTAACGGTGATTCGTTGCTTAGTTGATGGAGTCGTTGCAGATCTTGTATAAGCGAGGTTAGATCGCGCGCGTCTCCGAAATGAGACTCTAATAAGTTTTTAGTTTCACCCCATAAGTTGGGTTTCTTGAATTTATTACTTCGGCCGCTTTGCCTTTTAATTTATTTTTTATATGTAGCGAAAGCAATGTTTTTTATTCTGCCACGGCCATGCAATAGGCCTGACTACAAGCATATAAGAAAGTTTGTAAAAAGAAAGGGTTACCATCGTATTCGGGCACAATTGAGAAAATTTCACTTAATTTATACGGCTCGAGAACAGGTGCTGGGCTGGTGCTGGACCTGGTGTTGCACCTTGTGTTACCTCGTCGGGCATGTTGCTCGATATTTAATAAATTAAGGAGGTAAAATGAATTCATTAGAATTAAAAATGTTGTATCTTTGGTAGATCGATTGGTTTTTTAACGATGCGAATGTTGCATTAACAGTATAATGCACACTATTTTAAAATTAAAATTAAATTTTACAATTCTAGTTGAGCATTAGCAGTATAATGCTGTAGATTAAGCGTTCGTGCTTAACGTCTAAGCTTTAGCTCGTTTGTAATAATAATAAAAAATGGGAATTGGATAATAGAAATAGTTTTTTTCTGTGTATTAGCAGTATAATACACTACATACAATAATAAAACAATACGAGAAAATTGCGAGATGATTCGTTAAAGTACTTACAGTGTTAAATTCTTCATTGGGTGTAGGTTCTTCCAGTAAGGGATTGGGATCCGCAACCACAAGTGAGGAAGGTCTCCTTGTTCTGATAGACAACTTGCACTAGTTAGGCACCTCGTGGAGATGTTGTCCTTGTTCTTCATGGGTCACTACCAGTTAGGCCTCTTGGTCTTAATGGTGTTCACGGAATCCTACCGACTGCGCCAATTGTTAGATCACGATTTACATTAGTGACTTTTTAAAAAGATTTATTAAATTAATGAGAGTCAACGTTGACTCTTCGAAATAAAAATGTAGTTATAAAATGAACTGTTTAATCTGACATGAGTATAAGAACTGACTACAAAAGGTCTATCTAATTTATATCCTCAGTTGGCTGTACTTAGTCAGCATTAGTATTGTTTCCCAAGACAAGTCAAAGGAAATATGATATTACATATTAGCGATAAATAATATGAGGGAATTCGTTATCAACACGTAGCTGAAATATGATATGCTGAGATAGTTTAAAAGGAATAAAAGTCACGTACAAGTTTTTATACAGTGTACCAAATATTATATAACATCCAATAAAAATAAAAAATAAATAGAGATTTATTGCAACAAAAAATACATGTCACAAAAGGTATACAGTACTGCTTCGCATATTTTCATGTATACCTAATTACTAAAATATTTGAATATATATGTCAAGTGTAAAAATAGGTCAAGGATTTAACATTACACAGTTGTATAAAATATAAAATATATAACTATCATACACACATGTTTTTACATAAAGAATTATATCAACAAATTAAAATAATAATTATAAACCTAATCCTAACATATATATATATATATATGGAGTGTCGGTGAGAGGTAAACTCTCATATGGTCAGATGCTACTATACGTCGGACAAATGTCACTGACGTACTGATCACGATTTGAAGGTGTAATTCAATGCAGGTCGGGGTATTTGCCCGCTGAGTAGTTGTTTTCTTCAAATCCGATTTCATAAACAGTGAGTATAGCCCACTAAGGCTAGAGGTCACCGCTCTACGTCAGTGACATTTGTCCGACGTATAGTAGCATCTGACCATATGAGAGTTTACTTCTCACCGACACTCCATTTAATTCAGTTTGTATAAGACTAGCAAGTTGACCACTATCATTTGTCTGATCCATGACCTATGGCATACTGATGAGAACATAATAAGTTCGAAACCGGTACATGTCTGGTTAGGAACAGACAAATGATAGTTGGTTACTGATCACGATTTGAAGGTGTAATTCAATGCAGGTCGGGGTATTTGCCCGCTGAGTAGTTGTTTCCTTCAAATCCGATTTCATATATATATATATATATATATATATATATATATATATATATATATATTACTAAACGTAATTTCTCTCTGAAGCAACCCTCTATACATCCTTATTTCAAAAATAAGGAAATTGACCAGACTACAACAAATTGCAAGTCTGGCGCGTTAAGTGTAATAATCACATATTACTACGAAACGCTGTAATTCGATTTTAGCAAACACCGACCGAAAGACTTATTCCTAATTAAAGGAACTCTCGTGTCAGCCACTACACACCACTTGCAGACTGCAGTTTCGAGCTGTTTGGATCTCATCAGTGCAAGGTAGGCATGCAGTGACTGGCAACGAGATTTCCGATGTATAGGTACATGTTCGTAGTCTTAAGACTGGCAACATGCAAAATAAATCGAAGGCGCCATTTAGCGGTCGCTGTTCACTACAATCGAATTGGTTAGCCTGAGATGGGCAGCAAATGTTCAAAGTATGCTTCTAGAGGGCAGAGTATTTACTAAACGTAATTTCTCTCTGAAGCAACCCTCTATACATCCTTATTTCAAAAAATAAGGAAATTGACCTTATCATCGTAATCCTTACGTGGTCTTCCTGTCCTATGTGAATGTGGGGCATTCTGCCTTCCGCATATGCTAGGTGAACATTTATGAACACGTGATGATCAGGATGTCTCAAAGCATTCGGGTATCTTTGTTGATACAGCATAGCTGCAGCAGCACCATTTCCTCTGCATTCCCCATAAATATAATACATGTTAGCGTATTCCTGAGAAGTATACTAGTTCGGCATAATGAGTACTATTTAAACTCAAATACATTGCACAAACACAGTTCAGAAGAAAGCCAGGTCAGTTCGTTATTATCTCCAATACAAACTACTCGCGAAACTACTAGGCACATAAACACAATAACAGCCAGAAGTGTCACTTCGCTCTAACTCATGTCAAATGGCGTTACTTAGTTTAAAGGTGGGCTTACACTACGCGAAACTCTAATGCATGTTGAATAGCTTCGCTGCAAGCCACTCAGACTAATTACACAGGCACACAAACAAAACAAAAACCGCTGCCCAAGGAATCATTACTTCCACATCCAGATTCTCTATCCAAGTCACTCACAACGAAAACATTTTGTATGAGGAAATAATTGTTTATGGAACTTTAATAATATAATATTTGAAATCCTCTACCCCAAAAACCCATAAAACGATACCCCACATCGGTAGTGGGGTGGGGGTGGTGATAGGGGGGTGGTAATGGGGGGTGGATGAAGTAAAAAAAATATTTTGAGGTTTCTGGTTCCTGTACATACACTAAATCACAATTTTTTTTCATCCCCTTTAATAAGGAGGTGGGGGTGGTAATGGGGGTGGCTAATGCCAAACATTTTTTTGAGACCTTAGCTTCTCTTATATATACTAAATACCAATTTCATGGACTCTTACCTGCTTGATTTACCCATTTACCCCAAATTTACCCCAATTTACCCCCCAACCCTTCGACGGAACAAGATGAAAATATAATCCAGTTCTAGATCTCGTTAAAGTACATATGTGTACCAAATTTCAAGTCAATATCTTAAACGGTTCCAGAGTAAACGTGCGCACAAAAAAAAGTTACAGACAGACAGACCGACAGACCGACAGACCGACAGACAGACATACCGACAGACAGAAATTTTTTTTTCGCTCAAACTTAAAATCTCGACGTTTCATGACATTTTAAGCCTATTTGGACAATAAAAATTTCTAAAAATTTTTTTGTCGTTACTATACTTCCACTGGACGTGGAAGTAAAAGTGAATTACCAGAAATATGACTATCATTTCCGGATAATATGGGGGCACCTGAAAATGAATTTCATAGTCCCGATGGCCAATTTCGCTCCAATTTTTCGGAAATCAGTATACAGGGTGGTCCCAAAATCCCGCAACGGTATATTTATTCTTATCGGACTAATGCCCCGCCGAGCGCTGGATTACAAATTGCAAGCCAGGCGCGTCAAGTGCAATAACTGTGTACTGCCACAAAACGCTAAAAACTTCGATTGAAGCCTACGGATGGAGCCTACGATTTTTGTTGCATGTCGTGATTTTATAAATCTCGTCATGTACCAAGAATGATCAAATGTCTCGTTACAGCCATTCCATACCTACCTTGCACTGACGAGAACCAACAACTCGAAACTGCAGTCTGCAAGTGGTGTGGAGTGGCTGGCAAGAGAGTTCCTTTGAGTAGGAATAAGTCTTTCGGCTGGTGTTTATTTCAATCGAAGCTTTTAGCGTTTTGTGGCAGTACACAGTTATTGCACTTGACGCGTCAGGCTTGCAATTTGTAATCCAGCGCTCGGCGTGGCATTAGTATGGAGAATAGCTGTTGGTTGCAGTCTGGTTTTATTCCTTATATATTTAAGAAAATGTATAGAGGAGTTCGACAAAATATTACGTTAGTACAATTGGGGTATTCATTTGAAATTTCAAAGTTGGGCCCTGTTTCACCCTCAGGGTGCCACCTGACCCAAAATCTGATTTGCACATTCGATTGCATTGAAAATTTCACTAAGGGAACCAATATCATATTTTTAATTTGCTTTGTCTGATAAGAATAAATATACCGTTGCGGGATTTTGGGACCACCCTGTATGGTGATTTCCGAAAAATTGGAGCGAAATTGGCCATCGGGACTATGAAATTCGTTTTCAGTTGCCCCCATATTATCCGGAAATGATAGTCATATTTCTGGTAATTCACTTTTTTTTTGTTTGTGTGCCTGTGTATTGAAATAATTTCAGAATAAGCTCCTCTTGCAGTAAAATAGCAATGTCTTTTTTTTTTTCTAAAGTAAAACATAGAGAATGTTTATACCATTTTAAAGACTACATTAAATGAGCAATTTTTTAAAATAACTTGCCAGGTTAGCGTGGTAATTTTTTTTACAGTATGAAGAGTCTAAGTTAGATAATAAAAAAAATTAACTCATGAATTGAGCAAAAATGTTTTTTTTCCGAATGTATGGCACTCTTAATTTTATTTTGGACTGAGTTCAATAGCAGGGCTATTCAGGGTTGCGTAATAAAAATTAGAATCTTAAAATATGGCATTTTGTAGCTGTGGCACTCGATGAACTGATCTAAGGTGTCGAACTTCACAAATTCTATAAAAGTGCCAATATCTCAAAAACTAACAACTTTTTACTAAGGTCATATTTTGATATTCTGGTCAGACATGAGCTAGCCTATCAGCCCTCCAAGGGATGACGTTGACTTTTGGGATACACTGTATAAAAAATGTTTGATAAAAACTGTATATGGTTGTATTCCTTAGTAGTTCAGTGGAATTAGCAAATATGCATATTGTAATTCGTTTCAGGATGCCACGTGGATTAAACGATAGTTTTATTGATTATGAACATGACCTTGTATTTGGTCCACTTTTTGACCGCCGGAACATTGTTTATTTAACGGTTAATTGTTGAAATATTCTAAAAAATCGACTCAAAGACCTCTAACGATAGATTTTTTAATTTGTAGATACTATTAGAACTTTGAATAGCGGTTAATTTGAGAGGTGTATCGTTTAAAACACTTGAAAATTTGCTTAAATAATTGCAAAAAAGAAAGAAAATTTTCGCAATTTGCAAATATTCTTCATTCTTTAACAAAAGCACTTTAGTGCTTGAAACTTTGACAAAATGTGTCTTTTGATTATTTTAAGAGATATTCACTTTGTTTATTAAAAACATAAATAATGTAAAATGCAAATTCACCCAGTTCCCGTTGTCGTAGAGGGTTGATCCGGACATCATTTTTTTTTATTGAGACTTAAACTTTATGTTTTCATTAATAGTAAGTCATATTTGCATTATTTTCAACTTCAAAATGGCGTTTGAAAAAGTGTCACATTTTGAGGTTAGGTTTTTTGCTAATAACTTAAAAAAAAAATGAAGATTTTGCAATATCGTTCTCATATCTTTGTTGCTGTAGTTAGAGCAATGGCACGTAGTGGGATCATCGATTGTATGTTATATCTGAAATTGGTATTTGGTTTACTAAGTTGATTTCGAAACTCTTTTTCCTTTACGAAAAGTCTGGTAAATGGATCCGAGCGGAGATACGGAGGTGGGGTAAAAGTCGAAAAAAAATTTTGCAGTTTCGAACGAAACCGCGGTATAATGAAAGTACATCAACTCCACATCCCCCCGCTAAAATTTCAGACGAAAACTACGGGACGTTTTTTGGCGGGAATTTTTTAATATTTTCAAAAAAAAAATTTTTGTAGTTACGGATGAAACTTTGGGTACCTACTTGTTCTATTCAACGTCGATAATGTCGGAAAAATAATTTCAGACGTTTTCCATGGGCCGATTTTGAGATATAAGGGTTGAAAGTTGCAAAATTTTGAAAAAAAAATTTGTTTTTCAAATGTTGGTAAAATGGGATTGAAATTGATGAAAACGTCTGAATAGCTCATTATAAGTTCAAAAATGATATATTTCGCTTTCAGACGTTTTTATGGACAAAGCATTGTTATCAGCTTCGGAACATTTTTAAACGCGTAATAGAGCCAAAAACTGACGACCACTTCAAAGGTTGCAAAAACGGGGTGAAAATCAATGGAAACGTCTGAAAGCGAAATATATCATTTTTGAACCTCTTAAGAACTCATAATGAGCTATTCAGACGTTTTCATCAATTTCAACCCCATTTTACCAACATTTGAAAAAAAATGTTTTGTTTTTAAATTTTGCTAATTTCAACCCTTATATCTTAAAATCGGCCCATGGAAAACGCCTGAAATTATTTTTCCGACATTATTGACGTTGAATAGAACAAGTACCCAAAGTTTCGTCCGTAACTACAAATATTATTTTTTTGAAAATTTAAAAAAATTCACGGCAGCCAACAGCTATTCTCCATACTAATGCCACGCCGAGCGCTGGATTACAAATTGCAAGCCTGACGCGTCAAGTGCAATAACTGTATACTGCCACAAAATGCTAAAAGCTTCGATTGAAATAAACACCAGCCGAAAGACTTATTCCTACTCAAAGGAACTCTCTTGCCAGCCACTCCACACCACTTGCAGACTGCAGTTTCGAGTTGTTGGTTCTCGTCAGTGCAAGGTAGGTATGGAATGGCTGTAACGAGACATTTGATCATTCTTGGTACATGACGAGATTTATAAAATCACGACATGCAACAATATATATACATTGGCAAACACTTCTTAACTACATTATATATATATATATATATATATATATATATATATATATATATATATTGATGCAATATTTGCATTCTATGTGAGAGTGAACAATATAAAAATGTAATGAACTTACGCCACTGTTAGAGTATCAGTTAAGAACTAAATTTCAAGAAAATATATTTGTGGATACACCAACAGTGTAAAATTCAACTGGGCAAACGAAGTGATAAAACAATAACAATAAAATTTGTTTAATTAGTTCAGAATTTAAGATTAAATATAAGGCTTTATGTAAAAAGATATCTTATCTTGAAGAGACAGACCTCTTTAATGAAACATTAAAAACAGAAAGGTATGGTAAATAATCCACCGATGAAGTGTTTCTGGTTTACAGACTAGCATAAGTTGAGTTTGAACAGCTTGTAGTGTAGAAAACTAAAGAAGTTAGAAAATGCATATTTCCAGATCTGAAATAAGAATTCAGTCAAATTAAACATTAAAATAAAATGAAAAATTTTAAATTTAAAACAAATGTTAGAGATTATCAACAACAACAATACAAAGTTGATAAAAATGTAGAAAATTATAAATAAAAGTGTATTATGAACTTATAATAAAAAAATTCACTATCATGACAAAGAATAGTTAAGAATTTATCTAAAATAAGTGCTCGTGTAAGGAACTTTTATAAAGTAAATCAAAGACTTTTACCTTAAGATAATTGCATAAAGACAATCCCTTGAACTAAGTGTATAATTTTCATTTTCTACTAGAAAATAGACTACCAGTTACCAAAGTTTTATGTTGTCACCGGTCAATTCCAATTTTAAACCATAAGAAAGTTAATAGTTATTATATTGTACGTTGTACTCAATGACGAAACTTCAAGGGACGTATTTCAGTAATTTTCACCAACGCAGTTAGTGAAATAGGGACTGAACTGGTTCATGAAATGTTGGGTAGCCCCTGAAAAAGGTCGAATTTAATTTAGTATGAAATCTTTAATAAAGAATCTCACTTTGTTAATATAATTAGTAAATAGGTAAAGTTAATATAGGAAAGAAGGTAAAACCATAGATTGTATATAATTTTAAGTAATTTTTAAGCTTTTATGTAAGGAAAGACACAAAATTTGGTATGAGCTTAAAACAGAAGCTAGAAAAGAGCAAAGAGTATTGAAATGTACCATGAAATACAAAGAATATGATTTTGGTAGTGAAAAGGGTGAAAACGATTCAATAAAGAAAATTTATATTTATTTCATATTTCAAATTTCAGAAATGACAAGTCTAGTAATCTAGGATTGTCATTCAAGTCAAATTTTCAGAACAAAAACTCGAAAAAAGTTGGTAGCTAAGAAGTTTTGTTAAAAAAAGAAAAAAAGAAGAACGCTGAAAATAGAAATTGAATTGGTGTCAAAAGTCCATAAAATTTAATTGAATATTGAAGAAAATTATTATAAAACTAAACAAAAAGTAACAGAAATTGAAGATAAGCATTCAAGGTGTAGCTTGAACCCAAAATATTGTGTATTTTCAAATAAAATCTCATCATCAAAAATCAAAATATAACATAACCAACAACGTCAAGTAGACGTCACATTTTGACTTACCTGGTAGTAGTAAGTTTGTATTCCTTTATAAATTAAACATTTCAGCATCAAGTTCACAACATTTATCAAACTAACAATCACTGGACTAGTTAGTCACATCGAAATAAAACACATCTTGAGGGAATATTTGGCAGAGAACGTGTAGGAGATTCCAGCCAAGTGTTTTGTGCATAATATGAAGTCAGTGCTCCACATAATTCGGTAACGTCTGCGATCGAAAGGTACTGTGTTAGTATATAGGAAACAGAGATCTCAACTGTCAATTTTAAACATTGCAAATTGCCATTAGATAAAATTTCATTATTTACTTACTTGTCAATTTTAAAAATTACAAATTCCCATTAGATTAAATTTGCACTATTTAAATTAAAACCAAGGCCTGGGTTTCATTAATTAAATAAGGATAGCAAATAATTTGTATAAGCGCATGGTTTTACTTCTTAAAATAAAATTGTTATTGTTGACATCATTTTAATTTATTGAAACAAATTTAAACCTGCACTGAGGGAGTTTCTACAAGTGTAGCTCATGCTCTAATTAATGCGTGATTATAAAAGGTTGTTGAATACTGTAATAGTGGCGCCTAATACAAATTTTCTATTACAGTTTTGATAAATATAATTTATTCAACAGTCACGACATTTTGGCGTCCAACGCGAGGCTCATTGCAATTCAAAAAAATTAGTCAACGTGGGTAAAGAGTAAAACAAAACAAAAAAATTAACGAAATCTTATTTTAAAATTATAAAATAAAGGCTTGGTGTTTTCTTTGAGAATTTTATATATATTGATTTGTTGGTGTTTTAACACTGTCATTAAGTAAATCGTATGAGGTTGCGTTCAGGTAAGAATATGCAAAACACAGAGGAACAAACTGCGCGAACATCTGCGTCGCAAACAACAGATAATGCAGAAACACAGCCAGAGACAACCAGACCAGTACAAGAAGAACAACAAGAAGATTCAACACAAATGGGAGACACTGCACAGACAACCACGTCAACAGAAACGAACATGCTACAACAAATTATGCAAATGATGGCGGGTATAGGTACAAAAATAGATGACACGAAGAATGAACTAAAAGAAGAAATGAACAAAAAACTCGAAGAAAATAATACAAAAATTGAACAAAAACTGGATGAAACTAAGCAAGAAATAGGAAGAAAAATAGAAGATACGAACAAAACAATGGAACAAAACAGAGAAGACATGAACAAAAGGTTGGACGAATGTAATAGGAAGCTCGAAGATTGCACGAACGAGATGAAAGTAAGAGTGGAAAGCGTTGAGCTGAGACTCGAGAATATAAAAGAAGACAT
The DNA here is from genome assembly GCA_936432065.2 of Rutpela maculata. Lineage (NCBI taxonomy): Eukaryota > Metazoa > Arthropoda > Insecta > Coleoptera > Cerambycidae > Rutpela > Rutpela maculata. The sequence continues at coordinate 71,291,036 of OW386291.2, read as the reverse complement.
AGCAGAGGAAATCAACGAAAAGGTAAAAGCAGCGAAAGCCGAAGTGCAAGTAAATGTCGAAAATTTGATCGTAGCAGGATTCACGGAAATAGATGAACGTATCAAAAAACAGAATGAAACTGTAAAAGAACATTTAAAAGAACAGGAGGGAAAGTTAACAAAAATAATGGATACGAAGTTATCAGAAGGTAAACAGGGAGCGAACTCTACACATGGATACACGGTAAATCACGCATGTCAAAAGAATCAATTCTATTTTTATGGTGATTCTAGAACTCACCCGAAAATTTTCACTTCTAGGCTAAAACAACATTTAGAGACACTACACCCTGGAACTAACATCAAGCAAGTCATCCAAACCATGCTGCGAGGTGAAAGTAAAATTTGGTATGCCTCGATTGAAAATAGATTTAGTAGTTTTGAACAATTTGAACAATTGGTAATGAAGCAATACTGGGGGGAGTATAATCAGCAAAAAATTAGACTCAACCTTTTCAACGGAAAATATAATGAAAGTATGGGGATTTCCAGAGAAAATTTAAGGACAACAGGATTTTTAAGTAGATATGTTTTAACTACCAACTATTCTCACGCCCGCGAATTTATCACAATGGATGATGAAAATGGAAATTTACATAAAACAAAACAAAGTCACTTACCAATGGTTAATTTAAATATACAAGGTCTACTCGTAAACCCACTTATTGATAGCGGGTCGGAAATATCAATGATTAATGAAAGTTTATTTAACAAAAATAAGGATAAATTTGCTAACAAATGTATCAAAATATCAAAAATACGATTAATTAACGCCAATGGCAGGAAATTTTCTGAGACCAACAAAGTATTGCAAACAACTTTTAATGTAGAAAATTATTCTTTTAAATGTGAATTATTTATAGTACCTGAATTAAATTTCGACATTATTCTAGGTGAAGATATTTTATATAAGTTGAGGGCTAATATTGATTTGGGAACAAAATTCCTTAAGTTTGAAGGTAAAACGTTACCTATGCATAGTAAAAATGAGGTTATATTGAATAAAAATGCGGTAATTAAAGGATTAAATGACGATAAAGTCAATGCGGGACGTGAGATTGGCACAGTGACCACTCATGTCGAAAAAAATGCGGGATACAAGGGAGGCACAGTGACCACCTGTATCAAAAATAAAAATGCGGTAACAAATGAATTAAACGGCAATCAAGCCAATGCGGAATATATGATGGGGAGCGTACCCACATATGTTATGAATAGTAATTATGTTATGCCCAAAAATATTGATATAAAATGCCCACTTAAATATGAAAGTATTGTTCATGAACTTTTACAAAAAAATATCTCACTAATAAACTATGAACCAAGAGTTGCAACAGGCTATATTCACAAACTACAAGTAGATGAAACAAAACCATTTAAAAGCAAAAATTATCCTATTCCTTTCAAGTACAGAGAACAAGTACAAAATGAGTTACAAAATATGTTACAATCCGATATAATTGAATCGAAAAAAACAAATTACATTAATCCGTTGGTAATAGTTAAAAAGAAAAATGACTCAATAAGGCTATGTTTAGATGCAAGAATTTTAAATACGTTGAGAAAAATGCATTGTGACTCGTCACAAAACGTCATTTTTATTTCATTCAGAATATATAAAAAGAGAAAGAAAAAACAACAATTTTCTCAAAACTTTTTATTTTCATTAGGATTAATACATTGTAGACAAAACATTAAAACGATAATATCCACAGAAATGATCAATCATATGTCAGTGACTAAATCAAAGAAAAACAAGGAATGACAGAGTAAATATTCCATCAAATTTTTCGAACTAGTAAAATTTTCAAAGCTTTTCAAAGTTTTTCAAAATTTTCAAATTTTAATAGTTGGAGGGGGTAAATGATGCAATATTTGCATTCTATGTGAGAGTGAACAATATAAAAATGTAATGAACTTACGCCACTGTTAGAGTATCAGTTAAGAACTAAATTTCAAGAAAATATATTTGTGGATACACCAACAGTGTAAAATTCAACTGGGCAAACGAAGTGATAAAACAATAACAATAAAATTTGTTTAATTAGTTCAGAATTTAAGATTAAATATAAGGCTTTATGTAAAAAGATATCTTATCTTGAAGAGACAGACCTCTTTAATGAAACATTAAAAACAGAAAGGTATGGTAAATAATCCACCGATGAAGTGTTTCTGGTTTACAGACTAGCATAAGTTGAGTTTGAACAGCTTGTAGTGTAGAAAACTAAAGAAGTTAGAAAATGCATATTTCCAGATCTGAAATAAGAATTCAGTCAAATTAAACATTAAAATAAAATGAAAAATTTTAAATTTAAAACAAATGTTAGAGATTATCAACAACAACAATACAAAGTTGATAAAAATGTAGAAAATTATAAATAAAAGTGTATTATGAACTTATAATAAAAAAATTCACTATCATGACAAAGAATAGTTAAGAATTTATCTAAAATAAGTGCTCGTGTAAGGAACTTTTATAAAGTAAATCAAAGACTTTTACCTTAAGATAATTGCATAAAGACAATCCCTTGAACTAAGTGTATAATTTTCATTTTCTACTAGAAAATAGACTACCAGTTACCAAAGTTTTATGTTGTCACCGGTCAATTCCAATTTTAAACCATAAGAAAGTTAATAGTTATTATATTGTACGTTGTACTCAATGACGAAACTTCAAGGGACGTATTTCAGTAATTTTCACCAACGCAGTTAGTGAAATAGGGACTGAACTGGTTCATGAAATGTTGGGTAGCCCCTGAAAAAGGTCGAATTTAATTTAGTATGAAATCTTTAATAAAGAATCTCACTTTGTTAATATAATTAGTAAATAGGTAAAGTTAATATAGGAAAGAAGGTAAAACCATAGATTGTATATAATTTTAAGTAATTTTTAAGCTTTTATGTAAGGAAAGACACAAAATTTGGTATGAGCTTAAAACAGAAGCTAGAAAAGAGCAAAGAGTATTGAAATGTACCATGAAATACAAAGAATATGATTTTGGTAGTGAAAAGGGTGAAAACGATTCAATAAAGAAAATTTATATTTATTTCATATTTCAAATTTCAGAAATGACAAGTCTAGTAATCTAGGATTGTCATTCAAGTCAAATTTTCAGAACAAAAACTCGAAAAAAGTTGGTAGCTAAGAAGTTTTGTTAAAAAAAGAAAAAAAGAAGAACGCTGAAAATAGAAATTGAATTGGTGTCAAAAGTCCATAAAATTTAATTGAATATTGAAGAAAATTATTATAAAACTAAACAAAAAGTAACAGAAATTGAAGATAAGCATTCAAGGTGTAGCTTGAACCCAAAATATTGTGTATTTTCAAATAAAATCTCATCATCAAAAATCAAAATATAACATAACCAACAACGTCAAGTAGACGTCACATTTTGACTTACCTGGTAGTAGTAAGTTTGTATTCCTTTATAAATTAAACATTTCAGCATCAAGTTCACAACATTTATCAAACTAACAATCACTGGACTAGTTAGTCACATCGAAATAAAACACATCTTGAGGGAATATTTGGCAGAGAACGTGTAGGAGATTCCAGCCAAGTGTTTTGTGCATAATATGAAGTCAGTGCTCCACATAATTCGGTAACGTCTGCGATCGAAAGGTACTGTGTTAGTATATAGGAAACAGAGATCTCAACTGTCAATTTTAAACATTGCAAATTGCCATTAGATAAAATTTCATTATTTACTTACTTGTCAATTTTAAAAATTACAAATTCCCATTAGATTAAATTTGCACTATTTAAATTAAAACCAAGGCCTGGGTTTCATTAATTAAATAAGGATAGCAAATAATTTGTATAAGCGCATGGTTTTACTTCTTAAAATAAAATTGTTATTGTTGACATCATTTTAATTTATTGAAACAAATTTAAACCTGCACTGAGGGAGTTTCTACAAGTGTAGCTCATGCTCTAATTAATGCGTGATTATAAAAGGTTGTTGAATACTGTAATAGTGGCGCCTAATACAAATTTTCTATTACAGTTTTGATAAATATAATTTATTCAACAGTCACGACATTTTGGCGTCCAACGCGAGGCTCATTGCAATTCAAAAAAATTAGTCAACGTGGGTAAAGAGTAAAACAAAACAAAAAAATTAACGAAATCTTATTTTAAAATTATAAAATAAAGGCTTGGTGTTTTCTTTGAGAATTTTATATATATTGATTTGTTGGTGTTTTAACACTGTCATTAAGTAAATCGTATGAGGTTGCGTTCAGGTAAGAATATGCAAAACACAGAGGAACAAACTGCGCGAACATCTGCGTCGCAAACAACAGATAATGCAGAAACACAGCCAGAGACAACCAGACCAGTACAAGAAGAACAACAAGAAGATTCAACACAAATGGGAGACACTGCACAGACAACCACGTCAACAGAAACGAACATGCTACAACAAATTATGCAAATGATGGCGGGTATAGGTACAAAAATAGATGACACGAAGAATGAACTAAAAGAAGAAATGAACAAAAAACTCGAAGAAAATAATACAAAAATTGAACAAAAACTGGATGAAACTAAGCAAGAAATAGGAAGAAAAATAGAAGATACGAACAAAACAATGGAACAAAACAGAGAAGACATGAACAAAAGGTTGGACGAATGTAATAGGAAGCTCGAAGATTGCACGAACGAGATGAAAGTAAGAGTGGAAAGCGTTGAGCTGAGACTCGAGAATATAAAAGAAGACATAGCAGAGGAAATCAACGAAAAGGTAAAAGCAGCGAAAGCCGAAGTGCAAGTAAATGTCGAAAATTTGATCGTAGCAGGATTCACGGAAATAGATGAACGTATCAAAAAACAGAATGAAACTGTAAAAGAACATTTAAAAGAACAGGAGGGAAAGTTAACAAAAATAATGGATACGAAGTTATCAGAAGGTAAACAGGGAGCGAACTCTACACATGGATACACGGTAAATCACGCATGTCAAAAGAATCAATTCTATTTTTATGGTGATTCTAGAACTCACCCGAAAATTTTCACTTCTAGGCTAAAACAACATTTAGAGACACTACACCCTGGAACTAACATCAAGCAAGTCATCCAAACCATGCTGCGAGGTGAAAGTAAAATTTGGTATGCCTCGATTGAAAATAGATTTAGTAGTTTTGAACAATTTGAACAATTGGTAATGAAGCAATACTGGGGGGAGTATAATCAGCAAAAAATTAGACTCAACCTTTTCAACGGAAAATATAATGAAAGTATGGGGATTTCCAGAGAAAATTTAAGGACAACAGGATTTTTAAGTAGATATGTTTTAACTACCAACTATTCTCACGCCCGCGAATTTATCACAATGGATGATGAAAATGGAAATTTACATAAAACAAAACAAAGTCACTTACCAATGGTTAATTTAAATATACAAGGTCTACTCGTAAACCCACTTATTGATAGCGGGTCGGAAATATCAATGATTAATGAAAGTTTATTTAACAAAAATAAGGATAAATTTGCTAACAAATGTATCAAAATATCAAAAATACGATTAATTAACGCCAATGGCAGGAAATTTTCTGAGACCAACAAAGTATTGCAAACAACTTTTAATGTAGAAAATTATTCTTTTAAATGTGAATTATTTATAGTACCTGAATTAAATTTCGACATTATTCTAGGTGAAGATATTTTATATAAGTTGAGGGCTAATATTGATTTGGGAACAAAATTCCTTAAGTTTGAAGGTAAAACGTTACCTATGCATAGTAAAAATGAGGTTATATTGAATAAAAATGCGGTAATTAAAGGATTAAATGACGATAAAGTCAATGCGGGACGTGAGATTGGCACAGTGACCACTCATGTCGAAAAAAATGCGGGATACAAGGGAGGCACAGTGACCACCTGTATCAAAAATAAAAATGCGGTAACAAATGAATTAAACGGCAATCAAGCCAATGCGGAATATATGATGGGGAGCGTACCCACATATGTTATGAATAGTAATTATGTTATGCCCAAAAATATTGATATAAAATGCCCACTTAAATATGAAAGTATTGTTCATGAACTTTTACAAAAAAATATCTCACTAATAAACTATGAACCAAGAGTTGCAACAGGCTATATTCACAAACTACAAGTAGATGAAACAAAACCATTTAAAAGCAAAAATTATCCTATTCCTTTCAAGTACAGAGAACAAGTACAAAATGAGTTACAAAATATGTTACAATCCGATATAATTGAATCGAAAAAAACAAATTACATTAATCCGTTGGTAATAGTTAAAAAGAAAAATGACTCAATAAGGCTATGTTTAGATGCAAGAATTTTAAATACGTTGAGAAAAATGCATTGTGACTCGTCACAAAACGTCATTTTTATTTCATTCAGAATATATAAAAAGAGAAAGAAAAAACAACAATTTTCTCAAAACTTTTTATTTTCATTAGGATTAATACATTGTAGACAAAACATTAAAACGATAATATCCACAGAAATGATCAATCATATGTCAGTGACTAAATCAAAGAAAAACAAGGAATGACAGAGTAAATATTCCATCAAATTTTTCGAACTAGTAAAATTTTCAAAGCTTTTCAAAGTTTTTCAAAATTTTCAAATTTTAATAGTTGGAGGGGGTAAATGATGCAATATTTGCATTCTATGTGAGAGTGAACAATATAAAAATGTAATGAACTTACGCCACTGTTAGAGTATCAGTTAAGAACTAAATTTCAAGAAAATATATTTGTGGATACACCAACAGTGTAAAATTCAACTGGGCAAACGAAGTGATAAAACAATAACAATAAAATTTGTTTAATTAGTTCAGAATTTAAGATTAAATATAAGGCTTTATGTAAAAAGATATCTTATCTTGAAGAGACAGACCTCTTTAATGAAACATTAAAAACAGAAAGGTATGGTAAATAATCCACCGATGAAGTGTTTCTGGTTTACAGACTAGCATAAGTTGAGTTTGAACAGCTTGTAGTGTAGAAAACTAAAGAAGTTAGAAAATGCATATTTCCAGATCTGAAATAAGAATTCAGTCAAATTAAACATTAAAATAAAATGAAAAATTTTAAATTTAAAACAAATGTTAGAGATTATCAACAACAACAATACAAAGTTGATAAAAATGTAGAAAATTATAAATAAAAGTGTATTATGAACTTATAATAAAAAAATTCACTATCATGACAAAGAATAGTTAAGAATTTATCTAAAATAAGTGCTCGTGTAAGGAACTTTTATAAAGTAAATCAAAGACTTTTACCTTAAGATAATTGCATAAAGACAATCCCTTGAACTAAGTGTATAATTTTCATTTTCTACTAGAAAATAGACTACCAGTTACCAAAGTTTTATGTTGTCACCGGTCAATTCCAATTTTAAACCATAAGAAAGTTAATAGTTATTATATTGTACGTTGTACTCAATGACGAAACTTCAAGGGACGTATTTCAGTAATTTTCACCAACGCAGTTAGTGAAATAGGGACTGAACTGGTTCATGAAATGTTGGGTAGCCCCTGAAAAAGGTCGAATTTAATTTAGTATGAAATCTTTAATAAAGAATCTCACTTTGTTAATATAATTAGTAAATAGGTAAAGTTAATATAGGAAAGAAGGTAAAACCATAGATTGTATATAATTTTAAGTAATTTTTAAGCTTTTATGTAAAGAAAGACACAAAATTTGGTATGAGCTTAAAACAGAAGCTAGAAAAGAGCAAAGAGTATTGAAATGTACCATGAAATACAAAGAATATGATTTTGGTAGTGAAAAGAGTGAAAACGATTCAATAAAGAAAATTTATATTTATTTCATATTTCAAATTTCAGAAATGACAAGTCTAGTAATCTAGGATTGTCATTCAAGTCAAATTTTCAGAACAAAAACTCGAAAAAAGTTGGTAGCTAAGAAGTTTTGTTAAAAAAAGAAAAAAAGAAGAACGCTGAAAATAGAAATTGAATTGGTGTCAAAAGTCCATAAAATTTAATTGAATATTGAAGAAAATTATTATAAAACTAAACAAAAAGTAACAGAAATTGAAGATAAGCATTCAAGGTGTAGCTTGAACCCAAAATATTGTGTATTTTCAAATAAAATCTCATCATCAAAAATCAAAATATAACATAACCAACAACGTCAAGTAGACGTCACATTTTGACTTACCTGGTAGTAGTAAGTTTGTATTCCTTTATAAATTAAACATTTCAGCATCAAGTTCACAACATTTATCAAACTAACAATCACTGGACTAGTTAGTCACATCGAAATAAAACACATCTTGAGGGAATATTTGGCAGAGAACGTGTAGGAGATTCCAGCCAAGTGTTTTGTGCATAATATGAAGTCAGTGCTCCACATAATTCGGTAACGTCTGCGATCGAAAGGTACTGTGTTAGTATATAGGAAACAGAGATCTCAACTGTCAATTTTAAACATTGCAAATTGCCATTAGATAAAATTTCATTATTTACTTACTTGTCAATTTTAAAAATTACAAATTCCCATTAGATTAAATTTGCACTATTTAAATTAAAACCAAGGCCTGGGTTTCATTAATTAAATAAGGATAGCAAATAATTTGTATAAGCGCATGGTTTTACTTCTTAAAATAAAATTGTTATTGTTGACATCATTTTGATTTATTGAAACAAATTTAAACCTGCACTGAGGGAGTTTCTACAAGTGTAGCTCATGCTCTAATTAATGCGTGATTATAAAAGGTTGTTGAATACTGTAATAGTGGCGCCTAATACAAATTTTCTATTACAGTTTTGATAAATATAATTTATTCAACAGTCACGACAATATATATATATATATATATATATATATATATATATATATATATATATATATATATATATATATATATATATATATATATATATATATATATATATATATATATATATATATATATATATATATATATATATATATATATATATATATATATATATATATATATATATATATAT